>CM057105.1:10645437-11245437 GCA_029959045.1 Taenioides sp. WSHXM2023
TAGTAGTAGTAGTAGTACTAATAACAGTAGTAGTAATAGTAGTACTAATAACAGTAGTAGTAGTAGTACTAATAACAGTAGTAGTAGTAGTAGTAGTAGTAGTAGTAGTAGTAGTAGTAGTAGTAGTAGTAGTAGTAGTACTAATAACAGTAGTAGTAGTAGTACTAATAACAGTAGTAGTAGTAGTACTAATAACAGTAGTAGTAGTAGTAGTACTAACAGTAGTAGTAGTAGTAGTAGTAGTACTAACAGTAGTAGTAGTAGTACTAATAACAGTAGTAGTAGTAGTACTAATAACAGTAGTAGTAGTAGTAGTACTAATAACAGTAGTAGTACTAATAACAGTAGTAGTAGTAGTACTAATAACAGTAGTAGTAGTAGTACTAATAACAGTAGTAGTAGTAGTACTAATAACAGTAGTAGTAGTAGTAGTACTAATAACAGTAGTAGTAGTAGTAGTACTAATAACAGTAGTAGTAGTAGTAGTACTAATAACAGTAGTAGTAGTAGTAGTACTAACAGTAGTAGTAGTAGTAGTACTAATAACAGTAGTAGTAGTAGTAGTAGTACTAATAACAGTAGTAGTAGTAGTAGTACTAATAACAGTAGTAGTAGTAGAAACAACCACATTATTAACTATGGCATCCACTAAACCTATTTCTGATGAGCAAATTGCACAAAAGAGCAAAAAACAAATAAACAAAAAAACACCTTATTTCCAAGAAATGCAGTCTTATTGATGTATTATTACATTATTGGCTGTAGTTATTACATTATCAAAGTTTATTTTATTGCTAGGCCAATAACGTAATAACCAGCCAATAATGTAATAACTTATTTCATTATTGGCAAAAAGTTATTACGTTATTGGCTCAAAATGTTATTACATTATCGGCCAGTTATTACGTTATTGGTTTTATTACATTTAAAAAGGGCCAAAATTATTATGTTATTGGCAGGTATTACATTATTGGCCATTATTACGTTATCG
Organism: Taenioides sp. WSHXM2023; assembly: GCA_029959045.1. Classification (NCBI taxonomy): domain Eukaryota; kingdom Metazoa; phylum Chordata; class Actinopteri; order Gobiiformes; family Gobiidae; genus Taenioides; species Taenioides sp. WSHXM2023. The sequence continues at coordinate 10,646,429 of CM057105.1, forward strand.
GTTGTCACAGACGTGTACAAACATCAATATAAATTAAAATTATTAAAGGTATTTTAATAATAATTTAGTTATTAGTGAGCCTGGCTATTGGTGTTTTTTGCACTTAGACATGTTTTCTTTATTCTACATGTAGAATTGAAAAAAGCACAACATAGCATACTAGCAATTTACAGATACATATTTAATTAATTGATTATTTGCAGTGCTGCTACTCCTGTGTCTCTAATATGTTTGTGTCTTCAGGTCGTGGTATCTTCACTTTAGACGTTTTCAAACAGGGAGACTTTGTGGTGGAGTATAGAGGGGAGCTTATTGATGCAGCTGAAGCTGAACACAGACGGAACCTGTACCACAATGCATGTTCAGTCTTCATGTTTGAATTCATATGGAAGCGGAAGACATGGTGGTACGTTCAAAATGAATGAATGTTTAGATTTCTATTGTGAGGTCAGGATTTCTGAAGCAAAGATCTCATGTTGCTCTTTAACTTATCAACTATGCATTGAACAACTATACTTGTATTGGATGTTGTGTTAGTGTTGGTGCTTAAAAACTATAGTACAATTCACTATTGTCACTATAAATGTCTGTTTAGTGTATGTTTCCAAATTTGCAGTATTGATGGAGCACTTGAAGATGGGTCATTTGGGCGACTGGTAAATGATGAACACAGGTCACCAAATTGCAGAATGAAGTTGATCGAAGCAGAAGGGAAGCCACATCTCTGCCTTTTTGCACTGAAGGAAATTGCGGCAGGAACTGAAATTACTTATGACTATGGCAGGAAAGAATGGCCCTGGCGTAAAGAGGTGGGTCATTTTCATTTTTTTTTTCTTATGAATTGTTGTTTAAAACCTACACATCAGATGTCTAAATAATTAAATCTCCTCTTGGTAGTATTCAATCTGGTTTAAATAAATCTTGAATTTGTATGACTTTCACAGGTGATGCTAGCAAGTTTATCTGTTTTGTGTCCCCTCAACAAGTGTGTTTTTCTGAGTGGCCACACACTGGAGGTGAAACAGTGAAAGACTCAGTTTGAGCTCAGATGTCATTATGAGTCTGAAGGACAGTGTCCTTGCATACCTTGAGTTTGTCTGTGTCAATCACACACATGCACCTTTTATTCACACAATCACTTTAGCTTCTTTGTATTGTTTTACTTTTGCTTTACTTAAATAGGTAAAGGTTAGTCACCCTATGTCCTTGCAGTTAGAGGTTGTGTAGTGCTGTGGCTAGTGAGAGAATAATCAGTTTCCTTCCTCCTATCAGTTAGTTACCTGCTGTTTTACTAGTGGTCTTTATTGTAGAAAATTGTCTCCTTCTTCTTCCAACCTACAGCACTTCCATCCCTAATAGCAAGGGAATGACTTACTAACCCTGAACTCTCTATTTAAGTAAAGGTAAAACAGAAAATGCTTAAGTATGTATGTGTGTCTGACACAGACAAACTCAAGGTATGTGAGGACACTCTTTCAGACTTGTAATGACATCTGAGCTCAAACTGAGTCTTTCACTGTTTCACCTCCAGTGTGTGGCCACTCAGAAAAACACACGGGTTGAGGGGACGCTGTGGTTAAAAAAGACCATTCATAGTGAATAAAGGACATTTCCACTGTGGTTGCCAGATGTTTACAATATCTGTTCAACTTTTCATACACAGCTAAAGATTGCAAGCATCCCTTCTGGTCAACAGTGTGTTGCAGAGCTTATTGCCCATGACTTGGAGCCCAATGTGAGCTCTACAGACTCATTCACAGGTGAGTCCCTGCTTGAGTAAGCACTACTTGTTAAACCCTGGGGTCTTGCAAAGCACTATGCCTTCATGTCTTGTGTTCTCTTCAACAGAGAGAGAATTAAGAGCAGATTGTCAGTCATCTAGTCCTACAGCAGACAGCTCTGAGCATGAGGTTAGCTTGGATTCATCTGTTTAGTACAGACTGTATGAATGTTTAGTTTTGTAAATGGTGTGGTTTGTAAAGGTCATGTTTATCAGTTCATTACAATTATACTGCATGTAGTGTCTTAAAATCGTTGTTAGTACAGATAGTCATCATTTAACATTGCATTTCCCTGTCAACATCTTTTTGAGTGTTTTGAGGTTTGACTGAGAGTGTCCCACTTGACCAGACGGACACTGTACCATTGATGCTTGTTCATCTTTGCATCTTTTTTAGGTGCATTCTGTTGGAGGTCAATGTGGCACTTCTTCCCTGAAAGAGGGAATTGGTGAAGTTGGTGTCCAGCATCAGGAGTTGTCACCCCATGCGTTCTCAGAAGAACTTACCAGTGGTCAGTTTTGAGTAAATGTTGCTAACTTCTGGCAATGCATGGCATGCCTGAAGGTTTGCTGCATGAAATATGCATCAATATTGGGACATTTCTGATTATTTGTTTGTGTCTTGATGGATATTTTGAGTAGAATTGTAACTGTCAGGGATGTGAATTGATTACGTTATGCCTATATGTGGTTTTATGACTTAAGGAAAGCCAAGCACTGAATCTCCTTGTGTTCCCTTGTACAGAGACCGAATTGAGATTAGCGTGTCAATCATCCAGAGCTGTGCCAAACGACTCTGCTTGTGAGGTGAGTTGAAATTGACCTTTGTTTTGAAATTGACCAATGGTTAGAAGTGTTATGATGTTGCTTGGAACACTGTTTTCAGTATTTTAGCAAACATCTGGCAGCGGTGGTGGAAATGTCCTCTATTTAGTACAGATGGTCTTTTCTAACCACAGTGTCCCCTCAACCCGTGTGTTTTTCTGAGTGGCCACACACTGGAGGTGAAACAGTGAAAGACTCAGTTTGAGCTCAGATGTCATTACGAGCCTGAAGGACAGTGTCCTTGCATACCTTGAGTTTGTCTGTGTCAATCACACACATGCACCTTTTATTCACACAATCACTTTAGCTTCTTTGTATTGTTTTACTTTTGCTTTACTTAAATAGGTAAAGGTTAATCACCCTATGTCCTTGCAGTTAGAGGTTGTGTAGTGCTGTGGCTAGTGAGAGAATAATCAGTTTCCTTCCTCCTATCAGTTAGTTACCTGCTGTTTTACTAGTGGTCTTTATTGTAGAAAATTGTCTCCTTCTTCTTCCAACCTACAGCACTTCCATCCCTAATAGCAAGGGAATGACTTACTAACCCTGAACTCTCTATTTAAGTAAAGGTAAAACAGAAAATGCTTAAGTATGTATGTGTGTCTGACACAGACAAACTCAAGGTATGTGAGGACACTCTTTCAGACTTGTAATGACATCTGAGCTCAAACTGAGTCTTTCACTGTTTCACCTCCAGTGTGTGGCCACTCAGAAAAACACACGGGTTGAGGGGACGCTGTGGTTAAAAAAGACCATTCATAGTGAATAAAGGACATTTCCACTGTGGTTGCCAGATGTTTACAATATCTGTTCAACTTTTCATACACAGCTAAAGATTGCAAGCATCCCTTCTGGTCAACAGTGTGTTGCAGAGCTTATTGCCCATGACTTGGAGCCCAATGTGAGCTCTACAGACTCATTCACAGGTGAGTCCCTGCTTGAGTAAGCACTACTTGTTAAACCCTGGGGTCTTGCAAAGCACTATGCCTTCATGTCTTGTGTTCTCTTCAACAGAGAGAGAATTAAGAGCAGATTGTCAGTCATCTAGTCCTACAGCAGACAGCTCTGAGCATGAGGTTAGCTTGGATTCATCTGTTTAGTACAGATTGTATGAATGTTTAGTTTTGTAAATGGTGTGGTTTGTAAAGGTCATGTTTATCAGTTCATTACAATTATACTGCATGTAGTGTCTTAAAATCGTTGTTAGTACAGATAGTCATCATTTAACATTGCATTTCCCTGTCAACATCTTTTTGAGTGTTTTGAGGTTTGACTGAGAGTGTCCCACTTGACCAGACGGACACTGTACCATTGATGCTTGTTCATCTTTGCATCTTTTTTAGGTGCATTCTGTTGGAGGTCAATGTGGCACTTCTTCCCTGAAAGAGGGAATTGGTGAAGTTGGTGTCCAGCATCAGGAGTTGTCACCCCATGCGTTCTCAGAAGAACTTACCAGTGGTCAGTTTTGAGTAAATGTTGCTAACTTCTGGCAATGCATGGCATGCCTGAAGGTTTGCTGCATGAAATATGCATCAATATTGGGACATTTCTGATTATTTGTTTGTGTCTTGATGGATATTTTGAGTAGAATTGTAACTGTCAGGGATGTGAATTGATTACGTTATGCCTATATGTGGTTTTATGACTTAAGGAAAGCCAAGCACTGAATCTCCTTGTGTTCCCTTGTACAGAGACCGAATTGAGATTAGCGTGTCAATCATCCAGAGCTGTGCCAAACGACTCTGCTTGTGAGGTGAGTTGAAATTGACCTTTGTTTTGAAATTGACCAATGGTTAGAAGTGTTATGATGTTGCTTGGAACACTGTTTTCAGTATTTTAGCAAACATCTGGCAGCGGTGGTGGAAATGTCCTCTATTTAGTACAGATGGTCTTTTCTAACCACAGTGTCCCCTCAACCCGTGTGTTTTTCTGAGTGGCCACACACTGGAGGTGAAACAGTGAAAGACTCAGTTTGAGCTCAGATGTCATTACGAGCCTGAAGGACAGTGTCCTTGCATACCTTGAGTTTGTCTGTGTCAATCACACACATGCACCTTTTATTCACACAATCACTTTAGCTTCTTTGTATTGTTTTACTTTTGCTTTACTTAAATAGGTAAAGGTTAATCACCCTATGTCCTTGCAGTTAGAGGTTGTGTAGTGCTGTGGCTAGTGAGAGAATAATCAGTTTCCTTCCTCCTATCAGTTAGTTACCTGCTGTTTTACTAGTGGTCTTTATTGTAGAAAATTGTCTCCTTCTTCTTCCAACCTACAGCACTTCCATCCCTAATAGCAAGGGAATGACTTACTAACCCTGAACTCTCTATTTAAGTAAAGGTAAAACAGAAAATGCTTAAGTATGTATGTGTGTCTGACACAGACAAACTCAAGGTATGTGAGGACACTCTTTCAGACTTGTAATGACATCTGAGCTCAAACTGAGTCTTTCACTGTTTCACCTCCAGTGTGTGGCCACTCAGAAAAACACACGGGTTGAGGGGACGCTGTGGTTAAAAAAGACCATTCATAGTGAATAAAGGACATTTCCACTGTGGTTGCCAGATGTTTACAATATCTGTTCAACTTTTCATACACAGCTAAAGATTGCAAGCATCCCTTCTGGTCAACAGTGTGTTGCAGAGCTTATTGCCCATGACTTGGAGCCCAATGTGAGCTCTACAGACTCATTCACAGGTGAGTCCCTGCTTGAGTAAGCACTACTTGTTAAACCCTGGGGTCTTGCAAAGCACTATGCCTTCATGTCTTGTGTTCTCTTCAACAGAGAGAGAATTAAGAGCAGATTGTCAGTCATCTAGTCCTACAGCAGACAGCTCTGAGCATGAGGTTAGCTTGGATTCATCTGTTTAGTACAGATTGTATGAATGTTTAGTTTTGTAAATGGTGTGGTTTGTAAAGGTCATGTTTATCAGTTCATTACAATTATACTGCATGTAGTGTCTTAAAATCGTTGTTAGTACAGATAGTCATCATTTAACATTGCATTTCCCTGTCAACATCTTTTTGAGTGTTTTGAGGTTTGACTGAGAGTGTCCCACTTGACCAGACGGACACTGTACCATTGATGCTTGTTCATCTTTGCATCTTTTTTAGGTGCATTCTGTTGGAGGTCAATGTGGCACTTCTTCCCTGAAAGAGGGAATTGGTGAAGTTGGTGTCCAGCATCAGGAGTTGTCACCCCATGCGTTCTCAGAAGAACTTACCAGTGGTCAGTTTTGAGTAAATGTTGCTAACTTCTGGCAATGCATGGCATGCCTGAAGGTTTGCTGCATGAAATATGCATCAATATTGGGACATTTCTGATTATTTGTTTGTGTCTTGATGGATATTTTGAGTAGAATTGTAACTGTCAGGGATGTGAATTGATTACGTTATGCCTATATGTGGTTTTATGACTTAAGGAAAGCCAAGCACTGAATCTCCTTGTGTTCCCTTGTACAGAGACCGAATTGAGATTAGCGTGTCAATCATCCAGAGCTGTGCCAAACGACTCTGCTTGTGAGGTGAGTTGAAATTGACCTTTGTTTTGAAATTGACCAATGGTTAGAAGTGTTATGATGTTGCTTGGAACACTGTTTTCAGTATTTTAGCAAACATCTGGCAGCGGTGGTGGAAATGTCCTCTATTTAGTACAGATGGTCTTTTCTAACCACAGTGTCCCCTCAACCCGTGTGTTTTTCTGAGTGGCCACACACTGGAGGTGAAACAGTGAAAGACTCAGTTTGAGCTCAGATGTCATTACGAGCCTGAAGGACAGTGTCCTTGCATACCTTGAGTTTGTCTGTGTCAATCACACACATGCACCTTTTATTCACACAATCACTTTAGCTTCTTTGTATTGTTTTACTTTTGCTTTACTTAAATAGGTAAAGGTTAATCACCCTATGTCCTTGCAGTTAGAGGTTGTGTAGTGCTGTGGCTAGTGAGAGAATAATCAGTTTCCTTCCTCCTATCAGTTAGTTACCTGCTGTTTTACTAGTGGTCTTTATTGTAGAAAATTGTCTCCTTCTTCTTCCAACCTACAGCACTTCCATCCCTAATAGCAAGGGAATGACTTACTAACCCTGAACTCTCTATTTAAGTAAAGGTAAAACAGAAAATGCTTAAGTATGTATGTGTGTCTGACACAGACAAACTCAAGGTATGTGAGGACACTCTTTCAGACTTGTAATGACATCTGAGCTCAAACTGAGTCTTTCACTGTTTCACCTCCAGTGTGTGGCCACTCAGAAAAACACACGGGTTGAGGGGACGCTGTGGTTAAAAAAGACCATTCATAGTGAATAAAGGACATTTCCACTGTGGTTGCCAGATGTTTACAATATCTGTTCAACTTTTCATACACAGCTAAAGATTGCAAGCATCCCTTCTGGTCAACAGTGTGTTGCAGAGCTTATTGCCCATGACTTGGAGCCCAATGTGAGCTCTACAGACTCATTCACAGGTGAGTCCCTGCTTGAGTAAGCACTACTTGTTAAACCCTGGGGTCTTGCAAAGCACTATGCCTTCATGTCTTGTGTTCTCTTCAACAGAGAGAGAATTAAGAGCAGATTGTCAGTCATCTAGTCCTACAGCAGACAGCTCTGAGCATGAGGTTAGCTTGGATTCATCTGTTTAGTACAGATTGTATGAATGTTTAGTTTTGTAAATGGTGTGGTTTGTAAAGGTCATGTTTATCAGTTCATTACAATTATACTGCATGTAGTGTCTTAAAATCGTTGTTAGTACAGATAGTCATCATTTAACATTGCATTTCCCTGTCAACATCTTTTTGAGTGTTTTGAGGTTTGACTGAGAGTGTCCCACTTGACCAGACGGACACTGTACCATTGATGCTTGTTCATCTTTGCATCTTTTTTAGGTGCATTCTGTTGGAGGTCAATGTGGCACTTCTTCCCTGAAAGAGGGAATTGGTGAAGTTGGTGTCCAGCATCAGGAGTTGTCACCCCATGCGTTCTCAGAAGAACTTACCAGTGGTCAGTTTTGAGTAAATGTTGCTAACTTCTGGCAATGCATGGCATGCCTGAAGGTTTGCTGCATGAAATATGCATCAATATTGGGACATTTCTGATTATTTGTTTGTGTCTTGATGGATATTTTGAGTAGAATTGTAACTGTCAGGGATGTGAATTGATTACGTTATGCCTATATGTGGCTTTATGACTTAAGGAAAGCCAAGCACTGAATCTCCTTGTGTTCCCTTGTACAGAGACCGAATTGAGATTAGCGTGTCAATCATCCAGAGCTGTGCCAAACGACTCTGCTTGTGAGGTGAGTTGAAATTGACCTTTGTTTTGAAATTGACCAATGGTTAGAAGTGTTATGATGTTGCTTGGAACACTGTTTTCAGTATTTTAGCAAACATCTGGCAGCGGTGGTGGAAATGTCCTCTATTTAGTACAGATGGTCTTTTCTAACCACAGTGTCCCCTCAACCCGTGTGTTTTTCTGAGTGGCCACACACTGGAGGTGAAACAGTGAAAGACTCAGTTTGAGCTCAGATGTCATTACGAGCCTGAAGGACAGTGTCCTTGCATACCTTGAGTTTGTCTGTGTCAATCACACACATGCACCTTTTATTCACACAATCACTTTAGCTTCTTTGTATTGTTTTACTTTTGCTTTACTTAAATAGGTAAAGGTTAATCACCCTATGTCCTTGCAGTTAGAGGTTGTGTAGTGCTGTGGCTAGTGAGAGAATAATCAGTTTCCTTCCTCCTATCAGTTAGTTACCTGCTGTTTTACTAGTGGTCTTTATTGTAGAAAATTGTCTCCTTCTTCTTCCAACCTACAGCACTTCCATCCCTAATAGCAAGGGAATGACTTACTAACCCTGAACTCTCTATTTAAGTAAAGGTAAAACAGAAAATGCTTAAGTATGTATGTGTGTCTGACACAGACAAACTCAAGGTATGTGAGGACACTCTTTCAGACTTGTAATGACATCTGAGCTCAAACTGAGTCTTTCACTGTTTCACCTCCAGTGTGTGGCCACTCAGAAAAACACACGGGTTGAGGGGACGCTGTGGTTAAAAAAGACCATTCATAGTGAATAAAGGACATTTCCACTGTGGTTGCCAGATGTTTACAATATCTGTTCAACTTTTCATACACAGCTAAAGATTGCAAGCATCCCTTCTGGTCAACAGTGTGTTGCAGAGCTTATTGCCCATGACTTGGAGCCCAATGTGAGCTCTACAGACTCATTCACAGGTGAGTCCCTGCTTGAGTAAGCACTACTTGTTAAACCCTGGGGTCTTGCAAAGCACTATGCCTTCATGTCTTGTGTTCTCTTCAACAGAGAGAGAATTAAGAGCAGATTGTCAGTCATCTAGTCCTACAGCAGACAGCTCTGAGCATGAGGTTAGCTTGGATTCATCTGTTTAGTACAGATTGTATGAATGTTTAGTTTTGTAAATGGTGTGGTTTGTAAAGGTCATGTTTATCAGTTCATTACAATTATACTGCATGTAGTGTCTTAAAATCGTTGTTAGTACAGATATTCATCATTTAACATTGCATTTCCCTGTCAACATCTTTTTGAGTGTTTTGAGGTTTGACTGAGAGTGTCCCACTTGACCAGACGGACACTGTACCATTGATGCTTGTTCATCTTTGCATCTTTTTTAGGTGCATTCTGTTGGAGGTCAATGTGGCACTTCTTCCCTGAAAGAGGGAATTGGTGAAGTTGGTGTCCAGCATCAGGAGTTGTCACCCCATGCGTTCTCAGAAGAACTTACCAGTGGTCAGTTTTGAGTACCGTATTTTCCGGACTATAAGCCGCTACTTTTTTCTCACACTTTGGACCCTGCGGCTTATACACCGATGCGGCTCATATATGGACGGATTATTCGTCTATGAACACAGCGGATGCGCGCGCAGCTTGAGTGCAGAAAGCGCCGCTGTCTGTGCGGTTAACATGGGTTAGGGTTAGTTAGAACACTCGCTAGCGCTGTTGTCAGCACTTAAACAGTTTATCGCTGCGCGATAAAATAAGTTCTGCTTCTAAATGAACATTAGTGAGTGGGATACGTCTTAATGACCCGTATGTGTTAAATGCAGGTGAGGCGTAAATGACGAGACGAAACGTCTCAAACTTCAGTAGCGGGACATCCACTCATACATGATCGATACAACTAACCCCGACCCCCGGGAGAGCCTCAAATCCTGTTGAAATCCTACAAGACACTGACACTGACATGATACAAGACAGGACAGTGGCTCTTTCTGCTCGAGACATGCGCTGTAGAGCGCCAGAGCGACTCTCGCGCGTGACGAACTGACTCAATGCAAAAAGACGACAAAAGCTTTCAGAGGCAATACAAGCAGATGCTCGGAACTTGAAAACTTCTTGAAGACGTGGACACCTGCGGCTTATAGACAGGTGCGGCCTATATATGTACAAAAAAAAAATTCTTTGAAAATTTAGTTGATGCGGCTTATATTCAGGTGCGCTCAATAGTGCGGAAAATACGGTAAATGTTGCTAACTTCTGGCAATGCATGGCATGCCTGAAGGTTTGCTGCATGAAATATGCATCAATATTGGGACATTTCTGATTATTTGTTTGTGTCTTGATGGATATTTTGAGTAGAATTGTAACTGTCAGGGATGTGAATTGATTACGTTATGCCTATATGTGGTTTTATGACTTAAGGAAAGCCAAGCACTGAATCTCCTTGTGTTCCCTTGTACAGAGACCGAATTGAGATTAGCGTGTCAATCATCCAGAGCTGTGCCAAACGATTCTGCTTGTGAGGTGAGTTGAAATTGACCTTTGTTTTGAAATTGACCAATGGTTAGAAGTGTTATGATGTTGCTTGGAACACTGTTTTCAGTATTTTAGCAAACATCTGGCAGCGGTGGTGGAAATGTCCTCTATTTAGTACAGATGGTCTTTTCTAACCACAGTGTCCCCTCAACCCGTGTGTTTTTCTGAGTGGCCACACACTGGAGGTGAAACAGTGAAAGACTCAGTTTGAGCTCAGATGTCATTATGAGTCTGAAGGACAGTGTCCTTGCATACCTTGAGTTTGTCTGTGTCAATCACACACATGCACCTTTTATTCACACAATCACTTTAGCTTCTTTGTATTGTTTTACTTTTGCTTTACTTAAATAGGTAAAGGTTAGTCACCCTATGTCCTTGCAGTTAGAGGTTGTGTAGTGCTGTGGCTAGTGAGAGAATAATCAGTTTCCTTCCTCCTATCAGTTAGTTACCTGCTGTTTTACTAGTGGTCTTTATTGTAGAAAATTGTCTCCTTCTTCTTCCAACCTACAGCACTTCCATCCCTAATAGCAAGGGAATGACTTACTAACCCTGAACTCTCTATTTAAGTAAAGGTAAAACAGAAAATGCTTAAGTATGTATGTGTGTCTGACACAGACAAACTCAAGGTATGTGAGGACACTCTTTCAGACTTGTAATGACATCTGAGCTCAAACTGAGTCTTTCACTGTTTCACCTCCAGTGTGTGGCCACTCAGAAAAACACACGGGTTGAGGGGACGCTGTGGTTAAAAAAGACCATTCATAGTGAATAAAGGACATTTCCACTGTGGTTGCCAGATGTTTACAATATCTGTTCAACTTTTCATACACAGCTAAAGATTGCAAGCATCCCTTCTGGTCAACAGTGTGTTGCAGAGCTTATTGCCCATGACTTGGAGCCCAATGTGAGCTCTACAGACTCATTCACAGGTGAGTCCCTGCTTGAGTAAGCACTACTTGTTAAACCCTGGGGTCTTGCAAAGCACTATGCCTTCATGTCTTGTGTTCTCTTCAACAGAGAGAGAATTAAGAGCAGATTGTCAGTCATCTAGTCCTACAGCAGACAGCTCTGAGCATGAGGTTAGCTTGGATTCATCTGTTTAGTACAGACTGTATGAATGTTTAGTTTTGTAAATGGTGTGGTTTGTAAAGGTCATGTTTATCAGTTCATTACAATTATACTGCATGTAGTGTCTTAAAATCGTTGTTAGTACAGATAGTCATCATTTAACATTGCATTTCCCTGTCAACATCTTTTTGAGTGTTTTGAGGTTTGACTGAGAGTGTCCCACTTGACCAGACGGACACTGTACCATTGATGCTTGTTCATCTTTGCATCTTTTTTAGGTGCATTCTGTTGGAGGTCAATGTGGCACTTCTTCCCTGAAAGAGGGAATTGGTGAAGTTGGTGTCCAGCATCAGGAGTTGTCACCCCATGCGTTCTCAGAAGAACTTACCAGTGGTCAGTTTTGAGTAAATGTTGCTAACTTCTGGCAATGCATGGCATGCCTGAAGGTTTGCTGCATGAAATATGCATCAATATTGGGACATTTCTGATTATTTGTTTGTGTCTTGATGGATATTTTGAGTAGAATTGTAACTGTCAGGGATGTGAATTGATTACGTTATGCCTATATGTGGCTTTATGACTTAAGGAAAGCCAAGCACTGAATCTCCTTGTGTTCCCTTGTACAGAGACCGAATTGAGATTAGCGTGTCAATCATCCAGAGCTGTGCCAAACGACTCTGCTTGTGAGGTGAGTTGAAATTGACCTTTGTTTTGAAATTGACCAATGGTTAGAAGTGTTATGATGTTGCTTGGAACACTGTTTTCAGTATTTTAGCAAACATCTGGCAGCGGTGGTGGAAATGTCCTCTATTTAGTACAGATGGTCTTTTCTAACCACAGTGTCCCCTCAACCCGTGTGTTTTTCTGAGTGGCCACACACTGGAGGTGAAACAGTGAAAGACTCAGTTTGAGCTCAGATGTCATTACGAGCCTGAAGGACAGTGTCCTTGCATACCTTGAGTTTGTCTGTGTCTCCCAAGGCAAATGAAATTGTTGTATTCTGTGTTATAGAATTTGCAGTTGTATTGATGAAATATTTAAAATGGACTTTTTTATATATTTAGATACTGTTATTGCAAACCTGTATGTGCTGTGTAGTTGATACCATTATTTTTTCTTTTTTGCCAGAAAAATCTATCAGTGACAGTGAAGAAATATTAACTTCTGTGACTTCTGATTTGCCTCACTTCTCCGAGACTGCAGCTCAAGGTATATTTTTAATGATGTACTCAAAGTTTGCCCAACATATCTTATGTAATGAGCTGGGATCTGTGAGTTAGAGTATGTTAGAAATTAGGGATGCACGATAATATTGGTGGCCAATAATTATCGGCCCATAATAGCAAATTATGACGTCATGCCGATAATACCGATAATTAAAAGTCAATCGATAATGTTTTCCGATAATAACATGAACAGTTTTCCTTCCAATTTAATGACGCGCGCTATACAGCCTGCTTCAGCCCAGGCCAGCACCTCTCCCTTCTCAGAATCTATTCTTCCTCCGTCTGAGTGAGCGCGGAGGAGATGCAACGTGGAGAAAATTATCGGTTATCGGTATCGGCTGAAAAATGCATTATCATGCATCACTATAAGAAATGTCAGTCAGGAATTTTCCAGTGATAGTTTATATGGATGATTAACCTTATGTCAGCTGATTTTGACTTGGGATGTAACAGTATACAAATTTCAATTATAGTCATCCACATTATCAATAATTTGTTTTGTTAAAATGAGTTGAAAAACAGATGCACACACTCCAAACTTTTTAACACGTTTTATATTTCAAAGTCAACAAATCATAAATTAAGCAGATCTATGCAATTTCTAAGCAAGTTAATTGATTGTTTTTATTGATTAAATTATGTATTGATTTGTTTGGTTGTAAAAAAGTAATAATTACTAAATGTATCTACAGTTTAAATATCCTTTGAAAATAGAAATGGTGATTTCATTGTCCAGCACAGTCCTGTTTACAGACAATGGTGTCAGATAAACGTTGAACATCCAGTGAAATGTGCAATAACGTATTTTAACAGCACACATCCACGTATGATAATGATGCTTTCTTGTTTCATTAATGCCACTTGCATCTCTGTTTTTCATTGCATTAAAAATGAAATCAGACTTTACTATTAACACTACACTATATTACTATAACTTGTGATTATTGTGTATAGAACAATATTACTAACCATCAGTACATTTTAACATGGTTTATTGTGAAACCGGTAGTTGTTCCATTCCTAATTGTGACACTAATGCTTTATGACTAGTATTTTGATGTTTCATCAGTTTAAAACAGGCAAGATTTGGCCTGTGCAAAATCTACATCATTTCCCAGTGAACTTATTACTCAAGGTATTGTTGACTTCATCCAGTTCAACAGCATTGCCATGAGTATAGTTACTATAATAGAATTGGCTGTTAGTATCCCCTTCGTGCCCATGATGTTTGATTGGTAGACAGAAAGCCTCTTTAAGCCCATACATTTATACCATGCTATATCTTGTAGATGACCAGGGGAATGATGCCTGTGTGACTTCTGGTTCACCTCCTGTCCCTGACTCGGTTACTCAAGGTATGATTTAAATGAGATGCCATGTCCATCACTAGGCGCACTTGCTAATGTGCAGTCAACACCAACATCATGTGGTTAGACATTATATAACACATAAAGAAGCTGAATGTATTTTGTGTTTATCAAGCAGTATAATGAACTATCATTATAATGAAAACGATCAAACTTGAATTTTATCAGATCTAAAGTCGATTTATTATGACACACAATGTTTACACAAGTACCAGCTTGTTTGGCAATTTTGAACAGCACCATCTCTACCTACAAGTGCATCTCACAGGATCTTTTTGAAACTTGAACTTTGACATTTTTTTTGTTTTATTGATCAGGTTTATGTGTTTCATCAAGGCGGTGTGTGAAGAGACCATGGTCTGGGGAGGAGATACGAGCGGTGATGAAACATATGAAGCCTTTTATTGAAAACGGTATCACTGTCACCAACGAGCAGTGTCTGAAGTGCAAAGAAAAGGAACAACCTATCTTGGAGAGGAGATCTATTCAAAACATTCGAGATTTTGTGCGCAACAGAGGATTGGCCTTTAAAAAAAAAAAAAAATGCTAAACACTAAATGCACTTTTGGACAGTCTGAGCCTTTACCTATCTAGGCATGTTTACAAGGTTAGTGTCCTCCGTTCAAAAATTATGTAGGTGACTACATTGTGCTCACAGGCAGCGTTTTGTTTTGATATGTTGTTAGCCTGGGCCTTTTAATGCCAGGATTCACTTTTATTTTCCTTCAGTAATTTTTACAATGCTGTCCTTTTAAGGAATTTATTCTTGAGTTGGCTAAATTAAATATAGTTCAGTAATTCAACAAATGTGTTGCGTGTTGATATAAGTCTCATGTATAAGTCATGGTGTCAACCCGACTCGCCCCTGGAGCGCAAAGGTGCTGTTTTATTGGTCAGCCACTCAGTGGCAGTTGCTCCAGGACAATGAAAAACTCTATAATACATAGTTTGTTCTAGTGGATGCAAGCACTGTTGTGTTATGCTTCTAGTTGTTTTAATGACACTTTGCCCACCTGTTAGTAGATCACAACAGATAAGAGCCGTGGTGTTTTCTGTAAACTTTTTAAACTTGTATGTCAAATTGTAATGCTCAACAGAGAAAACTAATATATAGTCTTAATTTATTCAATTTTATTTAATTTTATTAAAATGATGTATCAGTCACAGTCTTATAATACACGTGTCCTTTCAAAGCAGGTTATACTCAGCGTATGTGTGGACTGGCTTTACACACCATGTGTCCTTTCAAACCAGATTTATTTAATGTGTGTGTGTACAGTGGACTGGCTTTACACACCATGTGTCCTTTCAAATCAGGACATACTTTGTGTATATGTATGATGACATCACTGACCTTGTACACCAGACTGTCCTTATAGACCGAGCTACAGAAAAGTCTCTACAAACCACCTGAAAGTCTGAAAAAATAGCCTTTTTTATATCTTAGTCGGGCAAAGAAAATGTTTAAATTTTAAGTTGTGTATAGGTTCGCTGATTTTTTTCATGATTTTTGATATGTATTTTGTAGCTCTAGCACCACTGGAACCCGGTGTCCCCATAGCCCTATGTCCAGTCTGATTTGCCAAAAATTTCAAAAATTGTCCCTCTAATCCGAGAAACGGGTATATGTGTGTGTGTGTGTGTGTGTGTGTGTGTGTGTGCGTGTCCAGTGTGCGTGTGCGGGAGGGTTGCCTGGTCCATCCTCCTCCAGGCGTGAAACTGACGGAGCTATCTGCCTTCGCAACGCACTGTAAAAAAGAGCGATCTAAACTGTCTAACAGACATCGCGCGGGGGTGTTGTGCATGTATGTGTGTATGCTGGAATGTTCAGCAGTTACCATGGTGACACGATGCAAACATGACCAAAAACATTACCAGAAAATACAAAATGGATTTAAGCAGCACATTTTCAGGAGCCTGTAATTAATATGAGCTCTCACTGTACTACTGTTACAACTACTGCTACTACTACAATAAATATTACTGCTACTACTACTACTACTACTACCAACACTACTACTACTGCTGTTACTACTACTTCAAAACATATTCCAGTTTCGACTACTACTTTAACTACTGCAATATGATAACCTTTTTAATGGTGTGATGATGTATCTCATTACTACTACTACTATTACTATTACTATTTACTATTACTTTTTATTATTACTATTACTACTACTACTACCACAATTACTACCACTACCACCACTAGTACTTCAAATAATGCTACCACTATCACTACCAGTACTCCTCCTGAAAAAGAACGAGCTAAACTGTATTGATGCTTTGCAGTGACATTGAGCTGGGGGCGTTCTGCATTTATGTGTGTTTGCCGGAATTTCAGCAGTTGCCATGGTGACGCGATGCGCACATTAGCAAACACAGCCAAAAAAAAAAAAGTTTTAAGTTGTCTGAAAATTCAAGAAAAACTACAAAATGGCTTTAAACAGCACATTTTCAGGAGCCTGTAATCAACACGACAGCTTAAAGTCTAATAGAGCTTCAGACAGACCAGTGCCTGCAGTTAGCATCACACCTCCAAGGAATTTTGATGACATCGGCTGAAAAGTGTCACTACTTTTCGTGACGTCCAAGGCACCTCAGCTGATTGAAAATAAAGGATGTGTTTACAATTTCCTCTGACGTATTAAGCGAAAACACGTCTTACGTTAAATTAAAAAGAGATCCGCTTAACGCTAACGAGTTTTTAAGTGTGACAGGAAGTGCAGAAGGTTGAGGTAAGAATAGGGTGACCGGATTTTCAAAATTCAAAACTGGGACGCACTCGGGTTGGGATGGTTGATGTAAATAACATTGTGAAAAGTGTGTGTAACATTGTCCATTCTCGACTCATTTGTGGGTCAGTCGTAATCTGGGGGATTTCTGCCGGTGCTGTTTTCAGTTACAATTTTCCATTTTTTTAGCTCAACAAATGACAATCAACCCCCCTCGTTATTATTGGTGGGCAACAAATCGGTCAAAAAAAGGGACAACCAGGACATTTCTTGTTTCAAACTGTTACAAATCAATGGTTTTGTTGAAATCTGGCTTTATGTTATGCTAGATTATTACTACATTATTTACATATTTGAAAATCTAATGTTGTCACTGTCTGTGGCAAAATGTGTGCTTTTTGTGTAACCGCGGACACTTCTGAACATTCTGCCATAGCCATACATGCATAGAACACCCCCAGCGTCATGTCACTGCAGTGTATCAGTCGTAGCCACAGTTGCCATGGGGCAGAGCGACGGAAACGAGGCCGCTAATTTGCATCTTTACCAACCATTCACACACTCGGCACATTCATACAGTGGAGATAAGTGTCTTGCTTAAGGGCACAATTGCCACGTTTACATGAGAGTTTTAAATCCGACTAAAAGTAATTTAATTCAGAAAAAAAAAATATTTCGCCATGTAAACACTTAATTCCTAATGAAAATGATTATTCAGAATTAAACTTAATTCCGAATTAAGTGGGTGGTTTATTCTGATTTTAAAGCCAAATAAATTTATTCCTCGATCATGTAAACGTTAAAATAATTAAAATAAAATAATTCCGGTCGTTTGGCGCTCATTAGGTCGCCCTTCTGATGCGATGACACACTGCGAGATGGCGGCCTGGAGCAAACGTTGGTCTTGAACCAAAACAATTTATTTTAATAAGTTCGCTGGAAGAACTACAAATAATGAAAAGAGCGGATGGAAAACAGAAAACCACTAACCAAACCAAGATGACAAAAAGCCGGTAGCAGCTGATTTTCTGTTTTCTTCCGGTCGGCGTAAATCCATTCGTGTCCCTGTCCAATCAGAACCTTTCCCGACCCCCAGAATTAAATAAAGCCAATTTAACGTGTTTTCATGTAAACCTCAATTCAGAATTATTATTTCCATCTAAACTCGAAGGAGAATAATTTAATTCTGAACTATTTAATTCGGAATTAAAAACCATCCTGTAAACGTGGCCATTGACAGAACTTGACCGGAGTGAGTTCTCAAGCTACTGCACGATGTGATAATTTTATCGATCGAAACTCCAGAAGAAAGCTCCCATGATGCTTTGCTTGTGGTACATCTTGGTCTGAGCCGCATGTGTCTGAAAAGCCGTGCATGTGAATACTGATTGGAGTGGGATCGATAGAAAATCAGGTGCCCCGTCATTAAGAGAACTTGAATTCAGTCCAAATAATTACGCAGTTTAATGACACGGACCTGTCGGGAAAATGGATTTTTTACAGTGTACATCCCTCCATCACGTCGGCGAAATGAGAAGAGCTGCGAGGCAAACAAACCCATTAATACAGAGCCCACTCCACTCACATGTCGCTAAACATCCATTCACTTTCTCTCCTCCTTCTATCCTTCACTCTCTCTCTCTTTCACCACTCCTTCTCTCTCCTTTGTCTTTCTCTTTCACCACTCCTCCTCTCTCCTCTGTCTTTCTCATTCACTCTCTCTCTCTCTTTCAGCACTCCTCCTCTTTCCTCTGTCTTTCTCCTTCACTCCTCCTCTCCTGTCTTTCTCCTTCGCTCCCTCTCTCTTTCACCACTCCTCCTCTCTCCTCTATCTTTCTCTCACTGTCAGCACTCCCCCTCTCACCTCTGTCGTTCTCTTTTTGTCTTTCACCACTCCTCCTCTCTCCTTTCTCCTTCACTTTCTCTCTCTCTTTCAGCACTCCCCCTCTCACCTCTATCAGTCTGTTTTCAACTTTTTGTGTCTACTCCAATTGCTACTACTACTACTACTACTTACTACTACTACTACTACTACTACTACTATGACAACGTTAAAAGCTCAAAACTCAACTTAAACGGGATTTCAAAGTATGTTAACAGTTGTATTCTGATAACATATGTGATAATTGGCTGGGGAGCTCTCCAAACTTTTCCATAGGAGTCGATAGAGCTGTGTGTGTGTTTGTGTGTGTGTGTGTGTGCGCGTGTGTGTGTGCGCGTGTGTGTATGTATATGTGTGTGCGTGCTTCTCTTTAGAGTCTAATTACATTCTGCTGTGGACGGGGTTATCTATACACCAATTATACTCCCAAACAAAACATCATTATTGCATTATTGTACCGGCACGGGGGTCCGGCGAGATTCTTTCCTGCGAATTAATTGGACGATCGGAGCACAAAGCGGGAGAGGGGGCGGGCATGTCCGGCCTGTGTAAAGTGGTACGTATTCAGATTTTTAATTTTTCTTTTTTTTTGGTAATTAATCTTGAAGGAGTTTATTTTTAGCCCTCTCATTATTTTGTCTGTGCAAGGTCACGCTAACGAAGCTCCCAGTGACCAGTGTAGCAACCTCCATCATCAAGCCATTATGAGGTAATAAAAACTCCCATTAGGATTCCACGGATCAGGTTTTGTTACTCGGACAACACTCCGTTTATTAAATTTCATGTTTGTGTCGATACGTTAAAGCTGCACTGTGTAACTTTTCCGGCGGAGGTCTGGTCAGTCAAAAGCTTTTCTCCATGGAGTTACTGTATGTTATTGTTTTGCCTGGAATTTTTCACAGTGCGGCATTAAACTTTTCTATCTTCATGGAGACCAACCCAGACCAAGTTACAGGTCAGATCTGTGGAGAGGCGACCCCGCTCACAGTCAGAATGCCTGTTCTGTTTTTCTAGGTATTTTTGAGCTTTACCTGTAATTTAACACATGTAAGGCAGAGCTGTTTAGCTAATGTCACACTCTGGAACATTCCAGACAGAGCAATGACGTATCCATAGAAACAAGCAGGTTACACAGTGCACCTTTAACACAGCAGAAGTACGTTTTGGTTCTGACTTACGTTTTATGTGACCTAAAATTTTGATGGTGATGATTTTAGTTGAAAAAGTGCAAGTAAGATCTTTGCGTGCACGTCTATGGGGGAAAGTTCAGCAGTTACCATGGTGACACAATGCGCACATTAGTAAACACAGCCTGATCATTTTTAGATAGTCTGAAGAAAAAAAAAAAATACTGAAAAGAAAAACTCCACTCAAGAAAAAAAACATAAAACGGCACATTTTCAGGAGCCTGTGATCCAAACGAGCGTCTAACAGAGCTTCAGACAGAGCAGTGCCTCCAGTTTGCATCATACCCCCGCGTAATGTTGATAAAATTAGATGCAAAATATAAAAAACTTAAAAATGTACAAAACCTTAGCCTGACATTTTAATTAGTTTTGATTAGTTTATTGCAAAATGGCTGCGTAACATTTTTGACAACCCCTACACAGGTGAGTAGACAGATGTGGGCGGGGATAGGGGGAAGGTGAAAACTGAAATCTGTCCTTAACTTACCTCGGTGAAATACAGGTAAAAGTAAAGAACTGAACTAGTAGATTTCACCACCTTAAGTAACAAATTAATTGCCTGCGTAGTTTGAAGCAGATTTCACTGACCTTAGCCTCTTCTTTGCTCGTTGTTATTGTTAATCCAGTCTGACCAAAACACGTCGAGTTATTCTGAAGCACAAAACGTTATTTCCCGGTTTCTCTTTGGTGAACTTTGACCTCCAGCCCACCTCTTCGGAGAAATCAATGAGGAAGAGTTTGGTTTAAATCTACTGCTCGTGACCTCTGTGACCTTCAGAGCATCGGATTCTGCAAATGTCTTGTTTTGAATCGGAGTTAAGCACAAAAAGCGATTCTTCTATTATTCTGCTGAGCCGTAAGCCCGTGTTATTACGTTCTGTGCAAAGTGAGTTGAGTTCAAGGTTTTTCTCCAACACAATGAGAATGCTAAATGACTCTGAAACTTAACAGTATCCGCTCAAATCTGAGTTTCCAGATATATTTTCAGTTTAAGAGTATTTTTCCCATGGACTTTTTAAATGTAAGAGCTGTAAATTACTATGAGGCAACGCGGTTATACTGAAAAGCAATAAAAAATAAATATGCTTTTTAAAAACTGTTTTAATGAATAATACAAATAATAATATAAATAGTACGTTTCTAGTCTCTTTACAGTTTTAAACATTTTTCGTTGTTGAGCTATTGTTTTGCCCAAGGACACATGCCAGTAAGCAATTTAAAAAAGAAAACACATTCTTTTTGAGAACTACTAAAAAATGTTGGAGTGCGTTTGACCGAAAGACGACCAGATTGAAAAAGTTCAAATTAACCAAAAGTTTATTCCCCTAACAAAAAGTCTAATACGGAGCTCTGGGTCGGCCTGTCCCTGGTAGCTTTACAGTACGCAAGACTTACGCCAGGCATGGATAAAAAACTGACTGCTTGCCTTACCCTCGACCCAGAAATAAAAATAAAACACACAATATGAATATGCAATAATTTGTTAAACAGGGTTCGCCCAGGTTCCTCCTCGCACTCAGAGACCTCTCCATATCACGTCCAGCCGACCTGCGCAGAAAAAACAACATTCCACAAAGCAGCACTTCTCTGCCTAACACAGTTTATTAGTCTGAGTATTAAAGTAGCTCTATATGACTCCAGTGTTCAAGTAATTTATAAAAATACACGACTTCATCAAGTGATATACGTGAAACAAGTAACATAACCAACAGGTGATTTCAGTGCTTATATGAGTTTTAAGTAAAACAAGTAAAATAACAAATGAATAACTTCAAATATGTGACTTCAGTGATTGTATGAGCGTGTGTGTGCACCTGACAAGCTTTATTATAGCTTATTTATATACTGTTGAGTCATAAATAAATATATGATTAAATATTTTCCATTTTATTTTATGTTCAAGGTTCTTTATTTGTCATTCAAGCATCCGAGAGAAAAACATGACACAAAGAAATTTGTTCCTCGAGGCCCAGTGATTAAGAACAATAATAAATAATCAGTATTAAAAAGTACTTTAAGAGCATTTAGCACTTCCAATAGACAAGTACAAGTAAAACGTGTGGGAAGACAGAGTGGCAGCCTAAGCAGGAAGTCAGTGTGCGTTTTTCAAAAGTCTGACAGCCTCCGGAAAAAAGCTGGACTTCAGACAAGATGTTCTGCGCAAAATATATCTGATATTTACACCGTACACCTACACCTGAGATTACTTATTTCAAAGTTTATTTATAAAGAACGTTTAAAAGCGTCATCAGGGCCCGTGGTGCTGTACAAATAAAAAATGACTCATTACTAAAAAAGCATAATAACATTGATAACGGTTATACATTTATTTATAATATGTAGGATTAAGCGTCTTCCACCGTCACAGAAATGTCCAACTGCAGTGATCAAAGACGGCTCCTAAACACACACACACACAACTCACACACATACACACAACACACACACACTGTAACTGACAGCCTCTGACAGTTTGTGTTATAGCTGTGAAAATATGCATTGAGCAGATACGACAGAAATGTATGAAAAATGTTCCAATATTTATACAATGTTTTATTTATTTTATGGAATAAATGTGTGTGTGTCATCGTTCTGACTGTATATACCTGTGTATATGTGTTTATTATGAAGCTTTGATAGAACTCATGTAAACTGAAGAGAAACTACTGCTCCTGCTACTACTACTACTACTACTACTACTACTACTACTACAAATCACATTCCTACAACTACTACTACAACAAGTCATATTCCTACTACCACTACTACTGCAACCACTACCACTACTACAAATCATATTCCTATTTTGACTACAGCTTTAACTACTACAAACTCTTTGCTGGAGCTATGAACAAAACTACTACTACTACTAACCAACATTAACACACACAGAATGTACAAAGAGTTCTTTATTTAATCTACCTGTAAATGCAATCTCCAAGTTACATATTGAATTTGTAGTAGTTTAGTCAGTAATATTATAAGTGTTGTATGCTTTTTCAGAAATCGATAGGTGGTGGTGGAGAGTGGAGACAACAAGCTTTTAAGATATGCATTTGTAATCCGAGAGAACTGTTATCTGACCGTGTGCACGACTGTATGCACCACAGTGACTTCCAGACCATAGACAAAGACTTATGTGAGTACTACAAACATATCATGTGCAACAATGGTACAACGACATCCAAAAATATATCGTTCATTCTAAACCCACTGCTAGAATTTTAAAAGGTCCTGTGTTTTGGGTAGTTCTGAGACACTGAAGTTTAAAGCTACATTGTGTAACTTCTAAGATGGAGCGTCCTCTTCTTCAGAATCAGAATGCCTTTTATTTGTCAGTTTCTTCACATGTACTAGACATACAAAGGAATCAAAATGGGACCTGTCACCCACATTACAAACACACAATTCAATATGACAAACCATGCTCCTGTCGGGGCATAATATGGGATCAGCACACAAAAAAAAATGCCTCCGCGACATCAGCACATAGTCAAAACACAATACAAACGTTTACGACAACCAGGGAGGAGAAGGGGGTGAAGTTAACCCAACGTAGTCAAGCAGCCATCCGGATCCTGCAGCCTCTTGGGCGCTGGATTCAACAGACCCGCCTGCAATCCTGGGGGTACAAAGCTGCGAAGGTGTGGGCCTGCCGTCCCAGACGAAGTCAACATCCGCAGGTGTAAGTTCAAGTTGGGTAAGGAATACGAGAGCGTTTCCCTGCTGTAATCTCCAGGGGAGTTGATTCCAGCCGGCCTTGGCTGAGACCGGTGCTGGCTCGGGGACGCCAGTAAGATTGGGGTCGTTTGGGTTTAGGGCGAGTAGTCACATTTCAATTCCCACAACTACTCTCTTGTCTATTACTGGTCTCAAGGTCTGCCCATTCCTCTTTGCAGAGCTACGAGTTTCTCCAAGATGTTATCAATATTGCGATTTAGAGCCACAGTTCCATCCAACCTGTGGTCAGTGGCCATGAGCCTTTCTGTGTTGCTTTCCAAAATGGGGTACAAAGCCACGGATCCCTCCGTAACGTGGTTCATAGTCACAGTCTGAGCACTGGAAGCTTTGCCCCCCATTTCAATCAATCCGGGAAGCCAAGTGGGGCTTTGAACGAATTTTCCGAAAAATCAGGGTTATGCCTAATCCAATCAGCAAAAGGCCTGTAATCATAGTTCCAAATAGGTAAATGTCTTCTATGTCCTCCAGGGAAAGAGCCGCCGGACACACGCCACTTTTCCCACCCGTCCATCGTGTAACCCGCTGCGAATGTCCCAGGACGGCAAGTTTCATGGAGATGTAATTTCTTTGCCTGGAATGTTCCACAGTAGATAAAACATAAAACATATCTCCTTTGCATTTGTTTTATTACATGTGTTTTATACCCCAAAAATACCATAAAAAACGTGAATTCTTATCATGCGCAGGCTCGCTTCTCCATAGATCTGCCCATTAACCTGCCTCCATGGAGACAAGCAGCGTGCTCAAGAAAAGTTACACAGTGCACCTTTTAAAGTGGAACTAAAGCTCCTTATCTGTATATGGGGTCTGAATACCATTGTCTGCTGTTCCTTTTTTGGCAAATTTTGTGAAAACTAGGTACATTTGTAGCGTTGTGTTCAAAAACAATGAAAAGTGCGTGCTCCCTCTAGTGGCCACTGCACTTTCAAGTACTACGTGACATCACACATGACTGCCTTAATTACAGCCATGTGTTTGTCATCAGAAAGGGGCGGAGTTTGAAGTGTGGATACCTGTTAGACCAATCACACTGTTCCTTATACCTCCAGACCCCGCCCTTCCTCCTTCTCTCTTACTCTCTCCTTTAATTCTTCAGGTACCAGCATTCTTTGAAATGGTTGTGGGTGGAGTTTAGGTGTTTGTTTTGCGTTTTTCCCCCCATAAAAACTCTCCAAACTCTCCAAACTCTTATTCAGGAACAAGAATATATGAGTAACCCAGATAGGACCTTATAGGGTAATTCTAAGGGGACTTTTAATAACAACTTTTAAAGGGCAGGGAGCACTCATAAATCAATTTGTTAAAGGTCCCGTACCGTTTTTCCCCATGTATTTGAGCAAAATTTGTCTTACCCCTGTACAGATATATAATAAAAGCAGCTCCTGGGGTCAAAATCCGCTGTGTACTGTCTGCATTTAAGTAGAACGCGTTTTATTGTCCGATAATGACTTATGTTAGCATGCTAGTTGTAGTTACCTTTACTGTCAAGGTAAAACTGGTTGTGAAAAGTGCTTATAAACTCATCATGCTGAATAATTAGGAGGTTCTGAATGCGTAAAGGAACAACTTTGGACCACTGCAAACCGTTTAAAATGGACTCATTCTGTTTTTCATTATTTTAAGATGGTAAAAATCACACACAGCGGCTTTACCAAGATAGAAAAGCATTGCATCAAATCCTCCATGTTACATTACGGGTAAAACCGGAGCAGAGGGTAAGTGTAAAAGTCCGTTTGTTGTTATATCTGCAGTGTTGAGGTCATTATATCGCCCTCCCGCTGAGAGGTCAAAGGTCAGGCTCACGTTACTGCAAACAAGGTGACTTTGAGCTCAGGTAAACCTCTCTATAGCTATAATGTGCGGAAATGAAGCCACGTGGAAAGAGAAAATACAGAACACATGAAGGGGCTCTCGGTTACAGGGCTGAGATGTGAATAAATAGTGTAGCTCTACTGATAAAACTGTAAAGGTACTGAATTTCTCTTGATAAGGGATGCCAAGAATAACAAATTAAGCAGAAAACACGTGATTGTGCATAAGAAAATGTTGTGAGATCCCCAATTCCACTTTGACCTTCGAAAACAAAAATAAATATTATAAGATGAAGTAAAAACCTTGAGATACAACTGACTGAACGCCTATGAAGAAGTTAAATTAAAGGTTTGAAGTATTTTGTTCTCCCATGTTTAGTTTAAAAGACAAATGGACTCTGCCTCATTCCAACCATTAAATCTGAAGAGTTTTGTTCCAACTATATTTTTGCCAGAACTTCTAGTAGTTGAAGTTAGATAGTCTGAATTCACTTATGATTGCAGAAAAATTAAGACATAATTCTCTCTTAGGAGCGGGTGGTTAAATGATTCCTTAATATTTACATTGTTGACATGCAAATTCCAATATCTGTTTCCTTTTTTCCAGTTTAGAGTCAAACAGCATTCAATGTAATAAATCGCATTCCTTGTTCTTGTCCTCAATAAGCGTGACGAGATCTTGAGTATAAGATGAAACTTGACTGATGTTTTGTATCGTCTCCTTGTACCTAAATAAAAGCACCTCTTGTAAAATTATTGTGGTGAATAATTAGGCTGTAGATGTTAAAAACTGCAAAGCTCCTGAATTTCTTTTAATAAGGAATGCAAAGACTACATTGTTTTGAAATTTATTGTGATAATACTTGACACCGTGTTTCATGATGCCCAGATGTTGCCTCTGAAAAGTTGTGAAAAGTAAAAAAAGTAAATAAACTCATTGCGGTGGTTAATAAGGCTAGAAGTGTCACAGTTTCACTAAGATCCAGAATCACAGATCACAGCAGGTAAGTTGGTAATTGGTTTATTACAGTGATTTTGTGGAATATTGTAAGGAGGCAGGTAGACAGGCATTGTAGCAGAAACAACAAACTGGCGAGGAGTGTTTGAAGACCCACGCTAGTGATGGGCAAAACAAGTCAACGCGTCAACACTTCTGTCGAGCTCAGCAAGTGACATCTGTGTTTCGCTGTGTCGCTGTGAGTATCACTTTAAGAAAAACCACGTGACCGATACATCTACTGCGTCGTTTGGTGTGTCTCGTGTCGGGAGCTCTGAGGCGGCTTGTGTAGAGAGAAGTGCGCGAGGCTCAAATCTGTCGCAGCGTCTGTTCATCATCACAGAACCACAGAGAAACAGAAGACAGGCCTGTTCTGTTTGGGCTCATTTTAATCAGTTTCATGTGGAGCTCAATACAGATTTACTGAAAGAATGATATTATTTTACCATCATTTTCACAAGCATTCATCTTGTCATGTATCACGTATATGCCTACTTTATTGTACAATAGACTGTGATTTGCTTTCATGAGATTGCATTGCGTTCCTGGGCAGTTCTTTCATTCGTTGGATCAGATAACAACGATCACAAACGAGTGTTGGCATGTCTGAATGAACGAGCCCTGCGCTGTATCAATGCTTCTGCACAGGAAGCAGTTCATTTTTTAAACCACCAGATGGCGCTATAGAACGTACCAACACAGTGTTGGAAATGTGTTACACAGTGTTGGAAATGTGTTACACAGTGTTGGAAATGTGTTACACACACCCTGAAACCTCATCTACCCATCACTAAAGGCTTCTTCTACTGCCGCTGATGGGATGGTGGGAGACAGGTGTGCCATCTGCCAAAACATGGTTTGGTAACACCCATGTCATGCCCAGGTAAGATGGAGACACATACAAAACACAATAGAGAGGGGGAGACGCAGAGAGGAGAAGGAGAAGGAGAAAACCAGGAGCGGATCCTGACGAGAAATGTGTTTGGGAACTGAGGAACAAATTTGGAATGCTACAGTTTAAAAATAAGGCAAGATTATTTCTAGAGTACAATTCATACACAAAGTCATTCGAAGTGCTTAACTATTTCATTTTTTTTTTTTTTTTTTGGTACAGCCCCTTTAAGAATAAGTGATCCAAATGCCACATAGACGTGACATGAGCAGTCATTTTATTTTATTGTACTTTATTATTTTGCTCCAGAACAGACTTTTCCAGGAAGTAGAATTCATTATAAAATAAATTGAGTTTCCAGTTAAATATTTGGGTTGATCCATTCTATGCAGAGAATTTCATTTAATACAGTAGATATGCTGCATCCATCACAAAGAGGTTGTGGATTTGAGTTCCCATCTTCTCTGTGAAAATGCAAGAATAAAACAAGACAAGAACAATGTAGCAAAATACATGTCTTTAATCTGAGTGGGCTTGCATCTCCACAGACTTGACTCTTATATGACCTAGAGGAGGGCATCTTCTTGCTTGTTTCCATGGAAATGTTGTTCCTTTGGCTCTAATATTTCACTTGCCTGAGCAGCCAGTCCCTTCTACATTCTGTTCGAATCCAGAAGAGACCGGAAAAGGGCCGTGGAGCGTGAAAAATTTTAGACGATCGGACCACAATCGTTAATTTGTAGCACGAGTCCCTCAAATACATCTCTCCAAAATACTTGTGACACTCAGAACAAAATATATAACTTCTTTTACATGAAATAAGTAATAATTTGGTGCTTCAATTGTTGATTCTGTAAAAACCCTCATTGTTTCTCAGTCCTTTATGTAGATTTTGAGCATGCGTCTCTCTGATTGGTCAATCCACCTGTCAATCACTCCCTCTGAAATCAGGTAGACAGGACACGACTCCAGATCCACTTGTCTTTGTAAAGTTTATTTATTTATTTTTTCAAAGCTTCTGGTAAGCCATAAAACTTATCCATCTCCACGAAGAATGCTCCGAAGTATGGTTTTAACTTTCTATTTCCATGGAAATCTGCAGTGACGTGCCACCTCCAGGAAGTTACACACTGTACCATTAAAATAAACCAAAAAAATAATAAAAACCAAAATAAACAATAATAAAATAAAATATAATAATAATAATAATAATAATAATAATAATAATAAAACAAAAACAATAATAATAATAATAAAACTTTTTCTTAATAATCCAGGTTTGATCTCTACATCATGCATCGTCAGTCTTTTCATTGTACCAAAAGTCCTTTAGCTGTGAGCGTCAGCACTGGCCCCTGTTCAAATGTGGAGGAATCCATCTTGTCAGTCCACTCCACCACAGCTCTATAAGATCAGGTTTGAGGTGAGTGACCAGGGACCAAAGAAGCTCCACCAATCACAGCGCAGACTTCAAACTTCCCCCAAATACAGCAGAGATCAAGTTATGAAAAGTTGCCAAGAAAATAGAAGAAGATTTATATGGCACTACCCCAGCTGTCCACAAGGGAGGACTTCTCCATGGTTCAAATGTAGGTTTTTAGAGCTACGGTACACTGGAATAAACTCAAGAATTATGGTACCAGTAGTAAAAGCAAATACAATTCTAGGGGTTCACATAGATTTTTGAAAATAATTATTTTTTTGGACCTTGTTATGTTATTCAAAGTAAGAAAATACCCAGACACAGGAACATGCAAACTCCCACTCTCACTCTTAAACATAGCTGTGATGAAATAGATTTGTTTTTAAATAATTAATTTTTGCATTGGTTGTGCTGAACTTGGTTATGTTGAAAAATAAATAGAAAATAATACCCAGACACAGGCAGGGCATGCAAACTCCAGCTACATTCTGAAAATCAAACTTGTAATATTATAGCTATGACTGAAAAATGTTTGACACCTTCAGACAGTAAAAATCAGGTACAGAGTAATTAAATCCACCTTTCTGACCTGCTTTCATCGCCTCGTGAGTTTGGCTTGGGACAGTTTTCCTCTTGGACAAGTTAAAGGTCAAAGGTCGTACTCTGGGTCTGCTCTCTCCTGCCCTCCGTCTGTGAGAGGAACAGACGGTGGGGCATAGTCCTGGCATCAGACCGTTAACCGTCCTTAATCAGCGTTCGCTCGCCGGTTAGAAAACGCACCAACAAACAACAGAATACACCTTCGTTTTCGCTATTTTGGATTTGTAAACGACTTTTACTCTCAAAGTTGCAGCGTTTCAGCTCAGAGGACACGCACTTTTAGTACTGTAAGAGCCAAATAACCGGATTTTCCAAGGAAGATACAATTAATTTAGGAATTTACTGTTATAAGGAAGTTTTTCAGTGCAATAAACACAAACAAGATGAAGAAAAAACTCTGTAGCTCCTCTCTCTCTTTCTTTTCTGTCTCCGGTCCACTCTCTCTGTTCTTGTCCTCTCTCTCTCGTCTCTTCTCTGTTTCTCTCTTTCTTCTTTCTGCTCTACTCCTCTCTATCTCTCCCTCTCTCTCTCTCTCTGCTCTTGTCCTCTCTTTCTTGTTCTTGGAGAATTTACTGTGTTACAAGGAAGTTTTTCAGTGTCAGTGTCTATCTTTCTGTGCTCTTGTCCTCTCTTTCTCTCTCTGCTCTGGTCCTCTCTCTCTCTTTCCTCTCTGCTCCCGCGCTCTCTCTTCTCTCTGCTCTAGTCCTCCCTCTCTTCTCTTTTTCCCTCTTTGGGAATTTACTGTTATAAGGAAGTTTTTCAGTGCAATAAACACAAACAAGATGAAGAAAAAACTCCTCTGTAGCTCCTCTCTCTCTCTTTCTTCTCTGTCTCCGGTCCACTCTCTCTGTTCTTGTCTCCTCTCTTTTTTTCATCTTTCTGCTCTGCTCCTCTCTCTATCTCTGTCTCTCCTCCTAGCTCTTGCCCTCTCTTTCTCTCTC
This sequence comes from Taenioides sp. WSHXM2023, assembly GCA_029959045.1. Lineage (NCBI taxonomy): Eukaryota > Metazoa > Chordata > Actinopteri > Gobiiformes > Gobiidae > Taenioides > Taenioides sp. WSHXM2023. The sequence goes on from CM057105.1 coordinate 10,676,692, forward strand.
TTGGAGAATTTACTGTGTTACAAGGAAGTTTTTCTGTGCAATAAACACAAACAAGATGAAGAAAAAAAACAACATGCTTTTTTTGTCTATTTTTTGTCTTGTCTTGCTGGGTCTCAGATGACAACACAACTGCAAAAGAGAAACTCAATTCTGTCAACTGGACTAAAGCTTTTGATCGAATACATTTCGCTGCTCATCCAAGCTTCTTTAGTTCTGGTCAGACGATGGTGGACACTGCCTGAAGGGAGGAGCTAAATACACTGAAACTACTCTGAAACTAACACACCTACTTCTTTACAGTTTCAGTTTTTTGGCATGTTAGTTAATCGTTCAGGCCCCTGATAGGTTCTTTCACATATCCTACTCCTCCCTTCAGGCAGAATCCCAGATCCACCAGCATCTGGGCGTCGAAATGTCTTCAATCAAAAACTTTTGTCCAGTTGACAGATTTGAATTTCTCCTTTGCAACTGCGATGTCATCTGGACCACAGCAATACTTGTGTGCTCGGGGAAGACACTAGAGTCAAAAAAACAGAACATGTTTGTGTTTATTGCACTGAAAAACTTCCTTGTCGCACAGTAAATTCCTAAATTGATTGTATCTTCCATGGAAAATCTGGTTATTTTAAAAACTTTTGTCCAGTTTGCGTAATTAAATTGTCTTTTGTAATGGAACCCGCTTGAACGGCTGAGGGATTACACAAACCTGACATCACAACATTCATATTTTATACAGATAGGGGAAGCTAATATGAATATCGTTAAAATGCTGAGTTCTGTTGTAATACAGTGAGTTCTTGGGTCTAGTCTCGACTAGATCAATAGAAATGATCAGGTTGAACGTTTGTGCATTTACATTTGGGATATTTCATGGTAAAATACAATGTAATAGGAATGTCAATAGGAAAAACCCTCTCTCCCGATCACGTTCTATAATCTGAAAACCACCAGTTCAATGGATCTTGTCACAAAACTTCCAAACTTTGCATTTGTGTGCCACACATCGCAATATATTATAAAAACAAAGAGAAAAAAATATAAATGATAATAATAAATTCTAGATTAGACACCAAAATTGTAAGAGACTGGTAAAAATAAAGTAAAATATAGAGATAAAATAATAAAAATATATATAGTCTTTATCTATTACATTAAACCAGGGGTGTCCAAACTTTTTTCATCAAGGGCCACATATCTAAACACAGACGAAGCAGAGGGCCGATCGAGGGCCATAGACTGGTGCTCAGTGCAGTGAATAATTGAAATATTAATGTTTAACATGTTAGAATGAGCGATCAGTCCTTTAGTCATACCAAGATCCACAAAACCACCAAGAAAAATTTGTCTGAGGGCCGCATTTGGCCCACGACCCATAGTTTGGGCATGCCTGCATTAAACCATCAAAGTAATGCTAATAATAATTAACCCAAACAAGGTCAAAAACATGCATACATTTGTAAAAGCACTAGAGGCTGCCTGCTAATCACTGCTCTAACTCCACCGCTGCTGCTCCACGTTTATTTACACAGCGCCTTTCAAGAAACCCAGAGTGCTTTACATTACATTATTCATTCACTCCATACTTCGGAATCGCACACAACAGCCTCACTGCGGTACCCGGCGTTCCCATCGGTCTGCCGTCCAAACACTACCCAGGCCCGTTCCTGCTCGGCTCCGGAGCTTTGACAAGGAGCTATTAACAGAGAATCGCACTCACCTGTTTTACACTGACTTACATGTGTTCTGTCTTCGTTTAGCCTGAGGGCAGCAGCAGCAGTCAGGGCGCATATGTCTCTACAGCCCTCCTCCTCCGCAGCTCTTCTGTGTGCTCCTCTTTCTTATCTCTCTCCGTTCTCTCTGTTCTCGTCCTCTCTCTCTTCTCTCTCTCTTTCTCTGTCTCTGCTCTTATCTCTCTGCTCTAGTCCTCCCTCTCTTCTCTCTCTCTGCTCTGTTCCTCTCTGTCTCTGCTCCTCTCTCTGCTCGAGTTCTCCCTCTCTTCTCTCTCTCTGCTCTGTTCCTCTCTGTCTCTGCTCCTCTCTCTCTCTGCTCGAGTCCTCCCTCTCTTCTCTCTCTCTGCTCTGCTCCTCTCTCTGTCTCTGCCCCTCTATCTCTTCCCTCTGTGCTCTTGACCTCTCTCACTTCTCTGCTGTTTCTTTCTCTCTTTCTTCTCTCTGCTCTGCTCCTTTCTCTGCTCTTGTCCTCTCTCTCTTCTCTACTCTGATCCTCTCTCTCTCTTTGTTCTGCTCCTCTCTCTTCTCTCTGCTGTTGTCCTCTCTCCTCTCTACTCTGATCTTCTCTCTCTCCCTCTCTTTGCTCTGCTCCTCTCTCTCTCTCTCTCTCTTCTCTCTCTCTCCTCTTGTCCTCTCTCTTCTCTCTTCATTCTGTAGATGATCTGGTCTGACATTTCCTGGAGGACACTCTTGACTCTGAGGTGTTTCTCCATGCTGGTTTCTCTGCAGTAGCTCCAGAGGTCAGCCTGCACCTCTGTCAGGACCACCCACCACCCATCCCCTCACACCCATCCCCCCATCACCCCTCTTCTCACACCCAGCCACAGAGCACACACGTTGGGGAGGATACACAACACGGGTTTGATGGAGAGAGACCACTGGAGCATGTAAAGACTCAGATTTTAAGCCGGTTTTCAGATTCTTGTATCTGATGATGCCTTAGTCCCACATGGGGGCAAGAGTGTTCCCTATTGATTACACTGTACTGAATTATTAAAAGGTAAATTCACATACAGTATGTTGAACCTGATCATTTCTATGGACCCGTTCATTTCTTGAATTGCAACAAAAATCTGCTTTTTAACAGTACTCATTTTAGCTGGGCCCATCTGTATTAAATATTACTGGACTAGAGTGTCATAATGTCACTTTAAAGTCAGTATGTAAAAGTAGTAGTATTTGTAGTAGTAGTGCAGAATGTTCGATCCAGTACACCTTTATGTCATGTTTTAGTCACAGAACATTCTCATTAGAACTCCCTGCATGTGTTTTGCATAATAATTACATACAGTACGGCAGCTCCTGTTCACGTACATGTTCAGCTACAGTTACCTCACGTTATCTCTGCACATTAGAGCAGAGTATAAAACACACTTACCTCCTCCTCTCTGCTCTGGTCCTCTTTCTCTCTCTGCTCTGGTCTTCTTTCTCTTTCTGCTCTGGTCTTCTCTCTCTTTTCTCTCTCTCCCTCCTCTCTGCTCTGTTCCTATCTCTATCTCTCTGCTCTGGTCTTCTGTCTGTCTCTGCTCTGGTCCTCTCTTTCTCTCTTTTCTCTTTCTCTATCCTCTTTACTCTGGTCCTCTCTTTCTCTCTCTCTCTCTCTCTCTCTCTTCTCTCTGTTCTAGTACTCCCTCTCTTTCTGCCCTTGTCCCCTTTCTCTTCTTTCTCTCTCTCTTCTCTTTGCTCTGCTCCTCCCTCTCTCTGCTCTGGTCCTCTCTTTCCTCTTTCTCTCTCTCTGCTCTTCTACTCTGGTCCTATCTCTCTCCCCCTCCCTCTCTCTGCTCTTGTCCCCCCACTCTCTCTTCTCTTTGCTCTGCTCCTCTCTCTCTCTCTCTCTCTCTCTTCTCTCTCTCTCCTCTTGTCCTCTCTCTTCTCTCTTCATTCTGTAGATGATCTGGTCTGACATTTCCTGGAGTACACTCTTGACTCTGAGGTGTTTCTCCATGCTGGTTACTCTGCAGTAGCTCCAGAGGTCAGCCTGCCCCTCTGTCAGTGTCAGGGCCACCCACCACCCATCCCTTCACACCCATCCCTCCATCACCCCTCTCCTCACACCCAGCCACAGAGCACACGCCCGCTCTGACGGCTTTACAAATCAGCATAAATTCCAGTGATTTTACACAAACTGTAATTACTGCAAATTTAACATCAAGATTTCTCAAAAACAAGACAGAGCTGAGCCACTAAACTTTGACACCAAATAAAACTGATGATATGAAGGTGTGTCTAGTCTTAAATCAGTTTTGACATCGGGGAGGAGAGGATTGATGGAGAAGTACTACTGGAGCATATAAAAACTTAGAGAATATTATGATCTGGACAGATATAACTCCAGACTTCTCCTGCAAAGTTTTTAAGGCCATAAACCTTCACACGACTATGGTGTCTAGAAAGGCCAGATATATATATATACATTTAATACATTCCAGTATATAATAATGATAATTATATATATATATATATATATATATATATATATATATATATATATATATATATATATATATATATATATATATATATATATATAACATAAAAAATACACAGTGCACCTTTAAAGCCACACTATGTAACTTTTTAGCCAATTAACAGATTAAAATAAAAGGATGTTTTTATTATTCTAAAAATGTGGCCTGGAGCGGAGCCTTCTGCTACAATTTTAACTTTCTATAATCGTGCAGTTGACTTTCCACCTCCAGAAAGTTACTGTAATTTCCGGACTATAAACCTCTACTTTTTTCTCACACTTTGAACCCTGCGGTTAATACAACAATGCGGCGAATGTATGGACGGATTATTTGTTTATCAACACATCAGATGTGCGCGCAGCCTGAGTGCAGAAAGCGCCGCTGTCTGTGCGGTGAACATGAAGTTGCAGCATTAGTTAACGCTGTTGTCAGCACTAAAACAGTTTATCGCCATGTGATTAAATAAGTTCTGATGCTGAATTAACATTAGTGAGTGGGACACGTCTTAATGACCCGTATGTGTTAAATGCAGGTGAGGTGTAAATGACGAGAAGAAACATCTCAAACTTCAGTAGCCGGACATCCACTCATACCTGATCGACACACCTATCTCCGCCCCCGGGACATCCACTCATACCTGATCGATACACCTAGCCCCGCCCCCTCGGACATCCACTCATACCTGATCGACACACCTAGCCCCGCCCCCTGGGAGAGCCTGAAATCTGCTGAAATCCTCCAAGACACTGACAGGATCTCAGACAGGACAGCGTCTCTTTCTGCAGGAGACATGCGCAATAGAGCGAGAAGTGATGTAGTCTGATAATCCCGTTATAGATGTTTACGGGTTAAGGCCTCCGGGGGGGTGCAACTTTATTTTCAGACTTTCAGAGGCTACAGGCTGGCCATTTTACTGTCATTTTACTGCCGTGTTACAGGCACTGTTCAGAAAAAGCATGTACTGGTATTTAATTAAAAATAACAAAAAAAAATCTTTCTGTGTACCATCTTTCTGTGTAAATATCTGAAGTTACAGTGTGGACACCTGCGGCTTATAGACAAGTGCAGCCTATATATGTAAAAAAAAACAAACAAAAAACATTTCTTTTAAAATTTAGTTGATGCGGCTTATATTCATGTGCGCTCAGTAGTCCGGAAATTCTGGTACATACTAGAATTTACTAAAAGTACTTTAGGAGGTAGAGCTTTTAGGTACCAAGCACCCTTGTTGTGGAATCAGCTCCCTGCTCATGTCAAAGAAGCTGACACAGTCTCTACATTTAAGATTAGGCTCAAAACGTTCCTCTTTGAATTAGCTTATGGTCAGGTCAGTTAGGAACAGAAACTAAACCCATAGGCCTAGTTAAGCTGCTCTAGGAGATATATTACTGGGGAAAGTATGGCAACTTGAGCACTGTCCTCTGGTTTCTCCTACTTTTTCTCCTCCTACTGTTAAGAATATTCAATTACTAGTTCATTCGTAGTCTGTTCTTTGCTATTCACATGTTGTCCCTGTCCCACTCCCCTTTTGGGGAGTGTAACTGTTTCAGATGCTGCTGTTCCAGTTTGGACCGCTGCTGTCCCCTAGTGTCGAGGACCTGGACCCCTCCTCTCCTTCCCTGTCCTGGGTTAACTGTCCTTGTCCTGCTAGATTAGTAGTTTCATCTGCCTGTCCGTCCTTAGGAGTGGATCTCTCCTTCACTGTGATTCTCCTCGAGGTTTCTCCGTTTTCCCATTGGGTTTTTTGGAGTTTTTCCTTGCCGAGAAGGAGGGTCTAAGGACAGGAGATGCTGGGACAATTATCCATTTGCCTGCTTGTTGTTGAACTTTCTGTATTTTTGATTTATGAATGTTTCTTCTGCTTTATTAATCAACAATTTTGTGAAGTCCGCCGAGATAACTCTTGTTGTGATTTTGGGCTATACAAAAATAAATTGAATTGAATTGAATTGAATTGAACTATCACTTTAAAGAGATCTATGTAAAAAAAAAAAAAAAAAGTTTAAAAAAGGATTGTTCAATCCAATGCACCATGCCACGTTTTAGTCACAGCACATTACAATTCTCTGCGTGTGTTTTGCAAAGTAATTATATGACACCTACAGTTACCTCTCTTTATCCGTGCACATTAGAGCCCGGATAAAACACACGGTTACCTCCTCCTCTCCTGATACACTTATGCAAATCACACCCATACTTGTTGAACACCGCGCTCACTACCGGCTTTACATTTTTCTGCAAGCGGCGTCAAACAGGGCTATTATGGGACATTTGAAATTACAGATGCTTATAGAAGAGTTTTATGAGTGGCCTAGCATGAAATGAGAGAACGCGCACGGGCTCTAAAGCTTGTTATTGTATCTCTGCGGTGTGTGCGGGCCGGGGCTGGCTCTGGACCAGATGTGAGTGGAGAGAAAGACTGTGATGCGAGGAAGCAGATGACAGATTAACAAATGTAATCTACACAAAGTAATTATGTAAATAGACTTGTGCGTGAGTGTGCGGTAGTGAGGTATGCCGTAAAACGTAATGGCGGTGATGCAAATATTGATATAGATCTTTACAGTGACATTACCCTGGGCGTGTTCTGCATGTATCTCTGCAGGCTCTTTTCACGCTTACCAGAAGACGTTTGGAAACACACGGATGGCGACTTCCGGTGTAGTTCCCGACATTGGGCATGTGATAAAACAATAAAACGGTGGATTCAGCAGCAGCGTCTTCACAACCTGCCAAAGCTTTACATGGGGGACGGGACTCTAATCGCGTCTTCAGTGTCACTTACAGGCAGCAGGTTGGAACTGTTGATCTGCCAAACATAACGGAACGCTAAAATCACATCCTTTTTTTAAGTTAGACAAATTATAATACACAAATGAAGTTATGAAAGGAAAAAAGAAAGAATACAATGACATCTAGATGAAGAAAACCAGGTCATTTTCTCAGTTTTCCCAGATTTTCTCAGAGTTACTATCGCCAACAGAGCCCAAAGGAAGTCGTCATCCGCATGTTTCCAAACGTCTTCTGGTTTTGTGACGTAAGCGTGAATAGAGTCCCACACATGAGCAAATACAGACAAAAAAGTTTTAAGATTGTCTAAAAATTCAAAAAACAATACAAAACAGCACATTTTCAGGAGCCTGTGATCAGTACGGGCGTTCATGGTCCTGGGTAGGAGTTTGATTTTCAGCAAAAAAGGTGAGAGTGACAAACGGTTTCCTCTGAAAAACGGTTTCAAATCCAAAGCAGTTTCACACTCATGCAGTGCAGAGATCATGAAAAGAAAACAACAAAAGTTATAATTGCTAAACATTTTATCATACCAGTCTTAAAACAATAAAATCAGTATGAAAAAAAAGAAAAAAAAAAAAAGAGCAAATCCATAAAATATGCTATTTTCTGAGCTATGTTATGTTTCCTCATCAAAAACATACCTGGAGTTGAAAACACTCAGTACAGGAAGTGCTCCACTGTGTTTTTAAACTCCACACACCTTCACTAGAATCATTTGGATCATTTCAGCCCTGGAATTGCCAATCTCTGCTGAATAAAAGGTAAAAAAGTAGCTGTTAACTTGAAAACAACCACTTCATGACATCACAAGGTGGAACGGAGCATTTTGAGCTTTGGAGATGTACACAGACTAATAATAAATCATTACTCAAACATGTGTGAATGAAACAAAACACAACTTCAGATATTTTTATGAGGTAACAACATTCTAACATGACTTACGGCTCACAAGAGTCAATTTTTTGCGTAATATACGCCTTTTAAAAATGAAATTTCAACCTTGAATTATATTTTGAAGTCTAATTTTTCATTCAAATTCAAATTAAGTCTGCAAATCATGAAAAATAAACTTTGTGTGCAACTGTCTGGTGGTGAATTATCAGATGTTTGTCTTCACTTGATTTAAAACTCAAAAATCGGTGCAAATAATGATAGTCTTCTGAGGGATTGTGCTTTTTATCAGTCCCAAAAGAGTAAATATTTGTATTTAATAGTTTTGAGTGTCTGAGATTCGCTGCCTTGGGGAGAGTATCCAAGATGAAAATTACTATTAAAAATGAAATTCCAACCTTGAAATAGATTTTGTTATCTACTTTTTTTTATGGATTTGTGACTGGCTTCAGATTTATTTAGTTTTTCAGTTTTTCAGACTTTACTTCACGCTTCTTAACTTTGAACTTCTCCCGGAGTTTAATGTGAATCTGAGGAGCTAAACCAATCCTTAAAATGTTGTATTTATGATGTCAGAACAGCTTTCACACACTTGGATGGTAATTGATCCCTATTTAGTTTCATTTATTATTTTATACTGATGTCGTTAACATTACCGGGGAGTGTGATGCTAACTGTAAGATCTGCTCCGTCTGAAGCTCTGTTAGTGTTTAATCTGTGCTTTATTTGAACACAATCTGAGCAGAAAGAGCTGGTGATGTGATTTGTGCTGCTAAACAAGTCTCTGTCTAAATACATTACAGTTTTTCAGTTTGTCACTCTCATCTTTTTGTTGAATAACTCAACAAAACCATCACCCTCTACATTTGCACCACTAACACACCCACACACTCACAGCCTCTGGTCCTCGTCTGAACGGACAGAGAGAGAGAGAGAGAGAGAGAGAGAGAGAGAGAGAGATGGGAGAGAGGAAGAGAGACAGAGAGAGAGGGTGAGAGAGAGGAAGAGAGAGAGAGAGAGAGAGAGAGAGAGAGAGAGAGAGAGGAAGAGAGGAAGAGAAAGAGAGAGAGGAAGAGAGAGAGAGAGAGAGAGAGGAAGAGAGAGATGGGAGAGAGGAAGAGAGACAGAGAGAGGGTGAGAGAGAGGAAGAGAGAGAGAGAGAGGAAGAGAGACAGAGAGAGAGAAAAAGAGAGAGAGAGAGATGGGAGAGAGAAAGAGATGGAAGAGAGCGAGGAAGCGAGATGGGAGAAAGGAAGAGAGTGGGGGAGAGAGGAAGAGAGACAGAGAGAGAAAAAGAGAGAGAGAGAAAGAGTGAGAGGAAGAGAGAGAGAGAGCGAGAAAGAGATGGAAAAGAGGGAGAGGGTGAGAGAGATGGGACAAAGGAAGAGAAAGGGAGAAAGAGAGGGGAGAGAGGGAGAGAAAGCGAGAGAGAGAGAGAGAGAAAAATAGATGGGAGAGAGGGTGAGAGAGATGGGAGAAAGGAAGAGAGGGAGACATGGGAGAGCGGGACAGAGAGAGAGGGAGAGAGAAAAGAGATGGGAGAGAGGAAGAGGGAGAGAGATGGGAGAGAGGAAGAGAGACAAAGAGAGAGATGTGGGAAAGAAGACGAGAGACAGATAGAGAGAAAAGAAAATGTTGAGAGAGAGAGAGAGGGCAGTGAGAGAAAGTGCATGACCAAAGCTCTGCAAACTGAATTGCCCTTTGGGATTGATAAAGTTGATGAGTGATTGATAGAGTGAGAGAGAAAGAAAGAAAAAGAAAGAGTGTCTGTGTGAGAGATAGAGAGATAGAGGGACAGAGAGATAGAGAGACAGAGAGACAGAGAGTGGGAGAGGCTCATTACCACAGGCACTTATGGAGCTAGAATCACCGCTGGCTCCAGACCTCAGCGCGCTCAGTGGAACAGATGAGTGCGGGCTGTTGACTTTCATTGCCATAATACTGAACCTGATCAGGCTTCACTGTGCCCCCCGTGCCCGCCCCCTCCACCTGCCCCCTGTGCCCGCCCCCTCCGCCTGCCCGCTCGCCCGCCCGCCCGAGACTGGGGCATCGAGGTCGTAAACTGCCCACGGAGAGGTTATAGAGCGTGGTGGTCAAATGGTACGAAAAGGGCACACGCTCAGAATGGATGTTACTAATTGCGGTAGTTTCATTGAGGTTCTACTGTGAATTATTGAGCTGTATTAAATAACCTTTGAGCATTATATTACATGTTATAGGTTAAACGTGCACTCTGTAACTTTTCTAGTGAGGTGTACTCTACTCGTCTCCATGGAGATGTTATTGCTCTGCCCAGAAATATATGATGTAGCATTTTTCATGTGTTCAGTTTTTATTGCTAAAAAAAAAATACCTTGTAAAGCATGAGTGGGATCACCTCTCCACAGATCTGGAGGAGATAAACATTCAAGACATAGCACATAGCAGTAACCATGGAGACAAGGTGGCAGGCTGACCTCCATAAAAGTTGCGATGTGCAGCTTTAAATATTTACATGGCAGGACAATATTTCCTTTTTTTTTTTGTGTGTGTGTGTGTGTGTGTCTGATAAAACACTGAAGTACCTTGAAATAAATCCAATAATATGCAGAATAATTTCTAAGCAAGTCAAATATTTAAATTACAAATCGGAATGGTACTTTAATCAAGGTGTAGGCCTAAACACACAGGTCCTGTAGGGTTGTATACCGTCACTAGATGGCAGTACCTGGACTTTAGTTGTTACCAGCTGCTATAAAAGCCCCCAGAAGAAGACCCACTGCTTGGCCAAATTTTCCCAAACCTGAGACCGACCAGCAACAGATGGATCCTTCTCATCCCTCGTCTTTCCCTCCAAAAAGGTCAGTGGCTCCACTTTCTGACAATTTGGTGCTTTTCGATTTCACATTTGACAAATTAGCTAAAAAAAACAACAACCTTGAATCAACAGTAGGTATTGTTTAAAATATTTGAAAATTATAAACAAAATGGCTTCAAAATGTGTTCAGTCTCCAGTTTTCATTGTCGGTGAGGTTTTGTTTGGAGATGTAGATGGTGAATATAAAATGTTTTAATGATTTTAATGGTAAAAACTCGACATTGTAATGAAAATGTGAATTGAGTGGTTTCTATATGGGGCTATATATAATGTAATGGCTGATTTTTTTGGATTGATGGTGACCTTTTGGACCCCTGTGTCCAAATGAGTCAAATTATGTGAGAAAAAAGTAGTTGTAGAAAGCAGAAGTTGTCATGATACAAACATTTAAAACTCAATACTCGATATCGATTCTGGCGAGAGGAGGAGGCCCCGGGGAAAACCCAGGACACGCTGGAGGGACTATGTCTCTCGGCTGGCCTGGGAACGCCTTGGGGTCCCCCCGGAGGAGCTGGAGGAAGTGTCCGGGTGAAGGAAGTCTAGGAGTCCCTGCTTAGACTGTTGCCCCCGCGACCCGGCCCCGGATAAGCGGAAGAAAATGGATGGATGGATGGATGAATTTCGCTGTAAACTCAATACTCAATATCGATTCTGATACCATGACGTTAACTGAAGTGGAGAGAGGGTTAGAGAGGGGAGGGAGGAGGAGAGAAAGAAGAGCAAAAAAGAGGGGAGGATGAGGGGGCAGTTGGTGAAATGGGGAGGGAGAGGGGGAGGAAAAAGGCGAAAGATAGCGGAAAAGGAGGAGAGGATGGGGATGTTAGAAGGGGAGAAAGAGTAGGAAGTAGAGAGAGCAGGAAGAGGAGAAAATTGGGGCAATGAGAGGAGATAGAGGGTAGAAGAAGAGAGGAAGGGAGTGAGAAAAGAGAAAATTATACTAAAATTTCAAACTCAATTTTGATGTAAACTCAAAACAAAAATTTCTGTCCTGTGAGTGTGACTTTTTTTCAGTATCCGTCTACTTTCGATACTAATTTTAATCTGATTTTTGATACTTCTGACCACAGTACTTCTGATATTTAAGTTGCTTCCATCATTTTTCCTGATCTTGTAGAGTTGCGTTATTATTTTGAGGTTATTGCACAATAGTTTCCATCTGTGTTGCTGTTTTCAAATGGACCAACTGTGTAACTGAACTCGAATCCTCACATTTGGATCCCACTGTTGGCTCTGATGTTTCCGTTTGGCTCAAAGTGCAAAAAGGATTTCAGTTCAGTCTTTGTAATCCAGGAATACAAGACTGTTTTCTGCCTTCTCTTACTCACTTAAAGTCGCACTGTGTAACTTTTCTGTAGAGGGGTTCTGCCACTTGCTTGTGTCCATGGAGATGTCACTGCTTTGCCTGGAATGTTCCACAGTTTGGCATTTATTCAGTTATTTTATTGCTAAAAATGATCGTGCAATCTTGCTGGGAGTGGGCTCGCCTTTGTACAGACCTGACCTATAACTTGACCTGATGGCATCGCCTGCTTGTCTCTGTGGGAATGGATAAATTCAATGCAATATTGTGGAACATTCTATGCATAATATCTGCATGAAGATAGTCAAAAATATCGAAAATCAGATACTAATCGATACCTAAACTAATATCGAAACTACATCCACATTTAAACAAGTATCGATACTAAAAAAATATTACTCAAACAGTCAAAGTCTTAGTCTGGCTTTATTAAAACTAGTATTGATCCTTTGCAGCTGACTTTCCTTGGGGTTTCTGATGCTAACTATAGGGACTGCTCTGTCTGAAGCAGTTACTCCATTTAGACTTTAATTTTAGCTTTATTTTAACACATTCTGACCACAAAGAACTGACTTAGCTGGAACTACAACAGGTGAGCCGATTTGTGTGGTTAAACAAGTCCATCACACCTAAAATTAGTTGAAAATCACACTCCAAAAAGGAGCAATGAACGTTCAAATTAATCACAGGCTCCTGAAAACAAGTCGTTTAGATCCATTTTGTATTTTTTCTCGAGTTTTCAATCTTTAAACGTTTTTGTCAGTGTTTGCTAATGTGAGCATTATGTCTCCATGGTAAGGGCCATAGAGATACATGTAGAATACCCCCGATGTGATGTCACCGCAAAGTCTCAATAAAACCACCTTGTAATTATTATTTTGTGTTGAAAATCATATTCTGTTGTCTAAAACAATTGTCTTTTGCATTATCAATGTGGTATCAAAATCGGTATCGAAATCAAGCTTTTGGGGTTTTTTTGTGTGATTTTGACACAGTTACAGAAAAGTTTCCAAGAAGACTGCCTTGTTTTCTGCCTTGTCTTACTAACTTAAAAACTTAACTTTTCTATTGGTGTTCTGCTTCCTGCTCGTCTCCACGGAGATGTCATTGATTTGCCTGCAATGTTCCACAGTATGGCATTTTACTTTACTTTAACATGCATTTATTTAGTTACAGGTGTTTCATTGCTAAAAATATATATATGCATTCTTGCTGTGAGTGGGCTCGCCTTTGTACAGACCTGACCTGTAACATCACATCTTGTCTCTATGGATATGTTTAATGCGATATTGTGGAACATTCTATAGGCATAATAGCTCCATGAAGACACAACTAGTATCAAAACTACATTTAAACAAGTATCGATACTATAAAAATATAACTCAAACAGTGATTTTGAAACAGTTGGCAACCCTCCATCCGAAAAGTTCCATCATGTGTCTTTAACTTGACTTCAGCTTTCATAATCCACAGTGACAGAGCAAAGTTGACCTGTTGTTTCTCTGCTTTTTTCCTCCTAACAAATGTAAGTCTTAAGTTGAGTCTCCTGTTTTGCTCTGTCTTCACCTAAAGGGGGTAAAAAGTGACATTTAGTTTGTTTTGAAGGTCAGTCCAGTTTAAGCCTCTCCTCAGACCGACGCAGATAAATCAGACGTGTCCACAACGCTCCGGCTCCGAGTCAGTGCGCACGGCTCCCAGTCACAACGCTCCGGCTACGAGTCAGTGCGCACGGCTCCCAGTCACAACGATCCGGCTCCGAGTCAGTGCGCACGGCTCCCAGTCCAAACGCACTGTTATCAAGAGCTCATCTCTGTGATATTTGATAATGGGAGGAGAGGGGGAGAGGAAGAGAGGAGGAGAGGAGAGGGACAGGAGAATGAGAGGAAGAGAGGAGAGGGACAGGAGGGGGATAGGAGGAGAGGAGAGGGACAGGAGAGGGACAGGAGAGGGACAGGAGAGGGAGAGGAAGAGAGGAGGAGAGGAGAGGGACAGGAGAATGAGAGGAAGAGAGGAGAGGGACAGGAGGGGGATAGGAGGAGAGGAGAGGGACAGGAGGGGGAGAGGAAGAGAGGAGGAGAGGAGAGGGACAGGAGAGGGAGAGGAAGACAGGAGAAGAGGAGAGGGACAGGAGGGGGATAGGAGGAGAGGAGAGGGACAGGAGAGGGACAGGAGAGGGAGAGGAAGAGAGGAGGAGAGGAGAGGGACAGGAGAATGAGAGGAAGAGAGGAGAGGGACAGGAGGGGGATAGGAGGAGAGGAGAGGGACAGGAGGGGGAGAGGAAGAGAGGAGGAGAGGAGAGGGACAGGAGAGGGAGAGGAAGACAGGAGAAGAGGAGAGGGACAGGAGAGAGAGAGAGGAGGAGAGGAGAGGGACAGGAGGGGGAGAGGAAGAGAGGAGAAGAGGAGAGGAACAGGAGGGGGAGAGGAAGAGAGGAGAAGAGGAGAGGGACAAGAGGGGGAGAGAGGAGAGGGACAAGAGGGGGAGAGAGGAAGAGAGGAGAGGGACAGGAGGGGGAGAGGAGAAGAGGAGAGGGACAAGAGGGGGAGAGAGGAGAGGGACAAGAGGGGGAGAGGAAGAGAGGAGAGGGCCAGGAGAGGAAGAGAGGAGAGGGCCAGGAGAGGAAGAGAGGAGGAGAGGAGAGGGACGGGAGGGGGAGAGAGGGGGGACACAGAGAGTTGGTGGGGGGTGAAAGGAGAGAGGGTGAAAGAGGGGAGGATGAGAGGGGGGAGAGAGAGCAGAGGGAGAGGATGAGAGGAGAGAGGAAAGGAGAGGGTGAGAGATGGGAGGATGAGGGAAGGAAGAGAGAGGGGAGGGAGGAGAAGAGAAAAAGGAAGAGTGTGAGAGAGAGGGGTGATAGAAGGGTGAGAGAGGAGTGAAAGAGGGGAGGATTAGGGGAGAGAGAGATGGAAAGTTTGTGAGAGAGGCAAGAGGAGAGGGAGATGGAAGGGAGAGAGGGAGGAAATTGTGTCGAGATGGAGGAGAGGATGGGGAAAGTTAGAGGGGAGGAAGAGAGTGAGAAAGAAGAGGTCAAGGGAAAAGAGAGAGGGAGAGATGGGAGGAAGAGGAGAAAGAAAGGGGGAGGATTATAGGAGGGAGGGAGAAAGAGGAGAGGTGGAAGAGGGAGAGAAAGAGGGGATGATAAGGACGGTAAATGGATTTTAAACACACAGTCTAATCGTCTTATCAAAAACACCGGTGTGGAGTTTCACATCAGATGAACACGACTCGAGTTTCCTCCATTAAACGCACACGCTCCAGAAGAACAGGACGAAACACAAACTGACGAAAATCACCACCGGATTAATCACAATCAAAATCACAATTTGGATTTCGATTGGACGCAATTAGCAAATCGCAACGGCCGCAGTTTCTGAAGAACCGTCATTTCCTCCACTAAATATTCAGTTTTACTCCACATAAAAAACAAAACAAAAACGCTAACCTTGTAGTTTAGATCTGTACTGATATTGTCTGAAATGTGATTCTTCATGTTCTGTATTTTTGTTTATCAGTTTATATTTTAGTCTTTTTGTTCATTTTTCTGTCTATAACGTGAACTTTGAATGGAATCGTATTATAAATTAACACTTACTGTAGCAATAGGAATTTAAATTGTCTGATCTCACTGAAAGCAAAGGTGCAACGCTGAATAAAACGCACTGAACATTTTTCATTTTTCAGCTAATGAATGTTTTAATAACGAGAACTGACCTTGCTTTCGCTTTTCCTAATTATGCGAGTGAAAGATGGTTGGCCTGTGGTGGTCATTAGCGCATGTTTGAGTACAAGAAATAACAGTTTAATAATACGCAGAAAATCGAGAAAATAATCGTATTCACACGATTCAGGAAGTTGCCGTGAGTGTTTTTCTGTATTATTTTGCATGGGGCTTCCAATCTCAGAGCAAATAAGTTATAATAATAATGGAAGATGGATGGATGGATGGATGGATGGATGGATAGATGGATAATACTTTTTTTTTAAATATATAGCGCTTTCCAGGACACTCAAAGACGCTTTACAGAACACGTACTAAAACAGTCAAAAGAGCGATAATCAAATAGTATATAAATAGTACAGTAAAGAAGAAGAAAAAACAGTTAATCTTATAGTTATAGTTGTTTTAAAGCCTCCGACAGAATTAGACTTAGACTTAGACAAACTTTACTGATCCACAAGGGAAATTATTTGGATACAGTAGCTCAAGAATCACAATATAATATAATAACAGAGAGTAACAAAAATAGATGGTATAGCAAAAAAAGAATAGCAAGAGACAGGTGAGACATAAGTATAAGATAAATGTATATGTAGAAGTCAAAATAAAATAGAAAAATAGGTAATAAACTATAAAATAAACTATAAAATCACAGCTATAAACAAGAGACAAGAATGACAGTGTAAATAATATCCTATCAGTGCAGTGTTGACTTGTTGGTGCATATGAACATTGGATATTTTATACAAATTAACCTTGTTTATATCGTATTTTAGGAACGACATTTTTCTGAAATTCTCCGTTGAAATGAATGGGGTTTGAATCTTGTTCCCGACAGAAACATCACTGGTTCAGCGGTCAGATCCACTGACCCACAGGTTGGCGGTGCGATTCCAGCTCCCACAGATGAATGCTGTCGTTGTGTCCTTGGGCAAGACACTTAACCCATCTTACCCCAGTGTCTGCGTACACTGGTGTGTGAATGTGTGTGTGAATGGGTGAGTGGTTCTGTGATGTAAAGCGTTTTGAGAGCCTTAAAGGTGGATATATGAAAATGTGACTATTTACCAATAAGGTCAATGGGATGTAGGGTTAGGAATTGTCAATATTGCATAAATACAACAGCATATAGACTTTAATGTTATCAGTTAAAATATTGATTTGATTTTTCAAGTTTGAAGCATGATTTACTCAGAGAAAGATACTTGTTGTAGTTTGAAAATGCATGATCTAAAACTGCCCATTTATTATAGTTGTAGGTGAGAAAAGATTTGACACTAGTTTCTTGTAATTTAGAGTTTTGAAATGACAAATACCAGTACACAAAATACTCCAAAAACTCCAAAAAAAACATGGCAAAATGTGTTTGTTGTATTCCCAGAAAAATTACATTTTCATAGTACTCAGATACCCAAAGTCCTGCTGGTATTTTAGTATTTATTTGTTTATTTACTTTGAAATAAGCAGTGTCTTGTCTCAACTAGTAATTAGCGTCATGTGGACTAAATCAAACAGTCTCGTACATGTTTTTAACTGACACGGTATTTTACTTCATCCATTTTAATGTTTTGTTTCCAGCCTTTAGCTCCTTTTGACTCTCTCCCTTTACCTCTGAAAACTCCTGCCTGTCAAAGTGAATTGCAGGTTATCTGGATGTTTCTAGTAGGAAACTCCGGCTCTTAGCTCCACTTTGCCTTGTCCCGGCCCTGTCTTTACCTCATTTGGTGCTTGTTCAGCTCCTGTCTGCACTTGTTCAGCTCCTGTCTGCCCCTGTTCTGTTCCTGTCTGCACCTGTTCTGCTCCTGCCTGCTCCTGTTCTGCTCCTGTCCGCTCATGACCACGCCTGTCTGCCCCTGCCTGCTCCTCTCTGCTCCTGTTTCTTCTCTGCTCCTGTCCACTCCTCTCTGCTTCTGCCAGCTCCTATTGTGCACCTGCCTGCTCCTGTCCGCTTGTTTCTGCCCCTGCCTCCTCCTGTTTGCTCCTCTCTGGTCTTCTGTGCTCCTGTCTGCACCTGTTCTGCTCCTCTATCCCTCTTCGCTCCTACCTGCTCCTGTTTCGCTCCTGTCTCCACCTGCCTGGTCCTGTTCTGCACCTGCTTGCTCCTGTCCACTCATGACCGCTGTAGTCTGCACCTGTCTGCTCCTGTCTTCTACACCTTTCTGCTCCTCTCTGCATCTGTCTGCTCCTGTTCTACTCCTGTTTGTACCTATCTCTTCCTGTTTGCTTCTGTTCCGCTCCTGTCTCACCCCTGTCTTCTCACCTCTGCACCTGTCTACTCCTGTCTCACCCCTGTCTGCTCCTGTCTCTGCCCCTGTATCCTGCCTCTGATCTTTGCCTCATATCTCTCGACAGCTCCTGGCTTTGATGCATCCTGTCTCCTCCTGTTTGCTCCTGTTCCTCTCCTGTCTGCACCTGTCTCCTCCTCTCTGCACCTGTCTGCTCCTGTCTCACCCCTGTCTACTCCTGCCTTCCACCTGTCTGCTCCTGTATTCTGCCTTTGAGCTTTGCCTCATATCTGTCTACAGCTCGGAGCTTTGATGTATCCTCTCTGTCGCCTCCTGTTTGCACCTGTCTCCTCCTCTCTGCACCTGTCTGCTCCTGTCTCACCCCTTTCTGCTCCTGCCTTGCACCTGTCTGCTCCTGTATCCTGCCTTTCAGCTTTGCCTCGTATCAGCTCGGAGCAGCTCGGAGCTTTGATGTATCCTCTCTGTCTCCTCCTGTTTGCTCCTGTTTGCTCCTGTCTCCTCCTTTCTGCACCTGTCTGCTCCTGTATCCTGCCTCTGAGCTTTGCCTTGTATCTGTCTGCAGCTCGGGGCTTTGATGCATCCTCTTTCAGTACACTCTGAGTCCGCAGTGATGTCTCCACTTTGTCAAACCACTCTTTTACTATCACCTTTTACCACCCCAACTTTTTTCGCTCACTCACTTATTTTTCTTTTCTTCCTTTCTTTTTTTTTTATTTTATTTTTAAGACGTATACTTCAGTGACACTGCTGGAACAGCCATCTTTATCAGCGCAGTAACCTTCAGTGTCTTTCCCTCACTCTGTCTCTATGGGAACTTTTCAACAACTATCGATTAAGAGAAAGAAGTCAAACTCAGTGATGGTGCGTTTAAAGTGTCAAGTACAACACCGGGGTAACGGGGAGGACACAGCAGATAAGACTGAGAAAATTGTATAAAATGAAAGCTGCATTGCGTAATTTTTTCGTGTGGAGGGCAGGTCACTAGCTTGTCTCCATGGAGATGTTACAGTTTTGCCTAGAATTTTCCCAAGTATGGCATTACATTTGGCTGTCTCCACAGAGTAAAAGACAAAACTGCAAGTAGGAAATGTGAAGAGTCAAGCACATATGCAGTAAGAATGCATACTTTTGAGTAATAGAAATACCTGTATTTAACTTAATTTTAGATAACTTTAATGCCATACTGTGGAACATTTCAGGTAACGAGATAACATCACCATGGCGACAAGAAGGTGGCAAACCCTACCAGAGAAATTCTTGCACCTCTAATTGTGATTGTGAGTACTGTGACACATGGGTTTAAGCATTCACCCGCTCCTGTTGTAATTCTCACAATTCACCACTAGATGCTGTCTATGTTACTGCTGTCTGATAGTGGCTTTGTGGCCTGATAGGAGGAGAGCAGAAAAAAAAGAAAAAGAAACTAAAAGTAAAAAAAAAAAAAAAAACTAAATAGAGTGCAGGTGAAGAGAGGAGGAACAGTTTTCACATCTGTCATCTATGGAGAAAAATAAAATAACATACATTTACAGGTGGTAGCTTTAACCCCAAATAAAATAAAATAAAATACAATATATACTTGAACAAACAAATCAGTAAATTGCTAAATGTTGCTAAAAAAAATGTTGAGATACAAGTAAAAGTTGACGAAACCAAAACTGGAAACTGTTTGAAGTTTGTCAGTGAAAAGAGTTAAACTTTTTCAAAAGTTGAGTTCCAGCTTCAAACATCCGTATTTATATGGAAATAAATTTTAGTTTTTGTTTTGTTCACCTATACCCAAGGATTTAAACAATTATGAAAAACACTCCATTTCTCTCTGCATATTTTGCTTTCTCCAATCTATTTGTATATTTTAGTCCTTTGAAATGCTTCATCTCTGGCTTCTCATTTCTGTACTTCACACGGAGATTTTTTTTTTTTTTTTTCCCCCAAACAGTCCTCCCTCCTTGGGACAAATAAAATGTAACTCGTTTTGGGCTGGGCATTATGGGAAAATAATGAATAAATCCTCATATTGACCAATCTCGATTTAATTTTTTTATTTACTCTTTCCAAAAGGTTTCATGAACATAAACAATACAATACAAAAAAATATATTTCTTCCTCCAAAGTCTGAACACTGCTCCAAACCACATTTTTTTACTGACTGAGAATTGAAAGTAGATTCAAAGAAATGATAATCTCTCCACCTTTTAATGCCCAGCTCTAAACCTGCTTATAATTTTTGAAACATTTGCAGCTGAGTGATTTCACCATTTTGCAAAACTTGGCTCAAAACTTGACGACTTATGCTAATGAAGACGCCGAAGATAATGGTGATTTTGCATCTTGTCGCTAATTGCTTGTCATCACATCTTGATAAAAAAAACAAAAAAAAACAAAACACAAGTGGCATTCGTTGACACCAAAAGTCAAGACGTTTAATCTCCTCACCTCTTCGTTTCGTGATGGCCCTACATCTGCTCCTTCTAATAGCTCTCTCACCTCTTCTCATCCCGTTGTTGTTTTCGTACTTTGAAAACTGCCTCTCCTCCTTTGACATTCACTGCTTCTCCAGGAAATCTCCCAGAATGCTAAGCAGATCTGACACGGCGCTCTTTGATTGTAAATAATTTGGCTCCATGTTTGGGGTCATCCATCCGTGGAGCAGTGTCTCTCTCTGCAGCGTGGCCTTCTGTTGCTGCAGCTGCTGTTGTGAGAAGGCAGGTGTCACTGGGACCATGTGGAACACCACCAGAGTTACACTGGCTCAGGGACTTGACCTATAGAATAAATCTGTACAGTGATGCCACTTCACATAAGTCATGGGAGACAGGTTGAATTTTTAACTAAAGCTGCTGTATATGACTTTTACCGTCTTCAGAACATGCAAACAGAACTAATTCATTCTAAAGAAGACATACTGTGCTTGTGTCTGCTATATAGTTATAATTAATGACACCTGTGGATCATTATGTTATCATTTAGACATTTTAAATCACAATATTCATCTAAAAGAGGTACCGGTACACACCCACTACAGAGCAGTGGGTGGTGGTGAAAACGAGGCTTCCTCTGCAAAATGGTGTCTTGAAAATAAGTGATTAAAGATCACTCAAACATACACGAATTATTCCAAATATGTGGCAAAAGGAGAAATCCAATTTGTCAACTGGCCACAAGTTTATTTGGTCGAATACGTTTCTCAGCTCATCCAAGCTGCTTCTTCAGTTCTGGTCAGATGCTGGTGGACACTGTTTTATAGCTGCCTGAAGGGAGGAGCTAACTACCTTTGCAGTTTCTGTTAGTTAGGTGGGCCTACTAAATATGCAGTGGGAGTGGGGTGTGGGATCTTGTTAGCAGAACCATTCAGGGCCATGATGGTGTTTTCACACCTCTGGACCTGACCTGGCTGTCCTAGTGTTTTCTTTGTTTGTTTTGATTTAGGTTTGAGGATAGAGTTATAAATGGGAGGCAAATGATGTCTGAGACCTCCATTTCTGTTCAAGGAAGGATTCTCTTTCTTGACAAAAATAGCCTCTTTAACTCTTTCTCTGGCTCAGATCTGTACCTCACTGTCCTCAAAGGAGTGGCCCGTGGCTTTTAGGTGGAGATGTACGGCAGACTGAGGTCCTTTTAGGTGGAGATGTACGGCAGACTGAGGTCCTTTTAGGTGGAGATGTACGGCACACTGAGGTCCCTGGGTTCTGATTCTCTGTTGTCTTTGTTTCTCTTAGTTTTATTAAAAGCCCATTTAGGATATCCACAAACATTCCAAATACGTAAAGTAAATGGTGAGGGGAGGCAACTATGGTTAAAAGCTCTGAAAAGTTGATTTTGCGTAATAGGTCCAAAGTTATTCTGAACTTTACTAACATTGGCATCATAATTATTCACCTTGTTGCATTTATAAGCACTTTTCAGAACGTTCAGAGGCCTGAGCCAACATCAGCTATCATGTTAACGTCACACTTCCTGGTTTGTGATGGATAAATCAGATTATAAGCAGATGCAGACAGTACAAAGTGGACTTCTTGTAATGTATCTGAACTGGGGCAAAACAAATACACAGACAAAAATACATGTTACCGCCACTTAAAGGAATGTCATAATACCTTAGTGACTGTGTTGTATTTAAATGTTACAGTTGACATATCCTGATTTGCCAAATGCAGATATATTTCCAGTTTATTTCAGACCTATAAATTTGTAGTATGGATCTCATGTCTCCTATTCAGGTCTGACTGCATTTTTTATTATTATTATTATTATTATTATTATTATTATTATTATTATTATTATTATTGTTATTATTATTATTATTATTATTATTATTGTTTAAAAAAAAAAAAAACCAACATTTTTAATTCCAGGGTTCTGTTTCATTCCTACCACCAAAGGGCACAGACACGTACCCAAATTTGTGATAGTTCCATTCTTGGCTTTTTTAAAGTAACCACAGGAGACTCCCTGAAATGCTTCCTGAAATTCTTTAGTGTGATCAGATGAGATGACATGATTTGTGTGACGAGTGAGCTCCAGTAACACAGAGCTCAGTGACTGAACAGGGCCCAGTCTGCAGCCTCTGTGATGAATGGATGTGTGAAACAGACCTCTTATCTCTATAAACCAGCTACTTTTTTTTAAACAGAAGATTAATGTAACTGTACAGACGCCACACAGAGACCTGCAGCCGGAGTGTGCTGGAGAGATGGAGTTACAGCAGTACTCGTGGGGTTTGAGTTACAGGATTCATATATGGGATTATCACAGACTGGCCTACACATATCAAACATGTTATGATATTTCCTGTCTACCGAAATGCAATTTAATACCCAAACAAAATAGTTTACTATACAATGAAAGCATCCAGTTATAGGGTAAAGCATTCAGTAACTGGTTCAAATCGCGTCTAGGAACATAGCCACAACCAGGTTTTTTGTTTTGTTTTGTTTTGTTTTATTTTATTTTATTTTATTTTAATTTATTTATTTATTTATTACCTCCGCCAAGGAGGTTATGTTTTCGCCTGAGTCTGTCTGTCTGTTTGTTTGTTTGTAGTTTGTTTGTTTGGTTGTTTGTTTGTTATTTAGCAAGATAACTCAAAAATTTATGGACGGATCTTGATGAAATTTTCAGGAAATGTTCCTAATGGTAAATCCAACAGATGATTAGATTTTGGTGATGATCCAGAAGAAATCCTGGATTCTGGATCACTTTGAAAATTTCGTTAGCATTGCGTTAAATAGGGCTTGGCGGAGGTCTGCGCTCTCTGAGTGCTTTTCTAGTTTTATTTTATTTTATTTTATTTTATTTTATTTTATTTTATTTTATTTTATTTTATTTTATTTTATTTTATTTTTTTTCCTTAAAATAACAAGGAAGTATAAGGGGGAAAAAAATCTACCTTTTGTCTACTTTCCGTGTATCATGTATTTTACACATTTGTTCAAATTTACTATTCATATCGTCAACACATATTCCTAGTTAGATCTTTAAATAGACGGACAGCACATAGTTAGAACAGGAAAAGAGCATTTGATCACTTTATTTTAGACTGCCTGATTTTAAATTCCGCTAATGTTTTTGGAGTACTTTCCCACTTGGTTATCAAACTAAAATACATATAAAGTACTACCAAGGCTCCCCAAATTACACGAGGTATATACATGTTTAGATAAATGCCACTTTGCCCTGAGTTTATGCTGATGCTGCCCTTTCGTGGAGCTTTATAGGTTACAGTGTGAATCCAGCTGTGACAGAGCGTGAGGTGTGGACACGCCCCGTTGTGTTTCTATTGGGAACCATTAGTCAGGCCACAGCGCCATTCAAAGTTCACTGATGGGGCTAACTAGTCATTATATTGTGAATCAGTACTATAACTTTTCATCAATGCTGCTGGGATGTGGCAAAAATCAAAATCACAGGTATTTGGCTCGTACTTGTCATTACTGTCAAGAATTAGTAATATTTTGTGATGCTTTGCTTTGCTTTGCTTTGCTTTCGTAGCTATTGTAATTTTGCTACACGTTTTAGGGCGTATTACACCACTAGTATTTTCTGATCTATGTTATAATGTTGTGCGGCGGGGCGCTTTTAAACATCCAGACCAGATTGAATTTCCAAGTGCAGGTGGATTTATTGTGCCAAAATCCCAAAACAGTGCAACAATATTTACAGTGAGCAAAAAGTCCAAAATGTATTTACAGCAAAAGGAAATGAGTCGAGTTCAGCCTTTAAGTTCAGCTTCTCACAGCACACCAACTTTGCCTGCTTTGTAACCGGTGGCAGAATGATTGACATCCAGAAACGGCTTTATACCCTTTAAACCCCACTTGCTCCTCCCACAGAGTAACATATATAAATCATTGTAGAGATAAACAGTTTCATAATAAACCTGTGGTGGAATCGAGCATCTTGAGCTTTGGAGCTGTAGACCGATAAACCAGGACCGCCCAAACACGACTCTGGCTATGTTTTTGATGTAGCAACAATATACTTACAAGGCTAAAAGCTCAAATAAGTAAGTTTTTTTATTTATTGCGCTTTTCACAGACATGTGTCACAAAGACGCTTTACGGCTCATTATTCATTCACTCCATACCCGTACCCATACTCAAAATAGTCAAATTTACGTAATATATGACCTTTAGTGTATTGTATTTTTGGCTACAGCATTTTTGTAACTGAATAAAGCAATTATTGAAATCACTATTATTGTTTTTATTAATTTTACAGTCCCACTATAATTTACAATATTACATTCTTGTTAAAATATTCTATTTTGTGAGTAATAACAGCTAAATGCAGATACTATACTATACTAAAATATAAACATGATGTTCATTCACTTTTTTCTGAATTTTTAACTGTTTTTTCAACCCTTTATAACCAACGCAGGGTAATCAAATAAGTGTATTGCAAAGTAAAAGTATCAACAGTTTTTCTATACATATGTTTTAAGTTTATGATTTACTGCAATTAATGCAATTTTCATTACATTACACTCGCCGTCTACACAATTGCAGATGGTACTATAATACTGTGCAGAGAAAAATTCATTGTTTAATCATTATGAAGTTAAAATCCCCCAAGACTAAAGAGGTTTTTTTTTAATCCGTCACTGAAGCCTGTGCAGAGTGGAGCTGTGTGATGTAGAGACGTGTTTGTGGACGTGACGAGGGCAGCAGACGGAGAGCAGATGTCCAGATGTTCACTTCTCCACCTGAGACCAAACCTGACATCATGTTCTCCAGCAGACAGGACCAGACCGAGAGGAGGAGAGAGAGGAAGAGGGAGACTGTGAGGAAGAGGAGCGCTACAAAGAAGAGGAAGAGTGTGAGGAAGGAAAATAAGTACCACGAGGAGGAGGAGTACCACAAGAAAGAAGAGGACTGAGAAGGAAAAGTGTGAGGAAGAGGAGGACTGAACAAGAAAGCATGCAAGGAAGGAAAAGAGCGTGAGGATGAGTGCAAGAAAGAGGAACAGCACTAGGAAGGAGGAGGAAGAGCAAGAAGAAGAGGAAGAAGACCGGGAGGAGTGCGCGTGGAAGAGGAGGAAGTGTGAGGAAGAGGAGGAGTGAACAAGAAAGCAGACAAGGAAGGAAAAGAGCATGAGGAAGAGCGCGAGAAAGAGGAAGAGCACAAGGAAGGAGGAGGAAGAGCAAGAGGAAGAGGGGTACCACGAAGAAGATGATGACCGAGGAGGAAGACCGGGAGGAGTGCGCGTGGAAGAGGAGGAAGTGTGAGGAAGAGATGGGCCACAAGATTGAGGAGGAAGAGCGTTAGGAAGAATGTGAGGAAGAGCACGAGAAAGAAGAGTGCCGCAAAGAAGCATGCAAGACAGAGGAAGAGTTCAAGGAAGAGTGTGAGAAAGAGGAAGATCTGGAGGAAGTGGTGGAGCGCTAGGAAAAGGAAGAGCTCACGGTAGATTGCGATGAAGAAGGAAATGAGCAAGAAAAACAGAAAGGCCACGAGGAAGAGGAAAATCGTGAGGAAGAGGAGACATAATTCAGACATAGGAGGTGATTTATTATACTGGAAATGAAATCCTCTGTGGCTTTACCGTGAGTCATACAATAGAAGGCAATGTTTCCAATTACAGTGTATGGTTACCGTAGGAAACAAATAAATACATCATATGGAACACAAGTTTGCTGTAAGGTTTATTTATTAAAAAAAAATAAAAAATAAAAATCAAATGACTCATTTTAAAAGTGCTGTACTTGTTTTATGGTCTTAAAAATAACAAAAGAAAAAACAGAACTATTTATTATTATTTATTATTTCAAACAGTTTACAGTGGTCCAAAGTTATTCCGAGCATCCAAATTTTTCACTCTTATGAGTTTATAAGCACTTTTCATAACTTTTTACAGACCAGTTGTGGTAAAGCTAACAATAACTAGCATGCTAACCGTGCACATCCTAATTCTTGGACAATAAAAATGCTTTATGATTAAATTCCGGCGTCTGGCAGCACACAGCGGACATATTTTGACCCCCAGCAACTTCTTCTATTACAATATACCTGTAATGGACCAAGACAAATTCTGTGAGGAAGAGGAAGGTGTCACTTAGCAACCATCACCATCGTCACCGATCGCCTGCTGCGGCGGCCGCACACACAGAAATGGGCTTCACTCAGACCCACTAAAAAGGAACAAAGACTTCCATGAACACAGAGCTATAGCATCGAGGAATTGGTGACATCGATAAGCCTTGGTTTCACAAACTGTCACATTAATCTTTACGTCTTTGGTTGTGAATAAAGGCTCCACTTTCTAAAGCTGTTCTGTTCTTGACCAAACTTTATTTATACCGATAGAAAAGACTTTCATGTGGATAGTTCCAGTAATTACATATGTATTAGTCATAAACCAGGTCTAAAAATCCACAATCTGACTTTCTGATTTGAAGAAAGATGTTGAAGATTTTGTTGGGAGTCTGTGGCGTTAATGGTGCATTGTGTAACTATTTAGTTGTGGGTCCGTCAACTGCGTGTTTCTATGGATATGTCATCACTCTGCCTGGAATGTTCCACAGTATGACATTAAACAGCTCTACTTTACATTTATTCAATTACAGGTGGTTTTAGAGCTCAAAAATACCTAGAAAAATAGACATTCTGACTGTGAGCGGGGTCGCCTCTCCACAGATCTGACCTGTAACTTGGTCTAGTCTGGTTTCCATGAAGATGTAAAGGTTTAATGCCGTACTGTGAAACATTCCAGACAAAGTAATGGGCTCTAAACTGACAAAATGGCCTGGTTTTCTTCATCTAGAGGTCACTGTATTCTTTCTATCTTTTTTCCTTTTACAAATTGCCTATTAATTTGTGTATTATAATTTGTCTAACTTAATGAAAAAAAGATGTCATTTTAGCGTTCCGTTGTGTTCGGCAGATCAACAGTTCCAACCAGCTGCCTGTAAGTGACATTGAAGACACGATTAGAGTCCCGTCCCTCATGTAACGCTTTGGCAGGTTGTGAAGACGCTGCTGCTGAATCCACGGTTTTATTGTTTTATCACATGCCCAGAGTTGGGAACTACACCGGAAGTCGCCATCCGCATGTTTCCAAACGTCTTCTGATAAGCGTGACTAGAGCCTATAACATCTCCATGGAGAAAAGCATTTGACTGACCCTCCACCCTCCACCCTCCAGAAAAAGTTACACAATGCACCTTTAAAACTTTCAGAGCCAAATCATGTTAAGATAGACAGGAGTCAGAGTCTATATATCTCAATAATTGTTTTATACTATTTCTATTGGGACAGGCACTAGTTAAAGCTAATATTGCTGTACAGAGCTGGACCATATTACTTTGGCTTATTATGCATTGCAAACATTCATCACATTGCAATCTTCCAGTGCTTTTGTTGTGCATCAGGTCATAGTTCACATCATCTGGACCGTTGAGCGAAATGTAATTATAACATATTGATTGTACTGATGGCTTTTGTGATTTGTGTATTTCCCGGAGCTTGGGCTGATAAATAAGGGCCATGATCTGATAAACCATTTGAATACCAATAATGTGAAAACGTGAAAACTTTTTTAAAACGGGACTAAACGCCTAAACTCTGCCCACAACCACATTTCAAATAGAGCTGCTAAACTGTGCAGTACCTGGAGGAGTGAAGGAGGGGAGAGTGACGGGGTTTGGAGGTGTAAAGAACATTGTGATTGGTCAAACAGGTATCTACACTTCAAACTCCGCCCCCGCAGCCTGAGGTTTCTGATGAAGAAACAACATTAAAACATAGATCAGAAAACAGCAAAATACAGGCCCTTTAAACATGTTATTCCACTTGGCTGTTAGCAACACCTCTATGTTTTAGCATTGCACTGTAGCTATTCCAAGCACTCTACTCTAAGCTCCAAGCTGTAGCTATCGCACTTATTATAAAATCAAATTCGTCACCTCTTGTTCATTCTCGCTCGTTCGTGTTCTTAGGAGCCATTTTCTTTTCACGTCTTTGATTCCTAAAGTACAGCCTGTCACGTCTCACCTCAGTGTAATTCCAGATCGACCCGAAGCAGGACACGTAATTACACATCTGCAGCTGATCCGTTGTCAAAAAACGTCACGCAGAAAGCACAGAGCTGGGCAGTACTCGGGTACATTTACTCAAGTACCTTTTTGTTTTTGCACTTTTAGAAAATTGTACTTCGCAGAGTAGTTTTCAAACCCCATATTCGCGTTCTTACTTTGGTAATATGTCTGCCATAATTAGTTCCAAAACAAGAAGTTACTGTAACAAAGGAAGAAGAGGACTGAGAAGGAAGAGTGTGAGGAAGAGGAGGAAGCCTGAGCAAGAGCACGAGGAAGCGGGAGGAAGATGCAGAGCGAGAGGAAAAGGAGTACTACGAAGAAGAGAATGACCAAGGAGGAAGAGTGTGAGGAAGTGGAGTAACAAAGTAGTCAGAAAGTAATCTAACTTTTTTTTTTTTTAATTTCCAATTTTATTTGATTTAATTTGATTACAGTTACAAGCCCTAACTTTGCGTTACTTGCATATGTCTTGTAAAGCATAAGATGTGTTAATGTCACAGTGGTCACAACGAAATTTGTTCCTCGAGGCCCAGTGATTAAAAAAAGATAAGAACAATAATAAATAATCAATATTAAAAAAGTACATTAAGAGCATTTAGCATTTTTAATACCTGTAAACTATGTTGGTAATTACATGAGGCTGCTTTTCTATTATAATGAGGACTTTGGTTGTGGTATGTCGTATGTGGCGTTATCTTTAGATCACAGATTGAGATTATGTTAGGGTAAATAACAGAATGTTTAAGTGGGAAGATTTCATGATTTTTGAGTTTAGTAGTTTCATTTTTTCTACCACTTTTTATGTAAATCAGTCACTACTTTTGAAATAACCTTTAGACTCTGTAATCAGCACATAGTTTTACCAAATAACGTGACCGGCAACGCTTTTTGCAAGAAAAGTCTGCAAGAAACACCAGCTTTATGTTGGACATATAAAGATTCAAACATTTGTGTTTCTTGCACCACTTCTTCAGATACATTTGTCTTATTTCTGTGTTTTTTTTCCTTCAAATTACTCTCAATTGAGAAACTGTTACCAAGTTAGTTCCAAATCAAGGGGTTACTGAACAACCAAGTTTTTAGTTATTTCTGTAGTAACAAAGTACTCTAACTTACTATTTAAAATGGAGTAAATTGACACTTTTTAGTTACTTATACTAGGCCAAAAATGGGTGTAAGCCATTAAATGAAACCCATTTGCATCCATTATAGTGCATGTCGTATGTGGCACTATGTTTAGGTGACAGATGCAGATTATCTCTTAACCAAAATCCAACTGAATGTGGCGACTGTTTTTTAATTAGGACAAAAAAACACAACATTTAATAAGGAAGATTTCATATTTTTTCAGTTTAGAAGTTTCCTTTTCTACCACTGTTTATGGAAATCAGTCACTACTTTTGAAATAACTTCTAGAAATGGGACTCAGTTGTCATTTATCAGATTAGTTTTACCAAATAACCAGACCAGCACTGCTCTTCGCACTGTGAATTAGGGATGTAACAATATCCAAATCACTCTGTAGGATAATTCACGATATACAACTCACGGTACGATATTTATGGCAATATTTTGTGGAGGCAAAAAAAAACTGTGAACATGCTGCTTTTTCCTCTTAAAATACGTTGACAAAACTCACCCCAAAGAACTAAGATTCAGAAGTACCTGTATTTCTTCATATAGTCTGCACTGAAACGGAGCAAAGGATCATGGTCTATGTATTTTTTTTATTTTATTTTATTTTTTTTTAAGATATTGCTGCACCATAACTACTCATTTAAGCGACTTACTCTGAATAAGACTGCAAAATACAACAATTTGAATGTTTTTTATGTTTCTTGCACCACTCCTTCAAATACAGTTACACTTATTTTATTTCTTTACCCCTTTCCTTTGAATTAAAAATCAGATATTACGTCCATGCGGTTACTCTTACATTGCCGCTTGCATAGGGTGACCAGACGTCTTTATTTCCCCGGGACAATCCCAGTTTTGAACCCTGTATCCCCTGTCCCAGTGGATTTATCCAAAACCATTGATTTGTCCCAGTTTTATACAAGAAATGTCCCCGGTGTCCCTATTTTTGACCAATTTGATACCTGCCAAACAGTAAAGAGAGGCACAAATTGTAATTCCTTTAGGTAAAACACAGAAAGGAATGCTTAAAAATGACCAAACCACAAAGAAAACAACAACAATTTTCCTTAATTACGCACTCGTTTCACAATTTTATTATTACAGCCCATCCGAAAGCGAGGATGTCCCAGTTTTTGATTTTGGAAATTTGGTCACTTTACTCTTGCACAATAGTTTTTCACTCTTGAGTAACTTTTTAAACCACTTTTTTGTACTTCTACTTAAGTAATAACATAAAACGTAACTGTACTCTTACTTGAGAACAATATTTGGTCACTCTCTGGGGGACATGCTTGCGTTCTATCCCCCGGAGCCAGACAAGAACATGTGTTTAGGCCTTAATTAAAACCAAGAGCTAGCTGGCGATGTTGCATGATTAATCACCTCTTACGCTTGCGTAGCCCGAGCACAGTGACGACTCTCCTCGTGCACGTCGCGGATAGGACCCGGTCATCTATCAACCCTGTAAGGTCACGCCAAAACCTGCACGGCCTTGTTTCGTAATTACCCGTCTGTGCTAGTGGAGTTCATGTTAGCGCGCTAGCTTTGGCGTTTGATAAATTCCTCATGTTTTTTCAGCCTATATGTGCTTATGTTGATTACCTACTAAACCCTAAATCAATGTTTGTGCAGCGCTATGACAACGGCTATCCATTCTTTTGATCCGACGCCAGATTATTAAAGTTGCCATGTATACGTGTTTAAAGTAAGTGCTCGGGTTCGCTCGCGGATAGAAAGATACCGCGGCTAAATCATGTGTTATGATTGCGTGTCCATGTCTAGATCCAGTGTAATGATTTTCAATAAAAATATAATTATGAGGGAACATGGGAGACGTAACTCAGACGTAGGTGATTTATTGTATTGGAAATTAAGTCCTCCTTGGTTATATCAGGAGGCGTACAATACAATGCAATGTTCCCAGTTCTGCTTTATGGTTACCGTCGGACACGAAAAAATGAGTTTGCCGCAATATATCAATTTAAAAGTGCTGTTTCTGTCTTAATATTAGGAAAACAACTAGTTTGGAATGGTTCAAAGTTATTCCTCACTTACCTCATGCATTCTGAGCGTTGAAATTATCCACAGTGATGAGTTTATAAGAGATTTCCACAACTTTGAGAGATGAGAGCGGAGTTTTTTTTTTTTCTAGCATGGTAACAGGCACTTCCTGCGTGTTGGGCAATTAATGCAGACACGCAGCAGACGTATTTTGACCTCAAGAGCTGTTTATAATATTATAAACAATATGTCTACTGGACAATTTTACTTAAATACATATGGGAAAAAATCAGCTACAGGGCCTTCAACCATTCCTAAAATAAGGCAAATTAAATTAAATATAAGCTATTAACAAAAATCCTTGGACGTTGCATATTTTTTTTTAATCAATCTCCCCCTTTTTATCTCGAGGCTTTCCTGATGACCCCTTTTCAGCATAGGCGACCTTTGCTAAATCAATTGGAACCTAAAACGCACCCGTATAAATGGACGTTCTGTATACAACAGCCAGATACTGTTCATATATTAGGTAGTAGTAGTAGGAGTAGTAGTAGTAGTAGTAGTAGTAGTACTGGTGCTGAAGTGACAGTGATTGATTACTTACTGTAGTATGGGTTGTACTCCTGGGTACTTGGTCTGTGTCTTAACCATCTGTTTCAAACCGAGTGTATGCTTAGCTACTATTCATCAAAGTGCAAATGATTTTGAGAAATTGAGATCGACTGATGTGTTTTTTTCCTTTTTCTTTTGTTTTATTTTTTTCATGGCCTATAGTGATACAGGTTGCTTAGAATCTAAACAAACTTAGACTTCTAGACAAAGTTTATTGATCCACAAGGGAAATTATTTGGGCACAGTAGCTCACACATCACAATATTTTATAATAACGAAGTGTAAAAATATAAATAGTAATAATACATTCAAAATAAGTACCAAGCTTAACAAGAGACTGGTGTCAGATAAAGCATAATTATATAAATGCAACGTACATAAATACAAATATGTACAGATGGCCGATAAGCTCTGCCGATGTTTTTGTGATGATATGTGGAGCCAGTTTTAATTATTTCGCCCCAAATGATGTAAGTTAAATTTACTGCAGACTCACCAACAGCTTTTTTTCTGGTCATAAACCTATAACAGAGCAGCTTAGTCATGTTTTGCGCAGTAATTCGCCGCACTAATATTTTCAAATGAATTATTGAGTATTCTTTAAACGCAGATTTAAGCCAGTCCATTAAAAAGTGCAAATATACATGTATCCCTAGAAACTTTATAGATTATTACTTTTTTTTTTATTTTAATTTTGTAATATTTTGTTTGATGCCCACATGGTAATGGGATACGTCGAGGTAATAAGTGAATGAATGAATGGAAAATCGTTGATATTCTCAGTACTACATTAATCAATCAATCAATCAATCTTTATTTATAAAGCGCTTTTCATACACACGTGCAACACAAAGTGCTTTACAAGTTAAAATCACAAAAAATAAAAAATAAAAAATTAATTTCACACACACACACCCACACACACACACCCACACACCCACACACCCACACACACACACACACACACTATCGGTCCCAGCCCTCATTAGCGGCAGTAGCTCAGTTGGGAAGAGCGTTGATCCACTTGTCCGAAGGCTGGCGGTTCAAATCGACATAAACTTCTTCACCCGCCTCGCCCCCAGTGTCTGCGTACACTGGTGTATGAATGTGTGTGTGAATGGGTGAGTGGTTCCTTGTTGTAAAACGCTTTGAAAGCCTTGAAGGTGGAAAAGTGCCGTTTACACGCCACAACCGAGAATCTATTATAATTGACTACATGCCCCATTCAATTAACAACATAGTTTACAAGCATTAGAAACATATCATGAGATCTCTACATTGTGCACCTTAGTGGAACATTAGAACTCATCATTGTCACATAAATATAGACTTTAGACTTTAGACTAGACTTTAGACTTTAGACTTTACTTTATTGTCCCCGAGGGGAGATTCTTTTCCACATACACAGAGCTCATTTGACATATACACAGATAAACACCAAACATCACAATCACATAAACACATTACAGAACAGACATTATGCCTCAGCGGGGCCTGTTGTTTAAGAAAGCAATGGCTGATGGGATCAGGCTTCTACCAAACCGTGCCCTCCTGCACCTGAGCGCCCTGTACCTCCGTCCTGAAGGCAGAGGGGTGAGGTGGTCCTGGAGGGGGTGAGTGGAGTCCTGTTCTATGGAGAGTGTGAAGCGTCCAATAGCCCGATTATTTAGATCTGTGAGATTGGGTGTGGGGAGTCCTCTGATTTTAGCAGCTATGTGTGTTACTTTTGTGAGTTTGGTAACAGTAAGCATACTGTAAATATACTGTAAATGTATTGAAACTGTTTTATCTTGTGTTCATCCAGCCTGCTAGAGGGCGCTAGTTGCAATTGTGTTACTATATTTAGCTAGTAGGTGGCCAG
Source organism: Taenioides sp. WSHXM2023 (assembly GCA_029959045.1). Classification (NCBI taxonomy): domain Eukaryota; kingdom Metazoa; phylum Chordata; class Actinopteri; order Gobiiformes; family Gobiidae; genus Taenioides; species Taenioides sp. WSHXM2023. The sequence goes on from CM057105.1 coordinate 10,710,843, forward strand.
AAGTAAACAACTAGCTTGATTATTGTCAGTCAGTCCATGATGTGTGTTGCTGTTCATTCTCTCATTTCCAGACCTTTGAGTGGCAATATGAGTAAGTTTTATGTTAAATATAAATGTCAGCAGGTATATTTGTAGCATTTATATATACCCTAGTTTGAGATGTTCCAGTAGTAATAATGGAGCCTATTTGAGTTGTCTGTAATACTGCTCAGCTAGCATTAACCATTTTATTGTCTACTTAAGTGAAACTTTAATGTGCACTGTCGATTTACTGCTTACTGAATACTTCTTTGTATTTTGTATCGTTGCAGTAAATAAATATCTGTGAGTACCATTCAGTTAATGCTGAAACTTGGTGCAATCATGTCAATCATCTCTTACACTTAACACTTAAAGGTGCACTTAACTTTTCCTTGACTTGTGTCCTCAGATCTGACCTGTCATTTTGCCTGGTAGCACCCCCTACTTGTTTCCACGATGATAAAACCATACTGCGGGACATTCCAGGCATGGTAATAACATCTCCATATAGAGACAAGCAGGTGGTGGGCCATGAACCGGAAAATTACATAGTGCATCTTTAGCAGAACCATTGAATTGTAAGCAGACGCACTATCAGACTGCGGTAATGTAGAAAGCATCTATAGTGCTGTTATGTTACAATACAACAGGGACAGTTCGGGCAAGCTAATTACAAACAGTAGCTTTACAGATTACAGATTTTGCGTAGAGTTTTTCTTATCAAAAAAACTAGTCCTACCACCTTCTGCTCACATTTTGAGGCCAATTATATCTCTTTATCATATTTCAAAGGTCTTATATTACTCAAAATGGACTCTTGTGAGCTTTAAGCCGTGTTATAATGTGTTTCCTCCTCAAAAACATACCCAGAGTTGTGTTTTGTTTCATTCACACGTTTGAGTAAGTCTTTATTATCGTTCTGTCTACATCTCCAAAGCTCAAAATGCTCTGTTCCACCTTGTGATGTCATGAAGACGTAGTTTTCAAGTTAACAGCTACCTTTTTATCTTCTGTTCAGTAGAGATGGGCAATTCCAGGGTTAACAATTTCCCATTTTCGATTCTAGTGAAAGTGTATGAAGCACTTCCTGTACTACCACATAACATCACAACAGAGTTTCTGTTTCAGAGAAGAATTCAGCCCAACTATGCAAGGTTTGAGTGTTAAACGTGTGAATGAAACAAAACGCAACTCCAGGTCTGTTTGTGATGAGGAAACGGCATTAGAACGTACAGTAGATCAGAAAATGGCGTAACACAGACCCTTTAAGTTACAACACAGGAAATGCCAAGGCTGAGAAATATAGGATCTTTAGAGCTTTTTATTCCCCCACTTTTTATCAGTTCACTAGGTCAAATCAAGCGTAAAACCTGTCTTTTAACCTCCGATGGACCAATACATCCTTTTCCTGTTGACTCAGCCGCTCTCGCCTATAAAGTAGTTTAAAAAAGTGCTTGAGGAAGAACTTCTCAAGGTTAACACCAAAGCAGTCAGGTTTAGATACATCAGATAACCAGCTCTTCTATCCCTCTCCCTCCCTCGTTTTGCTTTCTACCTTCGCTCAGGGGGAAATGCATTACAAACCTTTTAGGCTTTGGAGACTGCCAGTTGGCTGACACCTTGAGTTAATGACGAGCTCGCTAGCGGATATGGCGTCGTATTCTGAAGCGTGACTATAACCTTTAACATTATCATTTACACACATATTACGCAAAGGGACACAGTGTCTATATGAAGCTTCTGCACAATACCTCATCCAGCACTGATAGGCTCCCGTCCTCATCTTTCCCCCGTTAAGGTACGTGATTTTCAGGTAGTTTGCCAGCGTGAATCGTCCATCTTGTTGAGTTTCATTTTTGTCGTTCGCAGACGGCTTCTCTCAAGGTGAAAAATGGGGAGATTGCCGCAGGCGTAATTGTTGGAGATTAGAAAAGAAAAAAAAAAAAAAAAAAAAAAATGAGGAGGAGGAGGGGAGTGGGAACGAAATGTGCAGAAATGAAATCAGGTGAATCTTAACACTGGGCTTGTCGGAGAATATTAGTTTATCAGAGGAGATGAAATCATGTTATGTGGCTCAGAGGTAGAGCTGTAGTGCATATGTAACAAAGCCCATTTCCCAATATTCAACTGCATATAGCATGGTTTTATCATTATCAGATTTTGACTTTATTTGGTGGGATAACACATGTTGTAAATAGAAATTATAATTTTACACCAATCAAGAAGCAAACTGTGAAGAAAAGTTTGAAAAATATGAGTTTTATCCAAAAAGTTATGCTTTTTTTTTTTTTTTTTTTTTTATCTGGTACTTTAAACATTATATTATCATTTGTCAAATCATATCTTTTTGTGTAAATTAGAAGTTTCCGCCCAGTAAACGTGGTTGCTAGGTAACAGTTAAGGAATTCCCTAGTGTGATTTCCAACCAGGAAGTAAAATGGGAAAAAGTAAAATATTATGTAAAGATCTTAACTTGGTTGAGTAAACTTAGTAATGTGATTAAGGTAGTTTTATAATTTTCAAATTGTTACTCAGTTTGGTGGGGTAAGACGTGTAGCTTTACAATAATCCAGAAGTGTGTAGAATCCCTCAGTCGTCCAGGTAGAATCCATAGCAAAAGGAGAAATTTAATTTGTCAACTGGACAGAGTTTATTTGGTTGAATACGTTTCGCATCAACCAGCATCTGACCAGAACTGAAGAAGCAGCTTGGATGAGCTGCGAAACGTATTCAACCAAATACACTCTGTCCAGTTGACAAATTAAATTTCTCCTTTTGCTAATAATCCAGAAGTAATTTGCAAAGAAAAAAAAAAAAAAAATCACATATTGAAGACATCACACCTAAAGAGAATTCTATCCAAAAGTTATATGCAAAATTTACCTGCAAGAAAGACTTTTGTTCTGATTTTAAGTATTATTTCAACAAAATAAAGGTGCTTTTAAAATAATTTTAGTAGTTTTGGCCCAGTGTACCACATAGTTGCTAGGTAACAGTCATGGAATTCCCTAGTGTGAGGTCATTTTCCAGCCAGGAAGTACAATTTTAAACCTAAAAAAGGAAAAAAAAAAGAAAATGTCAAACTGGAAGAAAAAAAAAAAAAAAAAAAAAAAAAAAGTTAAATGTTATATAAAGATCTTAACTGTGTTCAGTAAATTTAGTAACTTTTCTGGTGGATGGTCCGTCAAATGCTTTTCTTCATGGAGATGCTATTGCTTTGTCTGGAATGTTTCACAGCACGGCATTAAACCTTTCTATCTTCATGGAGACCAAACCAGACCAAGTTACAGGTCAGATCTGTGGAGAGGCACCCCGCTCACAGTCAGAGCGCCTGTTTTGTATGTATTTTTGAGCTATAAAACCACCTGTAATTGAATAAATGTTAGAGCTGTTTAATGTCATACTGTGGAACGTTCCAGACAGCGCAATGACATATCAGCTGTGGCCACTCGTATAAGAAGATTCCTGTAAAGTGCTTTCTGTCTGTGCGGTTAATCCAGTATAATATGTAACTAACAGCAAAATAATTATGTCAGAAAAAACAAATGGAAATAAGTGTTATGTTTTTAGCAATACAGAAAACACGGCCCATCTGTTTTGACAAGCCTCTCATCTGACGCATGTTGACTTTAAGAAAACAAGCAAATTAATTAGAAAATGAATGTTGTTTAAAGTGAATGTGTACAGCAGGAATTAGTCTGTACACAACACTGTGAAGCTAATCACAAACGCATTAAAATCTCTATTTGAAGGCTCACTGTATTTTTTTTATTTTTTTTTTCTGAATGAAGAATGTCCCTGCAAACAACATATTCTCTGTTACGTAAAAGCTGCTAACCTTGCAGTTTAGACCCTTACACACAGGTTCTGAAATGAACTTGCATTTTGATGTCTGTAGTGCGTTATTTAGATCTTTGTATTCCATAATTTGCTATGGATGGACTTCTTGGATCACAAATGTTAAAGGTGATTTTCAAACCGTGAGAAATTAAATCTTTAAAAGGACAATATTACTCTATTTTCTGATCTATGTTATAATGTAGTTTCCTCATCACAAACTGACCTGGAGTTGTGTTTTGTTTCATTCACACAAGTTTAAAGCACAAACACCGCATGTTTAGGCTAAGGTCTGTTCCACCATGTGGTAATACAGGAAGTGCTCCACTGTTTTTTACTCCACACACCTTCACTCGAATCATTTGGATAATTTCAGCCCTGGAATTGCCAATCTCTGTTTAACTAAAGAAAAACAGTGCCTCACTCTCGCAAACCTCTTGACACATCACACGTTTTCAGACAGAAAAGTGAAGCGGGTGGACCTCCCCTACATCAGCCAATCAGCTCTCTCCCCAACGGTGGTCCTGTTTAGGAGTTTTATATTTTTATATGAAGAACTTGTTTAAAACCCAAATCATCTCACCTGTTGTTAGTTTCAGCGAAGGCAGGCATACCCAAACTATGGCCCGTGGGCCAAATGCGGCCCTCAGACAAATTTTTCTTGGCCCTCAGGCTTCCAGGTGAATTGGCCTAAATTACCTTGAGCAGTTTTGACTGCAAGTTTTTTGAAAATCTACCTTGATAAGACAATATTTAATATTTATTGTGTAGTTTTGTGGATCTTAGCATGAATAAAGGACTGATGGCTCATTCTAACGTGTTAAACATGCACATTTCAATTATTCACTGTACTGAGCACCAGTCTATGGCCCTCGATCGGCCCTCTGCTTTGTCTGTGTTTAGATATGTGGCCCTTGATGAAAAAAGTTTGGACACCCCTGAGCTAAGGCATTTATTTATGGTCAGATTGTGTTAAATTAAAGCTCAAAGTCTAATTTGAGTAACAGAGCTTCAGACAGAGCAGTGCCTACCTTTAGCATCAGCTCCCCAGGGAATGTTGATAACATCCAAAATATCAATAGTAACTCACATGCCTCATAGCTCAAATTTACAATAAATCCAATGTTTTCAAAATAAATGGAGGCAGTGTCTGTTGTACTTCTACATTACACAGAAGAAAAACAGAATTCACACATTTACAGGAAAAAAAATGGTTTAACAAAAAATTAATTTCTAAATAAAGTCATAACTATGTATTCATATTAGAGCAATGAGTATGAGTCCTGTTATGTTATAATCGTACAATCAAGCTCCACAGTGTCTTTGAGTCACTGGTGTAAACTCTCTAAACTGAGCCTAAAGGCACGTCACATGGGCCTGTCTCAAATCTGTTCCGCTTCAGCCCCTTCATACCCCCCAGGTTACATTAGATTTTCATTTACCCCATAGTAACATATTTAAAATTAGTCAAGAGAAACGCCAACGGCTAAAATATGATGATCATTTGAGATGGTTAGAATCCACTGAGCGATTTTTCATCCTTCACTGAGTTTGAAAGAACCAAGACTGTGTTTGTCGTGATGAACCATGTCAAAGCCCTTTTCATGAACAAATGTACAGTAGATCAAACGTTATCAGCTATTACTAGAAAGTGTTAAGTTAATGTAAGGCCAACTCGATACAAAAATATAACCTATATCTTAGTATTTTACCTCCTGTCACCTTGGTCAACCATAACATTCAGTCATGAATGCAATAATCCATGAATAAAGCCACCACTGACGCAGTCTCCAGTGAATATCCTTTTAAATACATTAACGATGGTCATAACATGGTGGAGGAAGAGAGATGAATGTGCTTTTAATTCAAGTTAATAAAAAATGAAAATACAGCTTCATTAATCACCACATTTGAACTACTAAAACTAACTTTTACCGAGTTTAAAGCTCTGAAGGTTTAAAGATGTGGATGTGCACGTCATACGAGGTTTGGGACAGTGATGCAGGCGAACTTTAACGCTGCACTGTGTGACTCTTTTTGTTAGAGACCGTCACCTAACCTTGTGCTGCAAATGGATTCTTGTGATATTTGGGCGTTCACAAACTCACAGAATCCATCTTGGCTCCTGTTGATGCGACATGTGGAGAGCGACCAATCACAGCGTAGCATTGAGGTTTGTTGAAGTCAAAGGCGACGCCCAAACAAACCAAAACAAACACGGCAACGCTGACAGACGTACTTCAGTCTATTTTAGCGTCAGTACTACAGGACTATTTAGATTGTGAAAAACATGCAGAGGAAGTGCTTTGTGCATTTGTGGACAGGGAAAACGTCTGTGAGTTTCTCTCAAGTTTGATTTTTTGGCTTGTTCTGCAGTTGTGACACTTCGACCAATCAGATTCAAATATTCATCTGGATCTTCTGTCTTTTCCTGATCTCTTTCAGTGAGAGCTGTTCCAGAATGATGAATGAGCAGAACTCACTTCAGAGTGATACACATCAGTCAGATCCACAGATCTGAACTGTCACTTGTCTCCATGGAGACTGTTCATTTATATTGCACTCCTCTTTCCTTACAGAATAAATAGAATGAATTAAAAACAATGAAATACGGTTTTGGCGTCTCAGTGACCCACAATCACAGACAAATGTATGAATTCATAAAAGAGTAACTGGAGTCTGCCCTGTTCCCTTCTGTTCTGAATGTCCTTTTAAAACTCATCCACATGTTCCATATCCAAACTGATGGTCCCTCTTAAACCCCTGACCTCCACTTTGTCCAGCCTCTCCTCTGGACACTTCATTTCTCTCAGTTTACGACTGCTCCATCTCCTCACATTAACCACAGACCACACCACAGGCCCACTAGTGCTACTGGAGCGTTGGCTGGGTCACAGAGGCTGTATTTACATGTGCACATAAACTCTGATCATAATTTGATTTCTGAGCAGATTAGAACGCCATGATGTGAGCAATGATTTTTTTTTTTTCCTGATTGTTCACATCTGTGCAGGTAGAAAATTGCACAAAAAATGTCAAACTAGTGTGGCAAAGACAAAAATGAAATAAGTTGTGGAACGCAATCTAGGACTACAGTGATCCGCTATAAAAAAATAATCATGGTCATATTTTGATTTTTTAAATTGTTATTATTAGTCTGTCTACATCTCCAAAGCTCAAAATGCTCTGATGTCATTTAGTGTTAGTTTTCAAGTCAACCGATACTTTTTTTTTTAAACTTTTGTTCATTAGAGATCGGCAATTCCAGATCTGAAATAATCCAAATGATTCTAGTGAAGGTGTGTGGAGTTTAAACACAGTGGAGCACTTCCTGTATTACCACATGACATCACAGGGTGGAATAGAGTATTTTCGGTTTGAGAGAAAAACTCCTGCCTACTGTACTGTAGATCACATTGTTTCAGAGGAACATTTGTGAATCTGCATACACTTTGACAACCCATAGGTTTCCGAATGATGAGACTGTTGCTATAGCGATTAACAATTTAAAACCAAATACTAGATCTTTTGAACGAAAAAGTCCATAAAGTCCATAAAATGTCGCATATAACAGTTGCATAACCCATGAATATACGTTTGGATTTCAATCCCTGTCTAAAATGGCAGTTATGGAGCCTCCCACAGTGAATTTTCAATATGCGTGGTAGAAAGGGGGCGCCGTTGTGCATCCTTGGTTCCATCAGAAGGTGCTGGACTGGAGCACCTCACCTGGAGAATGGGTAATTTATGTTCCGCCGTTAGTTGTATGGAAAGGTCAGGTTTTGTACAGGGGAATGTATATGCACGCATCCAGGTCTGAAGGACGAACGCCAGAGCGATGGGAACGTCAAGGAAGATCGCACGAGAACTGATCACTGTAGACGGATTTTAAATGAAACCTTTGGGTGGGATATAATAATGAATGGAGCTGGGTATACTTTTGCATATTTATTAAAGCTACAGTGAGTAACTTTTTTACCAGGGAGCAGAGAAGGATGGGAACGTCAAGCCAGGCCTTAAGGGAACTGATCTTTGAAGATGAATTTTAAATGAAAACTTTTTGTCGTCTTTCAGATGACGCCACAACATTGCATAAGGCTAAGATGATGAATGTCAATTGTCAAGTCAAAAAAGCCCAGCCCTTCTGCTCATAGTCTTCACCTCTCCTTCCCCCTCTTATTATCTTATTCCTAGTCTGGCCAGTAGATGGCACCAAAAATACAGGTAAGCCGGTAGTGTCTGCTGCACTCATTTCATTAGGCCCAGGTGCACAATCCAAACCCAGGAATGCAAACGGGAAACACAGAGACACTACCGGTGAGGAAATTTACCTGCAAAATTAGTTTTAAGTATAGTTAAGACCCTAAGGACACAATAGTGTCTTAATTCATTCGAGTGAAGTGAATATTCTGTTTAATTTAAGTATAATTAAAAGCATAATGAGAAGCCTTAGTTAGATTGTAAATGCAATTGGCTGATTTATTTTATGGAATGTCCAAATTTAAGTGAACAGTGAATTGATAAATTCAGAAAATAGTAATTTAAGTTCTGAAAATGTTAAATGACAAAATTAATAATTTAATCAAATTGGCAATTGATTGTTTAAATATATTCCAATTTATTGTGGGTGTTGTAAAGTGTGTTAGTCTAACTGAGTTAAAGGAACACTCATTTAAAAGGTGTGGATTATTTGGCAATTAAAAACCTATTTATTAATTCATTAAAATGATATGAAAATAGTAAAATATTAAATTTGGTTCATATACCTAGTCATTTGAAATTGTAGAAAAAAATAAGTTATATTGAAGGTTAAAATATTAATTGTTAAAATTAGCCTAATTAAATATGTAAAATGTATATTAATAAATATAATTTAAATAGATTAATTAAGATGCAAATTATTTTTTATTAAAATAATCAATTTTTAATTGATTAAAATACTTATGTAAATGTAATTTCATTATTCCACATATTTGTTTACTTTAAAGGTTTTCGACCTACCGCTACTACCACTGCTAATACTGCAACTACTGCTACTACTACTGCTACTACTACTACTACTACTGCTGCTGCTGCTGCTGCTGCTGCTGCTGCTGGAGAAGAAGTTGAAAAAATTCAGTAAAAGTCTTGAAGGTGAGTTGAGCCTTGTGTCTGTTTCCGGGTTTTTCAAGTTGGACCTGCATTCCTGTGGGTATACTTGTACATGTTTATTAAAGCTACTGTATGTAACTTTTTTTGCTAAAATATTTACTAAATTTAAGGCATGTTTTTGCATTTTGTTTGTGTTTATTCCACTGAAAACATACGTTCTTACTCTAAGAAGGCTTGCATCTCCACAAACCTGACCCTTACCTGACCTGGAGAAGGACTTCCTCCTTTGTCTCCATTGTCAACTGAATATTTCACAGTCTGGAAGAAAACTTATTTATCGTTTATTATCTGGAGAATGTTATGAAGTATGGTTTTAAATTTCTGTTTCCATAGAATCATGCAGGTGACACGCCACCTCGATAAAGTTACATACTGTAGCTTTAAGCACGTCAAACTGTTAAATGATCAGGCCCAACATTTATAGATTTTCCTTTGGGATGTGTCTGAAATCAATTTGGAAAAAACTGGGTCGATTCAAATTTGACGTACTGTAATATATTTGAATTTCTGAAGGTGAATGTTCCGCAGTAGGGCATTTAATATATTATAAATGTTTTCTGACACCTGCTTGTCTCCATGGTGACAGATCAAATTATAAGCCATACCATGAAACATTCAAAGCAAAGCAATAACATCTCCGTGGAGACGAGCAGGTGGCAGAAAAGTTATCTGGTGCATTTTCAAAGCACATGCGACATCATTTCTCTAATATTCTGAACTACATATGTCCCATTTATGTTTCTAATTATAATCTGATCTATACATTGAGGGCGTCTGCAGTGTGAGGTCTGGTCTCATTACGGAACATCACAGAGCCATCTGTCCTTCACTCACACACGTGGAGTCACAGGCATGGCTGCGTTTAATGTTTATAGAGACGCTCGGTAAGTTCGCGCTCGGAGCTAATCTGTTTAGCTCCTGGAATAAAAACACAGAGGAGGTTTCAATGTCAGTGATGAGTACCAATAGTCATTTCTGTATTTTTATCTTTAAAGGTAAAAATCTCTGTGGAGTTGTCATTGCTCAGCCTGAAATGTTCCACAGTGTGACATTAAACAGCTCAAACTTGCATTTATTCAATCACAGGTGGATTTATGGCTCAAAAATACCTAGAAAAACAGGCGTTCTGACTGTGAGCGGGGTCGCCTCTCCACAGATCTGACCTGTAACTTGGTCTGGTTTGGGCTCAGTGAAGGTAGAAAGTTTTTAACGCCGTACTTTGAAACTTTCCAGACAAAGCAATAACATCTCCATGGAGAAAAGCATTTGATATATATCCTACAGCAGAAAAGTTACACAATGCATCTTTAAGGCACTCTTGTTGATGCTTAATAAATACACATTTTGCACACTAAAAATGAACCACAGTTTGTTGCCAAGAGAAGTTGCAAAAAGTAAAAAGTATATTAATCTAGGGTGAAGTGCAGGGTGAGACATTAAGTTAGGCCAGTAGTGAAGCCCTTTTTTATTTATTATTTATTGTCGTCATTGTCTTTTTTTTTTTTTACATTGTATGGGGCTAATTTATTTTTCTTTTTTCATTCTCCGTGTCGAAAACTGATTTTCTGTTATTTAATTCTTCCATAGCTCCCAGTGTATCTTGTTTCTTTAGTAGTTGAGTTCTGAATGATGGAAAGAAAGAGGACCGTCACCATAGCGATTAACAATTTAAACTGTCTTTTGAATAGTAAAAAGTCCTTAGATATTGCCTCTATTAAGAAGCTGAAATTCATTAATAAAAGTGTATAAATTGCATTCCAAAAATAAAAAATCCGACTGCACCTGTAGCTTTAAGAGTCCAATACAGGTACTTCTGAAACTGGTGATGACTTTTCCCAAGGGCACCACGAAGAAAACTGGAGAAACATTCACTTTTACAGGACTTCTTTTAAACTCAGCTGAAATTGTTTTTTTTTTAAGACCCGTTCTAGCGTCACTTTATAAAGAACCCCAAAATAACAATCTCCTAGTGGTTTCTGAAGGTCACTGCACCCAAACCCTGTTTTTTATTTTTATTTTTATTTTTTTCCTCTCTGCTGCGTCTGATCGGCTCAGACACTGATCGAGCGGGACGCGGAGGTGAAGGGCATCGTTAATTGTACCAAAATAAATAAATAAATGAGCGAATGCGGTCCGGCAGTGTCCCTTCGGCGCTGACGACAGGAGACGGATTAATTAGGAGTGTGTGTACGAGTCTGGACAGAGCTGTGATTATCGGAGATGGGGCCAAGATGAGGAGGAAGGGAAACAGCTGCGCAACAAGTCTACAGCTGACAGGTTTTTTTAGTATTTGTGTTACCTTTTTATTTTACTATCTTGGTACAACACAATTCAAATAATGTAGATTGCTTTATACGATGAGGAGGGAAACGAAACAGCTGCACAACAAGAACGTTTTGCATCTCAAATATGACATAAAGTTCATAATGTTCAGTGTTTATGTCCAACAACAAGTCACGCTGCACCGGTTCTCTTGAAGGCCTTAAAACGGCTTTATAGTCCGTACTGAACTTATTTGCTGTAAAAATCAGTCCCATACAAAATAATACAACCTGAATGATGATGGCGGCGCCCACAGCAACTTCAGGAATAAAGTGGAAACGATCAAAAATCAAAATGAGCGCAGTGTGGACAGAGCAGTGATTATGGGACATGGGACCGAGACACAGCTGCACAACAAGTCTGGAGCTGACTGTTTTGTTTTTTTTGTGTGTTTTTTTTTTTTTATTATTATTATTATTATTTATTTGTGTTACCTTTTTAATTTCTTAGTGTTTTTGTTTTGGTACAGCACAGTTCAAATAACGTAGATTGTTTTATATAGAACAGTGATTATCGGAGATGGGACACAACAAGTCTGGACCGGTTAGTATTTATTTATTTATTTATTTATTTATTTATTTATTTATTTATTTAATTATTTAATTATTTAATTATTATTATTATTATTATTACCTCTGCCAAGGAGGTTATGTTTTTGCCTGAGTCTGCCACTTTCCACAGCTTTTAGAGGGCAGAACAGAGGTTTTCCATCGAACAGTGGCAGGCTAACCAAGCACTTCCTGATTCTGACAATAAAACGCTTTATATTTAGATGCAGGCAGCACACAGCTGACTTATTTTGACCTCAAGAGCAGCTTATACGATATATCTGTACTGGGGCAAGGCACATTTTCCTCAAATACATGGAAATAACTTGTTTTTCTGTTGTTTATTATTGTTTGTTTTCTTATAGTACTGACATAAATACAGCTTCTAATGAAAAGTATGAATATTTAAATGTATAAAAGACTAAAGTTCACCACTCATTTAAATATAAACTTGTCAAAACATCTCAAACCATTTTAGCATTTTTAATTCTACACGGTGCGTTTTGATTTAGTTTGTAATGCGTTGCCTATTAAAATAAATGTCAAATAGGACTAAACAAGAAAATTAATGTTTTGTAATATGTACACTGATGGGGTGTCCAGGTCGAAAACGTTCAAATCTTGACTTTTGTCAGTTTTTGGAGAAATGTTTCCTAGTTTTTCCAAGTTCAACACTCCTCGTGAATGCAGTACAAACAATGGAAAGATTCAGAGTTGTTATGATACTAAAACTTGTTTTTATACTAAGGAATAGACTCAATACTCAATAATACCACAGTGATCATGAAAAACACTTTCTATAGACAATAGAATGTGATTTTCAACATTAAATCATAGTACTTTTTTCTATTCTATTATATCTGTGTAATCCCTCAGTGGTCCTGTAAGTTCCACAGTGGTCCATGGGCGTATACTAGTCCATGTGCTCTTATACTTGTTCCTTTACAGCTCAAGATCATTCTAAAACTATTCGGAAAAGGTTCCTTTCTGTCCTGTGATTGTGACTTTTTTAGTATTGAAACTATACTAGTTTTAAAAGTCCTATATTGCGCAAAATTCACTCTTGTGAGCTTTTAGTCATGTTATAAAGCTGTTACCTCCTCAAAAACAGACCTGGAGTTGTGTTTTGTTTCATTCACACGTGTTTGAGTAACATCTCCAAAGCTCAAAATGTTCTGTTCCACCTTGTTTTCAAGTTAACAACAACCCTTTAACTTTTTTTTAGTAGAGATAGGCAATTCCAGGACTGAAATGATCCAAATGATTCTAGTGAAGGTGTGTCGGAGGACGTGGAGTTTAAAAATACAGTGGAGCACTTCCTGTCTATACATGACATCACAACCTGGAACATTATATATATTTTTTCTGTTTGAGAGAAAAACTCAGCATAAATCTGCAGGGTTTGTGTGTTAAACATGAATGAAATAAAACACAACTCCAGGTCTGTTTGTGATGAGGAAACAACATTATAACATACAGTAGATCAGAAAATAGCCTAATACAAGCCCTTTAATGTCTGTTAGTGTCTTGATTTTTTATACTTTTTTTGACAATGTAAAATGTCGCTTTGTGGATGAGTTGAAATTGAATCGTAGCCGTTCCTCTGCAGGTCGGTAACACTGCGGCTGTGGTGGTTGTGATGGACGGAGCCTGTGATCAGGAAAATGAACAGAGGGATTATCCGCTCGCTAAACAACAGACGAGAGAGAAGGAGAGCAAAAAGTGAAAGAATGAGAATTTTATTATTGTCAGACGAAAGGGAGGATATGTCATTTAAATACCGTCCCTGGGCTTTCAGAAAACTATTTTTTGAATCAACCCAAAATTTCCAACGCTGCGAAACTGATTCTGTAATTAAAAAAATAAATAAAAAAAATAAGACTAGCCTGTGATTGCACATGGAATATTTAAAGGTGCACTGTGTAGCTTTTCTGGTGGAGGATCGTCACATGCTTCTCACCACGGAGATGTTGCCTGGAATGTTCCACAGTATGGCATTATACGTCTGTGGAGAGGCGAGCCCACTCACAGTAAGAATGCAGGTTTTTGGGTCAATAAAAACCCATGTTATTGAGTAAATGCAAGATGAATCGGTTTAATGCCACACACCGGGTAATTCCAGACAAAACTGTAACAATCTCCATGGAGACAAGCAGGTGGCGGACCCTCCACCTCAGTCTTTCTGTCAATTCTTCTGAACTTTGAACAGAATTCTATTATTAAAACAGAGATCACAATGCTTGTCAGAAAAAAGCGCAAATTAGATATTATCCCAACTCATTCAGGTCTATCTACAACCAGTGACACTTTTGTCCTGAGGGCTATTACTCTCCTCAAACTGCCCTGAGACTTTTGTTTGATATTTCTGTTATTATAATATTTTACTGATCAATGTGCTTAAATTACCCTCAGGGAGAAATGAAGTGATGCTGATTTTGATTGATTGAAGACAAAATTGTACGAACAGTGACATTATTTTGATTTGTACGATACCGTCTCAGTTTTAATCCCTTCTCTACCTCTTCTCTACTCAAACTCTCCTCTTTTATTCCCTCCATCCGTCACTGTCCCTAAGTGCCCTTAAATATGTCCCCCAACTCCTGATCTGTCTCTGCTCCTCTCCTCTGCTCCTGCAGCTGTATCCCCCTCTCCGTGATCAATGAAGCCATCCCTGGTTTTTACAGCATCTCTTTCTCTCTGTCTGTCTCTCTCTCTCTCTCCATCCCCTCCTCTCTTTCTCCCCCTCCCTCTTTCTCTGTCCCTCAGTCTCTCTCTCTTTCTACCTCTCTCTCTCTCTCTTCTCCCCTCAAGGCCCCCCTGTCCATCACATGGTCTACCCCACTCTCTGTTGCTCTTTGTATCTCTCTCTCTTATTCTCTCTCTCTTGCCCCCCCCTTTTTCTTTTTCCCTTTCCCCCACTCTCCTCTCTTCTCCCCTCAAGGCCCCTCTCTCCATCACATATAAGACTTGATACACTCTTTCTCTCTCTCTCTGCCCCCCTCTCTCTCCCTTATTCTCTTGTTTTCTGTCTCTTTCCCTCTCTTCCTCTCACTCTTTCTCCCCCCCACTCTCCCTCTCTCTTTCTGTTTCTCTCTCTCTCTCTCTCCCTCTCCCCTCAAGGCCTCACTGTCCATCACATATAAGACTTGATCCACTCTTTCTCTCTCTCTGCCCCCCTCCCTCATTCGCTTGTTCTCTTTCCCTCTCTTCCTCTCACTCTTTCTTCCCCCCACTCACCCTCTCTCTCCTTGTTTCATTCTCTTTCCTCTCTCTTTCCCGCTCTCCTCAAGGCCTCTCTGTCAGTCACATGTAAGACTTTATCCACTCTTTATCTGTCTCCCCCCCCCCCTAGCCCCCTGTGTCTCTCTTTCTCCCCCTCCCTCTTTCTCTGTCCTTCAGTCTCTCTCTTTCTACCTCTCTCTCTCTTCTCCCCTCAAGGACCCTCTGTCCATCACATATAAGACTTTATCCACTCTATCTGTATCTCTCTCTCTCTCTCTCCCTCCCACCCCCCTCTTTCTCCCTGTTTTCTCTCTCTCTCTCTCTCTCTCTAGCCCCCCATGTCTCTATTTCTCTCTCTCCTTCTCTCTCTCTCCTCCTCTCTCCCCTCAAGGCCCCTCTGTCCATCACATATAAGACTTTATCCACTCTTTATCTGTCTCTCTCCCTCTCTTTTTCTCTCTCTCCTCCCACCTCTTTCTCCCTGTTCCCTCTCTTTCCACTCTCTCTCTCTAGCCCCCCTGTGTCTCTATTTCTCTCTCTCCTTCTCTCCCCTCAAGGCCCCTCTGTCCATCACATATAAGACTTTATCCACTCTTTCTGTATCTCTCTCTCTCTCTCTCTCCCTCCCACCCCCCTCTTTCTCCCTGTTTCCTCTCTGTCTCTCTCTCTCTCTCTCTCTCTCTCTCTCTCTCTCTCTCTAGCCCCCCCGTGTCTCTATTTCTCTCTCTCCTTCTCTCTCCCCTCAGGCCCCTCTGTCCATCACATATAAGACTTTATCCACTCTTTGTATACGCTGGCTTTTATGGCGCTGACCCTGCACAATAAACACCAAAGCAGATTCAATAAATCAGCGGTGAAACTGTAGGTTGTCGACTGAGAGAAACCCCGTCTAATTAATGGCGGAGAAAATGAGCTGCAGTCCATTTTCCATTTTTGAACTCATGAACTATTGAAATTAGAAATATAAATGACATAATGAATTTTCTGATCTGTTATAATGTTGTTTCCTCATCACAAACAGACCTGGAGCTTTGTTTTGTTTCATCCATACATGTTTAAACACAAAAATCCTGCATATTTAGGCTGAGTTCTTCTCTCAAACCACTCTGTTCCACCTTGTGATGTCATGTGGTAATACAGAAAGTGCTCCACTGTGTCTTTAAACTCCATACATTTCAGCCCTGGAATATCCAATCTCTACTGAAGAAAAAAAAAAGAAAAAAAAAAAAGTAAAATGTAGCTGTTAACTTGAAAACTGCCGCTTCATGATGTCACAAGGTGGTCCAGAGCATTTTGAGCTTTGAAGATGTAGACAGACTTATAATAAATAATACTCAAACATGTGAATGAAACAAAACACAACTCCAGGTAGGTTTTTGAGGAGGTAACAGCATGATAACGTGGCCTAAAGCTCAGAAGAGTCAATTTTGTGTAATATAAGACCTTAAAGGCTCAAACCGTTTTCTGCGGACATCAGTATTTATTCAATTTCATTTTATTCCAGCCCAAAACCCAAACACGGGTAACAAGGTTAAAAAATTCAATGTTAAAACAGTATATTGCGGATATAGACTAACCCCTGTCTCCTTGGTGCGTTTGGCTTAATTAATGACAAAGTAAACGAGCTGGGGTCTTTTCTGATTGGCTCCAGAGCTTCAGCCCCATTACCCTGTTGATGACCGGAGTGTCCGGGCTCATCTCTGCTGCTAATGCTTCAGATAGCATTACTGATTGTCCAATTTAGCGCGCGCCGAGGGAGGCCACAGCGTCGGAGAATCACAAACACAGACAGCGCCATAGCTGACCACTCGAGAAATCACAGAGAGGGTTTTCTGTCAGGATATAGCTGCTTTTGGGGCATCATATGTGTTAAAAATAATAAAAATGTAATGTGTAGGTCCAGGTTAAGCTTGGTTTTGAAGCTACTATGGAGAAAACGTGTAAAATTATGTTGATATAGTTTGCCAGGGCTGTTTCTAGGCTCTCAGTTAAATAAATGCGCAGATGATGTTGTGCTAATTAATGTCAAAAGTGCACAACATCACATTTCTAGTGGAGCGTCCTTGGAGATAGAATTACTTTGCCTGGAATATTCAATAGTATTAAACAAACTGATCTCTGCGTCGTGCTTGTCTGATCTGTTGAGAGGCAACAGATCAGGCAGCTCGCAGTAAGAATGCACGTACTTCAAGGTATTTCTGAGCAATAAATACTGCAAGAGTCATATTGTACTTTTACTGTTGTTCGGTGAATCGTTCAAACGCAAACTCTTCCAGCTAGAGGTGTTTTCCGTGATTTTGACGCCCCAGTCTGAACGCAGCGTGGATACATGGATACGTTGTGGTGGATACGTCTGCCACCGCTCCATAGTGTTAGTATTTCATTTCATTTACATTTCATTAAGTTAATTACAGCACATGGTTGAATTTAATCCTTATTTAAACTTATGTTTTCTAATTTGGGTGCACACATTTTAGTTAATATAAGTCTTGTTTTTTTGTTGGAGGAGACCGTCGATGCCGAACAAAGGAGGAGCACTATTTAGTTAATTTTGCTAAGTTAGTTTGTTTGAGGTTACTTTATTATCGCTTGTTTTCTGTATTAAGTATTTGCCTTTTTGTTACTTTAAGTTAGCAGCTTTAGTGAATTATTTAATGTAATTTCCCCCTCTCTTGTGTTCAGTTTAGTTTGTCCTCATCTATTTAAACGCACCCCTTCTCTGTCTAGGGGTTAGTTTTTGTTCTGTTCAGTTGGATTTAAGTTACCCCAGTTGGGCCTGACTTTTTATTAATGATTTACTTAATTTGAGCCTTTGTTAAATTACATTTTTATTTGATTTTATTAAATTTAAACTTTTTTTTATACCTTGTCTTTGCCTTTTTTTTTTCTTTTTTTTTTTGGTCCACTACAATACTGAATAACTGATCAAATCGATAAGAACAAATGTAGAACAGTTCACATAATAGGAAATTAATTCCAAATTAGGACAAAACAGAAACGCTGTCCCTGAACGTTACCAAAGAGTACATGTACCAGTTTGAGAAACACTTGTCTAGTCCAGTAAACGTATATATGAATGTATTTGCAATGTAAGTGAAGTCAGTTGTTTTATTTTTTTTTCCGTTTTTGTAAATCTTAGAATGGCCTTTGTGCTTTGCGTGGCCTAGTACAGGTCCATACTGCCTGTTAATAGCAAAACACATCTCCTGTTTGCAAAATGACTGCCTGAGATCTGTTCCTGGTTTGTGTTTTTGTTGACAACACAAGTCAAATGTAATAATTATTCATGTGGTGTGGTCGGTGGCACATCTGCAGTGAGGACATCTGCAGTGGACACAACGGTCTGCACTCTGCTCTAGAATAAGAAGCGCCTCATTAAAGACAATGTCCCACTGACACAGATGGTCACCTTTAGAATCACATGACAGTGCAGAGTTTATCAGTCTGACAATGCTCGGACAAATATCAGATGAATTTAAATGGTACGAGTCACCTTTTTCTTTTTTTGGGTGTCTTCCATAATGTGTTTGAGCAAACTTTGTCTTACCCCAGTACATATATATTGTATAAGCAGCTATTGAGGTCAAAATATGTTTGCTGATCTAATTATAAAGCGTTTTATTCTCTGATAATCAGAAAGTGCACATTAAGCAAATTGTTTGTAAGTGTTTCTCTTGCTGGTCGTGAACTGTGTGTTGCAATGTCTTCAGTTTCTGCCCCCCGTTTTGTAATTTCTTGAGTAGAACTGCTGAAGTAAATGTGTAATCCTACATTAGACCCAGTTTAGACCTGGAATAGTCCTGTTATAGACCTGGTTTAGATCAATTTGTTCTCCAGACCTCCAGGCCAAATGAGTCAGGTTTGTGGAGATGCAAGCCCACGCTCAGTAAGGATGGATGTGTTTCTCTTTATTAACTTTCATTATAGTCAGTTTTCTGCTAAAAATGTACATACTGGAGCTTTAAAGGTCCTGCATTATGCAAAATTGACTTGTGAGTACAGTTTAAAAACGCAGTGGAGCACTTCTTGTATTTGAGAGAAGGACTGTATGTTTTGTATGTTAAAAATGTGTGAATAAAAACTAAACACAACCCCGGGTATGCTTTTGATGAGGAAACATTATAAGATAGATCAGAAAATAACGTAATATGGGCCCTTTAAAATAAAAATAATAAAATAAAATAAAATTAAATAAAATTAAATAAATAAAATTAAAAAAAGATTGAAATAAAAAAAATACTGTAAAATTTATATATTCTTTTGTAATGTAGATTTTTTATTTATTTATTTTTTTTACACTGTAGCTCATTTCAAACCTCCACCAGCCCATATAATCCATGACTTCTCTTTGTTTCCATGTTCAGATGGAGACTATCCCCTTCTTCTCTTTGGCTCTTGACATAAATTTGAGTAAAACTTAATAAATTCTGTCAGATTAATGAAACAAATCTGTGTATTCCCTTGTAGAACGTGGTCTGCCTCAGATTAAAGCGACTCATCAGAACAGAGCTGGAATCATTTGAATAATACTGAAATCCGGTGTAGCCATCATGTTCGCCTGGTCTTTGTAATGTGATTTGAGTCGGATTGGTGTGTTTTATTCCGTGGGGATGAGGAGCGCAAACAGAGGAGACGAGCATTAACGGGAGAAAAATGTATTTGTTTTGGGTTTAGTGGGATCAGAGTGTCACTGGGTCTATGATTCATGACAACATAAGCTCTTCTTCTACATAATTTGCTACAATATATACTTACAAAAACCAGGACCCATGAACCACAGGGTTACCAGTTAAATCAAGAATCATGACATTCCCATGGCAGCAGAGTGGTTGGCTGCTCTTGTGGCTACCTGGCTCACACACTGAGCACTTCTTGAAACTTTTTGCTTTCGAGTTAAGTTTTTGTCATCCTGTCATGGGATTTTAACCAACTAAAAGGTGCGTCATGTGCATTTCAAAGGACACAAGTAGGGGACTGTTGGACTTTGTGAAATGTTTTTCCCGTATCCATGGAGACCGTGTAAGAGGCTAGCTAAGGTGCTAGCTACGGACCTTTGCGATGCTACAGGCTTTTTTACACCATATGTACCAGCAAATGTGGCAGAACACCTTCCAGAAGAAATACTTTGACAGAACAGATTAGAGTACGAGTGAAGCCTTTCCTGTTGTGGTCACCTGGCGCCCCCTGGAGGCTGCTGTGGTGCTGCAGGACACAGAGGAGGGACACTTTTGGCTCTTCCTCTCCTCACACTGCCCTGACACTGATCTGCTGACCCTCCCTGACCAGTCCTCCTGTGAAACTGCGAGACTGAGACTTTTAGCAGAGCCTCCACCTTAGAATTTACATAGTGCACCTTTAAAGGGATACTGTCATTTTCTAGACACATCACCTACTTGTCATGTTTTTTTTTTGTTTTGTTTTTTTTTTTTCCTTTTTTTCAGTAGTAAAAACACCTTTAACTGAATACAACCTATACTGAACATTAATGCCAGACTGTTGGATATTCCCGGCAAAGCAACACAACTAGAAACTGGAAACTCATTTGAGCAGGTATTGATACTAAAAATACACATTCACAGGACAGAAATGAACCTTTCCTGACTCACTTTAGATTGATCTTGAGCTGTATCAGAACAATGATAAGAGCACATAGGTTCCACTGTTTGTGCAGATGTGAAAATACAAATGTACGCTGACGATACGGTCATTTATACCCATGGAGAAACGTGACAGAGGTGGCCGACAAGCTTGCACACCCACTTAACAAGAAGCAAATCTGTGGTCCGCAACTTAGTGTTCAAGAACAAATTGTTAATAATGTACAAGTGAAATATTTAGGCCTGTACTTGGATTCGGCCCTATTCTTTGATTAACAGATTAAACATCTAAGTAAAGTTATGAACTTTAACATTGCAAATCTCAGACATACTCAAAACTCCCTAAACACTCTGACATCACAGGCTTTTCTTCATGCCATGATTTTTCTCGCTTTCATTATTGCTTAATCTGTTGGTCTCTTAAAAAAAATTTCTAAGCAAGCCCTCAAAGTTTCTGATAAAAAAACAACCTGTTAAACTTTGACAATATGATTTTTTTATTCTGAGATGCGGCTGCTCCATAGAATTCT
The DNA here is from genome assembly GCA_029959045.1 of Taenioides sp. WSHXM2023. Lineage (NCBI taxonomy): Eukaryota > Metazoa > Chordata > Actinopteri > Gobiiformes > Gobiidae > Taenioides > Taenioides sp. WSHXM2023. The sequence continues at coordinate 10,732,071 of CM057105.1, forward strand.
CCACAATGCCGCTCCCTCTCCTTTAACAGGCTTCTTCCAGTTCAGATCAGAGCAGATGACAAGAACATCTCGTTCATCTGTAAATTCCGATCTGACCGTTCCCTTTAAACGTCCTGTGATGGGACAGTCGGTTTTCTCACACGCTTCCGGCTGATCTTAAAACCTGCACTAACTCCCACTCTTTCTCTCATGGGCTAAAACGATGTCTTCTGAGCAGCAGGCGCGTCAACATCAGGCTTCTTCAAACATGTAAACATTCTGACTGATTGTGTAGATGTAAATGTTTTGTGTTTGACTAATGCCATTTGTCTTGATGGTAAATGTTGTTGATGAATTGTATTTTAGAGGATAAAATACTGATGAATTTGGTAAATGTACATTTTAGAGGATATTGATGACAGTGAATTTCTTAGAAGATAATAATGAGTTTGAAATATTGTATTTATGGAAATTAGAATAAATGAATTTTGATTATTTTAAATGTTTAATGATGAATTGGATAGTGGTTACTTTAAGGAGACACTGTTAATTATGAAATGTTGCAGCTAGAGTTGGTTTAATGTAAATAGTTTCTTTAATGTATTTTGTACCCGACTGAGGACTGCAGATGGAAAGAAGCTTGGAGCTAAATCTGGCACAGAGCATCTTTTCTGACTGAGATTAATGTTTTCTGTGCCCTATCCTTGTTTTAAATAAATAAATAGACTAGTATACGCCCATGGACCACTATGGAACCTACCTGGACCACACAGATGTAAGACCAGATGGGAATATAAAAGAAAATACTACGATTTAATGTTAAAAATAACATTCTATTGTCTAAATATGTTTTAATTTCATTGTGGTATTAGTATTGAGTATTGAGTCTTTTCTTCAGTATTTGAAATTTTAGTATTGTGACAACACTACTCCATGTACAAAAAGTTTTTACATGAATAAAGAGGCTTGCGGACTTAAAGACTTAAATCATTGCCAAATACATGTACACAAGATTAAAAACAATTGGCTGTATAGTTGCCCTGAGGGGACACAAAGTAAGGATTTTCAAATTACAAAACAACAAAAAGAAAATAAATGTTTGCTATAAAGTCTATAGGGCAAAGGCAGTCTGCAGTGTTTTGGATGAGGGAGGAAAAGCGTCTCATTTTGGAAGCAGATTTGACTGTGCACTACTGCCAACTCAAGGTGTAAACAGTGAGACCTCTCAGGATTATAATACAAATGTTGTGCTGCTAAAATAACACTGAAAACTGTCTAAGTGCTGTGTCTTTCTTGGTACTGGAGGATGCCAACACCTGTCTGCATTTGGGCTTGGTTTTTGTCTACTAGTATTGTACTCTGTTTGTGTAGTTTGCCCGTGTTTAGTCCTGGTTTAGTACTGGGCCTGTAAAAGTCATTATGGTGTGAGGTGTGAACAGCTCAAAGTATGTAGTAGTAGGAGTATGTGGTATGTAGTTTTTTGTGTGTGGGTTTTTTTTTTTAGTATGTAAGAATTTTGGCCAATATAATTTGACTTTTTACACTGGTGAGAAGCAACTTTTTTTTTTTTTTTTTGTATTTCTAAATGTCGTGTGAAATTACAATATTTAGAAATCCCTTTTTTCTCCTTATTTCTTTTTATATAAACTATTTCTGTGTGTGTTTTTGCACTACTGTTAGAAGAAAATGTACACAAAGTTTAAATTACAATAATCGATCAATATCATATCTTAGGTGTTAAAGGTACAGTGTGTAACTTTCTGGAGGTGGCATGTCAACTTAAAACCATACTTTGGAACATTCCCCATAGAGATAGATAAGTTTTATGCCATACTGTGGAATACTATAGCCAAAGGAACATTTCCATGGAAATAATAAGAGTCAGGTTTGTGGAGATTCAAGCCTGCTCACAATATACATAAAGCATATACAGTACATTAATCAGCTTTAAGTTAAACTACAGGTGGTTTTATAGCTAAAAAAAAAAACTAAAAAAAAAACAGGTATTCTGACTGTGAGCGGGGTCGCCCCTCCACAGATCTGACCTGTAACTTGGTCTAGTTTGGTCTCCGTGAAGATGGAAAGGTTTAATGCCATACTCTGGAACCAAAACAAACATTCCAGACAAAGCAATAACATCTCCATGGAGAAAAGCATTTGATGGACCCTCCATCAAATGCTCCACCAACTTTTCCACCAGAAAAGTTACACCAGGCCTGGACTGGTAATCGGGCATACCGGGCATTTTCCTGGTGGGCCGACAGTGCTAAGGATGCTGTTTTTTTATTTTTTTATTTTTTTACTTGGGGGCGGCCCATTGGTCCATCTTCAGTATAGACAGTGAACTAAACCAATCAGGATATAGTATCTTACGAGAGCGGTCCCACCCCTTTCTCTGCACTGATCCCCGTCAGTTTTATAGTGTTGAGCTGGAAACATGGAGAAGCGGAAGAAAGGGGGTGCGGAGAAGTTGCGGGCTTAAAGATTCAAAAATCTCCCTATAGACGCTGCAAAATGTTGTAAAATAACAGACATATTCTCTGGACGGGCTGCTGTAGCCTCCACATCCTCTGCAGCCCAGGTTGAAGGTGAACAGGGACAGGAGCAGCCAGAGACTGTGGACAGGGAACCCGAGGGACAGAGTGACTAGGGAACAGGGAACCAGAGGGACAGAGTGACCAGGGAAGTGTAGCACAGGCACAGCAGGTGAGCAGGTAGGAATGTTAGGATAATACCAGGACTTGTAGGTGATGGACAGGCATGAAAATCGCTCCTCTTTCGGCGAAATTCGGCATTTTGAAGCCAAAACAGGTGACCTATGTGAATCGTGTAGATGGGGCCATTTTTTTGTCCCAGTCCAGCCCTGAGTTACACAATGCACCTTTTAAATGTTGCATACTGAGGCTTTAAATAAATGTACAGATGCAGTAAATGCTATTAGTTTTCGATTTCACTTGACTATATTCCAGTTGGGTAAAGTGTCCTCCCTTTCTCTGTATTGCACATGTGAGACTGGGCGTCCTCTTGGTTGATCAGCGCGGCGATTGGACCAGACGCTGTATCAATCTCAAATATTAAACCTCATCTGTGACATTTTACTGAAAGACGATACGACGAGACTGACAGACCCGAGCGGCGAGCGAGACCTCATCCAAAGTCCATTAGCAGTCCCCAATATGGCCGCGGCGTGTCAGCTCATTTTCATACATATGAAGGTGACCAGATTGTCCGTGTTTTGATTACTCCAGCACATAACGTATGCAGAAAAGGTCTCTCCGCTGCAAATTAAAGGGCTCATGTTATACTATTATCTTATCTGTTAGAATGTAGTTTCCTCATCACAAACAGACCTGGAGTGCTGTTTTGAGTTCTTTTCTCAAACAGAAAACACTTAATTCCACCTAGTAATGCTATGTCGTAATACAGGAAGTGCTCCATTGCGTTTTTAAACTCCATACACCTTCACTAGAATCACCCAGTCTCTACTAAACAAATGGAAAAAGGTTTTAACTTAAAACTCCAGCTTCATGACATCACAAGGTGCAACAGAGTACCTCCATGAAGAATGTTCCAGTGCATGGTTTTATCTTTCTATTTCCATGGAAACTTGCAGGTGACTTGCTCCCACCAGAAAGTTACATACTATCACTTTAAATGGCCCGTGTTACACTGTTTTCTGATCTGTGTTATAATGTTGTTTTCCTTATCAGTTGAATTGTGTTTTGTTTCATTCACACATGTTTAAGAATTGCCAATCTCTAATGAACAAAAGGTAAAAAAACAAAACAAAAAAAGTAGCCATTAACTTATAGACAGATTAATAATAACGTTTTCATCTCCAAAGCTCAAAATGCTCTGTTCCACCTTGTGATGTCATGAAGCAGTAGTTTTCAGATTAACAGCATTTTTTTCTTGCCTTTTGTTCAGTAGAGATTGTCAATTACTGGACTGAAATTATGCAAATGATTCTAGTGAAGGCGTATGGAGTTTAAAAACACAGTGGAGCGAATGACATCACAACACAAAATGACCTCACAACAAAGGTTACAAGTTAACGGCTACTTTTTTTTGCCTTTTGTTCAGTAGAGATTGGCAAATCCAGCTGTTAACTTGAAAACCACCACTACATGACATCACAAGGTGGAACAGAGCAGACAAACATGTGCGAATGAAACAAAACACAACTCTGGGCATGTTTTTGATGAGGTTACAACATTCCAACATGGCTTAAAGCTCACAAGAGTCAGTTTTGTGTAATACAGGACCTTTAAGCAAGGTCACAACTTAAGCGTATTCCTCCCTGGTTGAACTAAAATTAGCCCTGCTGGGTTCTTTACAGTGGGAGCTTATTGAGATAGGCACGTTTTGATGAATTGCGTGTGTCAAGTTGCATCAGCGGACTTCCTGGCTGGCCCAGCTTTTGGCCCTGTTTCTAATAAATCTTCAATTGACATGGCCTTATCATGTCCATCCTTAACACGGTTTTCTTGAGCCACAGAAAAAGTACAGTGCAACAAGGTTTAGACCAATCAGATTCTGGTTTCTGTAGTGTATTTGCAGCAACAACTGGCTTTATTTCCAGGAAAATGTTTGTATGTGCTCTCTTTAAAGGTATATTGTGTAACTTTTTTGGTGGAGGGTCCGTCAAATGCTTTTCTCCAAGGAGATGTTATCGCTTTGTCTGGAATGTTTCACAGTATGGTATTAAACCTTTCTATCGTCATGGAGAATAAACCAGGCCAAGTTACAGGTCAGATCTGTGGAGAGGAAACCCTGCTCACAGTCAGAATGCCTGTTTTTCAAAGTATTTTTGAGCTATAAAAGAATAAATGTAAGGTAGAGCTGTTTAATGTCATACTGTGGAACATTCCAGACATATCCATAGAAACAAGCAGGTGATGGACCCTAACCAAAAAGTTACATAGTGCACCTTTGGATTACTACTTACGGCTGATTTTTACGATTATTTTTGACTTAATTTGGAGGGATTATAACTATCGCAAACATAAATTATAGATTTACACCAATCAAAAAGCAATTTGTAAAGAAAAGTTGAAGAGAAATTTGAAAATTACATCAAATAGACAGCTCGAAAAACCTACTGATGACGTCACAATGGGGAGAATTCTAGCCAAAAACGTCGCACAATTTAGAAATACATTTGTTTTGACTTGAAAACATCTTAATTTTGACACTCTGAAGGTATTGAACATGTGAAACCTCTGGCGCGAGGTGGGGATAGACTTAAGAAATTAAATCAAAGAAGATTTCTGGATTCATAAATTAAGAGCATGTGAACATCCTGGTCTGAATGATTGTTGTTGATGTTATATGTCTTGCATCTGTTCATTGGTTGGTGTGTTTTTTTTGTTTTTTTGTTTTTTAAAGGCCAGGGCCATGCTTCAATTTTTAACTAAGCCCTGATCAAGACCAGTCATGGGGGAATCATGTTGGCTTTGTAATAAAGACCTTTTAACTATACTTTTCCTCATGCGACTTTTACTTTTTTGGAGTGCCTGATTTCATGGCGCCCAACATCTTTATTTTGTTGTTGTTTATTGTATTTGTCAGATAATTTGTGTGTACATTAAAGGTTTTGCAAAGTAACCGTTGTAAAATTCCCTAGTGTGATTTCAAGATTTAAAAAAGAAAATAGAAAAAAAAATCTTATAGTGAATTTTACTAAAATGAGCAGTACTGTAAACCATAATACAACTGTAAATATGGAATAACAATAACTATGAGGAGGTCCGTTTCCTTGTTTATCACTCGTAGGTCTGAGGATCCAGATGTTGTTGTAAAAGGTGCTTGTCTCCTGGGTTTGTGTTTTGTGTTTGTTCAATCACGGCCTCGAACTCGGGTTACTATTACCTCCAGTGATCCAGCGAGCCCCTCAAACACATATTTTCAGTACTTTATATTTGGCAGTTTATCCCAACGCCGTTTTTGATAAAGATGCTAACGGTAACAGCTGACGATAAGACCAGTGACAGTTCAGAAGATGGTTCGCAGCTCGCAGCCCAAACATGTCAACAAAGAAAACATATCTTACTAATAAAACTGTCTTCCTAAAATAAATCAAGATATAGCTGTAGGAAAATTGTATCCAGTTGTATTTTAATTCATACAGTATTCTGTGTATAACATTTTTGCATTGATTGTGTAAAAAACTAAGAATGTTGAGAGTGACCCATTTTGACTTTTGCAGAACAACTTAAAGTGCATTTGACAGATTAACATATTTATTGTAGTTATGACTTGGTTTAGTGGGATAGTACTTGTGGTAAATATTCATCATAATTTTACATCAGCTAATAAATAAAAAATAAATAAAAGTAGGAAAATACTGGATGTAGACGTGAGTTCTAAAACATCAATTCCATAAAAAAATGCAGTGACATTTTACGCACAAGGAAGGCATTTTTCTGACAGTTTAACTTATTTAATAAATCATAACTATTGTATATCCTGATACATACACCTTCACCAGAATCATTTGGATAATTTCAACCCTGGAATTATCAATTTTTACTGAACTAATGATAAAAGGAGCTGTTTCCTCGCTGCCTGGATTCTGTTTTCCCCGCGAGTGTGTTCGAGGGGCACACTGAGCACCTGCGTACCCACACCCTCCTTACCTTCTGTTGTCTCCACGCCACTCTCGGATTCACGGGCCAAACCGGAGCACTTCCTGGTCATGCCATACATAGCGCTATTTAAGTAATTTTTATTATGTTGGTTTACAATTTGCTTTATGTTCATGAGTACAGTTTTTGCCTATGTTAAACCTTAAAAAAAAACCTACATTACATTAATTAGTTAGTCCAAGGGGAAGAGCTAAGGGGTATTTTTTTTTTTTTTTACCCCTTTTTTCCACTGTAAATATTGCACTTTGAACTTTGGGCTGTGGTGTGAATAAAAACCACTCAAATTTCTGCGACTGAGCCATCGTTTTTCCCATTTAGTCTGTACGAACCCTCTGTCACAGAATAATAATAAAAGGTTACTAAAACATATTTGAATGAAACCAAACACAACTCCAGGTATGTTTTTTTGATAAGAAAACAACATTTTAATCTGTCTTAAAGCTCATAAGAATAAATTTTGCATAATATAGACCCTGTAAGCTGGTCCAAAATCCTTCAGACTGCTCAGTATCTTGTGCTTTGTGTGGGACTTACACTTGTACTTCTGTAGTAGTATTGATCTGCGATGCTTCAGCGCAAACGACTTACATTCTACTTTTTATCACTTTAGTTCCAGGTTTTCCTCTCCTCCTCTGGGCGATGCTCTCTCTCTCTCTGTTTTTATCCTCCTCCCAAGGACACGGCTCCTCTCCTCTCCGCAGTTCACCGGGTTAGCACGAGTACGCCTCTTTTGAAAAGTGCTGATTCGGATGTAATATTGACAGCAGCCGAAGCAGGAGACACAGGGCTCTGACACATTAAGGTCATATTACCTCCTGCAAACCCATTTTCACTGCAGAAACAACAGCAGTGGGGCTAAAGATAGGAACGGGGCAAAGCAAGCCGAAATCCTGTTTAAAAATGAATGGGGCTTAAATGTTAAATGTGTCAGAAGAGAGAGAGGAGAGACAATAGAAAATATGAATGCATATGCGAGCTAAGGTGGATGCTTATACTGTATATTTGATCCTTGGAAACCTCAGTTAAAAAGTGTATTTTTTTTACTGAATTAAACTACAGACAATTTTGTACTTTTTCATAATTTCTGTATGTTCACCTCGTGATTAAAGGGAACGCTCAATCTTAAGGACATCTAAAACACCTAAATCTGTAACCTACTTATTTTCAGTCAAATCAATCAACCAGAAGAATGTATGTACTCCAAACTCACAAATAAAAAACATGTACAAACAATTTAATGGCACTTTTATATGAATTCAGTTTTGAATTTTTGCCTAATTACAATTCCCAAATCTCATGTTTAGTGAGGTCTGCTTCAGCTTTGACATAAGAATTGTCAAGACCCAACAAACGCTTAATCTACTGTCAGGCCATCCCAAGAGACACCAGCTCTACCTATCCTTATACTGTATTTACCCCAAAGAATTCAGGTGGAATTTGAAATCTGGTGTTCCTCTTTGTAGAGTTTGTTCCCACTTAAAATGAGAGCAGATCAGGCAGAAAGTACAGAAAAACTCAAGAGCATCAGCCTCACAAAGAGTCCAGTCATTTGTCTGTGCTTCAAATGGTTCAGAAACAGATTCAGCTTGAATTGGAAGTTATTTTAGTCAGATGTTTTTGGAAAAATAGGCCAGAATAGTAAAGGGTTAAAAGTTGTGAACAATCTGAGCATGAAAATGTTGATGTTTGAATTTAATAAAACATGACTTTGCTCAGTTTGGGTAAGGGGGATGGACAGGATGCCAAGGTTAGGAAACACTTTATTATTGATCTCATGTTTGGAAAATTCCTTCTCTGCATTTGGTTATTTGACCCATCCGTCTTCTCCATCTCATCTCCAGATCTTTGTCTCAGTGTCCAGACCTTCTCCACAAAGGCTGCCACGCAAAACATGTCGTTTTTAAATAGTAAATACAATATTTCGCCTTCAGACAGCCAAAATAAACAGTTTTTTTTCTGTTGTATAATCTCATACAGATCAGTTCTTAAAGCAGACCTATTGTGCAGAATCGTCTTTTCAGAGCTTTTAATGTTGTAGATGTTTCCTTCTCATTTACCCTCTAAAAGTTGTACTCGGAGTGACTCGTGCATGTTTGAGCAATCTTTAATCGCTTATTTTCAAGACGCCATTTTGTCGATCAATCCCTGTTTTATAGCTATCCATCTGAGTCTTTGTTGTAATGACATTGATCCCATTGGGCACCACAGTTTCTAACGCAGAACTCAGCTGACTAGTTTATTTTATTAAGTCGTTTTAGATGAATATTGCGATTTAAAATGTCCAAATTGAAACATAATGATTCACGGGTGTCATAGATTATAACTATAGCACAGACACAAGCACAATATGTCTTCTTTAAATCATTTTACAGTTGACAATCCTCAACACGTGAACCACACACAGAATATAACCTGTCCTCCTCTTGGACTTCTTGGACTTCTTTAAAGTACCCCGATTACTAATTACTTGTCCAGGCTCCGGACGAAGGTGATGGAGCCTTTTCAGTCCGGGCGCCTCGACCTGCCTGAAGGAGATAAGGCTCGCACCTCAGCATAATCTTTTAAATCACTTCTTAAAACTTATTTTTATCAGTTGGCCTTCCTTTAGCTGGTATTAGCTTGATTTGATTCCTTATTTATTTCTATTTTATTAATTTATTTGTTATAATTAATTGAATTGTTTGCATCATTGTCTGTTTTTGTATGATTTATTATTTATTATTACAATTAGGCTACTATACGGCACTGAAGTGATACCTACATTTTTTCCACATGTCTTTTTGAAATCTGTAGACTATATGCAATACTTCAAACCCACATAGTACCTATATTTTACCTCCTCCGGCGTCTGTACTGCTTATCAGAGCATATTTCAGAGCAGATGTTTCAGCACTGGAGCTATTCACGCAAGCTCCCGCCCGCGTGTCAGACATGTCCAATACATCGCCGTGGCAACATCAATAATGCATCGCTGCCTCTCGGTAAAAGCCTTAGTCATATGAAGCCTATAAGAGAAGTGTATTGACAAGCTCCGGTCCAACTGGCTCCTGTCACCACGGCGACAGGTGACCTCTACAGAACGTCCCACGCAGGGATAGTGACGGAGCGTTGAGGAGGGGGCTGGTCCACTGTGAATACGCCGTAATTAGACTAAAAGGGCTGGGTCTTTGGCTTGGTTTTATTCCTCTAATAAGATCTGTCAGTACATAAGTCACTCCTAATTCAGTTTATTCAGTGCCAGGAAAAACAGACAATTCCAGGTTTGAACGGCGATTTATCATAACGCATTATTTTATCTTTGGAAAGTCCAGTTTGACCGTAGAAAACCAAGGAGACGTCGTACAAAATCAGCCTTTTTTATTTATGTTTTAAAAGTGTGCTGTGTAACTTTTTGGTTGGGGATCCGTCACTGCTTGTTTCTACAGTATGGATACGCCATTGCTCTGCTTGGAATGTTCTGCAGTGTGACATTAAACAGCTCTACCTTACTTTGATTAAATTACAGGTGGTTTTATAGCTCAAAAATACCTAGAAAAACAACATTCTGACTGTGAGCGGGGTCGCCTCTCCACAAATCTGACCTGTAACTTGGTCTAGTTTGGGATTCATGAAGATATAATGGTTTAATGCCATACTGTGAAACTTTCCATACAAAGCAATGACATCTGCACGGAGAGAAGCAGGTGGTGGACGCTCCAAAAGAAAAGTTACACAATGCACCTTTAAACGGGAGGATAATATGGCACCAAATATACAGAATGATTCATAACGGCTGTTTTGTTCTTGTAATACAATATATAATTAAATCTGCTTCTTCAGTGAGTCTATACTGTACTGTGATTGGTTGAATCTGCCTGTCACTCACTCACACATGACAGAGGCTGACCAATAGGAGGAGAGTGTATTAGGACAACGGATGTAAACTAGCTATTGTGCTAATTCCGGCATATTTACATTGATGCTGTTTGTTGACATGTTGATTTAATATGTACTGTCAAAATAAAAAAAATAAAATAAAATAAAATAAAGAATACATTGAAGTCGGCACAATCTATGGAATTCAGAGTGATGAAAAATTAGCACTGTTGCCATAGCAATTAACATTCAACCCTCAACATGTCCTATAAACAGGAAGCTTATACCTTTCATCATAATGTGTTAATCTCTATTTTGGTTTGGCAGTGACTAGGCTCCGTGTAAGTCTATAATTTCTGTTCATACGGACGTTTCTGAAGACATAGTTTTGAATAATTTTTCTATCCCAGTGTGTACGGTGTGAATGTGGTTAATTTTTGCAGCAGCGTGGTCATACATCTCATTTCCAGTCTATTCCCAAAACTATCATAAATCTCGAAATTGTGAATATTTTCATGTTTATTATTTCTTTTTCATCACAGAATTTGAGTTATACCCAGTTTTCCGGCTTATCGCACTTTCCCAAATTTCCCCCCAGCGTCTCAAAGCCTTCTGCCCATCTGCCATCTCCTTACCCACAAAATAAAAACATGATTGAAGACAAACTCCAAACACACTCCAGTATGGACCATTTAGGACACAGTACATAATCTGAGCATCTAGTTGTATGGATTTCCTAACTAATGAATCCTTATTGATACTTTGCAGTCCTGCTGGGGGTGTTCTACTTCTACTTGTATCTCTATGGTGGAATATTTAGAACTTACCATGGAAACACAAAGCGCACATAGGCAAACAAACGCTGTCAAAAAAGTTGTGAGATTGTCTGACAAGTCAAGTAAAAACACAAAATTTATTTCAAGAGCGCATTTTCAGGAGCCTGTGATCAAAATGAGCATTCACGGATCTGTTTTGGAGTTTGATTTTCAACAAAAAGGTTAGACAGACTTGTTTAACAGCTCAAATCAGCTCACCTGTTGTAGCTAAACCCATTCTTTCTGGTCAGATTGTGTTAAAATAAAACCCAGATTAAAGTCGAATAGAGTTTCGGACAGAACATGCCTACAGTTAGCGTCACAACCCCAGGGAAAGTCATCAGTATTAAGATATCAGGAGCGCCCAAACATGGCTCTGATATTTGCGAGAAATACCTTTTTTAATCAAATGTTCACTGAAGAGAAGTGTGAGGAGATACCAGTCTATTCCCTAGAAAACACAATAATTAAAGACTTTTTAATTAAAAATACCTTTGCAGACAAACTTTTTTGTTGGCCCACTAATATATTTTTATTTAGACCAGCTGCGTGGATCATATCGTGAATCATCTCTTGCTTTTTAAGGCAATTAATATGGGTTTGACTGAGTACACAGTCTTATAATGCAATGAAATGTACTAGAAAATCATTATTTGAGGATATGCAAAGTAATAACATGTGAATAAATGCATACACTCTACAACAGAGGTCTTCAGTTGCATTTTCCGGGGGTCTGGGGGCTGGATGATGAAACTTCTCCACAATGTTTTATTTTGTATCTCTATAATATGCACAAACAACTCTCAAGTGGTACAATTCTGCAAGAAAATCTACTCTTTATGCCTTCTTTCAGTGAACAAAATATAACTGATCTGTCACACTAAAAGCAGATCTAAAGCAGGACTAAAGCCAGGACAAACTGGCAGTGACAACCAAAGATATCCACAAACAACTCTCAGACGGTACAGTTCTCTCAAATGGTAAATGAAAAAAATATGTATAATTGATCTTTCACACTATAAAGCAGGACTAAAGCAAGACTAGAACCATGGCAAACCTGCAGTGACAACCAGGAACCAGACTTTAACTATAACACAGTTCATAGTAGATCTAGGACAAAGGACAATAGAATAAGACAGAAAAACGTAAAATAACAAAGCTCACCACCCCTAGCCCACCCTTTCCATAACCATACGGTGAGGCCCCCTTTTATTTTTATATTCAGGCCTATTTATAATTGTATTTTCCTTTTTTCCCCATTTTTTTTTTTTTTTTTAATAAACACTTAAAGACACTACTAAGTCACTTAGTCACTTACCTGGAGATGTGTTATTTTCACCAGCATCATTTCCTTTCATCTTAAAGCATATTTTTAATGGTAATTTCCCTTATTTTTTTTATTAATTATCTTTATTTTTTTTTTTTTATATATATATTCTTTTTATTTATTTTTTTGTGTTTGTTTTAAGGAGTACCTGTATTTTTTTTTTATTTATTTATTTATTTTTTTATTAACTACATTTTAGGTCCCTACTTTTCCATTACTAATAACATTTTGGGCCACTACTTTAAATCCTTATTACAGTAGACTAGACCAGATTTAAACCAACCAACAAGACCAGGACTAAAAGCAGATCTAAATCAAGTCTAACCCTGGTCTAGTGTAGGTCTACTCTAAATTACAAACCGGACCATACTGCTCAGGTGCTGATTATTGACATCCCCTGTTCTACAATCTCTACGAGATGATTCTGCAACATAAGTCCGCATGTTAATTACAGTTTATATGGCTACAGAATGTTCTCCTGTCATGTGAAACCCCTCATTACGTTAGCTCTCCAGGCCGTAGCTAACTGCAATGCTGGTGAAATACAGGGCTCCTTGTAACCTCCACACCCACCACATATCACAGCGGACCACCCCTCACGGCCAAAGTGAAGGCTCAGGACCACAGGCGGCTTTAATCAGGACTATATGTAATACCAGTGGGTAATGGTTGTTGCCTGGATGTGTAATATTGGAAATGAGAGGTGATAAACTGATGGTCAACCACATTTTCATCAATAATAAATGTGTACAGAGGGTTTCTTACTACACATTATACAGTGCTTGTAATATGGCAGTCAAAATGGAAAGCTAAATAGAGTCTGAAGCTTGGCTACTGACGTTAGATCTGCAAGTATCTCGCTAAAAACTCAAACAGGACCATAAACACTTCTATTGATCCTAGGCGTTTGAAAATGTACAGTTTTTTTTAGCATTAGCATTGTGTCACCATGGTAACTTCTGAACATTCTGCCATAGACATACAGGCGGAACACCCCCAAATGTAAATTTAATGTAAACTTGAAACCAACTAAAATGCGCTTTTACCTCTTGTCTTCATATTATTGTTATGTTATGTCATTGTTTTGACTGGAATGTTTCACAGTATGGCATTAAGCTTATCTATCTCCATATAAGCACAAACGGATGACACCACCAGCCAAAGTTACTGGTCAGATTTGTGGAGAGGCGAGCCAGCACAAAGTAAGGCTAAACTTTTTTTCAAGATACTTTTTAGCAATAAAAAAGCAAGATGGATATATTTAATGGATATGTTTCCAGGCCAAGCAATAACATCTCCATGAAGACAAGTAGGTGACATACCCTCCGCCAGAAAAGTTACATAGTTCAGCTTTATAGTGATTAGCCCTGACTCCCCCTTTTTTGAAGAAGGAAAAATAAACTTTCTGTCTACTTCACCAGTGTGGAAAAAATACCTGTTCTTAATATCTTCCAAATCTTCTCTTTATAAACTGGCAAAGTCCCAGTTACGTGCCTTTATCTGAACAGAGTTAACTTAAATGTTGGCACGTGTATGTTTTCGCTCTCCTCTTTGGTGCGTGGTGAAGTGTGCTCGGTCTCCTCTGATGTGTCACCCTTTCCTCTGAGCGCTGAGATAATGAACACCCAAAGGACCCAACGCACCCACGGATCACATACAACATACAGACATTAAACTGCTGCAGATAGATAGGCCAGTGCACTGAATCTGTGCTGTCAGTCTGGTATAGTGTAGTGTACCCAGAGGCAGCGGTGTTCTGATACAAAACTAGAAGAACAACTAAAGTAATGGCAATAAGGCCCTTGGTACATTGTGGTACATTTGCCTTCTTTAGTATGAGTCCTCTCCACAATCTTGGAGAGGACGTTTATGTATTATTATTTTTTTTTTTCCTCAGTATTTTTTATTGGTTTTCAATGAAGAGATTTATAATTATACAGCAAATTGTATACCCCAAATGTACATATACATACTTTTTTTTTTTACATATATATACATGCAATTTTAAGAAATAATGATTAAAATTAAAACAATATGAATGAAAATGCATAATAATAATAATAATAATAATAATAATAATAATAATAATAATAATAATAAAATAGTGATAACTAAATTGTCACACTCTAATTACACAATTATAAATAAAGTCCATTAAGGATGTCCATACCTCTTCAAATTCTTGTGCTTTACCTCTAATGATATAGGTCATCTTTTCCAGTGGAACACATAATGTCATTTCTCTTATTCAGGACCATTCAGAAGAAACTTCAGTCTCTTTCCATGACAAAGCACCCATCCTCCTGGTCTGCGGGAGGCCAAAGTTGATCAGAGTCTTACTTTTAGAGCTGATAGTGAAATTGTCGATATAGTCCTAGGACACACAGTTTTGCCGAGAAAGGCACCTGGATGCCAACAACGTTTATGTATTTTTAAAGGTGCACAGGAGATCTTTCCTGTGCATGTGCTTGTGTCCATGGTGATTATGGATGCACCGATGCAAAACTAGTATTAGATATTGGCGCCGATATCAGCTTCCAGACATCAGTTCAGTCTATCTTGGTTGACCATATAAATTCATGTAATAAAACAATTATTTACTGGTCGTAATCGGCTCAGAAAGGCTCAGTGTTTATACCAAACTGTTCTGTAGTTACTTGAGAGATAAATTACAGCTACAAAACACATTTGGATCAGCTCTTATTTTTGTTTAAAAGAGACAAATGCTCTTTCAGTCAATCTCAGTCTCTGCACTGGTATTGGCTGATAACTGGTATTAACAAATACTTAAAGCCTTAGTATCGAAATTTGTATCAGAACTGAAAAATCTGGTTCAGTGCATCCATAATGGAGATGTCTGTAATATTCCACAGAATGGCATTAAACTCTTTTATTTGTCGTCAAGCTTCCATAGCAACGGAAAAATTAAATTCTGTACTAAATTCACAGCTCAGAAACGAATTTTATCAAAAAACTTTTGTCCAGTTGACAGAATTGAATTTCTCCTTTGCTATAAACTCTTTTATCTCACACAAGTAGATGATGCCACCAAAGTAATTTACAAGTAAGATCTGTGAAGAGGTGACCCTGCTCACCATAACAATGCATGTTTTTCAGGTTATGTTTGAACAATTAAAACGCCTATAACTAACTGTAAAATAGATCAATTTAATCCCCTACTGTGGAATGTTTCAGGCAAAGCAATAACATCTCCATGGAGACAAGCACTTTATAGTGTACCATTAAATTGAAGGTCAGCTAAAACAGGACCCAATATTCATCAATCTGTGTTATCTGCAATATTTTGACATCTGACTTTTTACTATTTGAAGGATATACTTTTTCTTTTATAATTGCCATGGTAACAGTCCTCATTTATTGCCATTCTGAAACCCATGGAAATAAAAATGAGAAATCCCACAGTTTTTTCTGGTCAGATTGCGTTAAAAAAAAGCTCACATTAACGTCTAAGTTGAGTAACACAGCTTCGGACAGAGCAGTGCTTCGGCTAGAATCACACCTCCAGGGAATGTTAAAGACATCAGCTGCATCAGAACCACTTTCCTCTCGTTTGTTTTTGGTAAAAGGGCAGTGTAGTACTCCGTCTCTCCTGTAGGGGTCTCTGTGTTTGTGTTGAAAGGCGTTTGGCTGTAGCTGCTGTTTACGGCGCTGAGCTGTAGGGGGCCCCGCGGAGCCTTTTATCTGCCCGTGCAGTCTGTCCATGTGCCTATGCTCTGCTCCTCTGGCTCTCAGCCCGGGGTTTTGGATCACCATCAACCCTCCTACTAAGTCTGTGCTTTATTCTGCTTTCTCTCTTTCCTCTTCCCTCTCTCTGTCTCTCTCTCTCTTCCCTCCCTGTTAACCTCTCTCTCTCTTCCCCTCTCTTTTTATCCCATCTCTCTCTTTAGCTTGCTCCCTTTGATCTCTCCCTCCCTTTCTGTCTCTTCATTCTACCCCCCCCCCTCTCTTGCACTCTTCCTTCTCACCTTCTCTCTTCCTCTCTCACTCTCTCTCTCCCTTCCTCGCCCTACTGCCCTCCATTCTTCCCTTCAGCTTCTCCTTCTTTTTCTCTCTCCTCTCCCGCTCTCTCCCCCTCTCATTGGACTCCAGCCTAAGGACATGTGCAGTGCTCTGTATCTTGCTGTCTTCCTTTCTTTCTCTCATTCTCTCTCCATCCCTCCCTCTTTCCTCCTCTTATTGGACTCCAGCCTAAGGACATGTCCAATTCTCTGTGTCTAGCTGCTTTCCGTTCCCTCTCTCTCTTGCTCTCCCCCCTTATCTCTCTCTCCATTCCATTTTTCTCTCCCTCCCTCATTGGACTCCAGCCTAAGGACATGTGCAGTGCTCTGTATCTTGCGATCTTGCTGTCTTTTCTCTCTCTCTCTTTCTCTCTCTCTCTCTCTCTCTCTCTCTCTTTCTATCTCTCTTTTTCTGTCTCTCTCTCTCCCTGCCCCCTTTTCTCTCTTTTTCACTCTTTGTATTTCTCGCTCTTTTTTTTCTTTCTCTCTCTCTCGATTTCTCTCTCAAATTCTCTCTTTGTATCTCTCTCTTCCCCCTTTCTCTCTTTCTGTCTCTCTCTGTCTTCCCCTCCCTTCTCTCCCTCCTCTCCCTCTCTCTTTCTCTCTCTCCCTCCTCTCTCACTTTCTCTCTCTCTCCTCTCCCTTTCCCTTTCTCATTTTCTCTCTCTATCTCCCCCTCCTTCCTCTCTCTCCCTCCTTTCTCTCTCTCCATCCTCACTCTCTCCCTCCTCTCTCTCTCTCTCTCCCCATCCCTCCTCTCTTTCCCTCCTCTCCCTTTCCCTCTCTCTTTCTCTCCATCCTCTCTCTCCCTCCTCTGTCTCTCTCTTCACTGTCGTCACCGCGGCGACACCACAGGACACACCCGTCAAACAGGAAGTGCGCGCGGCGCCTCTACCTGCACCATGAGCCGCATAGAGTCAATTAGCGCCCAGATAATGAGAACAAATGGAGATGTGGGAAACGGCGCAACATCCGCTCCATTCAAATGATGTTCTGTAATGTGCAGGTGATTTGTACGGCAGGATCTCGGGGTAATTACGCCTGCAGGACGCTGGGGCAGGTTTGACTCGTGGTAAAAACGCCAAAGAACACAGGAACTGGCAAAGACGGTGACGGAGGTGTAACGAATGCTTCGTCAGGTCTGTTTATAATGAGGCTGGGACGGTGAATTGTACAAAACGTGCAGAATCTCTCGGCCAAACTGCAATATTCTGTTTGCCTGTCAAATTATAAAGCTTCTAAAGTAACTATAGTACGCAAACTTTACTGTGGAGTTTTAATGATGCACTGCGCAACTTTTCTAGTGGAGGGTCCGTCGCCTGCTTGTCTTCATGGAGATGTTATTGCTTCGTCTAGAATGTTCTGCGGTACAGATTGTTTGTCGTTTTAGACTTTCACTGTTTTTAGTAGTTGTATTATGACTTGAAGGAGAAGAAGAGGAGGAGTGGAAGAGAGAGAGGAGGAGAAGGAGACAAAGAAGCTAAGGAGGAGAGGAAGAGGACGTGTCTGGGGGGAGGAGGAGAGGAGGGGAGAGGAGCTGAAAAGGAGGAGAGGGAGAGGAAGAGAGGAGGAGGAGACAAGGAGCTGAAGATGAGAAGTGGAGGAGAGAGGAGGAAGAGAAGAGAAGAGAGGAGAAGAGAAGAGGGAGAGCGGAGGAGAGAAAGAAACTGAGGAGGAGAGGAAGAGGAGGAGAGAAGGAGGAGGAGAGGGTGATGAAGATGAGAAGGAGAATAAGGAATGAAGGAGGAGGAGAGTGAGAAGATGAGGAGAAGGAGGAGAGAGGAGGAGCTGATGTCGATAGGAGGAATTGAGGAGGAGGAGAAGAAACTTTATTGATCCACAAGGTCAATTATTTGGACACTATTTATTGGACATTATTTATTACATTATTATTTTATGTTAAAGGAGACAACTATAGTCTATGTTACAGGTCAGATCTGTGGAGAGGCAACCCTATTCACATATGGAAATATTTTACAATTGAAACCCCTGTCATGAGTAAACACTAGATAGATGTTTTTTGTTTTTTTTATGTCATGCCATGGAACATTATAGGCAATGCGATTACATCTCCATGGAGACAAGCTGGTGACAGACCGTTTGCCAGAAAAGTTGCGCAGTGCCCCTTTAAGCCATGTTAGAATAATGTTACCAGATCTGGGTTCAGTTTCATTCGCACGTCTGAGTCACTCTTCACGACACAGTGTGCGTCAGGAAGTGAAATTCTTACACATCACATCAGGTTTGTGAAGTCGTAGTGTATTGTTTCGTATCCTGCTTTTGTATATTTATGGAGAATTGCCTCGCGGGGCTGAGCGTTGGACAGAATCGTAGTTGTAACTGTAACGAGCGGTCGAAAAGGGCCTGGGAGAGTTCGCTAAAACACTCAAACATGCATGGATGATGTCTAAAACCACTTCAGGCATGTTTTTTTGATGAAAGAACAAAGTTATAATGTGGTAGGAAGCTCCAGTAAAGTCGGTTTAGTGTAATACTCCGTTTTAACGTCCTGCTTGTCTCTCATCTCATTAGAAACCAGCCTTAGTCTCACCTGTGCTCTCTGATTTAACCTTTTAACCTCTCTCCACGGACATATCTGCTGCTGGAAAACCCCTTCTGTCACCAGGAGGGGGCAGTGTATCACCTCCTCATGGTTTTCTAATAATGACCTGGTTTGTTGGAACAGTACTAAATATTTCTCATAGTTTTACATCACTTAAGCAGTAGCAGTTTGTGTAAATAAAGTAAAAAAAAAAAAAATACAAGTAGTAGTATCTGGTGGTAAGATATTATTGTAGCCGCAGCTGCCCTGGGGTAGACTAATGGAAGAAAGGCTGCCAATCTGCACTACTGGCCCCTCTGATCACACTCACACACTCATACTAAGCAGTGTCTTGCCTCAGGACACAACAAAAACTAATATCTAGTATGCAGGGATAATTTGCGCTCAGAGAAGGCATTTTTCTAGCAGTTTAACATTAATTTAAATGATTATAGGCGTTGCGATTTATTTTTAATAATCTAATCATAACTATTTTGTAATTTAGACCTGTTTTTGGCCCTTGCTATAGGTAACAGTTATAGAAATACATTTACATGTGACATATCTGCTCCTCATGTCCAACCAGGAAGTAAAATTATTTAAAGTATGTAGTAGAAACACCATAAAATAAAAACAAATGAATAAGTATAATTTAGTGTGATGAGTAGTCTAATCTGTCATATGCACGTCGAACTCCGTTTTTAAACATGGCGAGAGGAGCAGGGTTTAACCCAAAACGAGGAGGAGGAGAAGATGAGCTCAGGTTTGACCTCTGGGACATGGAGCTACAAACTCAAAACTCAAACCGAGGCGCCCGTAATCCAGAGGGAGGCACAGGGAGTTTGTAATCTGTGAAATGCAGGAGGGAGTTTAAAGGGGAAAGTCAAGACTGATGGAGCAGCACAGGAGAAAGCTATATATTTCCAGATAAATGCATACTTAAAAAATGCTGCTGTAAAAATAGACTCGCCCACTGATTTCACTATAACGGGCGTCTCCAACCTGTAGTTCTCCACACAAATTTTGTGCTGAATGACTCAAATTTGATGAACTACTATTGTAAATTTATCATTTTGATGCCTAAGAAATGGATAAAGGTTTATGTTTTATATAAATCTAACTATGATTATTTCTTGTGACAGCTAAAAGTAGGAGCTCTTTGGCATTTTCCTTTTGTAAAACTATCTCACTGGAAGAAAAAAGTTTGGAGACATCATTATACTTAAGATTTTGCTAAAACCCTTGCCTAGTATTTTCTAATAAATATAAAATTGTGGAGTTTATAATTGTACTTCCTGGTTGGACACAGAGAGCAGATACAGTATGTAGAGGTAAAGCCTTAACTGTTACCTAGCAACCATAATGTTAACAGGGGCCAAAACCTGTCTAAGATACTCAATAATTCTGATTAGAGTTATTAAAATAACTCACGCCACATTTATTTTGTTAAATGAAGGTTTAAACTGTCAAGAAAAAAAAAAAAGTGTGAGTTTCTGTATTTTGGAGGGAATTTTTGGTGTTGATTACAAAGACAGAGGGATTTTGTTATTTATTATTATTATTTATTATTTTATTAATATTCTGTTTTTATATTTTGATTGATAAATGCATGTTTGAATAAATAAGCCTGCACTGACCTGGATTTGAGGCTTGAGTGCTTAGAAAATTCACGTTTTCACCTACCACTTTTCCCCGCCCACTGCTCTGTACTCACATGCAATTATTTTTTAAAAGTCACACTCTGGGTCTTCGAGTTAAAAATGTCCCCTAACAAATTTTCAACACTCAAAACACGGTAAAAATCTGCTGCTTTTTTGGCGAAATGTCATTATGAAGAGTAGGGTGAATTGTGCAGTTTTGAACAGAACGCCAATGGGCCCGTTTCCTCTTATCCTTTTTCTTTTCAACTATGGACTTGGTGATAAAATATTCCCTGTTTGAAAATGTGTAAATCTGTAGAAAGCTGCTCAAAGAGCTCTGCTTCCATCTGGTGTCAGGACAGTGTCATTACAGCTTATTAATACTGAGCTAAATTTACTTAAATTCTGTGATTTATGGTTTTCGTTTTGTCTGTTTTAGAAGGAGGACATTGGGAGACTGACTGAAATAATGAATGCAAAGATGGACAATATGAGAGAAGGAATGAGAGAGAGGGTGAGAGAAGGAGAGGAACGAGAGGGAGAGACATGAGAGGGGGAAAGAGGAGAGAGACATTGTACCTGACACTCAGCAGGCGGATTCTCAGTGTCTCCCTGACCTGATGACCCCAAAACATTTTCTGGGTCAAATGAAGAGGACAAATGTAACTACAGGGACAATCTGTCAAGGGCAGATTTATTTATATAGCACATGCTGTAAGGTTAGGGTCCGATATTACACAAAATTGACTGTTGTGAGCTTTAAGCCATGTTAGAACCTTGTTAACTCCTAGAAAACAGACCTGGAGTTTTGTTTTGTTTCATTCACATGTTTGAGTAATCATTTATTATTAGTCTGTTTACATCTGCAAAGCTCAAAATGCTCTGTTCCACCTTGTGATGTCATGGAGCGGTACTTTTCAAGTTAACAGCTACATTTAACTTTTGTTCAGTAGAGACTAGCAATTCCAGGACTGAAATTGTGTCCAAATGATTCAAGTGAAAGTGTGTGGAGTTTAAAAACACAGTGGAGCACATCCTGTATTGCCATAAGACATCACAAGGTGGACCAGGTTTTTTTTTGTATGAGGGAAGAACTGAACCTAAACATGCAGGGTTTGTGTGTTAAATGTATGAATGAAACAAAACACAACTCCAATTACATTTGTGAAGAAGAAACAACATTATAACATAAGATCAGAAAAGAGTGTAATATGGAAATGTTACATACAATTACAAAAAAAATTATTTTAAAATTAAATGTTTTTTATTTTTACATTTTTAAATTACAAAACATTTTAGATTTGTATTTCTATTATTTTGTATACTTATTATTATTATTATTATTATTATTATTATTATTATTATTATTTTGTTGTTATTATAAATACAAATACAATAAAATTAAAATAATTTTTTTCTTTTTTTTTTTACATTTTTAAATTACAACACATTTTATATTTGTATTTATATTTTGTATACTTAAAAAAAAAAAAAAAAAAAAGCTTTTTAATGCATGCTATGTTTGAGTTAACCACAAGATGGAGCCACATACCAATGAATGAAGACTGATGGCAATGGCAATGTAACATTTTCTATGATCAACTTGAAAGGAACTACAAGAAAACACAGTAATCTCTTCTACATCAAAACTATAGTAATTATGAAGTATTCAAGTACAGGACATCAAACGTGTGTATTTACATCCCCATTAGAGTACCATTGCTTCAGAT
This sequence comes from Taenioides sp. WSHXM2023, assembly GCA_029959045.1. Taxonomy (NCBI): domain Eukaryota; kingdom Metazoa; phylum Chordata; class Actinopteri; order Gobiiformes; family Gobiidae; genus Taenioides; species Taenioides sp. WSHXM2023. The sequence continues at coordinate 10,754,625 of CM057105.1, forward strand.
TACTATAGCGCTTTGATAAACAAAACCAAGAGATGACAAGCGAGCTCCCGGGTGTATTGTCTTTTTCCATGGCGTCATGAAAGTTAGCCATTTTCACAACAGCAATTACAGACAAAGCAAACGATCCAGATGGTTTTGAAATGTTTGGTCATTAAGGTACCTATTCAACGCCATATTTTTGTATGTGTAATTATCCCGGAGAAGCCACTCACACAGCACTGATGCGTCCCTTTGTGATCAGGAGCCATTTTGTTTTCCCAGGGTAGAGAGGCGGCAGATCGGAGTTGCGTGCAGTGCCTTTAATGTTCAAACTGTGTGTGTAACGACTGGAAAAGGCCACAGAAATGGCTCTAAACATGGAAGAGTGGATCCAAGATGGCCGTCGATGTTGCGAGGAGAGGCCAGGAGCGGAGCGTGACGATGGCAGAGTCAAAGGTGTTGGGAAAGTAAGAGAGCGAGTGAAGTATGCTGTGAAATGAGAAGTGTTTGTCATACCACAGTGGTGTTATGATGCAAACCTGTGTGTTCTTTTAAAGGGGCACTGTGGAACTTTTCTAGTGAGCATCCCGCCATCTCATGGGGATATTATTGATTTACATGTATTTTATTTAAAAAGCCTTCATTTCAAAGTTTCCCCAATAACTGCAGTTAGATTTATGCTTTTAATCACTGGATTAATATAGCGCCTTTCAAAACACCCAAAGCGCTTGGTGGTGGTAAAATACTATTGATGCCACAGCTGCCCTGGGGCATCTCCATCACTCACACTCACCACTTAGACTGAGTTCTTCTCTCAAACAGAAGCATTCTGTTCATGTCTGTGTTTATACAACTTCACTAGAATCTCTACTTACTAAATGGCAGCTGTTAACTTGAAAAACACCACATGACATCACAAGGTGGAACAGAGCACTGAGATTCAGAGATAGACAGACTAATAAAAAGATTATTCAAGCATGTGTGAATGAGACAAAACAACTCCACGTCTGTTTTTGATGAGGAAACAATATTATAACATGGTTTAAAGCTCAAACTTAAAGAATCCATTTTGTGTAAGATGTAGAACCTTTAATAATGTAACCGGCCTCACATCCCCACCTCAATGAATTACTTAATATGATTTTGCCAATACTACCATAAAGAAAGTACTTAATTATTCTAACTCGAATGCCTCCATTGGGGCAATTTCAAGACCGATCGCTAACCGTATTAACAATAAGGACACGGGAGTCGTAAAAACTTAACGGCGTTCCTCTGACAATGCAGTTAGCACATTAAGTAATGAAAGGAGTCACTTTAGGGCCCGGGCTGGAGTCTGCGTACACTGGGGGGGGCTGCGGTTGCCAGAGGTCGGTTAATGGGAAAATCAATATGCACTCAGGAGGTTAACCCAGGCTCCAGCCAAATGGACAGTTATGTCATCGATTTGGGTTAAAAAAAAATCGCTCACTTTCACTTACACTTTAGCGTGGTTAGAGATGGATTTAGAGATGGATTTGCACTATGCACTTTTCTGTTTTTCAGTTACGTATTTCATTGAAGAGGGGGTGTTTTATTTCTAAGGGATATTACCTGCTAACACATGCTTCCTTGTATTGTTTTGAAAATGCCATATTCGCCAAAAAACAACGTATTAACAAGCTTTATACACAGACTGTATATTTAAATGGACATAGCTAAACCGCAAGCTGCCACGTTCCATATAGGAAGTGTTCATGGGGGCACTGGGGCTCCATCGACTCTCGCTCCAATTGATTTTACACTGAAAAATCGACATCTCTCTCTGTAACTGCTGCAGTGAGCCTCATTTTGGTCTTAAACGTTAACCCGTGTTATTATTTTTCTTTTGTTCGCAAATAAATTCCTATTCCTAATATGGGACTGGCTCCAAATTCACTCCTGTAACCACCAGCCTCGATGAGCTTCATTTGACTGGAGACGAACGCCAAGGGTCATGTCATACTCCCTTAGTCCACTTCTTTATACAGTCTATGCTTTTATATGAGTTCAACCTTAGTTTTTGACGTTTTCCCCTCCCTTTGCTCTCCACTTTAACTCATCGCACATCACATCAGGTTTATGAAGTTGTAGTATACAGTTCTGTATCATGTTTTTGTATATTTATGCAGAATTGTCGTGTGGAAGCATGGGTGACATACTGTAGGCTTGTGGGTTGATCACTGCACAGAATCTTACAGCTAACCGTAAGAAGGGTTTGAATACTGCCCAGGAGAGATCGCTAAATTACTCGTACATGCGTGGATGACATCTAAAACCACTTCAGGCATGAGGTTTTAATGAGGGAACAACAAAAAGTTATGCATTTACCAGTAAATATGATATAAACATGATTAAAAGTTACAGAATAAAAAGATGTTTTGCAAAATGTTGAACCTTTAACCCAGATGGCATTCAGTGAAGAACATTGCCTTGACAGAGAGTACTTTTTTATTTTAACTCAAATAGTTTCTACAATACCTTATAACTCCACTTGTATTTATCTACATTCTTGTACTACATTCTTGAAACACTTTGTTACCAACTCAGTTCTACATGATTCTGAACTAGCCTTGACCTATTTTATCGTCCCTCTTTAAAAGTCCATTTTCTTTCAAACGGCAGCTCAACACCTGACCTTCGCGAGCGTCAGAGTAGAGCTAAAAGAGAGAGCAAAAGATAGAGCTTGTGAAATCTGCCCCAGCGCAGATGCAAAACTACTGCTCGTCATTTGTGTTTGTAGAAAATGGTTTGATCGGTCTGAGGAAATACGGACAAAGCAGAGAGCTCCATTTTGTGATACAGTTATACGTGAAGTTTAATATGTTCAAGGGTCGTGCAAAGTATCGAAAATCAGACGCTAATCGATAGAAAAACTAGGTACTCATTTGAGCAGGTGTCGATACTAAAAACGTCACATTCGTAGGACAGAAATGAACCTTTTGGAATCAGTATTTATTCTTGAGCATCATATTCAAGTTTGAAATGTTCGTGACAACACTAATTCCCTATTCAAAAGACATACTATTTTATTTTATATTGTCAATTGCTATGGAAACGCTCCAAATTTTTCGCCACATTGGTGGTTTTCAGATCCCAGATGGGGGGCAAGAGTCAGTTTTTTTTTATTTATTTTACTTTTTTTTTATTGCTTTCTATTGATTACATTGTACTTTGTGATGAAATATCCAAAAGGTAAATTCACAAAGTTGAACTTGATCATTTCTACTACTAACTAGACCCAAGAACTCACTGTATTACAGCTGAAATCTGCATTTTAACAATATTCATTTTGCTGACCCCATCTGTATTCATTAATATTGCTGAGTTTCAGATGACATCACAATATTCTATCAGCCAATAATATTTAATACAGATGGGGGCGGGTAAAATTAATATTGTTTAACTGCAAATTTTTATTGTAATATTGGTGTTTTTCAGATTTTAGAATGTGATGCTGTCAGACTTCCAGATGGGGGGCAAGAGACGATTTTCCTGTTGATTACATTGTACTTTGCCATGAAATATCGGAAAGGTAAATTCCCAAATATGGAACCAGATCCTTTTATTATTGACTAGACCCAAGACCTGCAGCTGAACAATGTTCATTTTACCTGCCCTACATCTGTATTCATTAATATTGTCCTACAGGTCATTTTCAGATTCTAAAATGTGATGACGTCATACTCCCAGATGGGTTTATTATGTTGTACTTTGTCATGAAATATCAACAAAGTTTATTCACAAATCTTTATGCAATCTTTTCTATTGGTGACTAAACCCATTAACTTGTATATAATAACCAAAACCTACATTTTAACCCAAGACGCTGCTGTATTACAACAAAAATCTGCAGAGGAACAATATTTATTTTACCTGCCCCCATCTGTATTAAATTCTAATGTTGTTATGTCATCTGAAACCAGCAATAGGTTGTGTTCACGCTCTAGAATCCGATGATGCCCGGATTTTAGTTTAAACTACAGGAATTTTACAATGTTTTGACGTCACGTGAACCCAACCCACGTGTTTCAGAATGATTTGAACAATTATGTGACATTGTGTGACAATTGCAGATGACCTCATAACATTCTGTAGACCAATAATATTTAATACAGACGGGGGACAGCTAAAATTATTATTATTAAATTGCATTTTTTTGTTGTAATACAGTGATGATCAGGTTCAGCATTTGTGAATTAACTTTTTATATGGCTCTGTTCATGCTTTAGAATTCGATGATGCCCGAATTTTAGTTTAAACTACAGGAATTTTACAACGTTTTGATGTTTTGAACAATTATGATTACAATGTTGGATGACAATTGCAGATGACCTCACAACATTCTGTAGACCAATAATATTTAATACAAAATTATTATTATTATTAAATTGCATTTTTTGTTGTAATACAGTGAGATCTTGGGTCTAGTCACCAATAGAAATGATCAAGTTCAACATTTGTGAATTTACTTTTTATATATTTGTCATGAAAGTACAGTGTAAGCAATAGGAAAACTAATATGACATTCTACAATCTGAAAACCACCAATTAGGGCCGTCGCCGTAGTGATTAACAACTGAAAACTAAACATATCTTCTGAATGGAGGGAAAAAGTCCTCAAAATGTTGCAAATAACAGGAAGCTGAAACTCGAGGTGTGGGCTTGTTGCCATGGCGACCGCCCGACAGGCCTCCAATGGTTTGACGGCTTAAATCTGCCTCGCGACGCAGCAGGATTGGCCAATCACGGCGCTCGATACTCAGATCAGCAGCAGCACCTGGGGTTAAGATGGAGGAAGTGTAAAGTTCACGCTGCTAGACACATGGGCAGAGAAAGACAAGCTGCTGGTGTTAGTGGAGATTTTGAACCACCAATAGTGCGAATTCAAATATTTTTACAGGTGTATATGGCTTCTACTCAAACTCACGCTGAACTGGGAAGCAGGGAGCCATTGTGCTGTATTTGCTACATAAAAATCTACTTTTCTAAACCCTAACAATGTTTAGCTGTTCTGTACATTTATTCATCTTGGGGACAATCTAACAAACCTGCAGAAGCAAAAGAGGGGGACAAATACCACTATCTGGGATCTCTCCAGTTGAAAGCATTCAGGAAAAGGCAGCACTATCAGTCGTATTTCAGAAACCGAGTCAAACTTTTGATAAAGCTAGTTGTGGAAAAAAAATATATATGTATATCTATATATATATTTTACTTGTATATAAAAAAACAACCTATGTACATATGCCAGCATTGCTATGGGGCTGCACAATATGAGAAAAAGAGGTGATATCACTATAAAAAGAAGTAGACTAAGGGAGTGTGACATCACCCATAGTGTTCAGCTCCAGTCAAATGAAGCTCACGAGGCTAGCAGTGATAGGAGGAAATTTGGAGCAGGGTTACATATTAGAAATAGGAATTGATTTACAGACAAAATAGCGAAATTAAAAACACTAAAATCATGTAGAGTGGGTTGATAGGAACATTTTAAGACCAAAATAAGAAAGTTTTTTTCAATACAAAGTGAATTGGAGCCAGAGTCGATGGAGCTGGAAGCGCGCCCATGCTCACTTCCTATTTGGAACGCGACAGCTAGTGTGTTGGCTTTGACCTTTTATATATACAGTCTATGGGTGTAATGCCATGGTTTCTCTTAGCAAAAATCATAGGAATATTATTTTAGCGAATCATGACTAAAATCTGCATTTTGGTCCATTTTACTTTCCAAAAACCCTTCTATAAAATGGAGAACTTTTTGTTTTTTGATATAATCATTTTCGGTTATTGCGTCAGCCAATATTGTGATTTATTTTGTGCATTTTTTGTCTTGTTTTTTTGAGTGCTTCACCTTTGGTTTTGTCCCAAACCACAATACTGCTGTGTGATTGGTTCAGTGGCTCAAATACACCAGTGTATTCAAGCCCAAAAACCCCAGCGGGAGCCGTTCAGGAGTGATTTTGTGAACTTAGAAACATTGCGAGAATTTATTTTGCTGCCCAAGTTTACGCTTCAGTAGTCGAAGGATCAAAAGGCCAGAATGACTGTTGGTGCAGATTTATTTTCCGTTTTTTTTTTTTTTTCTCTTTCAGATGTACTTTTAGGCCTAACAGAATATCTAAACATAAACTGTAAAGATTCACAAACATGCTTGAGACATCCATAGTCCCAGCTCCTTCTGCTATTTCTTTTTAGATCCTTGAAGAGGTTGTAACTGATTTTTACTGTCTTTAAAACATTAAAAACAGAACAAATTAATTTTAAACAGTTTGAGTTATTCCTCACTTACCTTATGCATCCAGAGCATCCTTATTACTCACTGCAATGACTTCTTTACACGCACTTTTCACAACATTTAGAGAAAAGTGCGGAGTTTTGCCGTGGCTGTAAAGCCTGCAACCACTAGCATGCTAACCACACACTTCGTGCAGACAGCATGAAGTGGACATTGACCTCAAGAGCTGCTTATACAACATAAGATATGTAAAAGACGAAATCTGCTCAAATACATGGGAATAAACACAGGTAATGGACCTTTAACACTAGCAGCCAGAATTGTTTAATGCATTTAATCAAATTTTAATCTAAATGAGATTATATTAGGCCTAAAACTACATCTGAAAGAAAAAAAAAAATCAGCATCTTACCTTTTTGAACTGTTACAACATGACAGTAAAACTATAAGAGAAGTCTAGAGTCTTCTTTTTCTCTGTGTTAATATTAGCTCCTTAGACATTTGAAGGCATTGTTGGGGTTGCCAGGTCAGGCTAGAAGCTTGATTGCTCCGTCATATTCAACCTACGATCTGACACGCCGAGTGGATAACCTCTTGACGTTGACAGCGACTGAAGTGGGAACAAACTCCCCTCAAACCCACATGTGTCATATAAAACACAGAGGGCTTTTAATGCGTATGTACCGTCGCAGACACACGCTTCTACTCGAGAATATAATACCTTCATTGCATTCAAAGTGCTGGCTTAAACCTCGACCCGAACAGAAAGCCAATCACACGTCTACATTTACGAGGCCGCGCTGAAGTAATGAAAGGCAAAGCGTCGGCAAAGCGTTAGCACAGGGATCTATCTGTCATGTATTATTCTATAGCGAGTGTGCATCATGTGAAATGGAAGTACTAATCATGCGAGCCTATGTGAGAGGAGGAGAGAGCCAGCATGAAGGAGAGAATATTAACAGTTCTTTGGTCTTTTTCAGCTTGTGCAATTTTTCATTACGCTACAGTGAAAAGCTGTGCCGTAGAATGTAACTTTTAAGGCCTGAATTTAAGGAAAATGTGTCTCTCCCCAGTACAAATGTATAGTATGAGCAGATCTGAGGTCAAAATAAATTAAACAGCATTAGATAGCAAGCATAATCAAGAAGTGCGCCTTAGAATGCAGGTTGTTAGCTTTACTGCCACAGCAAAACTCCACTCTTGTCTCTGAGAGTCATGAAAAGCGCTTATAAACTCATCATGATGAATAATTACGATGGTCAGAATGCATATGATAAGTGAGGAATGACCACTGCAAACTGTTTAAAATACCCATCCTTCAATCTTTGCTGAAAAAGAACACTTTGTACATCAGTCTTTATCTTTATTGGGGCGACAGTAGCTCAGTGTTTTGATCCCAAGGTTGGAGGTTTGAATCCAGTTCTCGACATAAACATCATTGGTTGAGCAGTCAGATTCACTGACCCACAGGTTGGCGGTGCGATTCACAGATGAATGCTGTCGTTGTGTCCTTGGGTAAGACACTTAAGCCCCCATCCTTCCAGTGTTTGAATGTATGAATGTGTGTATCAAGAGATGAGTGGTTTCTTGTTGTAAAAGTGCTTTGAGTGCCTTGAAGTGGAAAGGCGCTATATAAAAATGTGATCATTTACCATTTATTAATACGGAATACAGGGGTTCTAACTACTCTGTCATAGTGTGCACACTTCAGTATAACTTTGTCAGCTTTCAATTTCGGATATGTGTGTAGAATTCCTCAGTCGTCCAGGTAGAATCCATGGTAAAAGGATAAATTCAATTTGTCAACTGGACAGAGTTTATTTGATCGAATACGTTTCGCAGCTCATCCAAGCTGCTTCCTCAGTTCTGAGAGAAGTAATATAATCTCATTTAGATTAAAATTTGATTAAATCCATAAAATAATTATGGCTGCTAGTGTTAAAGGTCCTGTACCTGTGTTTATTCCCATGTATTTGAGCAGATTTCGTCTTTTACCAGTACAAATATATTCTATAAGCAGCTCTTGAGGTCAATGTCCACTTTGCTGTCTGCAGGAAGTGTGTGGTTAGCATGCTAGAACTGAAGAAGCAGGTTGGATGAGCTGCGAAACGTATTTGACCAAATAAACTTTTGTCCAGTTGACAAATTGAATTTCTCCTTTTGCCAATTTTGGATATGATCAAAATATATCAAGAGTATGTCAATATGAAGGTGACTTTGGTGTAGAGTGTTAAACATTCACCCAGAAATCAGAAATTCAGGGTTTGAATCTTTCCCAAGGTCACACTAAGGCACCGTAGAGCAGAGCAGATCTATGCAGTATCACTTCTGTAACTCTGAAGAGCAAAGGGGGAAAAGCCCTATCATTATGTATCATTCTATAAGGCTGCATACATCAGATGGAAGCACTAATCATGCAGGCACTTATGTAAGCGCGGAGAGGAGGGAAATCATGAATGTAAAAAGCCACACTGCAAAAAGAAAAAAGTAATGACTGGAATATTGATGTAGATGTGAATCATTGTGGCAATAGCTTTCAGGACCAGTGTGGTATGAGTGCTTAGGGGCTGGTGCTAATGCTTCACAGTAAGAAGGTCTTTCCTTTGGACTTGGTCTAGGCACTTTGATTTCTCCCATCAACCCAAAACATGCACAATATTTTCAATTTTAGGTAGTTTTGACCAAGTCTAGAGCCACTGATAAGAATGGGTCAAATGCAGAGAATGAATTTCACTTAATAACATGTCTATCAACAATTTCCAATGTTCCCTAATACCTTGTAATAACACACACAATGAAAAGTTGTCAGTTTTATCCCCTCTGTCTATTGGATACTGTATTCTTGCCAAGACTATTCATACTTTGCACTAACATTACACTGAGGGGGTATCTCTATGATAGTATGTTTGGCAGTAACCATGGACACGTTACAAAATACTGCCAAAAAAAAAAAGTATGAAAACTGAAGTTAATCCAAAATGGATTTAGACAACACATTTAGTTGGTAGCGGAGACTGTGTTAAAACAAAGTTCAGATTAAAGTCGTACCCATAGACTGTATATATAAATGGACATGGCTAATGCGCTAGCCGCCGTATTCCAAGTAGGAAGTTCACAGGAAGTTGGTCATAAAATGTTCCTATTAACCCGCTCTACATGATCCTGGTGTTTTTTTCTTTTTTTTTTTTTTTTTTTTTTTTTTCTTGCTATTTTGTCTGTTAAAAAATCCTAAATCCTATTCCTTACATAAAGCCTAGGTCCAAATTCACTCCTGTAACCGTTCGCATCGTGAGTGTCATTTGAGTGGAGCGGAACGCAATGGGTGATGTCACATTTGCTTAGTCTATTTTTTTATACAGTTTATGGTCTTACTTGCTTACATAGCTTCAGACAGAGCCGTTCCTCCAGTTAGCGTCACACCCCGAGGGAATGTTGATGACATGAGCCACATGATATCATTTTTGCGTCTGTATAAATTATGTTTTATAATTGTCAAACAAAAGATGGAAAGCGCCATAGAAATCCAGTCAATCACTTTTTATTGAACAGTTGACGATTTTCAAAAAAGAAAAATCCATAAATTCATCTTCATTTCCGTCTTTTATGAACCATTAAAACCAGACAACTTGAACGCATCACATGTACTATTATGCTGTCTAAAGTCCTAATTATTAAAGGCATTATCCACTCGCACTCCCTGTAAATCTCCCTCATGCAGTCTCATACCGTTTTATAGTCCTTGTGCGAGTATCGATGGTGCTTGAGATGTCATCATTTAGAGTGATGACAGCCGGTACCTGAGCAGCCCATTGAGTCCGCACCTGTTCCCATATAAAACTATTCTCACAGCTGTCCACCAATCACAGCCCAGTTTGAGCAATAACACAACAGCACGGGTGTGTAATTAACTGCATCACAATAACACAAATGCCTAAGGAAGACTGTGAGCTGGTGTCGCGTTGGAGAGAAAAAAGCATTTTCTAAAGATTAATTTTGCCATTGTGGTTCTGTGAAATCGGTGCGTTTTGTCTCTAAATCGCCAAGGCCAAGTAAAAGAGCATACAGAACTTGTGTATTCAGCTGGAGGATACTGCATTTTGAATAACCTTTGCAGAAGAGACACAAAGGGCAGTAAACAATGTCCTCTTTATTCAATATGATCATGAATACAAATGTCTGTGACCTCAAAGTTCGCTTCGATTTGCAAGAGAAATCCACTGTTATTAATACATTTTAGACTCTGAAACTTGTCTCCATGGTGATATTATTGCTTTGCTTGGAATGTTCCACGGTACAGCATTAAACAGCTATAGATAGTTATCTTTATTGTAGACTTGTGGTCCAGAGTAAAAAAAAAAACAACAAACAATAAAAAAAAGAAGAACAAAAAAAGCATACCTATCTATCCATCTCCGTGGACGCAAAAGGATGACACCACCAGACCAAGTTACAGGTGACTGGTGTTTTTATTTCACTATTTTGTCCATAAACCAAGATATGAACATCTCCAGTGTTAGCAACAGGTTTGATTGACAGCTAAACCAGTGGTGTGGGCGGGGAGGGGCGTTGCGTTCAACAGCCTGACTCCGGATTGGCTCTTTGGTTGCTATGATACTTCCGGTCGGACTTCTTAATATAGAACACTGCTCAAAATTCGCCCCTATAACAACTAAGCCTCAAATTGACTGGAGCCAAATGAAATCTACTCCAAGGAGATGATTTTTTTTTTTTTTTTTTAAATTATTATTTTTGCTTGGATTGTTCCACAGTATCTTATAGATGTCTTTATTGTAATAAACAATTTCATTAGAGGCAAAAGGATGATGCCACCAGGCAAAGTTACAGGTGACGGGTGTTTTTATTTCACTATTTTGTCTGTAAAGCAAAATATGAACATTAATAAACAGACAAATCAGGGGCCTTCTTTCTCCAAGGTCTCTCCCGTTAGCGTTAGCAATATGTTTGATTAACAGAGTTGCTAAGTGCCCACTCCCTGCTAAACCAGCGGTCTCGCTCTGGGTTAGCTCTTTGGTTGTTAGCAAGTATCATAATATGGAAGTCTGCTACAAATTCATCCCTATAACTACTAGCCTCGATGCGCTTCGTCACACTCACTTAGTCTTCTTCTTTTTGCAGTGCAGTTTGTTGTGAGACAAACAGGTGACGCCATCAGGCCGAATTACAGGTGACGGCGAGATTGCATGATTTTCCATTATTTGAATAACATCACCATGGAGACGAGATGACAGACCCTCGGCCAGAGAATCTATGTATTTGCAATGTTTTATTTTATTTTTAGCTTTTAACTATGATTCAACCTGGAGTGGTGTTTGCAACATGCACACATTTGAGTATACTGATCCTCAGCAAATAAGACTTAAGGTAATTTATTAGGATTGTCCATTAACCATGGTGTGTTCTGAGCATTTTCTGCACTCAAATTCATTTTTTTTCTTTTTTTTTTCTTTTTTTTTTTTTTTTTTTTCAATTTTTACATTTTTGTATTATTTTTTTTATTTTTTATTTTTTTTTTTTTTAACCATAATATAGGCAAATGGTAATGCCCATGCATAGGTTATTAAAAAAAAAAAAAAAACAAAAAAAAAAAACCCTAACTGTTAAAAATCCACATATATATTCACAACAAATTAAATCTAACACTTGACACACATAAAATATTATAGTAGACCAATGTTTGAATAGTTCATTAAATGGATGAACTTTGAGACTTCAGTCATGGCAGGAACCATGTCAGTGATGTGATGAAGAATAAGATATACTGAAGAACATACCATAGTTGTTGGTGAAAAGAGGAGAGGCTGTGGAGGCTGACGATTCTGCTGCTGTAGTGGAGATGTTGAGATGCTTGAGAGGAGCCAGACTGAGAAGCAAAAGTACAGCCTGAGTACTTGACAGAAAGGTGAGAGGAGGACAGAGTACAGAAACTCCAAAATGGCCACCTTCAGTCCCTTTGTGTCCATAGAAGTGTCCGGTCCATACTGATGAGAGGAGAGTGGAGCTGAATTATACATAAAACCATCAAATGCAGTCAAGTTATAATATAAGCTTTCACTTTAGACCTGTCCTCAGCGTGTGGGCGATGCAAAGTGGACATTTAGATCAACTTTACAATGACAAAACGGGCTGAGGAGAATCTACTTACTTTTAGGACACTGTCAAAACATCACATCAACCTTTAAAGGTCCTATATTACACAAACTTAACTCTTGTGAGTTTTAAATGTTTCATTCACACATGTTTGAGTATTAGTCTGTAAAAGTCATTAGTCTGTCTAAATTTCCAAAGCTCAAAATGCTCTGTTCCACCTCGTGATGTCATGAAGCGGTAGATTTCAAGTTAACAGCTCTTTTTTACCTTTTGTTCAGGGCTGTAATTATCCACATGATTCTAGTGAAGGTGTATGGACTTTAAAAATACAATGGAGCATTTTTTCTATTACCACATGGCATCACAAGTTTGGAGTGTTTTCTGTCTGAGAGAAGAACTTGGCCTAAATCTGCAGGGTTTGTGCGTTAAACATGTGTGAATAAAACAAAACAGAACGCCAGGTGTGTTTGTGATGAGGAAACAACATTAGAACAGATCATAAAAAAGCGTAATATGGGCCCATTTAATTCACCATGGGCGTATTTTTGGCAACTCAAAAGCAAGGTTCCAGTATTTTTTGATTTGTTTTTCTCAAGTGAAGGTGCCCTGATATATTGATCTTGTCGTTGGGGTAGCTGTTGATGTTGATGGTTGTATCCCTGCGTGCTATTTTTGTCTCCATGGGCAAAGCACACCAAGTTGACCCATACTGATCTTGTAACAGGGTTCGTAGTTGTCGAGTTATGAACAGGCTGATGGTTGAATCCTCACTGTTGTTGGTCTGTGCCCATGGGCAAGGCACACCACTCACCTTGGTCAAAAAGGCTGCTGCATTTTTGTCAGTATGTCCCAGGGCGGCTGTGGTTGTAGAGTTAGAGTTTTTCGGACATCCAATCAGCTCTCATTCCAAAGAGTCATATCGTGACTGACATGACTTTTTTTGCAATAAATAGTGTTTTGTAATGTGAAGAGAACGGCATCTACCCATCTGAATTTACTCATTTCTGATTTATTTATTTTTGTGTTTAAACGTGCCGTTCTGTGCGTAAATATAGCCGTATCTCTCCAGTTCTTTCTCGGATACGGTGAATGGCCCCCAGTATCTGCTCTCTCTTCGTGCTGAGTTGAGGTGCAGCTGTTTCATGCCTCATGTATTCTCTCTCTCCTTCTGCAGGTGTTGCATTGTGCTGTGTCCATCGTTTTCACATTGTACTGAAATCTACACCGCTCAGCTTCTGCACTTATACAGAAATACAGTCTGTCCTCCGCAGGGATCGAGGGGACAAAAGGTTTGACTTTTCAGATATTATTTTACAGAATAAATACGGCATTTTCAATAAAGGGACAGTGCAAAGTCAGTTTCTAGATTAAATGTTTACTAATTAATACTTTGATTGATTTTCTACTATAAAAGGACCAATATTAATCTCTGTTGGGTTCATTTGACACCACAAGGAGGAGGAGTGATCAGAGTTCTCAGGTGGTTTGTTGTGTAACTGTCAGATTACAGATTTCTTGACTTGGTTTATGGTTCATACAGTACGTCTGTATTTATTGGGCTTATCATCTTTTTTCAGTATAAGTAAACCGAAGTTTATTTGGTTGTGGTGAAGAGGGAGCTGAGCCGAAAGGCAAAGCTCTCGATTTACCGTCAATCTACGTTCCTCTCCTCACCTATGGTCATAAGCTTTGGGTAATGACCGAAAGGACAAGATCGCGGATACAAGCGGCCGAAATGAGTTTCCTCCTCAGAGTGGCTGGACGCTCCCGGAGGAGCTGGAGAAAGTGTCCAGGGTGAAGGAAATGTGGGAGTCCCTGCTTGGTCTGTTTTCTTCCGCTTATCCGGATAGATGGATAAACCAAAGTTATTATTATTATTATTATTATCATTATTATTATTATTATTATTATTATTATTATTATTATTATAGGGAATAGGGTTGTTATTATTATTATTATTATTATTATTATTATTATTATTATTATTATTATTTTACAATAGCTTCAGTATTCAAATTTGAAGGTGTGATTGTTGTCAGTTTAAAGAGATTAATATGACAAGTCTGTGGACCTTATTCCCAACACTACGACTTATTAACAATTTGATCTTTGAATCCACACTGTTGTCATTGCAGTGCATCCATTGTGTCCATGGGCAAGGCACACCGCTCACCTCGCTTTGCCTGCGATGGACTTAACGGTCAAAACGGCAGCCATGTTTTTGTCAGTCTGTGGTTGTAAAAGTACGGCACGCCCATAACGTTGGTCTTTTCTGTCATTTTAAATCAACTATCAGATGGTCAGGGTGGTTCAAAAATATTGCTACTGTGGTAAATTAGGATTATGCTACTTTGACTGCCGTAAGTAGTGCACATGCTAGCTGGTCTTACATTTTGGACTCATAGAAATTCTCTTTGAATAAAAATAAGCGCTTGTCTACATGCAACTACAAAAGACCCTAAAAAGAACAGGACAACTGCAGCTCTCAATGAGGGGCTCAAAGTGTTTCAAATTACCACTTTGTATTGTTTCAGAAAACAAAGTCTACAGCTATTTTTTCCTCACATTTTGTAATTATGTGTTCTCCCGAGTTGTGAATAGTATGTCGAAAATGGTTTGTTCATTTAGCTGTTTTTTAGTTAAACTTTGTGTTAAATGATGTTGAAGAAAATGAAACATGTTTATTTTCTTTTTGAAAATGGACTGGAACTTAAAAGTGTGTTGACAGTTACATTTTATGGTATAATACTGTACATGTAGTATAATACTAGTTTATTAGTGTTTGCATCTCTTATATCTTCTTTTTTAGGTTGACCTTTATTTTAATATTTTACATTATTACAACAGATGCTCGTAACGTAACGTACCGTAACCTTGTTTCTCTGATTTGATATTTTTTTAAAGGTCCTGTATTACGCAAAATTGACTCTTGTGAGCTTCAAGCCTTGTGTTAATGCTATTACCTCATGAAAAACACGCCCAGAGTTGTTTTGTTTCATTCGCATGTTTGAGTAACCCCTTTATTATTAGTCTCTCTACATCGCCAAACTCAAAATGCTCTGTCCCACCTTGTGATGTTCAAGTTAACAGCTACCTCTTAACTTATGTTTAGAAGAAATTGGCAATTACAGGACTGAAATCATCAAACAATTCTAGTGAAGGTGTATGGAGTTTAAAATGACAGTTTACCACATGACATCACAAGGTGGAACAGAGCGTTGTTCGTTTGCGAGAAGAGCTCAGCCTAACTAAATATACAGGGTTTGTGTGTAAAACGTGTGAATGAAACAGAACACAACTCCAGGTATATTTGTGATGACGAAACGTATAAAATAGTTCAGAAAATAGCATAATATGCGTCCTTTCATTAGTATGCCTAATGTTATGAAATGTAAAAGTTCATCTTGCAAAATTCCATTACAAAATTCCACCATAGACATTGTCAATAAACATAACTATGAAATACCTTTTTTTCCACAATTTTATTAAGAAAATAAGTATAAAAATATAAATATAAAACACTATGACGCCGCATTCAAACAGCATGAATCCAGTGTATGACAGTTTCCTAACACATACACTTTTCCATTACATTTTACACCGAGTACATGAGATCATGAATTCACAGTTTGACAAATCAACTGCACCAACCATTCACGTGTTCAACGAAGATAGCAAATAGAATATTATAGGATGTCCATAAAAACACTTTGTACATATACTGTTGAGTGGCTCCTACGCAAACCCCAACTACCCAGTCTGCTCCCACTGGACGATAATACAACTATCTCTCAATACAAAACACATGTCCACATTATTGTTCACAAAACCCTAAAATTCAAAGGCATCTTCACTGATTATGACCAAAAAAAAAAAAAAAATGGCAAAACTTCAAGAATACATTAATCCTCTGTAAAACTGAGTTCAAGTCTATTACATCCATCGCTGGATTCATTGAGTCCGTTCAGTGTGCTAGCGCGCTAACAAGAATCAACAATTGGTCGGCTAGCGCAAAGCCAGTCAACTAGACATAAAAACAGATATATTTCGATAGATAGGTAGACGGACGTTGGGCTAGCTCGCGCGAGTCAATGTAAGCTAGCGCCACGATAGTTAAAAACATTAAAAAAGTCTCTTCTAGGTGTCAAGTTCCGCGGTTTTCCCTATGTACATTTCCGCTAGCTTCTTGAAGTGCGGTCCCCAGTTGCTAAGGTAATCGTACTCTTGATCTCCCTCCGTCGCCGTGGATTCCAGCGAACTTAACGACTCCGCTAACGAACCGCTTCCCTCGTACGCGTATGTGGCCAGCGAATCGTAAGGGGGCGCCGTTGGGTCTGAATCGTTCTCCTGTAATCTGCTGTTGATAAAGTCCCTTACGTCCGTGTTATCCTTAATGGGTGAGGTCCTACGAAACGGGAATAGCATCTCTGGAATGATGTCTCTCCGGAGTTTGTTGGCGTCCATGACTTCGGGGTTGCGCAGTGTGCCGATGTCGAAGGCCTGGGTGTCTTCTTCTCCTCCGCCCTCGTCGTTGTAGCTCACCACATTATCGCGTACGTCCTCTTTGGAGATTATGAGAGGTTCCTTCTTCCTCTGCCTCCTCAGAGCGGCGAAAAGAACCACGATCACTGCGCAGAAGAACAAGAGAAAGCATTTTAGTATTTTCGCGGGTCCAAGTAATTACAAGGTTTCAGATTTGAATCACAATATTCCAAAAGCACGTAGAGTTTAACTTAGAGACTGGCAATGTATACTTTTGGTGTGTTAGATGAATATAGTGATGGACTAAGTCATAAAAATAAATTATAAGGCTTATAACTTTGTTTTTGGACATCTGTGAAAGTGTTTTAAAAGGTTTTTATTGGTTAAAGACCCCATGACATACTACTAATTTTAGCAAAACATAGTTAAAATCATTATATTTAAGATTTTATTCAAAATGTTGGCAAAATGTGCTGAGCTTTTAGGAAAAAGTCTCCCTAGCATGATGTCATTAATATAGAACTCTCTAAAATATAACTTTTTACAACATATTTTTCAACTTTTCACAAATTTCCTCCTGATGTATAAAAGGCGTAAAACAATTTACATTTACTAAAGGTATTATCCCACCACATTAAGTCAAACTTCAAAACTTAATCATAACTTAATCAATCAACTTAATCAGAATCTTCAAAACCTGTCATACACACTTTTACATCAGATGCTCTACCTAATACAACCCTCTCCTCTTCTGGCTGAGATGTGAAAAGTGTTCACCCCCTGCCCCTCAAAATTGTCTGAGGAGAATAAGTATATGTATAAAACACTCTGACTCTGCTTTAAATGCTTTAGACTTAGACTTAGACGAACTTTATTGATCCACAAGGGAAATTATTTGGATACAGTAGCTCAAACATCACAATATATAGTAACAGAGAGGAACAAAAATAGATGGTGTAGCAAAAAAAAATAAATAAAAAAAAAATAAATAAATAAAAAAATGAGACATAAAAGAGACATAATTATAAAAATAAATGTATATGTACAAGTCAAAATAAAATAGAAAAATAAGTAATAAAAAGAGACAAGAACGACAGTGCAAATACTCTGCTGATTGACAGGGCATAAGGTTATCTGTTACTTAAGATTAAGTTGTTGTACAGTTGTAAGGAGTATTATCTGTTACATAAGGGTGAGTTGTTGTACAGTTGTAGGGAGTATTATCTCCTCTGTCCCTCTATAGTCTGGAGCAGTGGGTGAGCAGGAGTGTCCATGATGGAGAGCAGTTTGTCCAGTGTCCTCCTGTCCCTCACTGTGACAAATGTCTCCAGCTCACAGTCGATCACGTGACCCGCTTTATAAGAAACACAGACTAATGCACCATCTGAATGAAAGGTTAATTCAGTTCTACGATTTTAAAACAAGAAATAACTCTAACTTCTATAATGTTTAATGAATAATTATCTCTATTAATAGAATGTGTGCTCAAATACATAACAAGACACTGGCTCCAACATCAGCTCATATGGTCTGGGAAAAAAACCAAAACAAATGTAGGCATCATAAATGAAATAAACTGAGAGACCGGTCATTTTCTTTGGGTATGATAGAAGCGATTTGATTGTAATTAATAAAAAGTAAAACTACTAACCCCATAAATGCTTTTCTATTGATGTCGCTTATTCTTTGCTCCTATCTGCTCATTTTATACTAGCTTACTTTTATATTGACCCTCTACGTTCTTTACAAAGCGTCAATGACAAACTGATCAACATTCGTTCGAGGCGTCAGCGTTTAAAACACAGATAAAAACACAGCGTGGACCGTTGTGAACATATGTCGTAGATTTAAAAGCATGGCGGCCAGGATACATTTTCTACAGTGATAAACCCCCCCTCCGCCTCTCTCTTTCTCCTCTCTCCTCTCTCTCTCCATCCCTGCCTCGGGCTCACCTCCTTTTATTAAAGATTCAGAGCAAAGGCTTTCTCTTTCTTGTGTCTTGAATGGTGCCCTGGCTCACAAAGTGCTCCGCTCCGTCTTTATTCTCAGCAGCGGAGGCAGGCTCATATCTACTCTGCCTCTTGATGGAGGAGAGGCTGGGATGGGAGTAACACCGCGTACTGTATGTAGTGGCAGGGAGAGACGGGAATATTGGAACTTACTAATGTTTCAAAGCCTACAGAATTCTCCAGGTGTGGGGTTGAGTTTGCGGATTCAAAAAGCCAAAGTAATGGGGGTCGGGACGAGTGGTGCTAATCTCACCAGGTAAATTTGCCTCTGTGGAAACATGAAGGAAATTGTTTTGCGAGATTGTTTTTTCTCAGTATTTACATTTAGATTGGACAAAAAAACGGTTCATACTGAGCACACCTATTGATACTTCGCAGCTAATGTCATCAACATGCCCTGGGGGTGTGAAGCTAACTGTAGGCACTGCCCTGTCTGAGGGTTGTTAGACTTTATTTGAGCCTTGTTTTAACACAATCTGACCAAAAAGAGTTGACTTAGGTGAACTGATTTGTGCCGTTAAACAGATCTCTCGGAAATAGCATTACAGTCACAAACTAGATAGCATTAGGAAACAGTTTTTTTTTTTTTCAGTTAGTCACTCTTACCTTTTTGCTAAAAACACCAAAACAGAAACATGAATGCTTGTATTGATTATGAGCTCCCGGAAATCCTTTTTTTTCTTCTTCTTCTTCTTCGAGAGATTTTAAAACATCTTAAAACATTTTTGACAGTGTTTGCTAATGTGTGCATTGTGTCACCATGGTAACTGCTGAACATTCCACTATAGAGATACATGTAGAACAGCCCTCGTGCGTAATGTCATTGCAGAGTATCAGTTGAGAACCTGTTGTTCCAGAAATCAGGGTTAATATGACAAAAAAATAAAATAATAAAGTCTAAAATCTTGTAACTGAATGCAAGATTTATATGTTAAACCTCAAACTGGGGAGCAAATAACTCCATGGATACAAGCAGATGGCAAAACCCCCAACCAGAAATGTTGCTTAGTGCACCTTTAAGTCAAATGAAATTGATTGTAATACATTATAGATATGTGCATCTATTTTGGACAGCTTTATACTAAAGAGAAAAAGGTACAAAAAGTTTCAGTTAGAACTAGTGGATTTCTAGAAAATAAGTTAAAATCAGACGGTAGTAGTAGTAGTAGTAGTAGTAGTAGTAGTAGTAGTAGTAGTAGTAGTAGTAGTAGTAGTAGTTGTGGTTGTGGTAGTGGTAGTGGTTGCAGTAGTTTTAGTGACTGTAGTAGTTGTAGTAGTAGTACTAATGGTTGTAGTAGTGGTTCTAATATTTGTAGCCTGCATTCCAAATAATACATTAGTTTTTCAAAAACTCCAAACTTCCAAAACACAAAAGCTGCTCATTAGCCTAAAATAAACTTGTACATCTTATGACAAAAGAGCTCTGCTTCCTCCTCCTCCTCCTCTCCACAGCTCTCTCCTCACCTGTCCCTCCTTCTCAGCTTTGCCTTTTTGTCCCTCTGCAGGAGCAGTAGTTGTGTCCCGGCCCTGGCTGGGTGTTAATTACAATGCCTTCTGCCTGACTGCTCAGAGGAGGGGGAGGGCTTTAAAGAGGCCTGATTTCGGCGTTGCCGGATGCTCATTTCGGGGGCTGTCGCAGCGGTTGGGCTCAGCGGCGCCCCCGGTGTCGAACAGAGGTGAATGACACTCAGTCTGTCAGGGGCTGCCGGTGCGAAGAGCGCTGGATAATGAGCAGATGTCACGATAACGCACATGAGAGGAAACCAGAATAATCCTATTAGAATGGAATCATATGGGCCTAAAACTTGATTTTTTATAATTAATTTGAGCATTTGTATTTTATGTAATTGAGCAAAATTTGTCTTTTCACGGTACAGATACTGGTATAAGCGGCTCTTGAGGTCAAAATAAGCAATTTCCCCATTGTGGACTGCAATTTCCCCATTGTGGGACAAATAAAGGATTATCTTATCTTATCTTATAAGTCTGCCAAGTCCTTAAAGCTGTTTATTTTCTGATAATCAGGAAGTGCGTGTTAGTTGGTAGTTGTTTATTTTACTGTCAAGGCAAAACTTGACTCGAAAAGTATTTATAAACCCACCACTGTGAATAATTAGGATTCTGAGACCTCATGTAAGTGAAGAGTAACTCTGGACCACTGCAATCTTTGTTTTTCATGTTTTTGAAATGGTAAAAATCAGACACAGCGCCTTTAAAGCCTCTGTTCCCATGTTCTTAGACTTTATTCATTCACAAGGGAAATAAGCTCTAAAACTGTCTCTCACAAACCCTCCCACGTGTTCTGATTCTATACGTGTGCATTTTTAAAACACCCCAAAATCCCAAATTCAACACGACAATCTGCCGAATCACAAACCGCTCCTTTAACATTACAGAACTGAAATTATGAAAAAGACCGATTTGTTGCAATTGTACTATACTGTCTTGGAGTTTTCTCAGAATGTTGGATTTGAATAAGTCTCAGATCCTTAAAGGTGCGCTAACTTTTCACATGTTTGTTTCTATGGATACGTCATCGCTTTGCCTAGAATCCTCCACAGTATGGCATTAAACAGCTCTACTTTACATTTATTCAATTACAGGTGGTTTTTAGAGCTCAAAAATACCTAGAAAAACGCACATTCTGACTGCGAGTAGGGTTGCCTCTACGCAGATCTGACCAGTAGCTGTAACCTGGTCTGGTTTGGTCTCCCTGAAAATAGAAAAGATGAATACCATGCTGTGAAACATTCCAGACAAAGCAAAAACATCTCCACAATAAAAAGCATTTGACGAACTCCCCACCACAAAAGTTACACGATGCAGCTTTATCAGCCAATTCGTACCGTTTGATAACCAAGGCCGCCGATGCATTTAGACACTATACTATAATATACGTGTTTTCAGTTGCTTTTTTTCCCTGTATAATGTAGTAACCGGGCAGAATTAGTTTGAAGGTAACCTTCCCAAAGTAGGTTTTGACTGACGGCTCATTGTGCTCCAGCGTAATCGTCCAATAAACCGAATGATGGAGCCTCGTTCAATTATCCTCCTCTAGACACTGACAAACTCCCTCCTTTGTTACCTACATGCATGTTTCAAGACACCTTATCAATTTTGCAAGCGCTTTTAACGGCCATTCTCATCTCTCTCTCGCTCCCTCGCTCCATCCCTCTCCACCCCTCCCTCCTTCTTCTCTCTTTTTCTCATTCTTTCCTTCTTCCTCCCTCCCATACTTCTCTCTCCCCACCCTTTCTCGCACTCTCCGTCTTTCTTAGTTTTTCTTCCTCCCTCTCTCCCTTTCTGTCTGTCTCTCTCTCTCTCTCCCACTTCTCCCGCTCCCTCCCTCTCTCTCCATCCCTCCCTCCTTTCCCTTTTCTCGCTATCTGTATCTCTTCCTCCCTTTCTTCTCTCTCCCCACCCCTCTCCCTCCCTTCTCTCTCTTGCTCTCCATCTCTCTTAGTCTTTCTTCCTCCCTCTTTCCTTCTCTCTCTCTCTCTCCATCTCACTCCCTCTCTCTCTCTCTTCGTTGTTTTTCAATGACAAAGACTTGAATCTTGAATGAACTCTCTCTCTATGTGACTTTTTCTCTGTCTTTCCTTTCTCTCTATATATAACTTATCTATATGTATATCCTTCCCTTTCTCCCCCTCTCACTCCCTTCTCTCGCTCCCTCCCAATCTCTCTCCATCCCTCCCTCCTTTCCCTCTTCTCTCTTTCTCGCTCTGTTTCTCTTTCTCCCTTTCTTCTCTCCCCACCCATCTCCCTCCCTTCTCTCGCTCTCAGTCTTAGTCTTTCTTCCTCCCTCTTTCCCTTCTCTCTGTCTTTCTCTTCATTGTTTTTTTCTATGACAGTGACTTGAATCTGCTCCATCTCTCCTTCTGTCTCTCTGTGACTTTCTCTCTATGTATAATGTATCTATCTGTATATCTCTCCCTTACTCCCTCCCTCTCTCCCCCTTTCTCCCTCCCTCCATCTGTCATTCTTTCCATTATTTCACTGCACACTCTCCGTTCTCTGTGAAGAAATATCTGCACTTAACAAAATGGCTTCTCTGTGGCTCAGGTATAAGATAAGAAGTGTGCGATCTGTTCTGTTTGACTAAAGCACCACTCCAGACCTCTCAGGGCTCTATACTCCTCCGTACTCCTCTATACACTCTTTTATACACTCTTCTATTCACTCTCTTCCATACACTCTCCCATGGTCTCGTCACACAAACACCGGTGATCATTTTACCAGGGAAAAGCAAAAGTGAGCGCCGCTTATGGTCAAGGGCGCGTCAGTAAATAATGCATCTCGACTCTTTTCCACTTTAGCGAGCATGAAGAGAGTGACAGCTCTATTTGTACACTGGAACAGAACAAAATACTGTATTGTGAAAGTAGAAATATTGAAAAATGTAGCAACATAAGAAGTGGTGGTAGAAGTAGTAGTAGCAGCAGTAGTAGTAGTTACAGTGGTAGTCATAGTGGTCATATTGTCCTTGTATTTTTATATACTTCTGATTCTTGCTTGTGTGATGTTCTTATGTGAATATTTTTAAGCTACACTGGAATTGCGAGGGTCAGATGGAACAAACGAGGCAGAGGAGAGGGTCAAATGAAGCAGAGAAGAGGAGAAGGTCAGATGAAGCAGAGAATGCAGCGGATGCAGAAAAGAGGGGCAGATAGAGCAGAGGAGAAGGTCACATGGCGAAGAGGATGCAGAGGAGAGGTCACGTGGAGCAGAGAAGAGAATGTCAGACGAAGCAGAGAATGCAGAAAAGAGGGGCAGATGGAGCAGAGGAGATGGTCAGATGGAGAAGAGGAGAGGGTCGGATGGTGAAGAGGAGATGGTCAGAGGGAGAAGAGGATGTAGAGAAGAGACTCAGAGGATGCAGAAGAGTAGAGGAGAGGGTCAGATGGAGCAGAGGAGAAGGTCAGATGGAGCAGAGGAGAGGGTCAGATGGAGCAGAGAATGCAGAGGAGAGGGTCAGATGGAGCAGAGGAGAGGGTCGGATGGAGAAGAGATGATCAGATGGAGCAGAGGATGTAGAGAAGAGGCTCAGAGGATGCAGAAGAGCAGAGGAGAGGGTCAGATGAAGCAGAGGAGAGGGTCAGATGGAGAAGAGGAAATGGTCAGATGGAGAAGAGGATGCAGAGGAGAGGCTCAGAGGATGCAGAAGAGCAGAGGAGAGGATCAGACGGAGCAGAGGATGGCTATACACTAATTGACTGAAATCTATTGTTTGAAATCGCCTGGTTGTTGTACAAATTCTACAGAGACCAAAACACGTGTTCCTCTCACCACTGGGATATTGATCATGAGCCTCACAGCGGTAATACAAGCTGAGATAATCACCACGGCAACGTCTTCATCTGAAATTGGACAAATCCGGTCGGACAACCTGGTGACAGCTGTCGCAAATGGAGCTGCAAATGAACTGAAGGACTTGTAATGTGTCCGAGAACATTACTGTGATGAGGTGATCAAGACAATTGAGACTAAGATTTGAAAAGTGTGTGGAAAATTTTGATACTCTGACATTTTTTTGCGCTTTTTTTCAAGGGACTATTTTAACACTAATTTCAATTAAGATAAAAATAAATAAATAAATAAATAAATAAATAAATAAATAAATAAATAAATTAAATAATTTTCCCCATGTATTTGAGCAACATTTGTCCTGCCCCAGCACAGATGTATTGTATAATTCCGCTGTGTGCTGCCTGCATCTAATTAGAAAGCATTTTATTGTTCGATAATCAGGAAGTGTGTGTTAGCATGCTAGTTGTCAGCATTACTGTGACCGCAAAACTCCGCTCTGGTCTCTGAAAGTTGCGTTAAGCGCTCATAAACTCATCGTGGTAAATAATTAGGCTGCTCAGTAAATTCGGAATAACTTTGGACCGCTGCAAACCATTTAAATTTAATTAACTAGTTTTGTTTTTCACGTTTTTAAGATTTTTTACAGTCTTACAGTCAGGTACAGCAGTTTAAAATTAAAGCAGGTACTAAAACTAGACTTTTGGAAGCAGCATAGCGTGTGATTCTTGGTACGGGTTATGCAATACCCCGGCGTATTATATAGGCTTAGGGAATTAGGCAATTAAAACTGCAAAAGTTAATATTATAAAAACATAGTCAGACCCAGTGAAACCCCTACACGCTCTCCTCTTGTGACACTTTTTCTATTCACTTTCTTCTGCTCCGCCCACTTCTGTCTCTAAATGCCCCTAAACAGCGCCCTCTTGTGGTGGC
This sequence comes from Taenioides sp. WSHXM2023, assembly GCA_029959045.1. Classification (NCBI taxonomy): domain Eukaryota; kingdom Metazoa; phylum Chordata; class Actinopteri; order Gobiiformes; family Gobiidae; genus Taenioides; species Taenioides sp. WSHXM2023. Next base: position 10,779,702 of record CM057105.1, read on the forward strand.
ACTCCAGGTTAGATGAGGATCCCATTTACTTCAATAGAGAATCTGAGAAAAGTTTTGCTGCTTAAAGAGACACTGTGTAACTTTTTGTGTAACCTACTTGTTCCTGTGGATACGGACATATATTGCTCTGTCTGGAATGTTCCGCAGTATGACATTAAACAGTTCTACCTTACATTTATTCAGTTCAATTCAACAGGTGGTTTTATAGCTCCAAACTATCTAGAAAAACAGGCGTTCTGACTGTTAGCGGGGTCGCCTCTCCACAGATCATGCACATAGGTTTAGGGAGTGTGCAATTGTTATTATCATTATATTATTATTCTATGGTGGATGTTTGTTTGGTGCTTATACTGCTGTGTTGTCTGGTCTTTGTGGCAAGACAAATTTCTCCCATGGGAAACAATAAAGGATTATCTTATCTTTATATGTACAGTTAAAGCCACAGTTTGGAACATTCCCCATATAGAGAAGTTTTAGTTTTATGCCCTTCGGAGGAATGCACAGAAAGAACATCTCCGTGGAGACAAGCCGATGATGGACCTCCCACTAAAAAAGTTATGTCAGGTGTGGGAGAAAAAAAAAAAAAAAAGACAGTGAGAGTGGATGTTTTTCAAGGTTTTTTTAGTGGTTTTCAGCCTCTTCCTTGGCTAAAATCTTTCACTGATATTTTGTATTAGCCTCTGTAAGCACTTACCTATTTACAATTTACTTCAAATGTATTCTCAAAGCACTATGGCATACCCTAGATACAAAACTTTAACAAAAGTCTTCTGTCTTTGATGTGGTCAGAATAGTCGCCTCTTCCTGTGATATTACTTCATTGATCAATATTGTTTTTTTTTTCCCAGAGAAAACCATTCACTTTTCCAAGGCCTGTGTTTTTGTGTGGGCTCAGATCATTACAGTACAAGGCTCACAAAGCTTTCAGACCTCGTAGTTAATTTTTGGATCCTAAAAAGCCACGATTTTTGCAACATGGAGGAAATGCTGGAAAAAATTGCTGGAAAATTAGCTGTGCACATTATCATCCACTTACAGTACTTGTGCTGAACAAATCAAAAATATTGTGTCTATACTCTTAAGTGACCCTGTGTTAAGCCAAGTTTTCCCTGAACCACCTTTATTTTCTTTTAGACATGCTCCAAATCTTCAAGACAGGTTGATGAACTCTTACCTTCCTCCAGAAAATAAAAGCACATGGCACTTTTAAATGTTTGAACTGTCCCCATTGTCCAAATGTCCTTCAAACAAAAACGTTCATGGATGTACACAATAATAGATCATTCACACGTAATCATTTCATTAATTGTAATAATACTCATGTTATGTTGTCTTTATTGTCCTTGTCCAGGAGGTTTTTTCTATATTCGCCGCACTAAAAGGCATATGAGAGATTGTTTAGCCGAGCACAAATGCGCGATCAGAGAAAAGAACCAGAACTACCCAATGGCTCGGCACTTTTGTGAAAATCATAATAGCAATGACACTCAGCTTTGCACTGAAGGTATTGAAAATGTGAAAGCACTGGTGCGAGGTGGGGACAGACTTCAGAAATTCAATCAAAGAGAAGCTTTCTGGATTTATAAATTAAGAGCATGTGAACGTCCTGGTCTGAATGAGGACTTTGATTTGTCTTGTTTTTAATAAATGTTATATCTACTTTTTATTTTTTTATTATTTTTTTTTTTATTATTATTTTATTTTAGCCTGTGCCTTGTCTTGGGCTGCATGTCTTGCACCTGTCTTGTCTACCTCTAATCAACATCTGTTCCTACCATTGGGTGATGTGTTTCTCTTAAAGGCCACGCCCAAGCTTAAAAAAAACAAAAACAAAAACTCTAAGCCCTGATGAAGACCAGTCATGGTCGAAACACGTTGGCTTTGGCCATTTAATTAAAGGCCTTTTAACTATATTTTCCAAGAGCGCACTCTCCCTGTTCTCACTGATTGGAACACCTGCAGAAAACAGACACAGTTTCGTTTTTTCTGTACATTATCTGGATATTATTGTCACGCAGTAGTAGTAGTAGTAGGAGGAGGAGTAGTAGGAGTAGCAAAAGTAGAAGAAGTAGTAGTAACAGTAGTATCAGTAGTAATAGTAGCAGTAGCAGCAGCAGCAGCAGCAGCAGCAGCAGATCTAAACCAGGTCTACTTTAGGGCTAAAGTTCTAAACTCGAGCTACAACATTTTGATCAAAGTCACATTTCTCTCACGTTGGATTCACAGAGTTTAGTGCATCTGTATTTATTTTGACCTCCGTTAGCGATTGACGCACTGCGGTTCTTCCTCGAGTCATTTTGTCATTCACGGGGCATTTTCGTGAATACTTGAGATAAGTATTCACTCCCGAGATATACTGCGATAAATGAAACTGAAACTACTTTATCCAGCTGACTCAATAACAATAATGCCAGTTAATCCTTGCAAACCAGTTTTAAATAGACATTATCATTAAAGGGTTGAGCTCCAATAGGCCCTACTCACATTTACCGGAATACGTTTAGAAACACGCGGACGACGACTTCCGGTGTAGTTACCGACACTGGGCATGTGATAAAACAATAAAACCGTGGATTCAGCAGCAGCTTCTTCACAACCTGCCGAAGCTTTCCATGGAGGACGGGACTCAAATCGAGTCTTCAGTGTCACTTACAGGCAGCTGGTTGTAGTCTTTATTTTATTTTATTTTTTTATTAAGTTAGACAAATTATAATACAGAAATTATTAGACAATTTATAAAAGGAAAAACAAAAAAAAATAAAGAATACAATGAAATCTAGATGAAGAAAACCGGGCCATTTTCTCAGTTTTCCCAGATTTTGTCAGAGTTTCTATCGCCAACAGAGCTCAAAGGAAGTCGTCATCTGGATGTTTGCAAACGTCTTCTGGTTTTGCGACGTAAGCATGACTAGAGCCCATAATCAGCCATAGAAGTCAGTTATTCAACCTTTCACAGCTCAAATCTTAACAAAAATACCCCAAATCTCCACATTTTCATAAAGAAATGGTGCACACGATAAATCTTGTACTCCAAAATATATTGTTCCTGAGCAGATATGTTTGTTTTGATACAGACGGACTGTGAGTGTCCCTGATTGGCTAATCCAGCTGTCAATCACACCCATCTGAACTCATTCACCAGTGACCAGACTCACATCTTCGTAAAGGATTCCAGGCAAAATGAAAACTTTTGCTCAAAAATTTTACCAACGTGGAAAAGTACTAAGACCAAATATTACTACTATACGCAGCAGAATGAAGTGGAGTTTCTGTAAAAGAGTGTAAAAATGTCCCACAGGCTGTTGGACTCGTAGTAGCTGTCACACCTGCAGAGATGGTATTAATAAAGCATGTCACTTAAAAACGAAAAGCTCAAATAATGACAGAATAACTTACTTAGACATAATAAAACTGTGTGGTTTTAAATGTGTAGTTTTTGTGTCCCGAGATGACCTAAAGCGCCCTCTGTCTGTTTGAATAATAAGCAGCACTTCTCCAAAAGATAATGCTCTTTTCTGGCTCCAAACACATCCAAATCCTGACAGGCCCGCTGCGGCGCATTACTACACCGCAAACTGACATGAGCTTTCAACGGGAGAGAGGAGGAGAGAGGGAGATAGAGAAGAGAGAGAGAGAGAGGAGAGAAGAGGGAGGCAGAGGAGAGAGGGAGAGGAGAGAGGAGGAGAGTGTGGGGAGCATTACTACACCACAAACTGATACGAGCTTTCAACGGGAGAGAGGAAGAGAGAGGGAGAGGGAGGGAGGGAGAGGGAGAGAGGGAGAGAGAGGAGAGAGGAGAGCGGAGAGAGGAGGAGAGTGGAGGAGAGTGTGGGGGACATTACTACACCGCAAACTGACATGAGCTTTCAACGGGAGAGAGGGAGATAGAGGAGAGAGAGAAGGGAGAGAAGAGGGAGGAAGAGGGGAGAGAGGAGAGAGAAAGAGAGAGAGGAGAGAAAAGGGAGGGAAAGAGGGAGGGAGAGAGGGAGGGAGAGGAGGAGAGTGTGGGGGGCATTACTACAACTGCAAACTGACACGAACTTTCAGCGGGAGAGATGAAGAGAGGGGGAGAGGAGAGAGAAGAGAGAGAGAGAGAGAGAGAGAGAGAAAGAGGAGAGGGAGGGAGAGGAGAGAGGAAGAGAGTGGGGGGGCATTACTACAACTGCAAACTGACACGAGATTTCAACGGGAGAGAGGAGGAGAGGAAGAGGGGGAGAGGAGAGAGAGAGGGAGGGAGGGAGATAGAGAAGAGAGAGAGAGGAGAGAGGGAGGGAGAGGAGAGAGCGAGAGGAGGAGAGTGTGGGGAGCATTACTACACTGCAAACTGACACATGCTTTCAACAGGAGAGAGGAAGAGAGTGGGAGAGGAGAGAGGGACGGAGATAGAGAGAGGGAGGGAGAGGAGAGAAAGAGAGAGAGAGAGGGAGGCAGAGGAGAGAGGGAGAGGAGAGAGGAGGAGAGTGTGGGGAGCATTACTACACCACAAACTGACACGAGCTTTCAACGGGAGAGAGGAGGAGAGAGGGAGAGAGAGAGGGAGAGGAGGGAGAGAGGGAGGGAGGGAGAGAGAGGAGAGAGGAGGGAGGGAGAGAGGAGAGTGTGGGGGCCATTACTACACTGCAAACTGATATGAGATTTCTACAGGAGAGAAGGAGAGAGAGAGAAGGAGATGAAGGTAGAGGAGCAGAAGGGGAAATGGAAGGGTTGAGAGAGGGGAGAGAAAGACAGGAGACACAAAGAGAGGAAGAAGAGATGCAAGGTGGAGAGAAGAGAAAAAGAAAGAGAGAGAGAGCAGAGTGAAGGCTACTGCAGTAAATAAACATAATATTTCTAACCTGAGCACCTGGTTTAAAAGGGTTTTATTTTTAGACTCTAGGTAGAAGTAAATAATAAAACTTCAAATATCTCCAAACATGTACTTTTATGTATTTCTTACTACTAATACTTTCAAATACATAATTACATAACTGTCGGTCAGGTATATTTTCGTTGGGGTTGTTGTAGTGAGACTCGTGTTGCATTTTGGCAGCTCGCTCATGACAGATGGCCTCACTGCGATAGTCCAGCCACATACTGAGAGTGGAGTACTCAATATGGATGCAGTGTCTTGCTCAAAGGCAGAGCAGAATGCCTCCTTTTTGATGGCTCCAAAGTTTCTCAGAAGAAATAGCGAGAGCGGTTCTTCTTCGATTAACGCCAACGACTGATATCGTTCCAACTTTGCATACACGAACCAAGTACCAAGGGAATATTTGGCTTTCAGAGTCCCGCCAGAACTCAACCAGGTCTATAACAGGACTAGTCCAGGTCTACACTATAGGGCTGAACTCGGACTATGTCATTTCTAATGTAGTTCTAACCAAAAAAATGCTCGATCTGATTTTTACTGCCTTAAAAAAGAGCAAAAAGCAACATCTAGGTAAGTTAAAATAACTTAAATTAAGAATATTTTACTTTATTTGAGCAGATTCAACTTAAGTAAAATGATCTACCAATGGAATAAGTGTGTTTTTCTTAATTCAAGCATTTAGTTTTTTATTTTAAGTGCAAAGAGTTGTTTTATTTTATCTTAAATGTAGCAAGATTTATTTTCATATTTTAAGCGCAAAAAGTCTTGTTCCATTGGAAAATAATTTTACATGTCAAGTGAAATTTACGGAAATCATTATAAAACATTCTTAATTCAAGTCATCTCAAAGGTGCATTTCTGGTGGAGGGTCCGTTAAATGCTCGTCTCCATGGAGATGTTGTTGCTTTGTCTGGAATGTTTCACAGTATGGCATTAAATCTTTCTATCTTCATGTTTACCAAACCAGATCAAGTTACACGCAGGGGTGCAGCCTCAAATTCTGGGGCCTGGGTACAAATCATGTCGGTGGGCCTGCAGTAATGAAAATTGAAATTTAAAAATTTAAATTTTGACTGAGTCTACTGGAAATGTATTGTGTAGATGTAAATGCGTAAATGTGTTTGATTCGTGACATTTGTCTTGATGATCTTGTTGATGGATTGTATTTTAGAGGATAAAATACTGGTAAAATACTGGTGATTGTGGCAAATGTACATTTTATTTTTTTTATTTATTTAATTTAATTTTTTTTATTTTTTGTACTTTATTTTTTAAGCTTTAAGAAGCATTTTCTTTTCCCAATTGCAAAATAAACCATATATGCACCATAAATGTACATTTTAGAGGATTTTGATGACGATGAATTTGAGTATTTTTAGAAGATAATGATGAATTTGAAATCTTGTATTTATGGAAATTAGAATGAATGAATTTTAATTGTTTTAAATGCTTAATGATGCATTGGATTGTGCTTATTTTAAGAAGACGCTGTTACAGTTAATCTAATGTAAATAGTCTCTTTAATGTATTTTGTACCTGCCCAAGGACTGCAGATGGAAAGAAACTTGTAGCTAAATCTGGCGCAGAACATCTTTTCTTTCTGAGATGAATGTTTTCTGTGCACTGTCCTTGCTTTAAATAAAACAAATTAATTAAAATGAAAAAAAAAGCCCATTACAGACATTGTGAAGGCTCTGGGTAAACAGTACCCTTTTTAAAGTCGACTAACCAATCTGTAGGACATGTCTTTAGTCCACTAAGAATTTATTTATTTAATCCAAATAATTTCCCTTGTGGATCAATAAAGTTTGTCTAAGTCTATTTAGTCAATAGCAGCCCTAATTATTCGTTATTTGGTAGCCGTATCCCAATAATTCCAAATACTCACTGAGCAGTATGCAGACACAGAGCAGGATGGCGACCAGGGCCCCGGTGGTGAGTCCATCGGAGAAGGGCAGGACCTCGGGGCTGCAGGTCTGCATGTTCCCCCTGCTGTCACACGCGCACGCTCGGATCACCAGCGTGCTCGTGCTGCTCTGGATGGGGTAGTCGTTATCCGAGATCACGATGGGCAAAAAGTACACGCTCATCTCTCTGCGACTGAAGCCCCCCCTCCGAGTCAGGATGTTGGCCGTGTTATCTGAGAGAGGAAGTGAGAAATTAGATTCACAACGATGCCAACTTTGTTACTAGAGATTACGTCACCTGTATATTTTCACAGATACTATAGCTTTAAATAGAATGTTCCACAGTATAGCATTAAGATTTGACTGTATTCCAGAGTACGCTAGCTTGTAACCAAAAGTGCAAGGAATAGTAGATACAAATTTGCATATCACAAAAATGTACTAGTATACTGTATATGTAACCATTATTTACCAGATTCCCCTATATAGTGTATTCTTAAAAACTGATAAGTATAAGTTTCTCAATTAAAATAATAATAATAATAATAATAATAATAATAATAATAATAATAATAATAATAAATTAATAAATACATTAATTAAAAATAATAATTATAATAAATACATAAAATACAAAAATAAAAATAAATAAATAAAATCACATTTAATTAAATACACTGTAATGAGTGTGGAATATTAAAACAAAAACAAAAAAAAAAAAAAACGAGGAAAAAAAAAAAAAAAACAACCCACACACTTCCATGGACCTGATCAGGGAGTCTACTTCCCACCAGGAAAGTTATGCAGTGCACCTTTGAATTAGCACAGAAAGTGAATATTTATGACGATTTGAAGAGAAAAATGGTCCAAAGAAGTATTTTTTTGTGACGACTTCTAATCACATTTGAAATGCCCCTCATAACCAAATCACTTCATTATTGACTGTTTATGTAAATACTGAAACTTGAAATTCTTTTAACAACATATTTTGCTTTCAGACAAAATGAGTCCAAATTCTTTTGTAGCTTTACTTTTTGAAAAGGAAATTTAGGCATCAGTTATTTCTTTTATACTTTATTGAGCTATTTCATTACTCATAGAACCAAGGTTACAACATGACTGTACGCATATATAAACGTACGTGTATATAAATGTACATGTATATAAATTAAATGTACATCAGCCTTACCTTCTTTATCGTCTATGGTGAAGTTTGGGTTGGTGGGACTTATACTGAAGACGAACTTATGTCCAACTAGAGGCTCATCTGTGTCTACCGCACTGATGGTCTGAATCAGCTGAAAGAGAAATCATGAAATTGTAAAAAAAATACATTTTTTCATCTTTTATTTTATTTTAAAGCTGCACTGTGTAACCTTTTTTAGTGCAAGAGTCTGCTACCAGTGTTTCTTTATTGATTTGCTTGGAATGTTCCACAGTATAGCATTAAACATGTCTATCTTGTAGTTATTCAGTTACAGGGTTGATCAAAAATACCCTGAACATGCATTCTTACTTTGAATAACCTGGCCTCACCACAGATATGACCTTTAACTTGGCCTAATGGTCTCACCTACTTGTCACCATATTTTGGAACAAACTGTTAGCATACCCTATCTAAAAAAAAAAAGTTCCACAATGCATCTTTAAATCGTTTTTAAAGCCTGTCTTCTTACCTGTCCAGCTTTGACGTTCTCACACACAAACGTATCGTAGGACATGGCAAACTCAGGGGCATTGTCATTCACATCCAAAACTTTTATGAAGACTGGCACTCGGGTCGTCTGTCGCGGATTATCTGAAAAAAATAAAGATAAAAAACAGAAAAACAAACAAAACAAAATCATTACAGCAAATCATGTAAAACTTACTGCACTGGGATTTGAGGGCAGGAATCATCTTATTACTAAACATGTGAGGCACCGTTTTCCAAATTGAAAATCCACAAATGTAGAACCTGATTTACTTCCATGAAATTGAAATCTTGCTGCACATGTTCCTTCTATGACAACACTAATAATACCACAACTAATGCACCAGGATTTTTGCTTCGTTTCAGTCACACAAGTTTGAGTTTTCGAGACTGATTTTGATCCTTTCAGCGCTTATATTGTATCGGCTAACGTGCATTTTAACTTTGAACAGAGCAGCTATTGTTTTAGCCCCATTTATACTGCTCCATAGGTCGTCAGAAGTACCAAAAGTAAGGAGCACACCACCAAACAGATTAATGTGAAAAATGTGAAAATCGACCCTAAAGCTACTGAAACAAAAACATATTTCCCTATTTGTTTATTTATGCTGACAAAGAAAACTGAACTTTGTGCCAGTTTTTGTTTCACGTGGATAGGCCCATTAATTACAGAGATTTTAACCATAAACCGGGTCAACAAAGCTGCAGTGATGCTAGCTGTAAGCACTGCTCTATCTGAGGTTTGTTAGACTTTAACGTGAGCTTTATTTTAACACAATCTGGCCAGAAAGAGCTGGTTTACAGAAGTCCCTCTCAAATGACATTTCAATCAAAAGCTAACTAGTCGCTGTTACCTTTTTGTTCAGAATCAAACTCCTAAACATCGTACTGATCAGACTCCTGAAAATTAGTTGTCTAAATCCATTTTGTGTATATATTTTTGTTACCTCTTTTTTTATTCATAGTCTGTGATATAACGATCGTCGTCAACCAGACAGAAATCAACACATTAAATAATAAATTAAAAAAAAAAAAATACAATCAAAGAATAAGCCATACTGACCAAAAAAGGAGACAAAATATAACAATATTAAAAAAAGAAAAAAAGAAAAGAAAAACATGACAAAAAGGTAAACTGGACCAACTTACCAAACCACCATTTTGTATTTTTTCAAACCGCCATTTTGTATTTTGTTTTTAGACTCTTAAAACTTTTTGACAGTGTTTGCGAATATGTGCATTGCATCATTATGGCAACTGCTAAACATTCCACCATAGAGATGCATGTAGAATACCCCCAGTGCGATGTGACTGCAAAGTATCAATAGGGATTCTACAATGTTGTGATGTTAATGTTAAGGGAACCCCACCTATAAGACTGTTTTGAACATTTTAACAGCATTTAAATGGAGTTCAATGTATTTCCAGGGACTCACTGATTTCGGTGGCCACCACAGAGATGTTGTGCCACTTGGACATTTCTCGGTCCAGGTTCTTCAGTGTGGTGATGGTTCCATTTGAGGAGTCGATGTTGAACAGTCTCTCCAGGTCTGTGTGTCGGTCTATGGAGTATCTGAGGAAAAGAGCACAGCACAGTTCAGTTCAGTTATATTATTTCACATTAAAAAACATGTAAAAGGTCAAATTCCACAGAAAGACATTCAAAAACAACCACATAAATAAACAATGGGCATAAGTCAGGTTTGGTCTCATTAAAAAGTACCATTCTGAGGAGGCAGTGGCAAAGACCTGGGTACCTGGCACCACCACTAATAATACCAAATATTATACTAGAAATATGTTTCAGTATGATGCAGAGTAATATAAAAGTAAAAGACACAAGTAGGATAAAAACAATGTGAAAATTATTTGTCCATCCATCCATCCATCCATCCATCCATTTTCTTCTGCTTATCCGGGGCCAGGTTGCGGGGCAACAGTCTAAGCAGGGACTCCCAGACTTCCTTCACCCTGGACACTTCCCAGGCCAGCCAAGAGACATAGTCCCTCCAGCGTTTCCTGGGTCTTACCTGGAACACCTCCCAAGGGAGGCGTCCAGGAGCCATCCGGAACAGATGCCCGAGCCACCTCAGCTGGCTCCTCTCGACGTGGAGGAGCAGCGGCTCTACTCCGAGCTCCTCCCGTATGACTGAGCTCCTCACCCTATCTCTAAGGGAGCGCCCTGCCACTCTGCAGAGGAAACTCATTTCGGCCGCTTGTATCCGCGATTTTGTCCTTTCGGTCATTACCCAAAGTTCATGACTATAGGTGAGGGGAGGAACGTAGATTGACGGTAAATCGAGAGCTTTGCCTTTCGGCTCAGCTCCCTCTTCACCACAACGGTCCGATACAGCGACCACATCACTGCCGACGCTGCACCGATCCGCCTGTCAATCTCACGCTCCATCCTCCCCTCACTGTGAACAAGACCCCGAGATACTTGAACTCCTCCAGTTGAGGCAGGTGGCATTATTTGTTTAATCGATAATTATGATGATAAAACTAATTGTTGTGGAATAAATAGAGGTAGTCCAAGAACTGTAAGAAGAGACATGAGACTAGAGTTGTAACTGTAAATCCATTGATGCTGGAGGGAGTATTATACCTCTGATATAAACCAAGATAACAACAACTGAGCTGGCAGTGTAGGGCTGGCGCAGAACAGAAATGCATCTATCAGTCACACAGTCACATTTAAACTTAGAAATAAAAAGTAATCAAGTTAAATTAAGAAGCTACTCAGTGCACTTTTGGACGCACAATTTATGTAACTGTGAATGAAAGCAATTAACATTTAATCAGCATTAAACTGTAATTTAAGTCTCGACTTGCTTTACAGTGCCCACACGATCGTATTCACCCTTTGGTTACATCAGCCGCTCTGACAAATAGTTATTTTTTCTCTCTTTCGCTTCTCTACGGTTTTATAAATATTAATTCCACTTATCCCCTGTATAATGTTATGATGTCATCTGAAACCCAGAAAGCAACAACTATTAAAAAAAAAATCAAGTTTGCCTCCCTCGTTCAAGCCGTCAAGTACGACCAAAAAGTAATTAAAGCTGTGTAAATCCAAACTGCGCTTTTACCACATTTTGAAGCAGAAGTTTGAAAAATGCAGCGTAAAACAAATTAAGTAGACTCCCAAATTAGCCGGTGTGACCGTGGCATTTCCAGCTTAAAGGGTCCTGTTGTAATCCCACTGAGACTGAACCTCTGAGTCACTACTGCACATTTTGGACTGGCTTCATAATTGACTAAATCCCAAAGCAACTAACACTGAAAAATACATGTTTACAGTGGCGGGCTTCTCCTTTGACAGTTTAATGGGTGTTTTTAGTTTAATTAATTTCTTGTTGCTACAAATTAGGCATAAATGTTGTGAAATCTTGACTGACAAGTGGATGGAACAACACGTGTTTGCCTCTTGCCAGAAGCTTTACACATAGTTGAGATTTAAAGGAGCTGCACCTGATTTTTACTTAAAATCTTAAAAACGTGAACAACTAGTGGTGATGCTAACAACAGCTAGCATGCTAATGGTGTGCTTCCTGATTATTGAACAAGAAACGCTTTTTTTTTTTTAAATATATGTATATAGCAGACTTATTTTGACCTTAGGAGCTGCTTCCACAAAATATCTGTATAGACAACTAGCATGCTAACAGTGCACTTCTTCATTCTCAGACAATGAACACTTTTATGTATATATTTATTTATTTTTTATATAGCCGACTTATTTTAACCTCAAGAGCTGTGTGTACAAAATATCTGTATAGACAAACAACTAGCATGCTAACAGTGCACTTCCTGATTCTCAAACAATAATCACTTGTATTTATTTTTCTACATAGCAAGCTTTTGTGTATATATTTATTTATTTTTTATATAGCTGACTTATTTTAACCTCAAGAGCTGCGTATACAAAATATCCCTATATGTAAACAACTAGCATACTAACAGTGCACTTCTGGATTCTCTCTCTCATTTTTTTTTTTTTTTTTATGCAGCAGACTTATTTTGACCTTAAGAGCTGTTTATGCAAAATATCTTTTCTGACAAATTACTAACATGCTAACAGTGCACTTCCTGATTCTTATAGTCATAATCAATCAAAATAAACACTTTCATTTATTTATTTTTATATGGCAAACTTATTTTGATCTCAAGAGCTGCTTATACAAAATATATGTACCGTCAAACAACGAGCAAGCTAACAGTGCACTTCCTGATTCTCAAACAATAATCACTTTTATTTGTTTTTCTTTAACATAGCAGGCTTATTTTGACCTTAAGAGCTGCTTATGCAAAATATCTGTACAAACAAACAACTAGCATGCTAACGATGCACTTCCTGATTATCGGAAAATAAGCGCTCTTGCCTGTTTGTTTCTTTTTTTTTTTTATATAGCGGACTTATATTTAACTCAAGAGCTGCTTATACAAAATATCTGCACTGCTGAACAACTAGCATGCTAACAGTGCACTTTCTGATTCTGTGACGAGCACGTTTTAAATTTTTTAATATAGTAGACTTACTGAGATCTGTACTGGCAAATGTTGCTCAAATACAGAGAAAAAAGGCGTTTAAACAGCCTAAACGGGCAGTTCTTGAGCTGCGATGTTCAGACCAGGTGGGGAGAGTGCGAACGATTCTCGGTTCTGAAGTTTAATCACTTGAGAAACTTCAGGGACAGCTTCAGCCACTCGTATCAGTTCTTATGTTGGGTGCTTTGAGACTGTTTGGTTAAATGGGCGGTAATGATGGCTCTTCTCAGGGATTTGACTTCTAGTGTCCTCAAGTGTCCAAATGTCCACTCTCAGGCAGTGTCTCTCTCACACCCGGGACTAAAACTGCAGGTGGGCTGGTTGAGTCACAATACTTTTTACAGCATTACCATTATAGGCTGCTTATTATTATTATTATTATTATTTTTTTAATGTATGTATTTGAAGATGCACTATGTACGAGGGTATGCCTTTATCTTGTATCTATTCAAATCCATTCAATTCAAATTCAAACAAATCAACTTTTTTTCACTACTAGCTTGCTTATTAATTTGCGTATACTGTATGGTGTTTTAACAGCATTATCAATTATTATCTGTTTCTAGTCCTTTTTTTTAGCAATTCTAGTTTAAAGTTTCGTGTCAAAAACAGTAAAAATAAATAAATAAATAAATAAATAAATAAATTGAATTGAATTGAATAGAATTAAATTTTTGGGGTTTTTTATGTTATTTGTAATTTTGTATTTATTTATGTTATTTATTTATTTTTAAATATTTTTATTACTTATTTAATTTATTTTTATTTTTTATTTAATTTATTTGATTTTATTGTATTTATTTATTCAAGAGACTATGCATATTAAAAGATAATCAAGATACAAGATAATAAAAAAAAAAAACAAAACAAAAAACAAAAAAAACGCAGGATTGTAACCAACACTCATTTCCATCCTTAACCTTTATTCTTTTTTGTTTTCTAATCTCACTTTTTATAATTCATATGGCACCAATTAATGATTTTGACCGTCTCTAAACCCCAGCGTTAACACCACCTAAACCCACTGCTCCGCCATATTGTACCAGTCTCCTTTCTGATGAAGGGTAGCGCTCCTCCTCTCCATCACTCTCTATCTCCGCTCACGTCGCTCCTCCGCTCACTGTTGTCAGAGCAACCGCACAGGCCCCTGGCGACAGATCGTTTGTCATCGTCGCATTTGGATAAAATGCTCGAAAATCCTGACTCAAGTGAATGCGTCGTGCAGAGATGAGCTAAAAGTCAAAAATATCAGTGGGTGCCGTGACAATGTGCACAGTTGGATCAAACGTGGCATTTTAAAGGTGCACTAAGTCACTTTTTTGATGGCCAGACACCTGTTTGCCTCGACTATACGGAAATCTTAGTTCTTTGCCTAGAATGTCCCAAAGTGTGGCATTAAAGTTCTCTATCTGGCAAGTTTTATTTTATTTTTTATTACCACATTGAAAACATGGATTGCGATTTGGTATCCCCTCTCCACAGATCTGATCTATAACTTTGTCAAATAGGTGTAATGCCATTCTGTGGAGCATTACACGCCATATCACATCTCCACGGATGCAAACACCAAAAAAATGACACTCTATTCTCCACAGATCTGAGCTGTGACTTGGCCTGATGACGTCACCTGCTTGTCTCCATGGGGACAGATCAGTTTAATGCCATACTTTGGAAGATTTTAGGCAGATGGCAGTCTCTGTGACTAGTTAGGCCCTCCAAGGTGACTGCTGTTGTTATTTAATGTATCCAAAAATAAATTGAAAGAAAAGTTACACAGTGGGGCTTTAAAACGCAGCATAAATCATAATATGGGAGCTTGTAGTACATTTAATAACAAATATCTGTATGATGAATGTAGCTCTGGTTCACTCCATCACTCTGTATCTCTGAGCTCATGTCGCTCCTTTGCTCCCTGTTGTCACGGCGATGATACAGGCCTCCAGCTGCTGCTCATTTGTCATCGTCACAACAGATATTTCCACTGGATTTAAATATGCAACACCAGCCGCATCTGCCCCCACCTACCCCACAATACCCCATATGTGCTACCTACGCTATCTACAACATCTACAAAATCTACTACATCTACAACATCTACCCCACGATAACTCACCGTTCTCCGTCTGTCAAATCTACAAAAACTACCCCATGCACCCCACCTCCTTCATCTACCCCATCTCCAACATCTGCCCCATCTGCGACATCTACCCCACAATGCCCCATATGTCGTACCTACCCCATCTACAACATCTACCCCACAATATCTCACCATTCCCTGTCTGTCCCATCTACAAAAACTACCCCATGTAAATCCGCCTCCTCCATCTACCCCCATCTCCAGCATCTGCCCCATCTGCGACATCTACCCCACAATGCCCCATATGTCGTACCTGCCCCATCTACAACATCTACCCCGTAATACCTCACCTACCTCACCGTTCCCCGTCTGTCCCATCTACAAAAACTACCCCATGCACCCCACCGCCTCCATCTACCCCCATCTGTGACATTTGCCCCACCTACCCCATATGATCCAGCTACCTTACCGTACCCAGTCTACCCCATCTACCCCACCATACCTCATCATACCCCATTTTGCATTTGTCCTGTCTACAACATCTACCCCATATACCCTTTCCTACCTCCTCTGTTTACCCCATCTAGCTCATGTACCACATCTACCCCACTATACCCCACCTACCTGTATACCCCACTATAGCCCAGGTACCCCATCTGCCTCATCTACCCCATTTACCCAACCAAATCCGTCAACCCCCATCCACCCCACCATACCCCATTTACCCAGTCTATCCTATCTACACACCACAGCAGCTCCTACTGCACCGTAACTTATACTCCACCGTACCCCATCTCCTACATCAGCCTTATCTGCAACATCTACCCCACCATACCCCACCTACCACATCTACCCTGTCTCCAATATCTGCCCCATCTCCAACATCTGTCCCATCTACAACATCTACCCCATTTGCCCCACCTACTCCATCTACCCCACCCCATTTCCAACATCTGCCCCATCTATCCTGTCTACCCTACTATATGCCATCTACAAAATCTACTCCACCTACCCCATTTACCCCACCTACTCTATCTACCCCACCCTGTGTACATGACCTACCCCATCTGCTCCATCTCCAACATCTGCCTCATCTATCCTGTCTACCCCACTATATATGATCTACAAAATCTGCCCCCACCTACCGCATTTACCCTACCATACCCCACTTACCACATCTACCCTGTCTCCAATATCTGCCCCACCTACTCCATCTACCCCACCTACCCCATCTACATCCCCTACCCCATCCCCAACATCTGCCCCATCTCTTCTGTTTACCCCACTGTATACCGTCTAAAAAATCTACCCCACCTACCCCATTTACCCCGCCATACCCTTTCACCCCAGCTGCCCCTGGAGATGGAGGCAGACGGGCTCCACACGTGGGACCAGGACCAGTGCGTTGCCAGATCTGACAAAATGACTCGCTCGCACTTTGAATGAGAGCGCTGCTTCTGTGGGATTATGTCATTTGGGGAGCGATGGAGCCACGTTCATTTTCCTCTGATTTTACATAATTCTGAGCAAGTTCTTTTTTTTTTTTTTTTTTTTTTTTAATTTCTAATCCAGGTACAACATTATTCAAAACCACTTTTTCACGTTTGAACCAGAGGAATTCTACACAGCAAATCCAAGCCTATGTAAAGCATAAAAAAGTCAATTAGGCCCTACAGTCTTTTTTTTCCTCTGCATTTCAGATATTGCTTTTTGTATTACTTTTTTATTGTTCCTGAAAGTTATTCTAAAAAACGCAGGTGGCATAGCACAGACCCACAACCCGAAAGGTTCCGTAGAGCATCTTTAAAGGGCCCATATTATGTTATTTTCTGATGTTATAAAGTCGTTTCCTCATCACAAACAGACCTGGAGTTGTGTTTTGTTTCATTCACACACGTTTAACACACAATTCCTGCATATTTAGGCTGAGTTCTTCTCAAAAAACAAACAAACAAACAGACAAACAAAAAAACACTCTGTTCCACCTTGTGATGTCATGTGGTAATACAGGAAGTGCTCCAGTGTGTGTTTAAACTCCATACACTTCCACTAGAATCGTTTGGCTCATTTCAAACCTGGAATTTCCAACCTCTACTGAACAAAACTTGAAAACTACCACTTCATGACATCACAAAGATGCAAACAGCCTGCAGGATTACTCAAACATGTGTGAATGAAACAAAACACAACTCCAGGTACGTTTTTTGAGAAGGTAACAGCATTATAACATGTTTTAAAGCTCAGTTTGCAGAATATAGGACCTTTAATCTCTTCGATACATACACAACATCACACAATTTGGTTTATTTACTGTATCAAAGAATGTACTTTGAAAGATAATGTTAGTTATTTGGAAAACTTTGAGAATCCTTGCTCTAATTAGCCAATAAAACAGTGCAGTATCAAGTGTCAAGCCTTCATGATTGTACTATATTGTAAAAAATTAACCACGGACACTTCTCTTACGCAGCTCTAGACAGTGAGTATCCCTGAAATCCTGCACTCCCATGATGCCTTGCTCCTTTGATGGATTAGGTTTGCACACTTTTCATTTGCGAGCTGATAAGAGCAGAGCTGGTATTCGCGCACACTGTTTGTATTGATTTAGCTGCTGTGTAATTAAGGACAGAGCCGGTACAAAACAAAGAAAGCTTCCCATTAGATAAAGTTCGGGTTTTGAAGGAGATTGTTTTTCATACAAAGTGGTAGAAATGAATTTGTAAGATTTCAGAGTGGTATTACTTCACATCAGGCCTGTTGAGACGGAACTCTTTTGACATAATCTGACTTGAATCTCTCTTTCCACTCCTGCTCACAACTAAATTGCTTTGCTAGATCTTTGTATCTTTGCTCTTTGTCAATGTCGGTTTTTACCAAAGGAAATCCATTAATATGTGACTTTTTTTTTCCTTTGCTACTTACTACACTATACTTATTGAGAAAAATATGAATCAAAATATTTTCCTGGTATTGGTAAATCACAATTTTCATTTCTTTTTCGGTTATTTTCTTGTCAAAATGTGTCAGTGTTACTTCCAGTGTTAATTTCATAAACATGGTCCATTTTCTTCCTCCAAAGACTCAACTTTGCCCCAAACCACATCGACCCCACCTACCCCATCTTCAAAATCTACCCCACCTACCCCATTTATCCCACGTACTCTATCTACCCCACCCTGTCTACATTACCTTCCCCATCTGCCCCAACTCCAACATTTGCCCCATTTATCCTGTCTACCCCACTATATATCATCTACAAAATCTACCCCACCTACTCCATCTACCCCATCTTCAAAATCTACTCCACCTACCCCATTTACCCCACCTATATCTACCCCACCCTGTCTACATTACCTACCCCAGCTCCAATATTTGCCCCATTTATCCTGTCTACCCCACTATATACCATCTGCAAAATCTACCCCACCTACCCCATTTACCCCACAGACTCTATCTACCCCACTATATACCACCTACCCCATCTACTCCACCTACCGAATTTACCCCACCTACTCTATCTACCCCACCCTGTCTACATTAACTACCCCATCTCCAACATCTGCCCCATCTATCCCGTCTACCCCACTATATACGGTCTACAAAATCTACCCCCACCTACCCCATCATCTGCCCCATCCTCAACATCTACCCTATCTACTCCATTTACACCATCTAGAACATCTGTCCCTACCTGCCCCATTTACCCCACTTACTCTATCTGCCCCACCATGTCTACATTACCTGCCCCATCTACAACATCTGTCTCCATCTACCCTGTCCACCCCACTATATACCATCTACAAGATCTACCCCATTGACCCCCTTTACCCCCTTTACCCCACCATACCCCATCCGCCCCATTTACCCTGTACGAGCTGGAGACAGGCGGGCTCCATATGTGGGACCAGGACCACTGCGTTGCCAGATCTGACACAGTGACTTTGCTACAAAACACCTGCTTTCACTGAGAGAGGATTGGCTGTAGACCTCTCCGTTGAAAAATACAAGTTGCTCATTGAGAATTTGAAACAGTTGGCTCATAGTTTGATTAAAATTTGATTAACTGCCCACATGTACACACAACGTACATGTAATAAATGTAGCGATAAAAAAATTATAATAAAAAACATGTTATAACGTTGTCCTCTCTTCAAAAACATGCCTGAAGTGGTTTTAGATCCATCCATGCATGTTTCAGTAATCTAGTGATCTCTCTCATGCACTGTTTCAACCTTCCTTACAGTCCGAGTAGCAGTCCGAACCCACACTTTTTGTTCAAGGCTCAGTTCACAAGTCTATGTAACCCAAATCAAAATAATTCAAGAGTTCAATAGCAAAAAACAAGATCTCAATATCTCAAAATTGCCACTTTTTTTTTTTTTTTTTTTTCTTTTCATTACCATCTTTTAGAGATATGATCAAAAACGGTAATGATTTTATCAAGAAATACATTTGGCTTTTGAAAATATTACTATACTAAGAATAAACTCCATGCCTTCAATGACTTTTTCAAATGGCAATCAACTGTTTTTGCAAATTAACTCTTCAATTTGAATTAAACAACCAGAGTTACTCACTTTACATTGCTTTTTTCCCCCCTTTATTCACAAATACATAAAAAAAAAAAAAAAAAAACAACAACTAGAAAAGCACTCAGAGAGCACAGACCTCCGCCAAGCCCCATTTAACGCAATGCTAACGAAATTTTCAAAGTGATCCAGAATCCAGGATTTCTTCTGGATCATCACCAAAATTTAATCATCTGTTGGAATTACCATTCGGAACATTTTCTGAAAATTTCATCAAGATCTGTCCATAACTTTTTGAGTTATCTTGCTAAAAAAACAAACAAACAAACAAACAAACAAACAAACAGACAGACTCAGGCGAAAACATAACCTCCTTGGCGGAGGTAATAAAAATAAAAAAGATCATTTGCAACCTGAATGATTCCAGATATTGAAATAATAAGTATATTTTGTACTCACTTGACAGGTTTGTTGTCTGCGTCGGGGTCCCTGGCGGAGACCACGCCCACGGCACTCCCGGAGGCTGTATCCTCGTGCACCTCGATGATGTAGGGGCTCCTCATGAACACCGGGGGCTCATCCACGTCCTCCACCGTCACCTTCACCGTGGCGTAGTCCTTAAACTCCACCCCCTGAATGAAGCGCATGTCCAGGTACGTGTTCTTCACCTCCACACGAAACTCGTAATCTCGCTTGGTCTCGTAGTCGAGTCTCTGCAACAAAAACGACGTACCGTGTTTAGGATTTGTGGTCATTTCATTTAAGGTTTTGTAAAGCAGTTAAGTAAGATGAAACGGACAGTATTTTGTGAAGATTTCAGTGTTGCAACGCCAAAGTACGAGAACAACATAAATATAACCAAAGTTGAACCATTAAAGCCACCATCTGTAATTAGATCTACAGCAATTGCCCCATCTACAAAAAACACCTCATGTACCCCGCATTTTCAGCATTTCATTTGATTTTTTTTTTTTTTTTTTTTAGGCTTTCCAAAGTAGTTCAATAAGATAAGAGAGATATTTGTTCCAGAATGTGGAGATTTCAGAGTACAAGTGTCAAAAAATATGCCGCATAAATAAAAATAACAACATTTATCCATTAAAGCTGCCCTTTGTAATTAGATTGGCTGACCCACCCCTGTTGTATTCTCACATATCACCACTAGATGCTGCATGTGTTACTGCTGTCTGATAGTGTGCCTGCTTTGGCCTGACAGAAGAAGACCAGAGAGCACAGGTGAGGGGAAAGAGGGAGCGGGTTTCACATTTACCATCTGCTGGTGAAAACATATATAAAAAAAAAAAACTTAAGCTTTAAAGCCCTGCTGTCTACCGTTTTAGCCGAAAAATAAGTAAAAAACATGGACAATTCTTTTTAATTTTATTTTTTTTAACTTTCTATTTCCTTCAGTGTAGGATACAGTGAGTAAAAGTGATACTGAGTCACATTTTTTCTCAGTAAATATAATACTTTATAATGATTTCACCCATGCAAAGCAATCAACCCATAAATGTCATGTGTTATAATAATCTGCAGTAAAGGTACCAGCTAGAATCTAATCTGTAAAGTCTGTAAATAAGAAAAAAACACCAGAAAATACATAAATAAAATGTGAATAAACATAGCATAAGACATAGGGGAAGTTGTACAAGCTCCAGTATTAACTGTTGTAAATATGTGGAACCCCATTCAAGTTATGCGAAAATGTTTGTGTAAAGTTGCTAACCTACAAATCGTAACCACGCCACGCCTTCTGTAAAACTCCTCTCTGAAACAAACGCTAAAACTCAACGAGACCTTCAGTACTTCAGTAAAAAACACAGAGCAGATGTTAGTGGATGTGGAGACAGACCGGTCTTGTCTTCAGTGAACGATGGCACTGTGAGCAGGAGCATGTCGGGTCATAAGTTGTGCCCTTGTTTTATTGAAGCTCGCTGTGGTTAAGAGAACTGGGCCAGACAAGTCCAACTGTGCCTAAAATTAACCTCCTGCTGAAAGTTAGATGAGATTTTCCACACTTTTAGTTCAGAAAAGCCACCAAAGTTCATCTGCTATCTCAAATGAAAGTTAAGAGTCTGAACTAGATTATTTTTTTTCCGTATGCGTCTTGCCCTAGTACAGATATGTTGTATAAGCATTAGGGATGGGACAAGATATAATTTCCATGAGACGAGATGAGACGATGGTCCACAAGAACGAGACAAGACGAGATTTTGACATGATTAAAATAATAATAATATACATTTCACAGTTTAGTTTCCGATTTTGGACTTACAATTTTTTCGTATTTATTTGATTTCATAATTTTGTACTACTTTTTGGAACGCCCTTGACACCGTAACTCTTTTTCGTCCACCGCAACCGTTTTTTATGCAATCCAAATGTAAACACGTGGAAAAAAATCTCACGAGATCATTTTTCTCACGTGTGCGCGATCTTGTGGCAATTTGTGGCACGAGATCTTGTACCATCCCTAATTAGCATCTCTCGAGGTCAAAATAAGTCTGCTGCGTTCTGTCCGCATCTAATTCTAAAGCGTTTTACTTTCCGGTGATCAGGAAGTGTGCTGTTAGCATGCTAGTTGTTGTTGGCGTAATGGCAAAACTCTGCTCTGGTGTCCGAAACTTGTGAAAAGAGCTTAAAAACTCATCACGGTGCAAACTGTTTAAAATGACAATATACAAATTTTCTGAGATGTAGAATTTGGGGTTTTCATTATCTGTAAGCCGTATGCATCAAAATGTCAAGAAATAAAGGCTTGAAAGCTTCACTCTATGTGTCATGTAAGCGTTAAACAACGAGGAGCTGTGCGTTATGCAGTTTTAACGCACTTCGTGGAGTCGTACGGTCGTTCCTCCTCAAAGTGCATTAAAACTGCAGAATGCATGACTCCAAGATGTTTAATGCGCTTACATCACGGCTACAAACTGAAATCTTTCACTTTTGAATCTGAAATGTTTGTTCACTGTCTGCAAATGCCTCAAATATCAGTTATAGAGTCATTATCAATAAACTGAACCAACTGAAAAATATCATGTCTCCAGTTTCCATGTCACCTAAATGAATTTTTTAAAGCATACCAACACAACCCTTTGTACATTTCCTGGACACCAAAGGCATGTGCCAATAACTGATACAAATTGGATCATGCTGGCCTCGTGGTTTGTTTTTACCATGGCAGTGGTTATACACTATTGTGATAGAATTTTGAGTGTCTCCAATGACTATTCCAAACATCAATGGCATGTTTTACTTGTCAAAATACCACAAATAAATACTTGTAGATGTCCTTTGGTACACTTTCTCATACTTCTACAGAAAACTGGTGGGTTTTTTAATGAGTGTTCATTGAACATGTATTCACAGACGTCCAAAGCTTGTCTCCAAGTGCAGAATAACCTCCGTAACAAGACATTACAGTGATCCTAAAATATTAATATATTAGCCATAGTCTGCATATTTGTATGCTTAAAGTTATGAACATCCATGAGTTATATCATAAAAAGTTTTATTTTTGCTCACTGTGATTGATACTGTATTTGTACATGGTCAATATGCCAAAATAAGATTGTCACTTTTAAGAGTATAACCTCCATAACACCCACTACACACACAGTACTTAGAAGTTTATGTGATTCATTGCTGAAAATGTTTGTATAATGGGGTAGACTTGTTGACAATATCAACAAAACAAATAATAATTCTCGATCTGTTTTCCATATACAGATTCAGAGCATATTTTATAACCTCCATAACATCTAACTTCCGTAACAGGCATCTAACATTTGTTGTTGTCATGGAAACGATTGTCTTTTGTTCATTGTAAATGTCTAATGTCATTTGGGCAGAGATAGATCTACTATGAATGCACTAAGCAGCTTGTTGTCAATATATATGAAGACCACATGCACCTTTGACCCCTATCTATTATAACCTCCGTAACATGCCAATTTGAGTATGGTCACATAAAACCCTGCCATTTCAACACTATCGAAGATTTGTGGACAATTTTTTCAGGAAAGACTCCTCGATTGGTTTGCTAAACAAAAATGATACAGATAATTTAGTGATGCACACATGATTTGGCCATTGTAGATTTGGCTCCATTGGCACAAATTTCTGATAATGACTGTATATCAGTGTTTTAAAAGTAACTAGTCCCTTCATTCGCGACATTATGGCGATGGCAGCAGAGCAGTGATATGTAAAAGCATTAAACAACGAGGAGCTGTGCATTAAAACTGCAGAACGCACAGCTCCAAGTTGTATAATGTGCTTATACCACAGCTACAGACTGAAATGTGTCACTTGTGAATGTGAAAATCCTGTTCCCTGTTTGTAAATGTCCAAAATATCAGTTATTTCAGTGTTTTAAATGACGCTAGTTACTACATTCTGTCCTCAGCAGTTAAGCATTTGTTTACCCATTGCTATGGTGATGTCATGGATGGCCTCAGAGCAGTGATACAGAACAGTGATTTGGCTGTTGCCGGAACTATTTGTGCATTATGCTGTATTAAAGCACGGCAGATGGACATTGGGATTCTCACTGACCGCGGAATAAGAGACTATATACGACATGAGTTTGACTTTCTGAAGTGTTTTTTAGTCACTCATTTCAGTCCGCATCTAATCATAAAGTGTTTTACTTTCCAGCGATCAGGAAGTGTGCTGTTAGCATGCTAGTTGCTGTTAGCGTGATGGCAAAACTGCTCTGGTGTCTGAAACTTGTGAAATCAAGTCAAAATCAATTAATATCAAACTTTTTCATGATTTATTTTTTTTTCTTTTGAGATGGTCTGTCGTTCTGTTTTTAGCGTTTTTAAGATGGTAAAAACTACAGCACCCTTAATAATATACAGTGAAAGAACTGTACATAATAAGGTTAAGTTGTTTGACCAAAAGGAATTCCTGAAGTGAGTTGAAATGACTTAAATTCAGAAACCTTTATCTTGATACGATTCATTTGGATTTGTTGAATAAAATCTAACTACAATCAAAATAATTTTACCGGCAACTGGGGAATATTTCATTTCCAGAATTTGAAAAGCTAGTATTTCATTTGTTTTATTAACACATCCCGATTCTGTTTTGTAGTACAGTTATGCAGTGCAATGTAAAATGTTTTGCTAGCTGTATTCAAACCACTCCAATTTCCACTGAAAGCAAATGCATTTTTACCAAACAAATTCGCCACTTTAAAACATCTTAGTGGAAATTGCTTCTTGGAATTGGCGTCTTGGATTGAGAGACACTTTTATAGAATGTAAAACTCAACTAAACAAAAATGCTCACAGGACAGGTCTAAAACTTGTTTAAACTTTCACTGTTGTCTATACTACATTGTTAACGTAACTTTCCTGCTGGAGGGTCTGCCAACTGTTTGTTTTTCATGGTGATTGTATTGCTTTGCCAGAAATGATCCATGATAGGGCATTAGCTTTCTCCATGGAGACAGGTTAAGCTATCAGGACATTTTTAAAGGGACCATATTGTGTTATTTTCTGATCTGTGTTTTAATGTAGTTTCCTCATGACAAACAGACCTGGAGTTGTGTTTTGTTTTATTCACACGTGCTTAACACACAAATCCTGCAGATTTAGGCTGAGTTCTTCTCTCAGAAAACACTCTGTTCCACCTTGTGATGTAAAACAGGAAGTGCTCCACTGTGTTTTTAAACATCCAAGAACTGAAGAAGCAGCTTGGATGAGCTGCGAAACGTATTCGACCAAATAAACTTTTGTCCAGTTGACAAATTAAATTTCTCCTTTTGCAATGGATTCTACCTGGGCGACTGAGGGATTCTACACACATCGCAAAAGGAGCTGTTAACTTGAAAATTACCGCGCTGACATCACAAGGTGGAACAGAGCATTTTGTGCTGTGGAGATGTCGTTAAACTCATAATAAAGTGTTACTCAAACATGTGCGAATGAAACAAAACACAACTCCAGGTCTGTTTTTGAGGAGGTCACATTATAACATGGTTTAAAGCTCACAAGAGTCAATTTTGCGTAATGTAGGACCTTTAAATATATTTCTTGCAATAAAAAAACGCCTGTAATTTATTCAGTCCGTGTAGTTCAATGCCATACTGTGGAACATTTCTTGCAAATACATCTCCATGGAGAAAAGTAGGCGACAGCCCCTGCACCAGAAAATGTTGTTGGAATTGTTAGTTCTTTTTCTACTGCCGTCAACAATGCCGAGCTTCACTTAATGCGCAAATACTCGTGGGCTGTTAAAGTCTTCATATTAACTAACTGCTGTGTTTGTTTTGTTTGGTGAAAATGAAAAGCATCAGAGCCACTCCAGAGGGATCTCTCCGCTAACACTATAGCGTCTGTTTCCGTGGCGATGTGTGAAAACATGTCACTTCTCTCAAGCAGCCTCTGATTGCCTATTCATTCTTAATTAGCGACCTGGCTGCTAGCACTGCCTGGCACCGCTCTATAAAACACAATGCACGCAATTAGCAGCAAGAAATATCGACAGAAGTTACTGATAGTGGATATAAGGTTGTCAAAAGGATCAAAAATCAGATACTAAGCGATACTAAAATTATGGTATCAAAGCTAGATACTTATTTGAATACACTTATATAATTATGCCTTATTTGACAACAGTTTCTTGCTATTTTTGCTACTTATTTAGAATTTATTATTACCATTTATATTTTTTACTCTTTGTTTTTATAATATACTGGGATGTGTGAGCTACTGCGTCCAAATAATTTCCCTTGTGGATCAGAAAAATTTGTCTAAGTCTCAGTATGGATACTAAAAAAGCCACATTCACAGGACAGAAATTAACCTTTCCTGAAGCTTTAGAATGATCTTGAGCTGTATCAGAACAAATATATGTGGTATATGTTACACGCCCATGGACCATTATGGAAAATCACATTTATATTGTCTATAGAGTGTTTTTAACTACCATTCTGGTATTGGAATTGGTACTGAGTATCGAGTCTATGCCTTTGAATTAAGATCAAGGGCTAAGCTGGATTTATTAGACTAACTTTGTAAAATATGAGTAGATTTAAGTCATTGCAACACTTTAGATGTACTTGAGTATCATTATTTTGAGGTAACAAGATCATGCTTTGTATTCAAATACCTTTATTGCTTTCTTTTTCAATGTTTTTTTTTTTTTCATCTACTATAAAATATAAACACATTTTAAAACAATTTATTACTTAATTGTTTGAACAAATACTTTATAACACAAATTCTATACCGTACTACTACTATTACTACTACAATAGCCTTTTCGTGCTGGCGTACCTTCTTGATGATGACCACTCCCTCCTGTGTGGTCTGGTCGGTGATGATGTTGAAGGTGTCATGGCCGCCCACGATGGTGTACTCCATCTGAGCGTTCCTCCCGATGTCACGGTCGTCGGCTTTGATCCTCCCGATGGCTCCGCCCACCTCTGTGGACTCCGCCGCCGTCACGCGGAACGAGTCTGGACACGTACACGCAGATGAGGTGGGGTTAGAATTAGTGTTAGCATTAGTCATAGCTTTGACTAAAAAAGTCAAAGCTAAGATCGATTCGTCAACTAAAATGGGGGTGTGGCAAAAGCTCTCAAAACTATTACTGTAGTACTAGGAAACAATGTACTATAATGAGTTTAATCTGCCCTTTTACTTATAAATATCACATACATACCAAATATTCTGCTAACCCACTAACTTCCCTTATAAATCCCTTTGGCCTAAATACAATGATAATCGAGAAGGAGCGCGTGTTGTTACTTAATTTGATAATACAGTGATGTTTTCTTTAAATATGTGGAAATGAGTTGCTTTGGAAATTTTCAAGGTATGCTCAGTATTTTTGAAGAAGATGGTGAATAAATGGTCATATTTTGGTCAGAAAATTGGAGTTTAGGCTCCAGTGGCCTAACCTCATACAGATGTTATTACTTACTGCCTATAAACTTCCACAGTATGGCATTAAAGTGGGATTAAACCCCTAAACTCCTTCCACAACCACATTTCAAATAGAGCCGCTAAACTGGGCGGAGCCTGGAGGACTATGAAAAGAGCGAGAGAGGAGAGGGGGCGGGGTCTGTGGGTATAAGGAACCCCGTGATTGGTCTAACAGGTATCCACACTTCAAACTCCGCCCCCACATCTAGCTGTTTGTGATCAGAAACACCTGGCTGTAATCACGGCAGCCTCACGTGATGTCACATAGTACTTGAAATTGCAGAGGCCACAGAAAATTTCGGCTTTTTTGACCAGAAAGCTGCAATTTTACCTAGTTTGTGCTAAAATTGCCTTACAAAAAAACTAAGATCAGTAGACAATGCTATTAAAACACCATTTACACAGTTTAGCAGATTTAGTGTTTAGTTTCGCTTTAAAGACAAGCAGATGACACTAGAACAGAAAAAAAAACAACCACTGGTCTATTTTCAGGAAAGTTACACTACAGCAAATTTACTTTACTATCTTATTGGCTAACTTCAAATATAATGCATTATGGGCAATTTATCTTATGTTTGAAGGTGTCAATAATGCTGCACTGTGGAACATTCCAGTCAACGCAACGACATCCCCATGACACAGGCAGGTAGCTTCTGCAGTTCACTTCTTAATTACTCCACTATTCTATTGACAAACGTATAGACAAACTTCTCCGCACACTCTCAAACTGGAAATACACGGGAAATAAACGAGTGAAAAGAGGAGTATAAACATCGAAAACGGTGTAATCTAATTAGAAAACTTCACAAAACAATATCCACTGTGTCACATGTTATCTCCGTCCACATCGACATCAGCTCTGGCCATAATTGGATTGTGATAAGACTGGACTTAATAAGGACTACACTGAAACATGGTGTCCTGTTTTATTGCAGATAAGAAAGCGGCAATGTTTTTCTCATTACGCTTTGTTTTCGAGGTGGAATCTATAAGGAGGCTACACAAGGACAGAGCTACACCCAGATCTGAACCCAAACGCAAAGAATAAGTAAGATAACGTTTGTGTGACTTTTGAAATGGCAAAAAGATGACGGGGTGATGTGAAAATGCAGCTCACGAACTGTCCCTGGCTTAGTTTCATCTGTTCAAACAAAGTATTCTTCCACTAAATCATACTGCTAAATAAAATCTGTCTCTTAATTGGTGACTTTACCAAAAAACATATAATCTGACTGTTTAGAACCAGCTTTATTCAACTGTTTGTTAAATCTGAATAAAAACTAGAAATATACACATTTTTCATAGATAGTAATAGTGTTTTCCATTAATAGTGGAGACTCTGCCGGTCCCCCAGATAATATATACAAGTAACTTTATTTAATATTGAATAAGTCCGTTATATTGGTTACTAGAGGTAATAAGTGACATTTACTGCAAAATGTGTATTATTATTATTATTATTATTATTATTATTATTATTATTATTATTTATAATTTCTCTCTCTCTCTCTCTCTCTCTCTCTCTCTCTCTCTATATATATATATATATATATATATATATAAATAATAATAAATTATAAATAATTATAATATATATATATTTTTTTTTTCAAATTAAGGATTGCCTTAAAAACCTGAGGGAAACACTGACATAACAATACTAATCACTACTAATTACTACATTACACTAAAACTATTAAAGGTGCACTGTGTAACTTTTGGTGGAAGCTCCTCCAGTTAATTGTCTCCATGGCGATATTGTTGTTTTGCCAGGAATGTTCCTCAGTATGACATTAAACTTGCCTATCACCATGGAGACAAGCTTTAGGCAGAGTTACGGGTCAGATTTGTGTTTTTATTAGAAAAACAAATAAAACAACACTTGGCCTGGTGGCTCACCCTGCTAGTCTCTGTTAAGATAGAAATGTTTAATGCCATACTGTGAAACATTTCAGGAACAAATAGTAACATCTAAGAACGTAACTCAATGCTTGTTTGTTTGTTTGTTTTTACATGGTTGCTAGATGCTGAAAAAACAAAACATAAAACAGACTTTTCCTCTAATTGAATCCGTAATAAGATGATGTGAACTCACGGTTGGCGAATCTTGGCGGGCTGTCGTTGACGTCGGTCAGGGTGATGCTGATGGTGGTGGTCCCGGACAGACCCCCCATCTGCCCCGCCATGTCCTTGGCCTGGATCACCACCTGGTACTGCTCCCTCACCTCCCGGTCCATCCCGGGGAGAGCCGTCTTTATGGTGCCTGAGGCGAAGAGGGAGGGGTCAGGTGGAGGTCAGAGGTCAGTGAAGCAATTAAGCAAATATGAAAATACTGATACTGACTGAGATACTGGATATGACTTTGTGATGTCATGTAGTTATACAGGAAGTGATCCACTGTGTTTTTAAACTCCATAAACTTCCACTAGAATCTTTTGGATCATTTCAGCCCTGGAATTTCCAATCCCTACTGAACTAGAGGTAAAAGGTACCAGTTAACATGAAAACTACCACTTCATGACATCACAAGGTGGAACGGAACATTTTGAGCTTTGGAGATGTAGACAAATAAATAATAAAAGATTACAAAAACAACTCTAGGTATGTTTTTGAGGAGCTAACAACATTATAACATGGCTTAAAGATCATAAGAGTTAATTTTGCATAATATAAACTGTAAAAGAAACAAAACAACTCATTTTCTCAATATAAAACAAACACAAACCAGCAGTGAGATGTGTAACCACTACTAACTTTTCTACAATCAGAACTTCTTTTTAAATAATAATCAAGTAGAAGTTACTGTGTGCCGAAAAAGTCTTAAAAGTTTAATTGCTCCAGAAGTTGCTCTAATAAATGAAACTTGGTGGTACTTAACCTGGAAACAGCACATTATATTCAGAGCTGTCTCCAAATTGAAAGCAAATTACAGATGGGGAAATGCGCTGTCCTATTGAATCTTTAATTTGTATGAGATCGAAGGCTCTTATGCCGAAAGCACATCTTGTTTGGAAGTAAAAAGCTCCAGTGATTATATCGATTATCTCATCCAGAGCCAGAACAAATGTAAACAAGCTCCTTCCACTCGCAGACAGACTGAGAATGGGCCCCGGCATTTCGAAACTCATGAATTTGAGAGAAAAAAACAAGAAAAAAATGGAGGATTTGACAGGAACAACTTAGGCTTCTGAAAAACATTATGTCACCAGCTTTGAAATAACTGGTTTGTACTTGTGCCAACAAAAGTGTCAGTCAGTGTTCCTTATGCAGTAATAAGCAGGTTTGGTTTGGTTCAGTGGACTTATACATTTGAACAGTTGCTCTACTGTTATGTTCTCTCATCCACACTTTTTAAAGGTGTTATTGTGTTGTTTCCTCATCACAAACATACCTGGAGTTGTGTTTTGTTTCATTCACAAGTATAAAAGTCCTACATTATGCAAAATTGACTGTTTCATTCACACATGTTTGAGTAATCCTGCATTATTAGAATGTCTGCATCTCCAAAGCTGAAAATGCTCTAGAAAAAAAAAAAAAAAATGTGTGTGTTTGCTGCAGGTGTTCCAGTCAGTGAGAAAGGATCAAAACTTTAGACACAACGAAATCCAGGCACTCCAAAGAAGTAAAAGTTGCACGAAGAAAAGTAAAGTTAAAAGGCCTTTATTTAAACGGCCTGGGCTTAGTTAAAAAAATTGAAGCATGGGTGTGGCCTATAAGAAAACACAAAATTAATAAGAGAAAGACAAGGCGGGTGGAAGACATGCAACATGGCACAGGAAAAAAAAAAAAGAAAAGAAGAAAAAAAAAGATAATAAAATTAATACCAATGGAAAAAAAAACTATATTTAAAGAAATTAAAATAATAATAATAATAATAATAATAATAATAATAATAATAATAATAATAATAATAAGTATGTATAACATTTATTAAAAAAAAAGACAAATCAAAGTCCTCATTCAGACCAGAATGTCTCAAAATGCTCTGTTCCACCTTGTGATGTCATGCAGTGGTAGTTTTCAAGTTAACAGCTCCTTTTACCTTTTGATCAGTAGAGATTGAAATCATCCAAATGATTCAAGTGAAGGTGCGTGGAGTTTAAAAACACAGTGGAGCACTTCATGTGTTACCTCATGACATCACAAGCTGGAAGAGAGGTTTTTTTTTTTTTTGTTTTTTTTTTTTTTTCAGTTTGAGGGAAGAACTCCTAAGCCTAAAACTGCAGGGTTTGTGCGTTAAACATGTGTGAACGAAACAAAACAAACACAACTCCAGGTGTGTTTGTGATGAAGAAACAACATTAGAACATAGATAAGAGAATAGAGTAATGTAGGAGGCTCTTGAAAATATGGCTTTAACCTTTTGCATTTATTAAAATTCTGACAGGACCTACATTATTTCTCTAAAAAAACCCTCCCCAGAAATAGATTGTGAACATATTTAGTCTCATATTGAACAAAACGACCCCATCTGCGAAACCAAATCCAATTCAAAACAATATTGGGCTATTAGTTTGTGGATGCCCCCTGAGAGTCTCCGTTTGCCCCTGACTCTGCACACATCAGTGGGTTTGTAAACAGAGCACAGGTGGTTCATGGGAGTCCTGTTCGGTTCGGTTTAACATGAGACTAAAGCGTACACGAGCGCGTGTTATTTGTACTCGCAGAGACTCACCGTTTTCCGAGTCGACAGAGAAATATGGCTGTCCCTGTAGAATACTGTACACCAGCTTGGCACTATTCCCGTACGTTTGATCGTCTGCGTCTGTGGCAGTGATGGTGACTACAGATGTACCTGTGGAGATAGGGAGAGAGGAAGAGAGGAAGAGAGGAGGAGAGGAGGGGGGAAGAGAGGAAGAGAGGAGGGGGGAAGAGGGAGAGAAAGAGAGGAGGGGGGAGAGAGGGAGAGAAGGTGGGGGGAGAAAGAGAGGGAGAGAAAGAGGAGGGTGAGAGAGGGAGAGAAGGTGGGTGTGTGAGAGAAAGAGAGAGACAGGGAGAGAGAGTGGAGGAGAGGGGAAAGCGAGGGGGATTGAGAGAGAGAAAGAGGGAGGGAAGGGGAGAGAGAGAGGGAGCGAGGGATGAAGTAAAGAGAGAACGAGGGAGAGAGAGTGGGAGAGAGAGTGAAAGCGAGGGGGGTGGAGAGAGAGAGGGAAAGAGGGGAAGTAAAGGGAAGGAGAGAGATGGGGAAAAGAAAGAGGGAGAGAGGGATGAAGTAAAGAGAGACAGAGGGGGGAGAGAGAAAGAGAGATTGGGAGCAAAAGGAGGGATTGAGAAGAGTGAGCGAAAAGGGGGGAGAGAGATTGGGGAGTAAAGTGGGATATAGAGAAGAAAGAGAGAGGGGGGGTTAAAGTGAGGGGTGAGAGAGAAAGAGGGGAAAGAGGAAGTAAAGAGAGGGGTACAGAAGAGAGAGAGAGAGAGGAGAAGGGGGTATTGGGAAGTAAAGGGAGAGAGAAAGGGGGAGCGAGAGAGAATGGGAAACAAAGAGAGGTGTAGAGAAGAGAGAAGGAAAGAGGGAGATAAAGGGATATGTAAGATAAGAAAGAGGAGACAGAAGAACAGGAAATGTCAGTTTAAACATGTAAACACTGATGCATAATGTAACATAGTAAAAGCTCAAAAAACAAAAGTGCAAATAGTCACATCTTTACATTTGATTTTTCTATGTTAATCCTAATTTTTCACTCAAATATATAAGATTTAACAAAAAACAACAACAACAAATACCTTGCTTTGTCTATAATACAAAATTCTGTGTCTCTTGCTCTTGAATTGTCTCTTTTAAAGGTGTTCTGATTGGGAACTCACCACTACTTCCTGTTTTCATGCACTTTTCTTAACTGATACATAACAGAACCATGATACGTGTTTACCATTGGTACTATCCCACCAAACCAAGTCAGAATTAAAAAAAAAACATGCCCATATGCACTTCAGGTACATATCTGAACATTACAATATCAGATAAAATAGTCAAATGGAAAAAAAAAAAAAGACAACTATCTATTCTATTTCTTTAGTTTATTGTATTTTTTATTGTGACCGTGTGTACATCGAGGTTTAAAGGCGTGACGAGACAATAATATGAATGGCTTCTGTTCTTCTAGGGCAAGTGTGTGAAAAAAAAAAAAAAAAAAAGTGATTTATGATAATTCTTTTTCCTTTTCTTTTCCCTGCTCCTTCCTCTCCTCTCCTTTAATCACCCCTTTGTTCCTTTAATTATTTATTATTATTATTTACTTGATTATTTATTATTTACATTATTTATGTATTCCTTTCCTTTTTTTATTATTTTATTTATTTGTTTATTTTTATTTTATTTTTATTTTTTTTGCGTTTACACACTTTTATTTGCCCCCTGTTGATTAATTGGAAACAAGCTTCTATAATCCCTTTTCAAACCTCCTTTTCACCGTGTTAATGTCATAAATAAGTGATTTGTGGTCACTGGAAAAGCCATTGGTGCAAATTGGTGGCCACCTCTCTGTCTCTCAGCTCCAGGGCAGCTGTGGCGGGAGAAGTCACGACCGCTAGAGATTAAACCGTGAATAGAGCCACGTGGATAAAAACACTACAGAGCTGTTTTTTTTTTTCTTTCTTTTTTCATAAACATGTGTCCTGTCCTGATGGATGGATTCTAAGTGCGGGGTACAATGACCTCTGTTAGACACAAAACACCGCGCTCTCTCTCTCTCTGTGGGTTTAGAGTGATATTAAAGCTCAATCTGGACATAAATAACATAGTCACCGCGGCAACAGAGCGGCAGAGGGCGGGGCTTATGACCACTGTCCTTGGAGGATGAAGGAGAGAGAGAAAGAGAGAGGGGGAATAGGCAGATTACCTTTTCGGTTTTGTTTTGCGTGTCGTGCATGTAATGTCCCGCCATCCCTGCCTGTCTCCATGAAGTCTGACGTCTGTAATGTCCCGCAGTATGGTATTAAAAAGCCTATGGCCATTATTTCATTAAAATTTTCTTGCACGTGTGGCTGTTGTGAGGGGCAGTGCAGCTTTTACGCACAGATAAACGCTGGTTTGGACTCTGAGGATGAACTAGTTTTCAGTGGGCTGCGGCTGTGCGTCTGTCTGTCTCTCATCTGCCCGTTTCTCGCTCCCTGTCAAACTGCAAACGCGTGGATTTTATCTTTTCTTGTTAGGCTGCAAGTGAAGAGTTCCGTTACTTTTACGCACAGCGGAACTTAAGACAGTCCGCGTTTTGTCTTTTCGACCAGCGCAATAAGATTAAACTTTTTTGTTCTGAAAGAGGTGTTTGTCCATTCGCTGTGTCTGATGAGATCGCGCAGAAGGGAAAAGGGACAGTTACAAGATGCGCTGCGTTGAGTTGCACCTACAGTATAAACCCGTTATTTTAATAGATTAGGCTACAGACAGAAAATGTCAAAACAACAGACACGGACTATATCTCGTTCTTTTTCTCATTACACTAAAAACTCCCTTTGAGCGTTGTTCATTTATCCCCATTCCTTCCGTTTTAATATACAGTATTTTAACTTCAAATTAAGTCTATCTCCCAACATTCTTTTTCAAACCTGTGCGCATGTGTAAAAGAACGGTTGCTATGGAAATGACCAAAGCTTTAATGTAAGAATTCTAGAATGCAGGTGAGCTTTGTGGTGTAAGCCCTGTGGTGTGTGGGTGTAGGTGCTTGACTCAAACTGGACACAGCATTTCTAGCTTCTGAAGAGATCAGCCGCTTACTGAGATCCAGAGAGAGAGATACTACAGACTTGTCTAACAGACAAACAGATAATCTCACGACAGTTACACAGTTTCACACTTTATTGAAATTACACAATAAGATGGAAAGACCAGAGGAAATGTACAAAACAGACTTGGCACTTTTGCATGAACTGGCTTTGGTGCACAAACTGTATGTGCAGTTCGACGAGATGGGAGAAGAAGGCCCTGGCCATAGGCCCACCTTCCACATGGAAGTGCGAGTGGGGGACTTTGTTGGACACGGCTCTGGTCCCACAAAACAAAAGGCTAAACTAAACGCAGCCTCAAAAGTTATAGAGGAGCTGAAGAAGCTCCCAGTGCCGGAGGACACAACTCCATATTGGTGCAAACCGCACCTTGACCTGATGGACCCACTGGAGCGTCCATACTTCTTTTTCAAGAAAAGCCCTGTTAGTGCCCTGTTAGAAATCCTGATGGTGAGAAAAGAAAAGACGGCTGAGTTTCAGGTCGTGGATTATCGAACCTTGCCCGGTAACAGGATTCAGTTCACTGTGGAGGTGAGAGTGGGCAAAATGTCATGCCAGGCTATGGGCCCCAGCAAACAAAAGGCTAAGGTCCTGGCAGCAGAGAAAATGCTGGAGATGATGGGGTTCCGAGAGCTCATGGAACTTCATAACCCTCCAATGCAGCCACACGAGGCTCAGCTGTTCCAGCAGCATGTTTTCCAGCTGCAGGCACAACACAAGATGGAACATCAGGAAGCCTTAAGAGCCCTTAGACTATCGACCCAGGAACCAGGATCCAACCAGGAACCCGAACCCAGATCACCTCAGGAACTCAGGCCAGTCAGTGGTGAATCCAGGCCAGTTGAGGAACCCAGGCCATCCCAAGAGCCTAGGCCAGTCAATATTCAACTCAGGCCATCCCAAGAACAAGTGGAAGAAATGCAGCTCCCAGAGATCCAATTAGAGGAGTTCCAGCTGGAGGAAATTCAACTCCCAGAATTCCAGCTGGAGGAGACTCAACTGGAGGACATCAAACTAGAGGAAATCCAGTTCCCTGAGTTCCAACTAGAGGAGTTCCAACTGGGGAAGATCCAACAACCGGAAATCCAAATAGAGGAGTTCCAAAGGGAGAAATTTCAACTAGAGGAACTCCTACTAGAGGAAATCCAACTCCCTGAAATCCAGCTGGAAAAGATCCAGCTGGAGGAGATCCAAGTGGAGGAAATCCCAGTAGAGGAAAAACAGTTCCCTGAGGTCCAACTTGAGGAGGTTCAGCTGGAGAAAATCCAAATGGAGAAATTTCAACTGCCAGAGATCCCACTAGAGGAGTTCAAACCAGTGGAAATTGAACTAGACAACACTGTGTTGATACAAGAGGTGATTATCACATCTCCAATCGAGACCCCTAGTGAACCAGAGGAGGTGGAATCCACTGTAAGAGCCCACTGCTCTGAAGCTACACATTGCATGATCGTAGCAATGATGAAAAAACTGGTTCGAAAACTCAAGCAGTTCCCCGACCGTGACCAACAGGTGGCACTTGTCCAAAAGCTGAAAACAGTGGAGAACCAGGTTGTGATACCTGAGAACAGCGAGCTCAGACGCAAAGATTTCAAAGTCATTGGTAAAGCAGCTGCTAAAAGCCTGCTGCAAGAGATTGGCTCTGTGTCCTCATTGTTCTTAGACAGTAACACCGATTTCTTTGAGGCCACGGTGAAAAAACATCTCACCGTTCAACTCAACAGCTTCTCACCTAATTCTAAGACCTGGCGATCACGCTTCTTTTCAGGACTGAGTAAGATCATGAGGAGTAACTTAATACCCAAAGGTCCTCTCGCCACTTACCTGTTGTCCGGGCCAGTCCACTAATTCAACTATAGGACTCCCCTCTCCTCCTCTCCCTTCCCCCTCTCCGCCCTTCCCCTTGTCCCTCTCCCTCCCCCAAGTTTACCCCCCAAGCCCCTTCCCCTGTCAGCACCTGTCACCTGCCTAACCACCTAAATTTTTACCCATGATTGGATCCTTAATTTATTATGTTTAAATGGATAGGATGGATTAACAAACAAAAAAATTAAGCACTATTTAAATTCATGGCAATTTTTGTAAGTGCATTACCATATCAAAATAGTGTCATATAAAAACATCTAAATTCAACTTACATGATACTGACACAAAAACCTGTAGTAGTCCATCCCATCCATGCATAATAATGTGTAAAATATAACTCATTAAATTAAAATAAAGTTCACGGCAAGAAATTTACATGATTTTTTGAAGTGAATTACAAAATAATAAAAATAAATAAATAAAAATAAATTTTTGTGTACTTGTTTTTATATGAACAAAAGGTTAATATTGATTTGATGTGGATCAACATAATCTCCTTGTAATAAGAGCCCTGTTATTGAAGAAAACTAAGCATGTTCATAATTTAATCGTTTAAATTGTCAGTGTGAGTGAGTCTGGATGAGAGCAAAAAAAAAGACATCTGAGAGTATGACATTATCACATTCAAGAATCTGAAAACCACCAATTCATGTTTGGAGCTGGTGTCAAAATTCCCTGGGTTAACTTTGGAACATTCGGAACATTCTGCCATGTATAAGGTGACCAGGCGTCCCTACTTACCTGGGGCAGTCCCATTTTGGAGCCCTGTGTCCCCTGTCCCAGCAGATTTATACAAAACCAATTATTTGTACAAGAAATACAAGAAATGTCCCAGGTGTCCCTATTTATTGTCTAAACCAGGATTAAACTAAGATTAAACCAGGACTACATCAGGTCTAAACCAGAACTAAAACAGGACTATCACAATTTATGACTATTCTCATCCCCACTAACAGTAAAGAGAAGCATAAATTGTCATTTGTTTAGCTGAAATACAGAAAACCGTGTTTCCTAATGACCATAAAGCAAAAAAAAAAAAAAAATGCAGCGGCAGAAGTCCCTCAGATTATGACTGAATACACAATGTTACGCACTCTTTTCACAATTTTATTTATACTAACCATCCCAACCCAAATTGCTTGTAAAGCAATTATTTGTAAAATACTTGTCTTGTCGGTGTCTTTTGAACTGTGTAAATAAATGTATATGTTATTGCTTGTCAGAGATGGGAAGAATACTTTCAAAATGTATTTAGTTACAGAATACTGAATACCCAAATTAAAATGTATGCTGTAAAGTATTCTGTTACATGGGCCAGTCAGAGTACTGTATTCTGAATACTTGGAATACTTTTAGATCAAATTATATTGTATTATAGGGAAAAAAAAGACATGACATATAATTACAAACAGCTTTATTTTACTTGTTGCAGTTCAAAACCAAAATTGCAAATGAAGTATGGCCATTTATTATATTCCTTTGATTTTAAAGAAGTAATGAAAGAATAACTGTACCGGAATACAGTTACTTTAAATTAGTATTCTGAATAGGTATTTTCTGTACTTCCCAACACTGTTGCTTCCTGACATATTTCCAATAAGAGAGGTCAACTTTGATTCAATACAACATAATTTAAAGGTGTACTATGTAATTTTCCTTGTGGGAGGGGTCCACTGTCTCTATCCTTTATTATTATTTATTCTCCTTGTTATTGTTTTATGGGGGTATTCCATGAAGCGAGCTAAAGCGACAGCCTGGTTTATTTGGGCAATCCAGGCTTATCAAATCCTCAGTTCCGTCTCACCAAATGATTAACCAGAGGTGGCGCTGAGCTGCTGTAGTCACAAGCACGCGGGCACAAACCTGTCAAGACCAGGCAACTGTCAAGATTATTTTAGCTTTGTCTCTCAAGAACATCTAAAGAAACAGTTTAGTCAGAAGTTTCAGCAGGTGCACTCACACACTTGTGTTAGAACAACTGTCTCTGTCTGATACAGTTTAAATTACTTTTTATTATAGTCGCGTGTTGCTTGAGACTTTTACCAGCCGTATGCTTCTACGCACACGTGCCTGTGGACGCTGCCCTCATTAAACTTGTCAATCTCCATTGAAGCGACCAGGTGACATCACTAGCCAAGTTACAGGTAAGGTTTGTGGAGACAGAATGCATACCAGTGTATTTCTTTAGCAAGTTTAATGCCATTTTGTGGAACATTCTGGGCAATGCAGTAACATCTCCATGGAGACAAGCAGACGACGGACTCCTTGACTCCTAGAAAAGTTACACATTGAACCTTTAAAGCCAAAAGTTCAATAAAATATCATTATATCCATTTTGGACCTTCCCTATTGGCAATCTGGTGAATTCACTCTTATGCCACACAATGGAACTAAGAAATATTAAAAATAAATGTCGACTGGGAT
This sequence comes from Taenioides sp. WSHXM2023, assembly GCA_029959045.1. Classification (NCBI taxonomy): domain Eukaryota; kingdom Metazoa; phylum Chordata; class Actinopteri; order Gobiiformes; family Gobiidae; genus Taenioides; species Taenioides sp. WSHXM2023. The sequence continues at coordinate 10,819,254 of CM057105.1, forward strand.
AAAAATGTTCTAACAATACAAGGTGTCAAATCCCACTGAGACCAGACCAGAGGCCAGACCAGAGGCCAGACCAGAGACCAGACCAGAGACCAGACCAAAGACTAGAGAGTGTATGCGAATCTTACAGAGGGTGTATTACAATTCTAATTCTATTCTAATTAACTGCAAACACATAACATATTTAGATCACCATGTTACCTTTTATTGTTTTGACATACGCCCTTCCTTGGCTCTCAGCGCTAAGCCACTCCCCCTTCGGAGCTCCATCACAACAGAATTGGCACTACAACATATCGCATCATGTTTGTGAAGTTGTAGTGTACAGTTTTGTATCACGCTTTTGTAGATTATTGTCGTGTGGGAGCCTGACATGGACTTGTGGGCTGAGCATTGCACAAGAGGGTTTGAATAGAGCCCAGGACAGATCACTAGATTCCACAAACCTGCATGGAAGACGTCTAAAACCACGTTTTTGATGAGGAAACGTTCTAACATGGTCGAAAGTTCAAAAAAGTTTGCATAATACCCCCACTTTAAATTAGTGTGCAGTGTGCCAGATCCAACACCTGCAGTCACGGTCTTTTTTTCATATTTTCAATGACTTGCAATGCTGTAGGGTGATTTATTTAACCATCAGAGCAAGCCCAAACTCTTTAAACTAATAGCTCCTTTCAGTTTTCTGCCAAATACAGTAAAAACAGGTCAAAACGTATTTTCATAAAACGTGCCAAGATGCTGAAGAAGTGTAATAATAATGGAACAGCCCTGGTTTATGTGCTAATTACAGCCTCGCATTTCAAAGACAGACCCTGCGTTGGTTTGATTGACAGGTTAAAACATGCCACATCTTTCCTCAGCTTTTGAACGCTCCAGCTCTAAATATTGTGACTCTCTTCCTTCTGTATTGTTGCTGCTGATTACTTGAATTTTAATTAATAGCCTTTGAGAGTTTATGAATTTATGCATTCCTTATTTTATGCATATTTCTGGGACAGTGTTAATTATGCTGCTGCCACTCAGTATGGTGTTAAAAAGTGGGAAAATAGGTCCATAAAAAAAAAAAAAGCCACATTCAATATGCTATTTGTCACGAGTAGCATAAACATTACATAAACTGTAAGTATTTGATTGGAGCTAATGTTGCAAATGTTATGAACAAAAATGTAAATTGGAGTTTCATTTGTACACTATTTAGAACAGTTTACAGTTCACAAATACTAATAATGTCTTGGTTTTTGATATTTCTTTATTGAACACTCAAATGTTTCCTTACATAACAGTATATATCAGTATATCAGTATAATCTGTGCCACCTGCCATCATCAAATACTCACTCAAACTCCCCATAAATACAGTGCCAGGGTGGGTGTGGTATATAGTATAAAATCACACACATTCTTTTAAAGGGTCTCTACCAGATTTACAAATAATAATAATGTATTTTGGATTTTTATATGTCTTTACTGAACACTTAAAGCAGGGGTGTCCAAACTTTTTTCATCAAGGGCCACATATCTTAGCACAGACGAAGCAGAGGGCCGATCGAGGGCCATAGACTGGTGCTCAGTACAGTGAATAATTGAAATATTCATGTTTAACACGTTAGAATGAGTTATCAGTCCTTTATTCATGCTAAGATCCACAAAACCACACAATAAATATTAAATATTGTCTTATCAAGGTAGATTTTCAAAAAACTGGCAGCCAAAACTGCTCAAGGTAATTTGGGCCAATTCACCTGGAAGCCTGAGGGCCAAAAAAAATTTGTCCGAGGACCGCATTTGGCCCACGGGCCATAGTTTGGGCATGCCTGACTTAAAGGTTATTTCACATTGTTGTGTATATACAGTATATGTGGCGCCCCACTGTGGCACCTGGGGTCTCCATCCAAGTACTAACCAGACCCGGCCCTGCTTAGCTTCTGAGCTCTGATGGGATCAGGCTTTGACAAGTAAATATGGCCACATACAGCATCAAGATGGGTGAAATGTCTTGCCCAAGGACACAATGAAAGAAGGCATTAGTCCGAGCAAACTTTGACCTTCAGGCGATAGATGAACTATTCACTATTGAATTAATTGTATAAGACGACATTTTAAGATAATACCACATGCTTTCTATTAAACGCCCTGTGCCAGTGTTTCATTTATTTTATTTTTATTTTATTTTATTTTTTATTTTTTTCATGTATAAACTTGTCTCGCCCCAAAACATATACAGTATATTGCATAAGAAGCTCTTGAGATCAGGTGTGTGCCGTCTGCATTTAATTATACATTGTTTTATTGTCTGAGAAACAGGAAGTGCACTGTTAGCATGCTAGTTGTTTGCCATGACTGCAAAGAAAAAACTAGCCTCTGGTCTCTGAAAGCTGTGACTCATTAGGATGCCCTGAAATTCCAAAGGCAAGTGAGGAATAACTTTGGACCACTGCAAACTGTTTCAAATGAACTAATTCTGTTTTTCACGTTTTTAAGACTGTAAAAATCAGGTGCGGCGCCTCAAACTTCAAAATCATATGCTATTTAACATTTTTTACTTTTAATTTCTTTTATTTTGACAACTTAATTTAGCAAAAATCCTGTGTAAATAAAAGTCTAATTATCTTTAACATTGAAGCGTTAGGACGTGTGTCATTGCAGTCGTTGTTGCTGGTCCAGTAATCCACGTAGCATCTCAATACCGTTGCTAATGCCGTCCTTGGCATTCAGGAGACCTCTACAGTGTCCTGTTTGGTCCAAATGCCCGGTGCATACAAATGAAGCTGCGCACATCTGTCCCACTTAGCCTGCGCGCTGATGGCATGAAAGCTAGCCACCGCCTTTGACTTTTCACGGCTCACTGCTCTGATTAACCAGTGTATTCAGGCCTGCAGTCTATAAAACTAGTGCAAAGAAGAACCCGGGCCGCCCCAACCAAAGCAGCCAGCCAAGGGACCCAAACACACACGTATTTTCAATGATAGAAACAGCCAGAGACGAGTAAAATGTGCGGCTGGTGTTTACATGTGGTGTAGGGGAGCCAAGAGCTGATATTGCTTGGTTCCACTTGGTGAAAGGAGAATTATTGTCTGCCAAAAGGAAAAAAAAAAAGCTAAAAATGGCCAAAAAATTGCAATGTTTTAATTATTAGCTTTTTAGCCAATAGGTTGGATTAATTACTTGTATTTTAAAGCATGAAAAGCCATAATACACAACTATATTGTACTAAGTCAGTGGAGTAAATTTTCAGAATCAGACTTACGTTTATTCAGTATTCATCTCCAAAGGCATTTATTTTTATTTTATTTTTATTTTTTTTTGTTGTAGACCAGCAGAAGAAAGTTAAAACAAAATAAAGCTGATTGAAAATATATAAATAAAAATAAATAAATACAGTAAAGTAAAGAAAATAAGTATAATACACCTTCATCAACTAAACCCCCTATGAAGATAAGATAATAAAATATTGTATTAGTTTGTTCCTTCCTAGTTAAAGCTACAGTATTTACATTTTTAGGCAAAAACAAACAAACAAAAGGACTGGTTTTCAATGGTTTTCAATGCAAAAAGCTTGTGAGTTGTTTCAGCACCACGGACAGCACCCACTGAAAACCCTCTGCTTAAAACAGTTTTTTTCCCCCCCCTCGACCATTCCCAAGTCCCAAATTACTATAATTTAGAAGCAAGATGTCTGAATAGAGTTGTTTTTAGAATTTGGGAAGAAGACATGGTTAAGTTCTAATAAAGCCCCTGTTTAATCCAGCACATCTTGAATTCAGCTTCAGTTCAAGTTCATTTAGTTTCTGTCGTGTAAAATATATTAGACTTCACATAACTTGTTGCTGTTTGTGTCCTGCTTTCAATCATGCCTATATTTTCTCCCATTACCTAATTTTTTAAATATGTATTTTTTTTATTGTATTCTTTTTACAGCATCTTTGAGTGCTTAGAAAAGTGCTATATAAATAAAATGTATTATCATTATTATTATTATTATTATTATTATTATTATTATTATTGTGACCAAAATAGGCAGATGCAAAATGGCTGTGTGCCCAAATCCCTATTGCTTTAAAACAGTCCCATAGCCTCATTCTTTTCATATATTTTGGACCTGGAGACCTGGTTTAGTTCTAGTTTTTTGTTTTTGTTTTTTTTTTTTCCTTTTCTAATAAATGCTATAGATGCTATACCTTATTTTTCTTAAATATACGAAAAACAGAACTAGTTCATTTTAAACAGTTTGCAGTGGTCCAAAGTTATTCCTCACCTAACTCAAACATTCAGAGCATCCTCATTATTCATATATGACTTTTTTCACATCTTTCAGTGACTAGAGTTTTTTGCCACTACAGTAAAGCTAACAACTAGCATGCTAATGTGCACTTCCTGCTTATTACCTCCGCCAAGGAGGTTATGTTTTCGCCTGAGTTTGTCTGTTTGTTAGTTAGCAAGATAACTCAAAAAGTTATGGACGGATCTTGATGAAATTTTCAGGAAATGTTCCTAATGGTAAATCCAACAGATGATTAGATTTTGGTGATGATCCAGAAGAAATCCTGGATTCTGGATCACTTTGAAAACTGAGCTGCTTGGCAGAGGTCTGCGCTCTCTGAGTGCTTTTCTAGTTTGGATATGGAATGTTCCACAGTATGACATTACATTTATTAAACCACAGGTGTGTGTGTGTGTGTGTGTGTGTTTTAATAGCTAAAACAAAACAAAACAAAACAAACAAAAAAAACAGGCATTCTGAATGTGAGAAGGGTTGCCTCTCCACAAATCTGATCTGTAACTTAGTATACTTTGGTTCCCATGAACACTAAAAGTTTTAATACCACACTGTGAAACTTTCCAGAACAACAATGTCCTCCATGGAGAAAAGAATTTGAAAAGAAGTTACACAATGCACTTTTAAATGCAGGTCTGTAAGAACCTAAACTAAAATGTGACCATCATTACATTTTACAGCAACGTTTTTATCACATTTTATCAGTAAACCCAGTATTTTCTTTGGCTATTTTTTATTTCATATCTGAGCTACAAATGTGTTATGCTTTTCATTGCAAGAGGCCAGCGAGTTCTTCCAGCACCGCAAACAGCGCCCACAGAAAACTCCACTGCTGAGCTGCGTATGTGACAAACGTACTAACCGCTCTCCGATATGAATTCCGAAACTGCTTCACAGACAATAATGCCTTTTGATTTGGCCCTGATCACTGCTCATGTTTTAGTTCATAGCTTCATAATTATGGATTGATTTCAAGCTGGATGCATCGTATTCACAAACTGTGTTAGTATTCAGGGCAATTGGTTTTCGTTATATTGTTTTGAATGGGATAAAGTGGAAGTGCAATGAAGCAAGTCTTTAATTGGGAAAGACAGCGACAATCTTAAATGCTCAATGGGACCACAGCATATTAAAAAACTGCAAATGGACGAACATGCAGTGAATGTCCAATGAGCCCGGACCAACAAACAAATACAAAAGCGCTGTTTGAGCACAGTGTGGATGGGAGATGGGGAGATGAGATAGTGAGATTGAATTTGGATAGTTTTGAGCTGACAATATTACTAAAAGATGAAAGCTGTTTTGTGTGAGGAAAGTTTAATCTCGCCATCTGTCTCCCCATATATTCACAATCTGTCCTGTGTTCTATATCCACTCTCCTTCCTTTGTGACGGTCCAAACATTCTCACTCTGGACATATCAGACTATCTTAAATGTATAACGTGAACAGATGGAGTCTTTGTCACGCTACAATCTTTTATTTCACAGTTTCGCCACTGTCTTGTGCTCCGTAAACTTCATTTTATGTTGTTATTGAGGGACTGCATTTTTATTACAAAAAAAGTCGTTCAGAAAACAAGGGACGGGCTAAATTCTCTCTATGGCTGTGTCCGAATGTCCACAGTGTTCCCTATTTAGGAGTCACGGCATATTTAGGGGTGTCAGAATGTCCAGTTGGTGAAAAAGTAGAGCACTCAAAATTTCCAACAATGCACCTTGAAAAGTAGTGGGCATTGCATTGCGAGAGACGGGAAAACAACAGCGTACAGCGACAGGTGTTTAACTGGACACTACACGAGTGAATGAAGCAGAAAATAAAGCGCTGGTTTGTGGCTCTGCAGATCCTGAATCCGAATAAAACACTCTTAAATAAACCGTTCGCGCACCGTTAGCGGCTTACCTTATCTCCAGCTGTTTAAAGAGCGATAATTTCCACATCTCAGACAAATAATCCAGTTTGTTTACGTGAAATCCAGCGTGACAGAAACTTGTCTTATTATTATTAGTCCATAAACACTTGTGTCAGTCTGATCTGATCTTTATTTATGACACAAATCAAGTTTTATCAGAGTTTAGATGACTTTTTTTTCACCCAGGCACCAGAGTCACGTGACCTGATTGTAGTGAGCTGCGTGACTGAATATGTCTGTGAATGAGTGCACTGTAGAGGGCGCTAAAGAGTGCAGAACTATTTAGTAAGTAAATGAGGGGTTAGGGACTAGGGGGGACATTTGGACACGGCCTATGATACTTCTTTTCGCATTTTGCATCAACTCACACGATGCTAAAGCATTGGATTCTAAAGGACTAATTGAATAGACTGTCTTTCTTCTTGAATGCAGGTTACATCTGTAAAAACACAGATTTTATATTCTGATTATTTAATGTGGCTTTAATTTAGCCTTTTACGGATTCACATTTGTAATCTCATCTTGATTATTTTTCACTGTGGACAATGCAGTTTTCCTCTATGTTGAAAATAAACTTCTGTCCATCTAGTTAAAACTATTCTTCTACCATGTTATAACAGTCCCCAATTGAAAATACTGTATGACTGTAGAAATTTTAGAGGTTCAAACCTTCCTTACAGTTTGAAGTACAGTTCTGTCCAATACACTATAACTTCACAAACCTGACGTGATGCGCTGTAGTTTCATTAGTGAAATGCAAACCGGCTAAGGACTAAATGATGAAAATGAGCCTGCGTGGCTAACTCTGGAACATTTATACGCTGTACCAACACATGCTCATAAATGTGCACTATTAGATATTTAATAAATAAACAGAGGAAAGAGAGAGGGGACTCAGGGCATCAAAAACAAGAGTGAAACTTATTAAACATATGAATCAGTTGTTTGGGTGAATACAGCATTTTCAAAACAATAAAAGGTAAAATGGATGTGTTAGCAGTTAATACCGCATAGAACTGTAACACCCACTCTTTAACAAAGAAACTGTTCATATTTTTTTTTTATACAGAAAGTACACTTCACCTGTTTTGCTTGATAAGTAGTATTACCAAGAGTCATTTAAGCTTTATTTTTGTGTGTTAAGAGCAAACTGCTGCCTTTTGAAATTGGTTTTCAAGGTGCACTGTGTAAATTTTCTCTATGGAGATGTTACTGCTTTATCTGGAAGGTTTCACAGTATGGCATTAAACCGCTCTATCTTCATGGAGACCGAACCAGACCAAGTCACAGGTCAGATTTGTGGAGAGGCGACCCAGCTCACAGTCAGAATGCCTGTTTTTCTCTATGCTTTTGGGCTATAAAACCACTTGTGATTGAATAAATGTCATCTAGGTCTGTTTAATGTCATACTGTGGAACATTCCAGGCAGAGCAGTGACATATCCATAGAAATAAGCAGATGACGGACACCTAAAAAGTTACACAGTGCACCTTTAAATCTCAAATGCCTCATAAAAACACGTATAGAAGCTGTACTCACCCACTTCGGACATCTCCGGCACACTGGCGAAGTACACATCTTTGGCGAACCTTGGCGCATTGTCATTGATGTCGTGTATTTTGATGTTAAACTCAGTGTCCGGTTCGAGCTCGGCGAGGGTGGTCCGGTCCAGGACTTTGGCGTGGAGGATGTACATGGCCTTCTCCTCGCGGTCCAGCCGTTTGGTGGCGTGGATGTCTCCTGACTTTTCATCGATCAGAAACAGCGTCCCAGCTCCATCTCCGGTCAGAACGTACTTCACATTTCCGTCTCCTTTGTCCATGTTTGAGTGGAGCTGGAGAGAGGAGAGACAGAAGTTTGGTTAACAAAGCCGTATTGGGGATTAACTTTACGCTTTAGTTATGTTATAGAAACTCAGTACCATTTTTGATACCAGACTGAAGAAAAAAAAACATAAAATTCATACAAGATAATGTAATTTTCAACTCAAAATAATAATAATTTATTTAAAGCCCTACCATGTAACCTTTTAGCCAAAACTACAATAAAATTAATGTTGTTTTTTGTTTCATTTTGGACATTTTGGATATAGCTTTGAAAAACGTGGAAAAAACACAGAACAAAACATGTGTCCTTACTGTAAGCATGTATGCATCTCCACAAACCTGACTCGGCTATGATATTAAACAATAAGGCATGAAAAATGATCTCCATGGAGAATTTTCTTAATTATAAGTATAATTGTCACATATAGACTGTTACAATATGTATATAATATGTTATTGCATGCAGGAAAAGTTACACATTGTTGCTTTTCTATCACCATGTGGTATTTATTATACTAACTGAGGTACAGGTCTGGCTTTGTTAAACTTGTAATTTAAATTCCCTTATTCAGTCCTGTTTTAAACCTGGTTTGGTTCCTCATTTAGATCTGACTCAGTCCGGTTAGAGACCTGATTTGTCTGGTGGTTAGGGATGGAACTAGATCTTGTGCCAAAAGATCTCGCGAGACAAAATTGCCACAAGATTCTGCACGCATACTAAAAATGATTTTGTGATATTTTTTCCACAAGTTTTTACGTTTGGGTTGAAAAAATATTAGTATTGGCGAGCTGTATTTTTTGAGAATGTGTAGTCCCAAAAAGCAGAGCTACAATGACAGCAGAAATATTAAATAAAGTACATAAAAAAATGGTGATGCATTTATTATATGTATTTATTATAGCCTAAATAATCTCATCTTGCCTCGTTCTTGTAGATCCAGTCTCGTGTCTTGTCTTGTGGAAATTGCATCTCGTCCCACCCCTACTGGTAGTTTAACTTCTTATGTTTTTTTTTAATACAACGTGTATTTACCTTGTTGACAGTTCTGAACATGGCTTGCACCTAGCAGCCGAAACATGTCAACAAGGTAAATACACGTTACTGTATTGTCTTAAAAAAAGAACCCAAGAAGTTAAAGTACATAAAAAGACAAAATGAACATCTTTGGCCTAATGGCAGTATTTGGAAAACCTATTATAGAATTGATGTTCTTGTTCTGAAAGATTAGATAACATGAGGTTATTATCTGGCATAAATGCAGCAGATGGGGTGACTTAATGGGGCAAAATGTGTCTTGCCCCAGTACGTTACGTAGTATGATATAAGCAGCTCTTGAGGTCAAAATAGGTCCACTGTAGAGGCCAGGAGAACGTGTGCCTCAAAACCACACGGTTGCAAATGCTTTTGGTGATGTTTCAGACGCGTGTTTCCTAAAAAATGAACCCAATACTCCAAAATATGCTCTTCAAATGCCGTTTATTTCCATGCATTCCTTTAACACGGTTCCTCCTCACATATGCAACACCTGCTGCACTAACTACCTCCCCTTTAATCGGCACGGGGGGTCAGAACATTGAACCAGTGATTTTGGCCGCTACAGTCCACTGCGTACTGTCTGCATCAAATTATAAAGAGTCCCTGATTATTGTCCGATAGTCAGGAACTGCATGTTAGCATGCTTGTTGTTGTCAGCTTTACCGTCACAACAAAACTCTGCGCTGGTTTCTGAAAAACGCTTATGAACTCATCACCGTGAATAATTAGAACACTCTGAATCCGTACGGAAAGTGAGGAATAACTTTGAACCACTGCTAACTATTTAAAAAGTAAGGTAAAGTAATTCAGTTTTTCATGTTTTTTTAAGACTGTAAAAATCATCATGTACTTGTAAGTCCCTATATTCCTATTCATTTTAGCTTTCAGTTGAAGAATAGAACCACTGACCTTGCAAAATACAGAGATTTCACATTCACAGCCAATTCACAATGTAATAACCTTGTGGGATTTCATAATAATTTGATCTTGAACACGCAAAGACTCAAACTGCCACTGAGTTTAAGCATTATGTGAGCAGATTTCTACAGTATTTCTCAGTATTATAAAAGCAAATACAACTCCACTCTGTCAGATTAAAGTTCGGCGTAGTGCACCGTGATTAACTGTTATTACAAACCCAGTGAATCTGATGTAGCTTTGGCCTGTTCGCTTCATTTTACCACTGTTTGCATCAGCACTGTGGGGCTGCCTGTTTATTTGGCATTGGGAAGTGAACTCTCTGTCTGTCTGTCTGGAGTATTCCCTTGTAAAGTAGGCACTAAACTGGGTTGAGTCATTAATTATGGAATGGATTGATTTCAAGCAGTTGCCTCAAAGGACTGGAGCGCCCTATAACCTGTGTGAAGGTGAGATGAAATAATGGAGAATACAGAGTGGAAACCATTGCAAGATGAATAGAAAGCTACATTAAAGGGCCCATGTTACGCTATGTTCTGATCTATGTTGTAATATTGTTTCCTGGCCACAAACACACCTGGAGTTATGTTTAGTTTCGTTCACACACAGATCCTGTATATTTTGGCTGAGTTCTCCTCTCAAACTGTTCCACCTTGTGATACAGGAAGTGCTCCACTGTCTTTTTAACTCCACACACCTTCACTAGAATCATTTGGATCAATTCAGCTCTGGAATTGCTAATCTCTTCTGAACGAAACGTAAAATGTAGCTGTTAACATGAAATCTACAACTACATGACATCACAAGGTAGAACAGAGCATTTTGAGTTTTGGAGATGAAGACTGACTAATGATAAAGGGTTAGTCAAACACGTGTGAATGAAACAAAACACAGCTCCAGGCATGTTTTTGAGGAGGAAACAACATTTTAACATGGCTTAAAGCTCACAAGACTGTGTAATATAGGACCTTTAAAGGTTCATCTTGTAACTTTAGGTGTTGGAACAACTTTTATATTCCGTTTCATGCGATCTCTAAGCATGAATTTCTTCTCATCTTATATTGATCTGAGGACTGGGACAAGTGTGCTTAAAATGTCTGCAAATATTGGAAGCCGATAACTTTTTTCCCCCATTTAAAGGAACTCTTAAAATTAGTAATGAGGAAAATAAAATCCGAACATATGGCCCATCTTACGTCTCCAAAACTAATTAAACGAAATGTACTGTTACTGAACATCCCGTCATCTCTTTCACAAACACAAACCAAAGAAACTTCAAGAGCCCACTACTGACGCTCAGATATATTTACATTATGGATCTGTCGCCTTGTTTGTTTTGACACAAACTGCTAATTTTAGAAATGTAAATGTCCTTAGCTTCCCTGTGGATTCAATTTATGCACAACTCCAGCTCTGATCCAGCCTTCACCAGCGCCACACATTCAAAACAGCATTCAAATCACTCTACGCAATTCAGCTGCCCTGTTTGACAATTCAAAAGTCCTCTGTAAATTAGTCCTTCTATTCTTCCACTTGATTGCACTTCTAAAGGTGCACTCTCTCCATTGAGATGTTATTGTTTTATCTGGAATGTTCCACACTACGCCGTTAAATTTGATTATATGGACTTAGGCTTAGACGTAGATGAACTTAATTGATCCGCAACGGATATTACTTGGAAACAGTAGCTCACCCATCATAATATAATATAATAACAAAAGTAGTAATACATTTTAAATAAGTAGCAAACATACCAAGAAACCAGTGTCAAAAAGGCACAAATATATAAATGTATATGTACAAATAAAAGCAAAAATTCAATGGAAATAAGTAAATAATAATCTATTATTCATGGAGAGCTACCACGTGATTCTACTGAGCGATGTTGCAGGTCATATCTGTTGAATTTTGAGCAATGCAAATGTCTGTAAAGAAATAAATACTAATGCCATACTGTGGAACATTCTAGGTAAAGAACAACCTCTGCATGGAGCTTAGGCTGTATAACTGGACATAATCGATTCTGGCTCCAATTCAACATGGTCCCACTTTCTGTAACTGCTGCTGTCAGACTCGTGCTAGTCTAAGTGCCAGTCCCCTATTTTGTCTCTAAATCAAGATATGAAGATCAATAACAGACCAATCAGGTGAATTAATAAAGTAAATACTAGTAATCAGGTGAATTAATAAAGTAAATACTAGAAATCAGGTGAAATGATGAAGTAAATACTAGTAATCAGGTGAATTAATAAAGTAAATACTAGTAATCAGGTGAATTAATAAAGTAAATACTAGTAATCAGGTGAATTAATGAAATAAATGCTAAAAATCAGGTGAGTTAATGAAGTAAATACTAGAAATCAGGTGAATTAATGAAGGAAATACTAGAAATCAGGTGAAATAATGAAGTAAATAATAGAAATCAGGTGAATTAATATAGTAAATACTAGAAATCAGGTGAATAAATGAAGTAAATACTAGAAATCGGGTGAATTAATGAAGTAAATGTTAGAAATCAGGTGAATTAATGAAGTAAATACTAGAAATCAGGTGAATGAATGAAGTAAATAGAAATCAGGTGAATTAATATAGTAAATACTAGAAATCAGGTGAATAAATGAAGTAAATACTAGAAATCAGGTGAATTAATAGAAACAGAAATAGAAATATGTTTAATGTCATATTGTGGATCATTCCAGGCAAAGCAATAACCTTTCCATGAAGCATAGACTGTATAGTTGGACACAGGCTTCTCGTTTGGATCTTAAAATGTCTGTCTCCTGCTCTGCATGATCCTGCTGTTTTTATTTCACAATTTTGTCCCTAAATCAAGATATGAACATTAATATCTGCTAGTGTTGGCAACAGGTTTGACTGACAGCGTTGCTAACCGCCCCGCTGCCAAACCAGCAGGTGTGGGCGGGAAACCTTCAATGTACCTTCAATAACCTCAGTCCTAATTGGCTCTTTGGCTGCTGTGATACACATGCTCGGATTTCCAAATATGAACAGTCTATACCGTGGAGTCAATCAGACGGCTGGCCCTCTACCTCTTCTGACCATAAACCACAGACAAGATGAGCCAAATCTGACCTTTCAATCTACTATCTAGAAGTTGTCAGAAGCAGTAATGGTGTTTTTGCAATGACAGCACTGGATTCAGACTCATTAAATCAGTGCTTGCGACACTGGGTATATTTAGAGCACTATTTCAAATGACAAGTAGTTAGAGAGGCTGTATTAATATTAATGTGGCTAGCATGCTGTGGGAAGGGGGAGCTAATTATTTTCCTTTCGACAGTTTTGGTGTCAACAGTGAGAGAGAAAAAATAAAAAGTTTGGATGGAAGTCAGACATATACTGGCAGACGCGATGTTTGAATTTCAAAATGGGGCAGAATTAGCAACAGGAAACAGTGAAGTTCAAATGAGCAGTACGCACACACTTCTTTGGTAAAGTCTATTGAAATGGCTACTGCTCTGTTTAAAATTGTACATTTATTTGCATTGTGGGAGTGCAGAGTCGTGCCTGTAAGAGTAGGTTGCGTTACCTCCGCTGAGGATGACTGACAGGGCAATAATAGGGGAAATGCATGTGGATTTGAAGCATTCGAATAGGCTTTTATAGCAGCACGTTTCACAGGAAAAAGTGAATCCTTTGGTGACACATGATCTGCGCTCCTGCTTTAAATGCATTGTGTTTGGAGTGCTGCAGTGACAGATACAGGCTCGCGTCAAGGAGGAGTAACACGGGGGAAAAAAGGTAAAAAATATTTCAAATAATTATTATCAAGTAAAAATACATAGACTGCGTAGAAATGCATTATATCAGCCTAGGGAGTTTCATTTTTATTCATTTGACCATAAACATCACTGATAATGAGGAAAATAGTCTCTTAAAGCACCACCATGTAACTTTCTGGAAGTGGTGTTCAATTCATGATTCAGTTTAAATAGAAAGTTAAAACTATAGTCTACTTCGGAACATTTTCCATTGTGATTAATTCATTTTATGTCATATTATAGTCAAAGGAGGAAAAAAAAAAAAAAACATTTCCATGGAGACACAAAGGAGAAGCCCCTCCTCCTCCCCGTCAGGCCAAATACGAGTCAGGTTTGTGGAGATGCAAGCCCACTCATAGTAAGGACTCATTTTTTATTAACTTGCATTTATTTTTGTGGGTAAAAAGTTACACAGTGGGGCTTTAACTAAGAAACCTAACTTGAACCCTTCTGCTTCCCAAGCCACATGTCATTATGTTATTAGGATCTGGGCTTTATTTATTGCATCACAGGTTATTATCTTAACATTTTTCTGCTACAGGAATGGAATGTTCCATAGTGTTGCAGACCCGACTTGTCACCTGCTTGACTCCATGGTGATATGTCTACTGCAATACTTTGGAATATTCAAGTAAGTAAAACAATAATACTTTGGTCTCTACTAGTATTTATTGTACCACAGGTTATTATGTTTAGATGTACATCTAAGTGGTTTCAAGTTATTTTTTAAACGCTGAGTGTTCCACAGTGTCGCAGATCTGACTTGTGACCTGACCTGGAGTTGCCTACTGCGTGTCTCCATGGTGATAGATAAGAAGTTAAATGCCATACTCTGGACCATTCGAGGCAAAACAAAAACAAGCCGCTTTCCGACCCTCCGCCAGAAAATTTAACATTAACGAAACACATTTAAGATAAGTCAAAATGAATGATGAATTGAAATCCCTTTATTCTTACTCATTATTCTTAAGCAAAGCCGTTGATGTGCCGAGTCAAATCACTTTTTGTTTCTAATGTAAAATAATGCATTTTCACTACAATACAAAAACCCATCTCTATATTTACTGCAGATTCTAATGAAGCTACTTTCTCCTGCCACTCTCGGCTCTGCACCATAACGCAGTCTTTTGATTACTTCCCTTCTCTCTTTTATTACCATATCCCTCAGTCTTGGTTGTTAATTCTTTAAAACGCGCCCACCTACGAAAACAACAAATGACAGACCATCAAAGCCCTCTGCCAGATGCTTAATGTGCTTCATAATGGACTTTTTACAGTGCGCGGAGAGGCTTATGTCATATATTTACATATCTATACGCCTGTGTTTTTGCCCTTGTGGACCTTACCTCATGCACTTGTGCTAATTACCCAACGTCTACATGGACTTGTGGATAAACTTCTCCTCCCTGGATCTGTATATAGATTTCCTAGTGAGTGTAAGTGCAAATAAAGAGGAAAATGTGCATCCGTAAGCAGCTTTCAGTGGGTTATTAAGAGAAAGTTAAATTATTCTTCTCGGAAAAAGCTGTGGACTGGCCCAGGTGCATAAAGCAAAGTTATTCTCTATTTGATCTCCGTGGGGAAGCTGTATGGAAAGTGTAGGGTATAATTACTCTTTATGTAACATCTGCAGTGCTGGCCTAGATATGTGTGTTTAGATGCAGTTCCCACATGGAGTAAACGTGTTAAGATTTGAAATTGTGTCCATTTGTCAACTATAGAAACTGCTTTAAAGAAAATAAAAAAATAAAAAAATAAATAAATAAATAAAAATAATAAAAAATAAGTAAATAAATAAATAAAATTATTATTATTATTATTAATAATAATAATAATAATAATAATAATAATAATAATAATAATAACGATAATAATAATAATAAAGCTTATTATTATTATTATTATTATTATTATTATTATTATTATTATATGATGCTTATCACAGTAACTCACAGACTGACTGATGGCAAAGTTGGTGAAGTGTCTTGCTCAAGGACACAACTACCAGCTGCACAACTACAAGTGTAACAGATATTGTGAAGTATATTAGCCTGGAGTTGTGTTTTGTTTCATTCACACACGTTTTAACACACAAAGCATGCATATTTAGCCTGTGTCCTTCTCCCAAACTGAACAAAAACTGCACCAAAACGCTCCACTGTGTTTTTAAACTCCATACACCTTCACTAGAATCGCTGTGATGATTTAATCTTTGGAATTTCCAATCGTTGGCTTAAAGCTCACAAGAGTCAATTTTGTGTGTAATATAGGACCTTTAAGTGGCAATTTGTGGGGGGAAAAAAAAGTATCTTGCTCAAGAACACAACTACAGCTGCACAGCTACGAGCGTAACAGATATTGTGAAGTATACAAGTATTTCCAAACACTTTAATACATGTGTTTTGCCATTGTAATGGTTTGGTGAATTTCAGCTGTTAAATGTTCAATTTTATGCTGAATTTATTGTCACAGACTCAGGCCCCACTCAAAATATTTAAACTTTGACTTCACTTCTGTGTAAATGCATCCGTACTGTGAGTGGGTTCTTCTCTCGATGACCAGAAACTACGCCTGGCGGTGTAATAAAGACAATTTAATGCCATACTGTGGTTTATTCCAGGCAAAGAGCTATAACATTTCCATAGAGATCAGCAGGTGGAGTACTCAGATCAAGTTTTCTGTTTTTGTCACATAGTCATTGCCAAACATATCACTTTTTTATTGCATTTTCTATAATCTGTAATCAGGGCAGAATTCTGTTTGTTCTTGTTTTCCACACATAAATTTGTAGATTTTTATTATATATATTTTTTTTAAATCTAAGTTGTGAAGAAGAAGATTAGAACTTTCAAACACAACTTCATACTTTATTCAAGGTGCATGGCTGAAATAGTGTAATTTTTGATGAGCTGTATGTAAAATATAGGTTTATTTACTTTACGAAACATATACAGAGATGGCCTGGATTTTCGTAAACAAGATGGCTGCACATATGCCCATGCATTTCCATAAGAAGTAAGCATAACAGTTTGGATTCAGATCGCCTGCTCTAAAACCACTGAAATGCCATGACTCTTCTATGTGTTGATGCAGGATCTGGTACAATATAAATAGCAAAAGTACCACTCAAAGTCCTCAAAGCTGGTGCACTACTACAGCCTACTGCAAGCTGTAATCTGGTACACTGTTTTTTTTTTTTTTTTTTTTTTTTCCTGCGGTGTTTTGTCAAAATGAGCTGGATTCAAATGGCAAATGTCCCCTCGCTGCTGCACGGTGGATGAGTCACTGTGGTTTAGTAACATGCCCGAGTATTTGCAGTCATTCAAACGAGGGATAATTATAGGAAAACTGAATACTGGTGTGAAGATGGCTTTCCGTGGATATACAAATATGGGTATTGTAGCTATTGTGTAACTATTCTGGTTAGGGGTCTGCCACCACATTATGACATTAACAAAAAAGCTATTAAAACATACAATATCTACAGGAAATATCTATAATATATAACAGTATTATTATCCTCTGCATTTCATTTTATTTAAGTATATAGTTTTTTTTTTGTTTTTGTTTTTTTTTACTCTTGTATAATTGATTTTCTGTATTGTTTGTTTAATTTTATCATTTTGACATCCCCATTTATCCCCTGCCTCTTAAACTGTATGTTTAAAAAAAAATAAAATAAAATAAAAAATATGATATTAAACAGCTCTACTTTACAGTTATTCAATTACAGGTAGTTTTATTGCTCAAAAATACCTAGAAAAACAGGCATTCTGACTGAAACTTGGTCTTGTTTGGTCTAAATGAAGCTAGAAAGGTTTAATGCCGTACTGCGAAACATTCCAGACAAAGCAATAACACCTCCATGGAGAAAAGCACCAGAAAAGTTACACAGTGCACCTTTAATTTGAGTCATGTCACGACACATTTATTATGCAAGTAAATTTGTTTTGTAACTTGTCCAATTATGAGTGTTGACGTTTTGGAAAATTTGAGTAAAATGTAATCATAAACTGTGTTCATTACTTTATTGTAATTTGCAGTGCTGAAGTTAACTCGCACTATGGTTGTTATGGTAACTGAGTAGCTGACACTCTCGCCTCACAGCAAGAAGGTTAGTTTCTCGGCACCTGGAATTAATTAATTATGAATTTGTACAGCACAATTCACACACAAAGTAATTCAAAGTGCTTTACAGAATAAGAAAGGCATTCAATTAAAGACCATACAAACAAATCAAAACATAAATTATCATAAAATGATCATTAAAAGAGAGAAGAGTGCAGAATAAACACATTTCAGTCATATACAGCCAAACAAAACTCTTTGAACCTGGATTTAAACATAGTCAGAGTAGATTTATTCTGTTTATTTGCAAAACATTTACGAGCAGTTTATACATTTTACTTTTATTTTGAGGAAAGACAACTCCTCAAACCGTATAACTTAAAGGCTTATGAATTGGGCCAAAAAAACACACGATATTAACAAAATGAAGTCAAACTTGGACTAGACCAGGACCAAACGAAGTCTACCATAGCCAAACCTAGACCCAGACCTAGACCAAACCAAATCTAAACCAAAGATGTTCATTTTGTCTTCTTTTGTACTTTAACTTCTTGGGCTCTTTTTTTAAAGGCAATACAGTGACGTGTATTTACCTTGTTGACATGTTTGGGCTGCTGCTGCATCTTCAGAACTGTCCCCGGTGTTGGTGGTGACGTGTCGTATATCAGCTGTTGTTACTTCCTGTAGTCGTGGTCAGCTGTTGTTACTTCCTGTAGACGTGGTCAGCTGTTGTTACTTCCTGTAGGCGTGGTCAGCTGTTGTTACTTCCTGTGGGCGTGATCGGCTGTTGTTACTTCCTGTAGGTGTGGTCGGCTGTTGTTACTTCCTGTAGGCGTGGTCAGCTGTTGTTACTTCCTGTAGGCGTGGTCAGCTGTTGTTACTTCCTGTAGGCGTGGTCAGCCTGATGGACCTGACAGGTCGCTCAGACTGACCACGCCTCCCGTCACCCGGTGCTATAGATTGGGATGAGGCACGGGTCATTGGATCGGAAAACAACAAGTTCAAACGCTGGATCAGGGAGGCCACTGAAATCAGGAAACGAGGCACGGACAGCATCAACCTTGATGACGGAGCGTTCCTCCATTCACACACCTGGGACATCCTCCTCCAGAGACCACCAGGCGATGGGAGGCGTGGTCAGTCTGTGCCACCTGCCAGGTCCATCAGGCTGACCACGCCTACAGGAAGTAACAACAGCTGACCATGCCCACAGGAAGTAACAACAGTTGACCACGCCCACAGGAAGTAACAACAGCTGACCGCGCCTACAGGAAGTAACAACAGCTGACCGCACCTACAGGAAGTAACAACAGCTGACCACGCCTACAGGAAGTAACAACAGCTGATATACGACACGTCACCACCAACACCGGGGACAGTTCTGAAGATGCAGCAGCAGCCGAAACATGTCAACAAGGTAAATACACTTTATTGTATTGTCTTTAAAAAAGAACCCAAGAAGTCAAACCAAGACTAGTGTGAACTCCACCATAGTCACTTTACTCCACTCCAACATGGACATTTTAGACTTTCCAAACATTCCAAACCCACAATCATCCGACGCTTGAGAAACTCATATTGACAAAGCGCGCGACAGTATTCCAAACCAAAGCTAGCGTTAGCATGTAGCCGTGGTCTTTTTCCTCCCAGATTGCTGGAGCTGCACAGAGAGGCGCCTTGATGAGTGAAGTCTAAAGCTCTAACACTGCCTTACTGTCTACAAAGCGGCCCGCAAAATCATTGGCAATTCTCCTCAGGTCTGGGCTAAGCATTGCTCGCTGCTGCAGAGAGGAGATAGCAAAATAGAGAGGAGAACGGATACACAATAATTACGCTCACCCTCCTTTTTAAGCCAAAAGCGAGAATTTTTCACTCAGTTGCTACGCGTGTTAGCCAGGTTCAGCTACACAGCAGCTTAAAAACGCTGGCTGGCTGGCTGCTGTTACATGCGCAGCAGAGAGAAACAGCTAAGAAAACACAGCGTTTCTTTGATAAATATTGAGAATGCTCACTGCTAACATTCTGAAAACACAACCTTTTACTATATGTTCTAATGCAGGCAATTACCGTGACTGGTTTTGAATAGGACTGGGGGCTTTTGGGAAAGTATTGCTTATGGTTGCGAGTGCTTTTAGAAGTAGGGTGTCCCGGCTTCACACAAGAAGCCACTGTGACAGGAGTGAGAGAAAAGCTACCGCGTAGAAATACAGAGGGAATATGTGAATTAAAGTGAATATTACAGGTTTTCATGTGTTTTTCTAATTATTATGATTCGGTTTAATGTTAAAAAATGTAACATAGTTTTACTTTCCGTTAAAGGGCCCCTGTTACGCCATTTTCTGATCTATGTTATAATGCTGTTTCGTCATCAAAACACGTTTAACCCACAAATCCTGGATTCTCTCAAACTGAAAACACTCCGTTCCACCTTGTGATGTCTCCACTGTGTTTTTAAACTCCACACACCTTCACTAGAATCACTGTGATAATTTCATCCCTGGAGTTTCCAATTTCTACTGAACAAAAGGTAAAAAAGGAGCTGTTAACTTGAAAACTACAGTTTCATGACATCACAAGGTTGAACGGAGCATCTTGACAGACTAATAATAAACGGTTACTCAGATGAAACAAAACACAACTCTAGGTCTGTTTTTGAAGAGGTAATGGCATTATAACATGACTTAACACTCACAAGAGGGGGCTTGTGGGAAAAAAGTTGAAAAGAAAAGTACTAAAATACAAGAATTAGCGTTAGACTTGTCACAATAATTACTATATCGACTTATCTTTCAGTATGAAAGCTGGAACAGTACATTTGGGGGCTCAACATTTATCATGTGTACAGTTTCTTTGCAATAATGGGAAGAGTTTTGTTATTTTCTTATAATAATATAAGAATTGAACTGTAGAAGAAATAACTTAGATGGGTAATTTTTGGTTCATTTGTTGCAGTGAATTTTATGATACTGTCTATTTAAAAATGGTTTAATGGGATTGCCCTGCTTTATTGTTGTTGTGTCAGTGGCATAAAGGAGTTTTAATATGATCTTTTATTGCAATATTTCTCTGTAGCAATGTGTCATGCTTCAAAATGTGTTATTATGACAGGCCTAAGTAACAGCGAGTCTGAAAACGGAATACCTCTACCTTCCTTCAACACCGAAAACTCCTTTGAAAATCCAGGGTCAATTACAGGCAAGGAACACATTTGCTGCTGTCACTTTAAACCTTCATTTAACACAAAATATTGGTGTTGTCGTCACACTTGAACTCTTGTAAGTTTAGATCTGGCACAGAACCATAACCAAATGAGGAAAATGCCATGTTTTGCATAAGCGCAGTGTGGTGAAATTGCGTACTCGTACTCGTTCTTGTAAAATGCAGCATCCCCCTGAGAAATATTGTGTGTAGGTGATCATGTACATACACAAGTCTTTTAGTTTTGAATGTGCATGAGATAATGTTCACAGTGGAGGGTCTGCCAAATGCTCGTCTCCATGGAGATGTGATCAATTTGCATGTTCCAGAGTGTTGAATTAAACTTTAGAGTAAGAATGGATGCAGTTAATTAAGCAGTAACGACACTTAGAGCATACTAATTGCAACATATATAAGTTCTTTACTGTGGAACATAACAATAGCCTCACCGTGGCGACAATCAGGGTGATTTACAGGTTGGATCTGTGGAGAGGCAAGCCAACTCACAATAAGAATGAATGCTGTTAATTAAGCAATGAAAACACTTGTAATGCTCTGAAAAATACATAAGTTCAATCCCTACTGTGGCACATAACAGGCAAAACAGTAACGTCACCATGGAGACAAGCAGGTGACAGATCCCGTGCCAGAAAAGTTACACAGTGCACTTTAAAGAGAATGGACATGGGATAACTGTCAGGATAACTGTTTACTGTTAGAATACTGAGGATTTTGTGGGGAGGTTGGACAAATTGTGAAATATTGGACCTCTCATTAAACAGGTTCAACACGTTTTCTTTCTTTTGAAAATGTTTTACAGCGGTACCACCTCATGACCTGCAGAATCCGCAGAAAGAAATGTTAAAGGGCCTATATTACTGTTCGGATCTGAGTTCTTCTCTCAAACTGAAGAACTCATACCCCTTTAATAGAATAATTTGGATGATTTCAGCACTGGAATGTCCAATCTCTACTGAACTAAAGCTAAAAAGTAGCTGTTAACTTGAAAACTACCACTTCATGACATCACAAGTTGGAACAGAGCATTTGAGCTTTGGAGATGTAGACAGACTAATAATAAAGTTACTCAAACATGTGTGGGTGAAACAAAACACAACTCCTGGTCTGTTTTTGAGGAGGAAACAACATTATAACATGACTTAAAGTTCACAAGAGTCAGTTCCACACAGCAGCACAAGCTCATGTCCCCGCCTGAGAAAGCAGTATTAACACTGAAAAACATCCAATCACCGCCATCTTACATATGTACCTCTCATCTGTTATCATGCTCTTTTAGCCTCTCCAGCCTCCTCCGCTCCTCCATCTACTACCTTCTGTGTACATGAGTGCCTCTGCTCACTCTGTACATCGCCTTGATTATCGTAATCACAAAATCAACTCCAAATGACAGTCGAGCTCGTGCGTGTGGTCTGATTGGAGAGCCCTGATTGAATTGAACAGGAAATAAACACGCTATCCCACAATGCATTGCAGCGAAGGCCAGTTTTACGAGCACCAAGCCATCAGCTCCTTTTCATGACTTCGCCCATAAAACCGCTTTTGATTCAGTATTTTTCCTTGACACGTGAAACGTTTATCCATCTAAAAATGTCACTTTTAATTCGCTTGTTCATCACACGTTCGAATCAGACGGTATTTCTCGTGGCAGGCTGGGGAATTAGCGATTACTTGGCACGTGTAGCTCAGCCCTGGTTTTTTTCACCTTTCAGCTAATGCATTATGGCCGCATGTTTTCCTGACAGTTTAATGGTAAATGATATGAGACTTTGGAAGAGCGGGACGGAGGGTGGAGGGAGGGTTGGGGGTGTAATTGCTGTCACGCCATGGAGTTTGGTGCCAAAAAGCATCAAAGTGTCAGATAGAAAAGCGCAGTGCTCAAGACACTGACATCTCACTGCAGTGGCCCTGTATAATTAGTTTGGTGTTAGTATTTAATGATGAGAATATCAAAATGCAGCGTCCCTGGTGTCGGGTATAGGAGTGCTTTAGATGTGAAGTCTTGCTTTGAGACATGGTGTGTTTCATTATGATAAAATTATCATAGAATATTATTGTTGCGTTGTCTTGTCTCTTTTTAAATGTTCTGTATGGATCCCCTGGAGTCTGAAATAAAACTTGATTAATTGATTGATTGATTGATTGATTGTGATAACTGGTGATACTTGGATACATTGACCTTTTCTATAAACTTCCCAGAATCGTTTCCAGACACAATACTGTACCGAGGGCACTCATTGCCAGCTCAGTCCTTGTTGTCTTGGTTTACGTCATCAGAGGTATAATACTCCTTACAATGGAAACATAGCCAGACTGGACTGCACTAGACTGGGTCCCGTATTGATGATAAATAAACTTCACCTGCGTTAGAGCTCCAAGTCTCGGACTACTTAAATTTAATCTGCAGAGCATACTTTTACTCCATTTTGAGTAATATATTTCAAAGTTTAACAGTACTCTTACTTGAGTAATAGTTTTGGTTACTCGTCCCACTGTGTGTGTCACAACAATAACACAAATCTATGGGGGATTAGACTAGTTTAGACTAGACTAGTCCAATTTTTCCCATTTCAAGCATTTGATGCCGGGTGTCTTGAGCGTTCACAACCCAAAAAAATCGGAACTTTTGATGAAATTCACTGAGCTTTAATGTGTTTCAAGCATAATCTCATGGCGTTTGGCACAGTTTTGATGCTGCAGATTGAACGTAGATTTTATATTTTTACATTTTTTTAATACTGAAAATGACACCAGTCGATACTACAGCTAATATCAAAACTTAATACTTATTTGAGCAAGTATCAATACAACAGTATAAAATCACATTGAACAGGACAAAATTTTGACCTTTTCTAGTTTTTTGACAGATTGTGCTTTATCTAAAATAGTATAAGCCAACACGGCAACATTAACACAGTATAATTATTCTTTTTATTTTATTATATGCAGTATCAAGGATCATGCCTATTAACACTTACTATCGAAATCGAATTTAACATTTTGTTCTGTCTCAACACAAGAACATATTAAAATGCCTTGTTAAATGTCATTGAATTGTTCAGACTGTTTACCATGTATTACATTACTTTACGAAAATATGGTAATAGTCTTCAAGTCATAAAAACAAGTCAAGAACAAATGAATTTAGTATCAGAATCTGGTGCCAAAAACACCTCTACTCAAAAGTGACATTGCTGGCATATCAATGGACTTCTTCTTTTAAAGTTAGCATTGTTTCATCACAACAGAAGTCACTTTTGCATGGCCTTTCCGACTGACAGGGTGAATCTTTTCATCCATTTTGATTTCTCCTTTTCTTTTAACAATGTTCGGATGAGGTGTTTTTGGATGGGGAAGTTGTCATGCTCCCAACTACTCAACCCCAGACACTTGTTTACGGCGCAGATGAGTTGGGTGATGAAAGCTCGCCTTCCTTCAGAGAAAATTGGCTGTCTCCAGGCCCCTCATTTCGTTCCGAGGAGCTGATGGGTGCGGCGCGCTCGGCTCGGCTCCTGTCGGCAGTGAGACAGGACAGGTGCGGTGACAGGAGCAGCGCTGATCTAAAAGGAGCAGGAAGTCCCGGAACTCAACTTTGTGCCATCGGATGAGAGGTCTGAAGGCACAACTTTTTGAATGTTGTGAAGGCATTATGAGCAGATTTAGCATTTTTTGGGGTGTTAAAGAAAATATATTTAACGTTTTTCTGGTTTATTATAATCAACGATATCTGTAGATTATTAATTTGGAATTTGTTCATGTTAAATTCTAATGTTGATCTCAAAAACTTCAGAATAAGGGTCTGTTGGTTTAAGTTCAAATTTGAGGCACTGATTTCTTATCCGGAGCTGGAGAATTTTCCCTATTGTGCATGTTTTGGCAGACAAATATTTTTTTAGTTTTTAGTTTTTTATACTGTTTGAGAGCTCTCCTAACCAGAGATCTGACCTGTAACTCGGCCTGATGGCATCACTCTTGTGTCCATGCCAAATTGTGGATTTTTCAGTTTCTATTGTACATGGTTTTGGCAGACACATTTTTTAGCTTGTTGCATGTTGGACAATTTTATATCATATTGCATTGTGATCTGCAAATTTGTAGACGTTTTCTCGACATTCTTTACTTTCCGTCACCCACTCTTCTCATTGGTCAACGTTAATCAGGCTCTGAGTGAGTGACATTCGTGTCTAACCAATCACAGTGAAGCATGAAGTTCAGCCTTGTAATGTAAATAATTTCCCTTGTGGATCAATAAAGTTTGTCTAAGTCTAAGTAAAATCAAAAATAATTTATTCAATCTAGCTTGGGTATTTTCTTAAAATAAAAAAAAAAAAATATATATATATATATATATATGTTGGGCTGACCTTGTTGGAAAGTACCCTAAATCTGCAATATGTAATAAATCTGAACACACTGCTCGGACTTAACATAATAGAACAGAATTGCTTTCATTGTCCATATATTGAACTATGTGTAGAATCCCTCAGTCGTCCAGGTAGAATCCATAGCAAAAGGAGAAATTTAATTTGTCAACTGGACAGAGTTTATTTGGTGGAATACGTTTCGCAGCTCATCCAAGCTGCTTCTTCAGTTCTGGTCAGATGCTGGTGGACACTGCCTTATATCTGCTTATAAAGCAGTGTCCGCCAGCATCTGACCAGAACTGAAGAAGCAGCTTGGATGAGCTGCGAAACGTATTCGACCAAATAAACTCTGTCCAGTTGACAAATTAAATTTCTCCTTTTGCTATATATTGAACTAGTATGTGAGCTCTCCTCTCTGCAGATCTGACCTGTAAGTTGGCTTGATTGCATCCCCAGTTTGTGTCCGTGGAAAAAGACCAGTTTAATGCCATACTGTGGATTATTCCAGGCAAAACAGTAACATCTACATGGAGACAAATGGTGGTAAAACTCTCTAGCAGTAGAGTTGCAAAGCTGATAATAATGTAGGTCAAAAATCAGCATTGTCAATTTATTTTTTATGGAATGATTTCTGTACTGTCATCCAATTAAATTTCAGCCTATAGTCTCTTTAAAACGTAACATGCCTTAAACACAACCTCTCACGCTCCACACAGTGAACTCAGAGACCTACCTTTCCGACGTACTGATGGTCATTGCCGCCGTATTCCTCCAGCAGGAAAAACTGGTTCCACATCCAGCCTCGTTTGGAGCGGTGCAGGATTTTCTCATTGTCCGAAATCCCAAAAAGATTCCCAATATTATTCCCCGGGTTGAACGGTAGGGCTGTGCCAGGATACGGGATACATATTAGAAGCAGGAGCAGGAGGAACAGAAGCTGGTTGGTCGTCATTGTATCCTTTAGAGAAAATGTCCAACTTTTTTTTTAATTATAAAGATAAGATTGGAATGACTAGTAGTGTTTTCAAAATGGACATTGTATTCCGTTCATTGATGCCGGTCAGATCCCTGAAAAACAGAAAAAAGAAAAATCAAAAACTGTTATAACACGACTTTCAAATAACACCTAAAGAAAAGGCATAAAAACAATACAAAACGCTTATAAGAACACATATTATGCATTCTTGTGGCTTTAATTCCCTTTTAAACATAATTTTGGTCACACTGGGATAAGTATTTCACACGTTTTCAAGTTATTTCAACCTGTATTATGCAAAATTGACTCTTGTGAGCTTCAAGTCATGTTATAATGATGTTAACTCCTCGAAAAACAGACCTGGAGTTGTGTTTTGTTTTTTTCACGTTTCAGTAATCCTTTGTTATTAGTCTATGTCTCCAAAGCTCAAAACGCTCTTGTGATGTCATGAAGCGGTAGTTTTCAAGTTAACAGCTACATTTTTATCTTTTGTTCAGAGATTGGCTATTCCAGGCTAAACTTATTCAAATTATTCTAGTGAAGGTGTATGGAGTTTAAAAACACAATGGAGCACTTCCTGTTTCACCGTATGACATCACACAGTGAAAGTGGAGTGTTTTCTCATAGATTACTCATGTGTGAAAGAAACAAAACACAACTCAACTTTGCATAATATAGGACCTTTATTGGATGTGTAATGATACAAGTCTGAAGGGAACAAAATACAATTCTGTTTTTTATTTTATTTTTTTTGTTTTCATGAGTGGACAAGAGTACAACGTGATTAAAAGCTCCAAAAAAGTTAATTTAGCCTAATAGTATACAGTATGTGTCCTTTACGGCAAAGTGTTTGGTTGTTTTCAGTCAGATTGAGTCCCATTATGCAATCAGCACAGAGAAGTACTTTTGCTGTGTTTTGTACGCGCAGAAACAGCCAGACGAAATGAGCGGTTGCATTTGGAGCGGTAAAATAACTGGAGAGATGATTACTGTGTCACCTCCAGATGTCACGAGACAGATTGAAAATATGTTTTGGGCACTTCTGTTTTGAGAGTGGCCTGAATTACTTTCCAAACTGAACAGGTTTTGTGAGGACATGAAGTTAGATGTTGCAAAAGACAGTTTTGTAGGTGGCTCGATCTAAGTATTTTGCTGGTTTTCCAAGATTGTACGGAGGTAGCGTCAATTCAGCTTGGAAGAACTAACTTCGCTCCAGTCTACCTCGTTCTCATCATCTCATCGTCCCCTTCACTTTCCTCATCCTCTCATCGTTCCCTTCGCTCTCTTCGTCCTCTCATCGTCCTCTTCACTTTCCTCATCCTCTCATCGTTCCCTTCGCTCTCTTCATCCTCTCATCGCCCCTTCACTCTCTTCGTCCCATTCACTCTCCTCATTATCTCCACGTCCCCTTCACTCTCCTCATCCTCTCACTCTCCTCATCATCTCATCGTCCCCTTCACTCTCTTCATCCCCTTCACTCTCCTCCTTATCTCCTTGTCCCCTTCACTCTCATCCTCTCATCGTCCCCTTCGCTCTCTTCAGCCTCTCATCATCCCCTTCGCTCTCTTCATCCTCTCATCGCCCCTTCACTCTCCTCATCCTCTCACTCTCCTCTTCCTATCATTGCTCCCTTCACTCTCCTCATCCTCTCATCGTCTCCTTCACTCTCCTCATCATCCCCTTTGCTCTCTTCTTCCTCTCATCGCCCCTTCACTCTCTTTGTCCCATTCACTCTCCTCATCCTCTCGTCTTCTCTAAACTCAGCCCTAAACTGCTAAAACTTTTTCTTTGTGTCAGTTTGAGTCTCTCCAAGTTGAAATAAAAGTCCATTCAAGTTTGAGTAATTTACCTGGAATATTTGCGCAGCTGTAGGCAGTAATTACAGGACACACCTTTGATAATGGCCACTCTCTAAAATAATTGTTCTTCGTATATTCATTGATTCATACTAAGTTTGTTTAATACATTGAATCAAATCAGAATTGCGATTTGAGTTGACACAGTCATCAAATTGCCATGGCTGCGATTATTTAGATAATGGAATCTCCTCTTCACCTGGTCATAATTCAGTCTTCTCACAAATGTTAATGCTCGTGGAGTTGTTAAAAATGTGCACTTTGAAAAGAATTCTATATTTAAACATAAATTGCAAACCAAACCCCATACTTAAAAAAGAATAAAGAATCCAAATGTCTTTCTGTCCAAAACTGTGCAACAAATCTTTAAAAAGTATCCACTGGTAAAACTTTTTTCTTTCTGGCTTGTGTTGACAAAGACACAGAATATTGGAAAACAAAAGAACAAAAAAGTAGTTCTCTCGACTTTCTTAAAGGTTAGCACTGACTCACGCTATAGATTTCTTGCTTATGGTAGTACATCTTCTCAAAATGACCAGAATGCAATTTGTTACTTTTGTTTTCGGGTCCTATATTGCACAGAATGGACTTTTGTGAGCTTTATACCTTGTTATAATGTTGTTACCTCATCAAAAACTTACCTGGAGTTGTGTTTTGTTTCATTCACACATGTTTGAGTAATTATGATTAGATTCTACATCTCCAAAGTTTTAAAATACTCGTTTCCACCTTGTGATGTCATGTCGTGTGGTAGCTTCCAAGTTAACAGCTACATTTTACCTTTTGTTCAGTAGAGACTGGCAATTCCACAGCTGAAATTACCCAAATGATTCTAGTGAAAATGGAGTGGAGCACTTCCTGTATTACAGCATGACATCACAAGGTGTAACATAGTGCTTTGTGTTTGAACTCAGCCTAAATATGCAGGGTTTGTGTGTGAATGAAACAAAACACAACTCCAGGTCTGTTTGTGATGAGGAAACTGGCGTAATATGAGCCCTTTTGTTTCGAATTATATTGATTTGGGTCTAATTTCAATTTTTAAGTAACTTTTCGAGAAGGGTGACCACCATTATTTGTTTCCGTGGAGATTTTATTTCTTTCTTTAGAACAGGGGTCTCCAACCTCGCCAAGGGATTTCTGAATTATATGTACTGCGCTGAATAAGTAAAATTTGATTGATTAAATGCCTAATACCATTGTACATGTATCATTTTGATGTCTAACTTTATTCACGAATAAATGGATAATGGTTTATGTTTTATAGGCATCTAACTGTACCTCACGTAAAGGCTTGTTGTGGCTCTTATAGTCATTTCTTGCGACTGTTAAAACAAGAATCTCTCTGGCAATTTCGTTTTGTAAAAGTAGCTCACCAGAGGAAAAAGTTTGGAGACCCCTGGTTTAGAATATTCCGCAGTATTGCATTAAATATATCTACCTATATGAAGATAAGCAAGTGACAGTGCCAGGTTACGTTACAGGTTAAGTCTAAGGAGAGGCAAGCCCGCTCACAGTAAGCATGTATGTTTTTCAATGTATTTTTGAACATTAAAAAAATCAATCCAGTTGAATAAATGCAACATAGGTTAGTTTAATGCTTTATTGCGGACTATTCCAGGCTAAGCAATAGCGTCTCCATGGACACACCAACACAGCAAATCTTCCAACCCTATTGTATCTTTGTGAACAAATAATATCACCTTCTCAAACAAGCCAACCAAAGCCACCAATTTGCAATTACTAATTTTCTTTTTTGCACATTTTTCAACAGCTTTTTTTGTTATTTTAAATCCAATATTGACACAGTGACAGCCGCCTCCTCCCGACAACTGTGAGGCGTCGTAATGAACAGGTGCAAAACTCAGAAAACGTGGATCTCTTTGGGGTACGTTTTGTTCCATGGCCGCCATGACAGATGCTGGAAATGTCTGCAATTATCTGATCTAAAAACACACTGAGCCCCGGTGCAAATGTGATCAAATAAAAGAACACAGCACGAGAATGGGAAATGGCTTAGGTGGGATTTCACAGTCTGTAAACTTTGGCAATTTGGGCTGAGCTGATAAATATTGATCTGCAGAACACAAATCTTACCATACGGAGCGCTCATAGGGTTCCAAAACTATGAATTGTGTATCAGGCATGTCAGGTATGTATGACAGGTAGGGCATCTGGACTAAACAAACAAACAAAACAAATATTTATTCATTTCATCATCAAGTGTCTACTGAGTTAAGGGTGCACTATGTAACTTTTTTCTTGGGGTTTCGTCGCCTGCTTGTTGCTTGTTTCTATAGATACGTCATTGCTCTACCTGGAATGTTCCACAGTGTGACATTAAAGAGCTCTACTTTACATTTATTGAATTACAGGTGGTTTTATAGCTCAAAAATACCAAGAAAAACAGACATTCTGACTGTGAGCGGGGTCGCCTTTCCACAGATCTGACCTGTAACTTGGTCTGGTTTGGTCTCCATGAAGATAGAAAGGTTTAATGCCACACTGTGAAACATTCCACACAAAGCAATAACATTTGACAAATCCTCCACCAGAAAAGTTACACAGTGCACGTTTAATGGAACTGTTTGTAGCCTGTACTAAAAAGATACTAAAATCACAACTGAACCTGTGTTGCCAGAGCTGCAGACAGAGACACATCCCGGTTTGTCTCATTCTCAGTTTATGAACCGGCCTCATGTGAAGCTCAGAACCTCCAGAATTCCCTCACTGAGCTGCAGAGGCTGCACTAGCACTGATTCAGGATTGGTGTAGGTGCTAGGGTTTAGGTAGTGACTGTTCAGATCAGAGAGAGCCATTTTAGGTTTAAATCAACTCGATTTCAGCACTGAAACTGGCAACCCAAAGGAGAGACGCATGTGTGGCTCATTCTGCTTTCTGATTGGATTATCCAGTTGAGAACCAAAACACTAAATTATAACAAACGTTGTGCCCAGTGTTTTTGTAATTAAGAATAAATCAGCATTAGAATTATCAGTAAAAGCTAAATATTTGATATGAACATGTCTACCTCATATCTGGCAACACAGATCATCGTTTTATGGACTTTAAAATCAAAAACGTATGTAGAATTTCTTTAAACGCGCAGTAAAATGTCAATAAATCAAACGGTGAGAATCGGAAATGCCTGTATCGCATTGTTTTGCTCTAATTTGCTTCGGACTTCGTGCTTCTCTGCAGTTGTCTTCTGAATTATACCGTTCGTTTCCATGGCAATATCAATATCTTTCATTAATTCCTTCCACTGCAAAAATCAGCTCCTGCACAGATTCTGGGTTTGTGGTTTCTGTGGAGTTGGGGACGGACCAGGAGGAAAAGCTTAATGGGCCCAACTGTTTCACAATGGAAGACCGGAATCAGCAATACACCCAAATTTTAGAGATTGCTTAATGGAATTTATATATATAAAAAAAAAAAAGTATGGGATTTAAACCTAAAAGATGCTGAATACTAAACCTGACATTTAAACAGTGGTGGAAGAATCAATTTTGTTACAATTTTAAGTAAAAGTACAGATAATGGAGCAAAAAAATACTCAAGAAAAGTAAAAGTATCACAGGAAAAAATCGACTTAAGTACCTGTTTAAAAATGTACTTAAAGAGTAAAAAGGAAAAGTATTTTGAGCAGACTTCAAGATTTCATAAAGCTTCAAATGTTTATTTCAAATGTGCTGATTTTTGTTCATTTTATTTTTTTGTTTTTGTTTTTTCTTAGCTTTTTTTTTTTTTTTTTTTTTTAAATGTTGTATATTTTCGTTTGTGTGAACTATAACCTTGATTTTTTCAGCAGGTTCATACAGTAACAAAAATACTTTTACTTTTCAGTTCAGTTAAAAAATGTAGTGGGTTAGAAAGTACAGATACCTTCTCCCAAGTGTAGTGAAGTAAAAGTAAAAATCTAATTAAGTAAAGTACATATACCTATTCTACCTATTTTTTAATATAAGTACAGTACTTTACTACAGTACTTTTACTTCATTATCTTCCACCACTGTATTTAAAAGCACAGTTTATCTGGTTGTTTTGTAGCTTTTTTGTTTGTGTCCTATAGTTTCCGCCAATGTATCTTTACGGACATTTTCCACTTCTGGACACAAAAATTTCTTTCAAGTTCAAGATGCTTAATACTAAACTTAGCATTCATTCAAAAGGGTGACACATTATTTAGTCCCCCCCCCCCTTTTTTGCTGATTATAATTATTAGAATTTGCCAATAATTTGCTAATAAGCTGCTAATTTTTGCATCACTAAGTGTTTCACGTGTTCACAACAAACATGGTGGGTTCAAAAACCATCAGCAGACATGTTTACTGTGTCCTTTCAGTTAAGATCACTTTTTTAGTGTGAATAAAGAACACTCACTAATCAACTGTTGTGCTGATGTAAAAGAAGTAATTTAAAAAACAAAATGGCTTCCTGGAAACTCATTGTTACTAAAGGGAGAGACTGACTTTAAAAAAAATCTTGAAAATATTTTGTAATTTGTAGGTTCGTTTGGCAGTTCACATTTCACATTTTGACCAAGATTATTTTCTATATTATAAGGTTTATAAGTACAAAAGCACAAGCACTAAATGATGTCTCTGTATGAAATGAAATTATTATTAAAAATGTACTGTTTAAGACTGGAAACCTGACTAGAAAAGCCTGTTTACCTTCAGACTTACTGCCAGGTTTCAAAATGGACAAACTCCGGTCTGAAAAAAAAAAAAAGAGGGAGAATCTAATGAAATAAATGACCAATTAATATTATTGAATGTGCAGCATATCGCTTCATTCACTTCTGTCGTTTATGCTGTTTACAAGGTCTGCTTTCTCCGAGCGCTTAGAAATTATGCAGCAGTTATATATTAGATTCAAATTGTTGCTTAATTAAGTCCATAAACACTCATTGGACTCGTTCTGAACGTACATTATTGGCTATAAAATTGTATTTACTGTGACATCTTCATTGCTGCTACAAAGCTTTCTTACATTGTCCATTCCTCTTTCTGTCAGCAGAGGGAGCTCTAACATAAATCTATTGGAAACTGGGACCTTACAGTATGTATCCCACACAGAGACATTATTTTAAGTTCTGAAACGTGAAATACAAATGTCAAAGTGACCAAAAGCATGTTTAAAATCCAATAAAGGCCACAATTTAAAGGTGCATTGTGTAACTTTTCTGGTGGAGGGTCTGTTGAATGCTTTTCTCCGTGGAGATGTTATTGCTTTGTATGGCAGGGTATTAAACCTTTCTATCTTCATGGAGACCAAGCCAGACCAAGTTACAGGTCAGATCTGTGGAGAGGCGACCCTGCTCACAGTCAGAATGCCTGTTTTTGTAGGTATTTTTGAGCTGTAAAACCACCTGTAACTGTAAAGTGGAGCTGTTTAATGTCACACTGTGGAACATTCCAAGCAGAGCAATGACGTATCCATAGAAACAAGCAGGTGACGGACTCCCCAACCAAAAAGTTACACAGTGCACCTTCAAGCATCATAATCACATGGGAATAGAAAAGAAAGTACTATGATTTAATGTTGAAAATCACGTTAACAGTAACACTGAGGTATTGGAATCAGTATTGAGTATCAAGTCCTTAGTATCAAAATCAAGTTAAATGTTACTTAGTCCAACTTTTGTGGAAAGGGGAGGGCTGATTGGTGCTAATTACAGGTGCAAAAACCACGACAGATGTGAACAAAAGCTACAGCAGAGTCCCTCTTCAGAGCAGCTTTGAACAGTAAAGTCTGAGCTGGCGGTGTGTGTGTGTGTGTGTGTGTGTGTGTGTGCGTGTGTGTGCGTGTGTGTGCGTGTGTGTGTGTGTGTGTCCGCCCTGTGCGCCTCTCATCTGAAAAATGTTCTTCACACGCTCCACTGCGTTTCCCCAAAGTACAGGCGCACTTTTGTCTAGTCTTCCATATTGTGGCCCATTCCTCTTTCTCAGTGAAAGCACTTTCGGATGAGGGCTGTAAAATGAATCACTACAATAAAAAGGACTTGCATTAAGCTGCGTTCACACTTTTACATTCAACACATCAAAGTTCACATTAACCTGGGACTAAACCTGCAACTTAACCAAGACTAAACCAGGTCTATATCAGGACTAAACCAGGACTACAACAAGACCAAACCAAGACTAAACTGGGACAAAACCAGGGCCAAACCAAGTCTTCATCAGGATTAAACTGGCACCAAACTAAGCACTAACTGGGGCAATTTTACATGATTAAAGAACTATTTTTCTTCTATCTGCTTTGTCTCCATGGAGATGTTAATTCTTTGCCAAGAATGTTCCACGCTATGGCATTATTCCTAGCTATCTTAATGACCTTAAACCAGGACTGAACCAAGACCAAACCAGGAGAAATTTGACATGCAATTTGAACTGAAGAAGACATATTTTGGCAACTTTTCTGGTGGATGGTCTTTCATTTGCTTTGTCACCATGGAGACGCTATTGCTTTGCCAATAATGTACCACAGTATGGTATTAAAACAAGCACAACTAAAATATCTAAGCCTGTCAGTATTACTTAAATTCAGAATATTTATCTTTAGAACGGTATGTTTATTTGTAGGTGGTGGGACAAGATACAATTTCCACAAAACGAAACGAGACAAACGATTTTGACTTTATTTTTAATAAACAAATTGTGCAATCCAGTTCCCAATTTTAACCTGATTTAATTTACTTAATTTAATATTTTTGCTGTCAATTTTGCAGCGCTTTCTTCGATTACAGCTTCTCAAAAAATGTAAGTCACCAGTACTTAACTCAGTTTTTTTTATCCAATCCAAACATCAAAACATGGGGAAAAAGCGGGAAAAAAGATTATTTTCAGCATGTGTGCACAGCCTTGTGACAATTTTGTCTCGCAAGAGCTTGTCCCATCCCCATTTATTTGGTTAGTTAAAGTTTTTAAAGCTTTTGCTATTGCTATGTATTTGCCTGGAATGTTCCACAGTATAGCATTAAACCTACTGATATGTAGTCAAATGATCTCTTAGTACAGTGGACTTCTTCTTGAGGACATATTAAGACTATTTGTTACTTACATTTTGCACTTGTATTACTATATCTCTGTATTTTACTTGTACATATACATTTATATGTATAATAATGCCTTATTTGACAACAGCCTCTTGCTATTTCTGCTACTTATTTAGATTTCCAAAACAACAATTGCCAAGTTATCATTTATTTTCATGAGCCTCACAAATACACTGACACTTTCTTTCTGTGAGCCAGTTTTAACCACAGCTGCCTGTAATGTTAGCGGCCAGCTGTGACTAAACCTGGACTAAATCATATTCAAACTATTTATTGATTCTCCCATGCTACTCTTGCCCACCCTCAGTCCCCCCCTCCACGGCTGGGGGCGGTATAAACCCTGAATAATTGCCCATTAACAGCAGGACCAATGCCTAAACCCTGACAGGCACACATAATAATAAGTATGCCTTATTTGACATCAGTCGTTTGCTATTTCTGCTACTTATTTAGAATGTATTATCCCATTTCTCTTTGTTTTTATAATATCCTGTGAGCTACTGTGTCCAAATAACTTCCCTTGTGGATCAATAACGTTTGTCGAAGTCTATATTTGAGCTTAAAATAAGAAAACAGAAACATACTGATACTGAGTCTATAAATCCAGACTTGCAAACTGATCTAAACTTTTAAAAACTACTCAACACAGGTTAAACATTTGATTTCTCGTAATTCCCTCTCATTTTTGAATCCCTTTTAACGATGCCAGGTTAGTTCTGTGTCATTGGCGCTCCCGTCTCCTCAGCAGGATGTCCGTAAATGGGCAAACATGGATGTCTGAATAATGCATGCTCTTTGGGGACTTAATCCCGCTAAATCTGCTCCCTCCGTCTTAAACAGTGTATTTAGCAGCTTTTTTGTGGCTCGGGGCCCGTGCGAGAGAGTGGAGATGACAAGCGTGCACAGAGACCTCTCCCTGGGGCCGAGCTACGTCAGGCGCACATGCTAATGCTAATGCTAACGCTAATCCCCAGCTTTTGTATTCACGATATGCCTCCAATGTCAGAGAATGTGTCGTGTAGTTAACAATCGCGTTGACATGGATACAAGAGGAGAGACGCTGAACTTGTAATGTAGACGAGAATTTTATCTGTTCATACCCAATTTGTTCCATGTTTTTGAGCAAAATGTGTCTTAGACTGTATATACTGTATAAACGGACATAGCTAACCTGCTAGCCGCTACGTTCCGAATTGGAAGTGAGCATGGGGCCGCTTCCTGCTCCATCGATTCTGGCTCCAGTTGACTTTATATTGAAAAATTGCCACCCTGCTGCTGTGAGCCTTGTTATTTTGGTCTTAAAATGTTCGTATTAACCCATTCTACATGATCCTGGTGTTTTGATAAATAAATTCCCTTTCCTAATATGGAACTTCTCCAAAACTCGCCCCTGTAACTGCTAGCCTCATGAGCTTCATTTGACTGGAGTCATTTGGTCTTGCCGTAGTATATATGTATTGTATAAGCAATTGTTGAGGTCAAAATAATTCGGCTATGTACTGTCAGCATCTAATTGTAAACATTTTATTGTTCGATAATCAGGAAGTTTGCAGTTAGCATGCTAGATGTTAACTTTACGGTGATGATCACAGCTGCGCCTTGTCTTTTTAATTGTACTTTCCCTTTTTTCCATATTTCTAAAACAATTGCTAAGTTATAATTTATTTTCATAAACATCGCACATATAATGGGGATCTTCTTGCCGGTAACCAACTGTGACAATGATTTTAGCGACCAACTGTAACTAAACTAAATTTTGGAGTAAATTTTCTTGCCCCTCAGTCCACATCTCTCCCTCTCCCCCCTCCACTGCTGGGGGCGGTCTAAACCCTGAATAATTGCCCGTTAACCACAGGACCAGTGCCTAAACCCTGACAGACACACATTCACTCTCTTCATTCACAGTCTGTTTAGAACGGACAATTCGCCTCCACATCCTGGTCCCGAGGTTTTAAAGGAGGTGGGTGGAGTCTCATTTGCATAGAGTATACACCAGAATGCACTGCGGTCTGGGAATTGTCCTACTGCTATTGTGAGGCCTTCTTTCATAGGTCTAATACAAACTGGTAATTACACTGTTGAACTACTCGAGCAGTTACTGGAATGCATGAGCCACATGGCAAACTAGTGATGGTGGTTAGAGAACTGTTAGTACAAAGATTCCATGATTTTCAAAGAATAATTAGCAAATTTTGGAAAAAGTAAATAATAATAACTTTTAATATGTAGTATAGTTTTGGTGGAGAGGCTGGCATTTGCTTATCTTCATTGAGATGTCATTGTTTTGTGTGGAATGTTGCACATTATTGCATTAAATAAAGTGTCTATATCCAGCATTTATTTCATGACAAGGGTATTCACTGCTAAACAGATACCCCGAAAAACAAGGATTCTTAATGTGCGTGGGTTGCTTCTCCTTAGATCTGACCTGTAAATTGACCTGGTGGCGTCCCCTGATTGTCTGTTTGCAGAAAAGTTAATTGCCATACATTCCTGGTGGACTCTGTAGCAATAAATTTCCTTAGTGCAACTTTAAAGCTAAGCATGCAGATTGTACACATCTCGTTTACACTGTAGAATGAGCTAACGCACGGCAACAGTTTCATCAGTGTCTGTCATTTGTGGAGATCTTCTTGTTCAAACACAATTTGCAATATTGATGAGAAATGTCCTTCAATCATTGAGCTGTTGTCTTTTGTTTACTAAAACACACTCACGGCTCATAAAGTGAAACTGTTATACTGCAGATCCCTTACTACATAATCTAGATCAAATTAGTAACTTAGAGACCGTTGCCATGGCAAATCAAAACATCTCATTTCTACCTGTATTGTCAAAATTGCAAAAAAATATGACTGGAACCCATGAATAAGTGATCTATCTTGTCCAAAATACTGAAATATTTAAGTGTATTACAATGTTGAATTTAAAAAAGTATAATTTAACATGGCATTGTAGCTTTAAATTATGCATTTATTTATTTATTTAAAGCAAGGAAAGTGCACAGAAAACATTAATCTCAGAAAGAAAAGATGCTCTGTGCCAGATTTAGCTACAAGCTACTTTCCATCTGCAGTCCCTGGGCAGGTTCAAAATACATTAAAGAAACTATTTACATTAGACCAACTGTAACAGCGTCTTCTTAAAATAAGCACAATCCAATGCATCATTAAACATTTAAAACAATCACAATGAATTCTTTAAAATTTCCATAAATACAAGATTTTAAAGTCATCATTATCTTCTTAAAGTGGGACTAAACCCCTAAACTCAAATAGAGCTGCAAAACGGGGCAGTACGTGGAGGACTAAAGCGGAGGGTGGAGGAGGGGCGGGGTCTGGACGTATAAGGAACATTGTGATTGGTCTTACCGGTATCCACATTTCAAACTCCGCCCCCTTGCAGCCAGCTGTTTGTGATCAGAAACACCTGGCTGTAATCAGGGCAGTCTTTTGTGATGTCACGTAGTACTTGACAAAGCAGAGGCCACTGAAGGCAGCACAAACTTAGAGGTAGGCGTTTTTGACCAGAAAGCTGCAAATGTGCCTATAGTTTGCGCTGAAGTTGCTCAAAATTTATTATAGACAGTAGATAATGTTAAAAGTGGATTTAGTGTTTAGTTTAGGGCTGATCTATGTTCTAATGTCGTTTCCTCGTCACAAACAGACCTGGTGTTGTGTTTTGTTTCATTCACACAGGTATGTTAACTTGAAAACTACCAGACAGACTAATGATAAAGGACTCAAACATGTGTAAATGAAATAAAACACAACTCCGGATATATTATTGTGAAGGTAACAGCATTATAGCATGACTTAAACCTCACATGAGTCAGTTCTGTGTAATATAGGACCTTTAAACTCCCCATAGCACTCAGCCTGTGTCTCTGTTTACCCCCCTCCAGTGCCGTTACGTGCACATTTCTCAAATCACAAAACGACGCCTTCCAATTACTCTAGTGTGATGCTTGTGATTGCATTTTCTAATTATCATTCGGAGGCGTCCTTGGGCTTTAATGGCATTCTGGGTATTAATCTTTGATGTGTTGAGCCTATTAAGCATTAGGGCCACAGTATCTTCCCCGCAACCGGCCAAAACACTCCATTAAAGAGAGACCAGGGCTGTCAGCTTAACTTATAGAGCCTGTTAGAATGCCACAGACGTCCAAATGCTGATGTTAAGAATATGTCACACTGTCCCTCCTGGTCATAAGGGCATATTGTGTGTATCGTCTCAACATGGAAACTAAGGAGGGTCATCTGGTGTAAAATATAGTGCAAATCATGATGTTGTTAATCATGGCAACAGTGCTATTTTGTAGTATTATGAAGTCTATGTAAAAGACCTGTGAACCGTGGAGAAAGGACTTTGCTATGAAGGGCATCTGACAACTCAATTAGTCATTAGTTCAGCCACATTACTAGGGAATGCGGATGAAGTGTCTTGCTTAAGGACACAATGATAGAACTTGGTCCAAGCAGGAATCGATCCCCCGGATCACTGGGGGACCACTGCTCGAACCACTGAGGCACTTTTGTTGTGCTGACCGTAGAAAGGAGCGACTGTTATATCGACATTATAAAAGATACTGAACAGACCGTAAAAAAAGGCCTTTAACAGCGAGGAGTGTGCTTGGAAGGGCATCTGACAGAATCTGACTCATGCTGCTTGAATAATTTCAAATCCCATTAGTGCAAATTTGCTGCGCTGATCATAGAAAAGCTCCACTGAGATGAAAAAATAAACGAAACACAGATAGTACTATGAGGTGGTTTACTCAAGTGCTTGGCAGACTGCTGTATGTATTATGAAAAATGTTTGTGGAGATGCTTTTCCTGCAAAGGGCACAGCCGGGCTCCGTTCTGTAGAATTTGCTGAATAAGTCCGTCTTTGATCACGAATAAAAACTCATGAAAACGCGAGAGGAGAGGAAATCTGGGCTAGCATTTAAGTCTGCATGGATTTGTGCGTAACATGTAGATGGTGCACACGGCTGGCCTAAGACCGCCGGAGAAGGAAAGGGGAGTGAACTAGGCATTTTCCTTTCGCTGTTCACTCACACTGCACAATGATTATAGGAGCAATGTACAGCAGGAATGTAGGAGCTTATATGGAGCATTATAAGGGAACGCCGGTTTGTACAGAGCCAGAGGAGCACCTGAACGCACCGTGTAGCAGACAGTGTCTAAATACATGTCTTTAAAGTGCATAATTATGGAGAAGGAGGAGTTAACAATATCATAAAGACTGTCATATTTTCTGATGGAGTGCCTATTTAAGTCTATGGGAAATTCACTGCTTTTGAATGGGAATTTAAATTTAAATTACGACCCATAGCATTTTTTGTAGGGAATTGGTTACATCAACTTATTAACCATATTAACTGTGGTTTCAAGTCCTTTCATTGGCAAAAATCATGTCTTAGGAGCGTATATGGCATGTTTTAATGGGACGCCAGTTTGTACAGAGCACCTGAACGCACCATGGTTAGTCGCGTAACAGTCTGTGTACATGTACATGCCTTTAATTATGGAGAAAGGCTAACAGTATCACTAAGATTGTCCTATTTTCAGATTGTGCCTGTATAAGTCTATGTGAAATGTCCTATTTTTGAATGAGAATTTTAAATAATGATCCATATAATTTTTTTGTAAGCAACTGGCTACACAAACTTGCCATTTTAATCGTATGGTTTCAAGTCCATTCAGCTGACAACACTCGCGTCTTTCGGGTAGAATGATGCTGGAACTTTTGGAAGCTTGAAGCAAACTAAATAAATCCACATTATTGGTTTGTGTTGATAGAGAAGATTTTGAGCTTTGTTCCCGTTTTTGTTTCATGTGGATGCACCCAGTAATTGCAGAGATGGTAAAGTTGCATCCCATAACTTTTTCAACGGTCGATTGTCCACTCCCTCCTTATTTCCATGGAGATGTTATTGCTTTGCCTGGAATGTTCCATGGTATGACATTAAACATATCCATTTAGCATTTATTCATTAGGTGTTTCTATTGCTCAAACATAAAATAATTCCTTCTGTGAACTGTAACCTGTTTACCTCATGTATAGGTTTAGTCTCTATTGTGGAACATTCTAGACAAAGCAATAACATTCCCATGGAGACAAGCAGGTGGTGGACCCTCCTCAAAAACTGTTATGCAGTGCAAATTCCATCACAGAAAACTGACCTGTCCACCTGTCCTCCACCTCAGTCATGGACGTTTTAGAAGGTTGTTGAACTAAGAGTAAAGACAGTTTATTTCCCTAAGATTTTGGGCAATTAAACAGTAATATATTTCATTAATTGCAAATTTTGAGACATCCGAGAACAATAAGAAGCTGTCTGGTTGGCAGCAAAACGTTGGCTTCATAATGTTTTTTAAAGTAACCATCAGTGTTAAAATAGGGTCTGGAAAAGGGGGCAGACGACATAAGATTTTTCTGCTTTTTCCTTTTCATTCATTTCTTGTATATGTCACCGTTAATGTCTTTTTATACTTTAATAGAGTAATACATTTCACATACGCCTGATAATACAAAAAGTTTCCAACCAAATTCAAAACACTATATGTATATAAATCTGACTTACATTCTATAACTTCCCCCATACTTCCTGTTTACCTGCCACTTCCTGTCAGCCAATTATTTTGTACTTTTGTCGCTCAACCAATCAGCTCTTTAGACATTTGATTACTATGGATGCACTCTCTCTCCTTTGTCTCTCGTTTGTCTCGGAGGACTGTGACCATAGAAGACAGTTTATCAGTTTATATATATATATATATATATATATATATATTTTTTTTTTTTCCCGAACTGTATTCTCAAGGACAGCATTAAAACAGAAATGCGTCTCTGTCTACGAAGTCAAGATGTGGAACGTGTTCAATCATGATTTTAAAAGTTGCTCTAGTGTTTCTAAATTTAAGAAAATGTACAAGTATAAAATAATGATGGACTATGTGAGTAAGGAAAATGTTTAAGTTAATGAAATGTAAACCAAAAGAGGGATACTGTAACATGCATGGCTCATTGGCGACTTGGTTTGGGGTGGGGATTGATTATTAGAGAAATGTTTATTTTATTTGATCTGTGAAAGGAGCAGGGTTTATAATATTTATCTTCTTCCTGTTCCTTTTGTTCATGCGGCAAAGACGAGGCAAATAATGGCTGGAATATGTATTTATGTCAGACTGTCAGATTTGTTGTTGCCGTTCTCTTTAAACTGATGCCAACAAAATAACAGCTTGAGCAATAAATACATAAATAAACACATACATGAATAAATAAATACATATTTTAATTGTTTTATCATCAAACCCTCCTCCACCCTTTTCCACCGCAGCAGCAGAACCATCAGCCTCCTCATTCTTTCCATCTCCTCTTCACTTTGCATCACCACATTGTCATATTTTCCTTAAAAGACTCTTCAGAGCATTTAACAATCTTACATAATGGTTTTATTTAGTTTACTCATAGTTTTAACTTTGATTCGTACTTGTAGGCTTGAGTGGACTATTTTCATTTTCACCTACCCCCTATCTCTGCTCACAGCTCTGTTTTCACTAGTGATTATTAAAACAAAGTGGTTTTCGTAATACACATAGAGCTAAAACAAATGTTGAAAAGCCGTGATTCAGAAATGAAAATCTGCTGTTTGCTTTGATGAAACGCCGTGATGAAGAGGCAGGTTCTGTAGTACTACAGTTTTGAACCGAAAGTCAATTAACCCTTCTGTATTCAAGGTGTATTGTGTAACTTTTCTCCATGGAGATGTCACTGCTTTGTCTGGAATGTTCCACAGTATGGTATTAAACCGCTGTATCTTCATGGAGACCAAACCAGACCGAGTTACAGGTCAGATCGCTATATATTTTTGAGCTATAAAACCACCTGTAATTAAATAAATGTAAAGTAGAGCTGTTTAATGTCACACTGCGGAACATTTCAAGCAGAGCAATGACATATCCATAGAAACAAGCAGGTGACGGACACACAGTGCACCTTTAAGCCTATAAGATCAATAAATACAGTTGAATTTGAAATCATTATCCACATATAGTTATAGTTTACAGTCAATTTTCCACTTTTTTCCCCATTAGATTTTTGGATAATATAATAATTATCAACATTTAATTAAAAGCCATATTATTTGTATAAAATTGTTTGTTTTAAATGTCTCCAAATTGCTGTCTGCTTTTCTCTCTGAAACAAGCCGTGCTCATATTACGCTAACGTGTATATTTGGACTTATATTAATTCTTGACTATGTTCCATTTGCGTTAAACGTGTGGAGATGACGGTCATTTGCAGCCCCTCTTTTGAAATCGTCATTACCATAAAAGAGCCTGTTTCTATGGTGGGTTCTTCAGATGCAGATGGAGCTTTCAAGTGTCTAAATGCTGAACATGTGAGTGCGTTTCTCTTATGAAAATCACTGTCTGATACTTTGCTGATTACGTTTCACAATAAAACTCACTGTGGAGATGGAGCACTTTGAATGGCTCGTCAT
Organism: Taenioides sp. WSHXM2023; assembly: GCA_029959045.1. Taxonomy (NCBI): domain Eukaryota; kingdom Metazoa; phylum Chordata; class Actinopteri; order Gobiiformes; family Gobiidae; genus Taenioides; species Taenioides sp. WSHXM2023. Next base: position 10,863,050 of record CM057105.1, read on the forward strand.
TTGCAGCAGCTGTAACAAAGGTGCTGTAGAAACGCTGACAATAAAAGCAGTACAATTTAAATTGGATTTCTCATACTTGTTTTGGGGGAAAATGAATCCTTTTCAGATGTATATTGCAATTAAAGGGCCCCTATTTGGCTATGTTATGTTATAATGTTGTTTCCTCATCAAAAACATAATTGGAGTTGTGTTTTGTTTCATTTGCACATGTTTAACACGCAAATGCTGCATATTTAGGTTGCGTTCTTCTCTCAAACAGAAAACACTCTTTTCCACCTTGTGATGTCATGTGGTAATACAGGAATTACTACACTGTGTTTTTAAACTCCATGCACCTTCATTAGAATCATTTGGATAATTTCATCCTTGGATTTCAATCTCCACTGACCTAAAGGTAAAAAGGAGCTGTTAACTTGAAAACTACAACTTCATGACATCACAAGGTGGAACAGGACATTTTGAGCTTGGTAGATGTAGACAGACGAATAATAAATGGTTCCTCAAACATGTGAATGAAACAAAACACAACTCCAGGTCTGTTTTTGAGGATGTAACAACATTATAACATGGTTTAAGTCTCACAAGAGTCAATTTTGTGTAATACAGCACCTTTAATAGGAATTGTAAGTTGCATCTGTGCTTGTTTAAAATAAAAAAAAAAAAAACAACAACAACATAAAAACATGATTGAATAATTATCTTGAGACCCCAAATCAGCTTAAGAAGAGAAGCTATGTTTGATTTGAAAATTTTAACCTCTGGGCACTTAGAAAAGGCAAGCTGACCTAAGAAATTTCAAATCAAAATCTTACATACTGTACCTCCTAACAGAAGAGCCCGAGCCATTTTCCGAGGCTTTTTGGAAAATACAAAAAACTGGTGTGGTTTGTGTGTGTGTGGCTCTAAAAATATTTTTTGAGGCCGAGGACAGAGCCAACGGCACCTACAGATGCAGAAGGATCTGGAGAATATAATAAGACAAATAATTTCAATTTGGCAAAATGAGGGTGGCAATACAGCTCCCTTGAATATGTGTAATTTAAAGTTTTTATTTGATAGGGACATGTACTGTATTATACATTCAACTTTTACAAAACATTACATTCATATTTTAAATGAGTACATTTACTTTTCCACAAAACTTCATCATAAAACCAGTTCTTTATGACAAAATTAGACCACTGCCTGTCTGCATGTAATTATAAAACATTTTTATGTATCGTAAACTTGTATTAAATAGTCATGTGCATGGCTGGATACTGCTTTTGGATTGTGTTGTATGATAGCAGTCCACCCTGTGCTGTCTGGTCCTAATTTAGGTGTTTTTTTTTATTGTCTGATAATCAGGAAGTGTGCATTAGCATACAGCAAAACTCCACACTTGTCTCTCAGTGTTGTGAAAAACACTTAGAAACCCACTGTGGTGAATAATTACGGTAGAATGCTCAGAATGCATAAGGTAAGTGAGGAATAACTTACCTTCCGCATTCTGCAAGCTGCTTAAAATGAACTAGTTTTGTTTTTCACATTTTCAAGATGGTAAAAAACAAGTACAGCGTCTTTAACACATTTTCTGGTTGAGCATCCTGCACAGAAAAACCCTGAAGACTGAAATAAACAAGTTTGCTGCCTAAAAGTGTTATCCATACAATATCTGCGAGAGTTTTCGCTCTTGTAACTTCCTTGACAAAGATACAGTGAATAGTGAAGGTCACCATGGAGGCGTCATGATTACAGCTCAACATTTGTACTCCAAACATTTGTCCGATCTCTGGATTTACGGCCCCCCCTCGCCGTATTTTCTCTGACAAACAGCTAACCGTTTCTACAAGGTTGGTGCGAGGAAGCTGCCCGTTGATTGGCACTTTCAGTATCCCTGCTGATTGCAACGCTGCTATTGACAAGGCAGTAACCAACACACACACACACACACACACACGCAAGCCCACACATACTCTCCCCACACTACCCTCTATGCATCAGGCTGCAGCTTCTCTTGTGACCACTTGGGGGAGCCCTGGCCCTTTGTGAAGTCTGCACCGAGAGCCAGCCATAAGCAACTCATGTTTTGAAATCCTCTGAGCAATTTTGCGATATACTCAACATTTCCGTACTCAAAAGCTCTTTAAAAAAACGCAGGGACAGCTTGCTTTGTTGAGGCATACATCAAGTACGACAGCGCTACAAGGCCATAAGTGCATTTTGACATGAATTCAACGTTGGTAGACATGTTTTGGACTTGTGGAAAGCAGATTTCTTGATACAGAAATTGCAGGGGGCATCAAAGTGTGGTTTTGATAATGCAAACAGCCAAGAAGTTGATTTTTGTTTTTCCGTTTTCGAACTGCACACTCTAAGAACCGTGTTGAATCGTAATCTCTCCCACTTTCGCATTCAAAGGTCATCACATATCTGACATTAACACCAAAGTCAAGCAGCTAATTTGCTCCAGACAATATCGCGCAGCCAAAGCCCACAGGGGATAGAGCTCCAATTCGTGTGACTGCTAAGCGGCATGCCTGGAAAGAGGAGAGGAAGAGGGATGGAGAGAAAGATGGAGAAAGAGAGAAGGAAGGAGAGAATCCGTGGAGGAGAGGATTAAGTTTGTATGGCAGGGTTGCACATGGCACAGACCACTGGAGCTTATACTGCCCTGGTTCATGATAAACGGCATCATAGTTTTTTTTTTTTTTTCCTCATTTTTTTTAAAGATAGGAATGCTACAGTGACTCCATCAAAAATCTGCCCACCAGCTCAAAACAGACTTTCACATTGCAGCCTTCTCTCCACAGAAACTCAAAAATACATGGTCAGAGATTAGCCCAGAAGATAACTTACAAAAAAAGTGCGTGCCAAAAATGTCAAGATTGTAATACAGTTTTTTTTTTTTTGTTTTTTTGCGTTCATATTTTGGATTTCAACTCTGCATAAAATTTGAAGGAATGCACTTCTCCAAGGCAAGTCCGATTGCAATTTCGCCTGTGACTGATTCAAATGAGCAGGCTTCATTTGACATTTAAGACTGGATAGATAACATTTTGTCCCTTAACCTTGGGCATAAACAGGACAGACCCAAGTGGATATCTCTAAAGGCAAAATTTCTAAAAAGTCAACTCTCAAGGCATTAATAATAATTTTTATATTTTCTTGAAGCTTTGAGGTTGACAATGAAATGTACATCCAATATTGTCAGAAGAATTGGACTAACTCACTGACAAACCAAACCCTGTAATGCAACTGAATGTGCAAAAATAATTACAGATATGAAGGAATGGCATGTTTTTTTAGCTTTTGCGAAGCGATTGAAATGTGGGCTTTGAAGTTGTCTTTTTCAGCACTGAACTGTCGTCAGCAAAGGGCAGGAGGCTGCTTTGAAGCCACAAAATGCAAGAACTGTGAATAATACAGAAGTGGCCATATCCGTCAATGTTGGGAGTGAGGATAATTATATGAGAATGGAGAAATGAAGTTAAGAAATTGAATCTAGAAAGCAGCTTGGTCAGTCTAAGCATAAAAAAGAACATAGACAGTCTTATAAGGTCTGACCAATGCAATTACAGGGGATATGAAAAAAGAAGTGGAAATTTATAACTATCAACAATATGGAAGAATTTTTTTTAGGAATTTTTGAAGCCACCAATTTAAAATTTCAATTTGCTTTTTAATTTTATATCAATCTGTCAAGGCACTGAACATTGACAGCCCTTTGAGGTTGACCAATGCACACAATTTAAAAAAGTAACAAATGTTAAGCTATGAAATCTAACAAAATAAATTTTTTTGTCTTAAATTTCATAAAATTTTTAAGCATGTTGAAATTTGTGTTGAATTTCTTGATCAATTTGATGTCACACAAGCAAAGGGCATTGACAGCCCTTTGAGGTTAACCAATGCTCAATTTACAAAATTATCTAAGAAATGTTGTTTATTAGCAAGAAAATCTGTCTTAAATCTGTAAAATTCGTAAATCATGAGTTGAAACTGGAGTTGAATTCCTGCAATCATTTGATGTGACACAAGCAAAGGACACTGACATCCCTTTAAGCTTGACTAATGCTCGGAACACACCAAAAAATAGGAAGAAAATGTAACTCGGAACTAAAATCTGTTTTCAAAATCGTCTCTTGAATCTCAAGTTGAATCCGAAAGTTAGATTTTTACCTTGATTCAATGATGCACAGTCTGAAAACATTGACATGCCAGTTAGGATTCACAAAACAGCAGAAATCATAGAAAAATAAGTGGTACCATACCTTTAACTGTTGCCGGCGTTAGCATCCATGTGTGTGAAGCCAGATGATCGGTGCTTAGCTTTGCGTTGTCGTTGGTTACTGGAGCGATTGGCGAGCTCTTACAATTCCAGACTGCGATCGGCGCGGTGGCTCAGATAGTGTGGCGTGTGTGGATGCTATGCTCTCCTCTCTTCCCTCTCTCTCTCTCTTCTTCCCTCCCTCCCTTTCTCTCTCTCTCTCTCTCTCTCCTCTCTTTCGCTAGCAGAGCATCACTTTTGGCGGCGCATGTGAGCGAGCCAGGAACCGAGGCGACTCGGCTCCTGATTGGCTGCCATTCACAAGTTAGCGATAAAGAAAAGAAGCCAGTGAGGACGAAGCGAGAGAGAGGGAGAGGAGAAGAAGAACAAGGGAGGGAGGGAAAGAGGAGAAAAGAGAGAAGAGAGAAGGGGGGAGGGGGCCTACATCCAAGCGGACATGAGTTGACTATGGCTTGGAGGAGCAGAGAGGTTACACAGTGCTTTTCCGTGTTTTCCCGGGCAGAGGAGAGATGGCGAGTGGGGTCTTTAAATCAGTAGGATAGATGGATCTGTCATGAGCAGAGACAGCGGAAGAATAGTGGAGCAGAGGATCAGCGCTAATGAAGAAGGAGGCAGCTGTGTACAAGGATGTAGTCCACTGTATGTCTTAATCACAGGGCCTACAATAGATCAACTCTTAAACATGCAATTAGTTTAGTTTAGCGTTATGTAATGTGATCGTTTACAATATTGTCCAAACTGATGTCTCTGTATTTTTTATATAGAGGGAAATCAGTCTGGTCACTACTCCCTATTTTACGTCTTAAATAAGGACCAAACCCGACCGTCCAATCAGATTTGTTTATTTCAGTGTCGCGCGTGAAACGAAGGAGCTCATTGGTCACTCATCACTTTGAACAAAATCAGTGAGTTTATTGATTCTACAGAAATCCGCAATGTTTTTCAGTCCCTGTTTTTCCCACATAAGCGGCCATATTTGTTTTGATACGGACGGACCACGCCTGTCCCTGATTGGCTAATCCACCTGTCAATCACGCCCACCTGAACTCGTGGAGATTCACCAGTGACCAGACACGTCTTCATAAAGTACTGAAGAACTGTGTGTTCTGGATCCCAACGAATTCACAATGTGGATATGTCTAAAAGTCAAAATACAGTAGCAGTAGCAGGAGTAGTAGCAGGAGTAGTAGTAGCAATAGTAGTAATAGTGTAAACAGTAGTAGTAGTAGTAATATTGGAAATAGTAGTAGTAGTAGTAGAAACAGCAGTAGAAACAGTAGTAGTAGTAGTAATAGTAATAATAGTGGAAGTAGTAGTAGTAGTAGCAGTAGTAGTAATAGCAGAAATAGTAGTAGTAGTAATAGTAATAATAGTGGAAATAGTAGTAGTAGTAATAGTAGAAATAGTAGTAGTATGTGTCATGCTATGGTAACTAGAGTAGTCTTGATGGATTTTTTTTTTTTTTTTTTTTTTTTTTTTTTTTTTTTTATGTAGACTTGAGGGCTTTTACCCATAATTCATGATGGTAATATGAGAATTGTATTGATCTGGGTGGCCCTCGTCTCCATGGAGATGTTATTACAGAAAATGCCATTATACATATCTGGCATTTAATCAATCACAGGTGATTTTACTGCTCAAAAAATGCCCTGAAAAACATATGTTCTTACTGTCAGTGCAGTTACTCTTCCACAGATCTGACCTGTAACTTGGCCTGTATTACCACATGACATCACAAGGTGGAACAGAGTGTTTTCAGCTTTAGAGAAGGGTTTGTGTGTTAAACATGTGTGGATAAACAAAACACAAATCCATGTCTGTTTTTGAAGAGGAAACAGCATTGAATCATAGATTAAATTGACATAATATGGGCCTTTAAAGCTTCATTGTGTAACTTTTCTGGTGGAGGGTGTGTCAAATGTTTTTCTCCATGGAGACAGTACTGCTTTGTCTGGAATATTTGACAGTATGGTATTGAACATTTTTATCTTCATGGACCCCAAACCGGACCAAGTTACAGGTCAGATCTGTGCAGAGGCGACCCCGCTCAGAGTCAGAATGCCTGTTTTTCTATGTATTTTTGAGCTATAACACTATAAAATTTAATAAATGTAAAGTAGAGCTGTTTAATGTCATACTGTGGAACATTCTAAGCAGAGCAATGACATATCCATAGAAACAAGCAGGTGACGAACCCCCCACCAGAAAAGTTACACAATGTTCTAGAAAGCAAGCAACGGCCGGTTTCTCAGTAGACTGGATGAAGCCAAATTTGTATCTTCTTTCTTTTCTTTTTCTTTTTTTTTTTTCCATGACTGCAGAGTTGTTGAAGGTCCGTGCGTACATTTTCACAGCGTTACGTAAGATTGAGATGAGAAGAACCGTCCAATCGTCTGTCAGCACATGAGTGACAGCTGGCTTCCTGCTGCTGCGTTCAAAGACCGACTGTTCAAAAGAGCGCTTTAAACCAGAATCATGTTTAAGATGGACTCTGTGCTGAGCTGGAGCTGCTCTGGAGACACACGGGCGTACAGAAATGTGCTTCACCAGGGATGTGGAGCTGTTCATCTACACAATCTTATTTACAACACTCAATATTTGTGTTTTTATAACTTTGTGTTGTTCATATTTTCATGTTTCTGTCACATGCGACTGCCTTGACCCATTATAAACAATCGGAAAATAGCCAACATTTCAGAAGTTTGGCAGCAATGGGTAAAAGACACATTTTAGTCATAAACATTCTAAGCAGAGTAATGGCATATCCATAGAAACAAGCAGGTGAAAAGTTACACAATGCATCTTTAATATCTTCTAGAAGCCATGCAACAACCATAGTTTCTCTGTGGACTGGACGAAGTCAAATTTTTTTTTTTTTTTTTCATGACTGCAAGGTTTTTCAAGGTCCATTTTTATATTTTAGTCATAAACTATAAAAATGATAAATTTAACTTGTTAAAAAATGTGTTTATTTTTTTACTGTTATTAAAATATTTAGAAATAAAGATAATTTGCAGAAAGCTCCATTAAAACCAATGGGAAGGACATTTCAAAACTGACTTTAAACTGACACTAGACAAAAACAAAACATGCCACAAACTTCAAATTTTAGACAAACTTGAAGCTTCCAAGGACAAATGTAAAAACGGACAAATGGATGTAAAATGTCCATTGGAACCACTGAGGGTTAAGATGGACTCTGTCCTGAGCTGGAGATACACGGGTGTACACACATGTGCGTCGCCAGTGATGTCGAGCAGTTAATCTACACACACTCACACACTCTCATTTAAAACACTCAATATTTGTGTTTTTATAGGTTGTGTTCTCGTAGTATTACAATAATCCAGAAGGCTATAGTTTAAAGAAGACATACTGTGCTTGTGTCTGCTGTATGGTCACAATCTACGACACCCTTGGAGCATTATGTTATAATTTGGACAATATTTATCTAAAATTGCTTAAAGGTGCATTGTATAACTTTTTGGCTGGTCTGTCACCTCCTTGTTTCCATGGAGATGTCATTGCTCTGCCTGAAATGTTCCACAGTGTGACATTAAACAGCTCTACCTTACGTTTATTCAATTACAGGTGGTTTTATAGCTCAAAAACGCCTAGAAAAACAGGCAGGGGTCGCCTCCCCACAGATCTGACCTGTAACTTGGTCTGGTTTGGTGTCCAAGAAGATTGAAAGGTTTAAAGCCATACTGTGAAATATTCCAGGCAAAGCAATAACATCTCCATGGAGAAAAGCGTTTGAAGGACCCTCCACCAGAAAAGTTACACAATGCACCTTTAAGAAATGCCAAATGGAAGCTGACATCACCGTAAACAGCATTTTTTTATTTTTTTATTTATTTTTTTTCAATTTGAACCAAAATGACTACGCAGCGCTGCCGAATCCTACGTGTTGCACCGATTAAGAAAATAAAATTGTAGAACAGAGTAAGTACAGAGCAGTGGGTGTATGCCGGTGGTGGTTAAAATTAGAAAATAAGTGACTGAAAATTACTCAAACGTGCACAAATCACTCCAAATACAACTCTGGGTGAGTAAATGATGAGGGGAAATAACTGTAACATGGTTAAAAAGCTCTGAAAAGTCAATTTGCATCATAGATCTGCTTTAAAACTGAGCTGGAGGACAGATCAGAATCCGATTTGTGAAATTTGCTGTTTAATTTGCAGTTGCGTTAACCTGGTTTATGGTTCAAATCTCTTTAATTACTCCGCCTGTCCGCATTAAACAAAAACTGGCACAAAATTCAAATATTTTTTCTGTCAAATAGTGAATCTCCCAGACCCCTGCCCTCCATCTGAAATTATGACATCGAAATTAAAGTTAAGGCACACTGTTAGCTGGAAATATTTGCGGTTACGAAGCTGGGAGAGAGGTCGTTTTGACGTTTTGATGCTGTGAGGTTTGGAGTTCAATCCCAGTGAACAGTAACAGGTAGTGTTAGTGTGTCCTTGGGCAATACCCTTCATCTATCTATCTTTTTCTTAGGTTCAGTGAAATGGTTTTTTTTTTGGGTGGTCCGCATGTTACCTTAACAGAATTAAGTGTTTGTTCTTGCTTTATTGAGGCTGTAGGCTGTAGTTATTATAAAGTGGAACCGTGTTTTGTGTCTGAGGTTTTTTCTTCACATTATGAAAGTAAATTTAGTCTGTGTCAGATCTAAACCTGTGCGTTCCCTGTGGTGCGTTACTGTTGTTTGTTATTGGGGAGCCCGGGGGTACTGAACTCCTCTCTCCTCTCTGTCTCTCCTCCTTTCTTGTCCTGCTCCTCTCCACATCTCTCCTCTCTCTCTCCTCTCTGCCCTCCTTGCTTCTTTCTCTCATCTCTCCTCCTCTCTCTTCCTCTCCTCTCTTTCTCTCTCTCCTCTCTCTTCCTCTCCTCTCTTTCTCTCTCCTCTCCTCATCTCTCTCCTCCTTTCCTCTTCTCGCGTTCTCTCTCTCTCCTCTCTCATGTCCTCCTCCTCTCCACGTCTCTCCTCTCTCTCTCCTCTCTGCCCTCCTCACTCTCCTTGCTTCTTTCTCTCATCTCTTCTCCTCTCTCTCTTCCTCTCCTCTCTTTCTCTCTCTTCCTCTCCTCATCTCTCTCCTCCTTTCCTCTTCTCGCTTTCTCTCTCTCCTCTCTGCCCTCCTCTCTCCTCCCTCTCTCCCCTCTGCCCTCCTCTCTCCTCCCTCTCTCCTCACTCTCTCCTCTCTCTTGTCCTCCTCCTCTCCATGTCTCTCCTCTCTCTCTCCTCTCTGCCCTCCTCTCTCCAAGAGACAGACTCTTGTCCTCCTCCTCTCTACATCTCTCCTCCCTCTCTCCTCTCTCGTGTCCTCCTCCTCTCCACATCTCTCCTCTCTGTCTCCTCTCTGCTCTCCTCTCTCTTGTCCTCTTCCTCTCCACATCTCTCCTCTCTTTCTCCTCCCTCTCTTCTCCCTCTTGTCCTCCTCCTCTCCACATCTCTCCTCTCTCTCCTCTCTGCCCTCTTCGCTCTCCTTGCTTCTTTCTCTCATCTCTCCTCTCCTCCTCTCTCTCATCTCTTCCTCTCCTCTCTCGCTCTCCTTTTCTCAGCGTGAAGCAGACATTCTCCATGCGTCACCTTTGATATGCTCCTCCATCGTCTCTCCATCTAATCTGCCTTCAATGACAAACCGCCACAGAGGAACCAACCAGGAACCAAGGGGAAAAAGCCCATACGCTGTAAATCTGGGGAGTGCTGAGGGGTGGAGGGGGCGGCGGAGGGGCGGAGGAGGCGGCGGAGGGGCGGAGGAGGCAGCGGAGGGGTAGAGGGGTGGAGGGGTAGATTTTAACCCTGTTTGTCTTCATCTGTTTTGGCGTCACTGTGAAAACTGAAAATGTGCAGTAAATTTCAGTTCAATAACAGTCTTTGTCCCTAAGGTGGCAATTCAGAAACAGATGCTGTGGCTAAACTAAGAAAAGGGTATTAAAAACAAAAATGGAAATCACATGGGTGAAAATCAGATTTGTTTAATTCAGAATATCTATACTGGTTTGAGTTTGTTTGTTTTTTGTTTTTTTGTTGTACTTAAACTTCAAAATTTGGAGCCCATTGCCCATAGAGACTTTAGACAATTATGAGATTATGTCTGCGGAGGAAAAAAAAAATAAATAAAAATAATAATAATAATAATCATCTTGTTTTTCATTTAAAACTTTTGTTTTTAAAAGGCTGATACTAAGTAGACCAATATGACATACTGTATGACACATTTTCTTTTTTTTTTTTTTTTGTATTTATTATTTTTTATTTATTTTAAATTAGTTCATCCAATCAAATAGTTGGAAATTTTGTGTGTGTGTGTGTGGTGTGTGTGCGCTCATATGTTTTGCTGAAATACAAAGAAAATTCGGGTACAGGGCCTTTAAGATATGGTCAGTTTAGGTCAAGGTTTACAGGTCAATGTCGGCCAAGTAGTAATTATGGTTAAGGTTAGAATCCGCAGTAAATGAATGAAAGTCAATGTAATGCCCTCGAAAAGCATGAAAATACAACAAACTCACGCTTGTATGTGCGTACATGTGTGTGTAGTGCATGTTTGTGTGTGTAGTGCCTTTGTATGTGTGTGTAGTGCCTTTGTATGTGTGTGTGCGTGTAGTACCTGTGTATGTGTGTGTGTGTGTGTGTATGTGAGGGGGGTCTGTGCATGTGGCGTCATCTCTCCTCATTTCTGGCTCCATGATGTTGGATGCATATCAATATGTCTATAGAGAGGGGGAGCCATCAGGAACACAGCACAGAGCAGAGGAAAGAGGGGAGAGGAGAGAGGGGAGAGGAAAGAAGAGAGAGGAGAGTAAAGAGGAGAGAGAACAGAGGAGAGAGGGGCCATAGAACGTGCTACAGAGGAGATCAATGCACATACAGGCAGGATTACGCACTATAAGAGCTTATTAGATGAATGAGGGACCCAAATGTATTCCAACGCATTTCAAACACCTCAATAATAAATACGGCAATGAGAATGTGCTGATCTTAAAGAAGTCCATATGAATCTGTGTTTTATTCACCGCACTAAGGGTTTAAATCTTTACAGGCACTGGGTTTGATGTGACACATTTTGCCTTGCAGCCAGAGAGTCACAGGATGGAGTCTAACGTCAGCCCTTTTCCACGCTACAGTCATGTGGTTGTAAGGGAAAGGCAGGGCATCTGCATTAAAAATCAAATCACAATGCTATGGTGGCTAAGACATGCAGATGACAAGGACAACAATGTGTTTCTTATACAATGCAAATACGTTATACAATAGTGTGGTTTGTTTGGGGTTCTATAATAAACAGTTTTGCCATATGTTCTTAAGGAGGCAATGTTTGTCGTCCACAGAGAGAAAAGTTGAGATTCAAACCCTCTACCTTCTGGTCAGAGGGCAAACAACTAATTCACTGCACCATTTTTGCATAATAACATACTTTTTTTCTCTCTCTCTCTCTCTCTCTCTCTCTCTCTCTCTCTCTCTCTCTCTCTCTCTCTCTCTCTCTCTCTCTCTCTCTTACTTTTTCACTAAAAGATAACATGGCGTTTGAAATCTATACTTTGTGACAACGCTGTATTAGGTAATGTTGGGAACAAAAACAGACACAAACCAGCTACTGTCTAGTTAGTGGGTGGACACTCAGCACACTGCACCACTGCACCACTGCCGTTTAACTCAGATGTGCCCAAACTTTTCCCTCCTAATTAACACCGCAGAAGCTCAAAACATATGAGATTTGAACCGGCAACCATCTGATTAGTGGGTGGACATTCTGAACTAACTACGCCACTTTTACTTAACTTGAAAACTCCTACTTCCATTATCATTCTTTAAAAGTTAGAGCAGATCGATTTGAAAACGCACCAGTTTCAATACCGTAGTAGCTCAAAACAATATGAAATTTGAACCAACAATTATCTGATTAGTGGATGAACTTTAAACTAACTACATCACTTTTACTTAACTTGAAAACTTCTACTTCCATTATCATTCTTTAAAAGTTGGCATATCGATTTGAAAATGTCCCTTTTAGCCTGTATAAAATAAGAGGCTCCTGTGGCATTGGCAGGCTGTAGATTAGGCCAGCGTGTGATAGGGCAAAGACAGGAGGAAACCACCAGACTTCCAGCTCCTGTCCTCCACGCCTCGGTTTGAGCTGATAAACGCTGAGCCGCAGAAAGCTAGTGATCCGCGGGGTGCCAGTCACAGAGACGCGTCCTGGGTGAATAATTCGCGGGAAAGCGGGCATCGCGGCAGCCGGAGACGTACCCGGTCTGGCCTTATCGGACCATATCTGTTTGAATAGATTATCTGCTCCGAGCCGCAGTGGGTAAATATAAACGAAGGCCAAAGTGATTAACATGGGGATGAGAGGAGAGGTAGGCTTCTTGTGATATGCAGCCAAGTCCTGACACCTCTCTCCATTTATTTACATGCACGCCAAATAGACCGGATAACTGGTCTGGTCCAGTTTATACTGATTGTTCAAAATGCATGGAACGTGTTGTGCAATATCCATGTTATTATCCAGGTCCTTTTTTCAGACCAAGAGTTTGTTTTTATACCTAGTTTCATTAGCGGTCATTAGCGGTCTTCCTCAGAGTCACATGATGTTGCTGTGATGTGTCTGTTCAGCTGATTTAAACTTAAAAAAGGTTTTAGCACTGTCTTCCTGTAGGTGGAGGCAGGACAGCGCCATCTGCAGTTCGACTTCCTCAGGACAGTATCCCAGGTGTGTGTAAAAAAGCACCCTCGTCACGGTTTATAGTCCCGGGGGCGTGTTTCCATATTTCGATTACCTTTTTAATCCAGCGACGGCTGGCGACTCCCACCCGTGTGACGTCTGTAACGTGCACAGCGTGGAGTGTTTGGACCAATCAGAGCACGGCGTGGAGCGTTTGGACCAATCAGAGCGAAGCGAGCGCGGGCTGAGAACGGGGCGAGGCTAAGTCTTACAAAGCTAACTTTTAGGTGCTTTGAGGATTTAAGTTTATGTTAACAGAAAAAGAACCCCTACAAAACCCAACCTTTGTGAAAGCTGGATGCCCTGTCAGCCGAACATGGGCAGTTTGAATTCCCAAAATGCATTGCGCTCTGTGGGAGAATTCGTTCTGAGCCCAAACTTCTGGGAGCTGCAGTACCTGGAGCGTCCACTAGTCGGTCTTGAGCCGAGACAGAGGAGGAACACCTTATCCACTTTTTACTATAGATCCATGTTATAGCTGCAAAGTTTTAGTGATAATGCTTGAGATAATTACTAGACGCCCTTGAACGTCTCACAGCCTCCATCCTCATATACAATATCATTCACAACTGACAGTTTTTTTTAGATTTTAATCATACCATATTGTTGTTCCCTCATCCGCTTGCTCTGAAGCTCAGAAAGCACTCTGTTTCAATTATCCTCAGATTGTTGCGTCATAGGTAAAAATCAAACTGTGTTCATTATAACTGCAAGCATATATCAGTATTCCAGTCACGTTGCTTAATAAAGGTGCACTGTGTAACTTTCCTGGTGGAGGGTCCGTCTAATGATTTTCTCCATGGCTGGAATGTTTCACAGTGCGGCATTAAACCTTTCTATCTTCATGCAGACTAAACCAGACCAAGTTACAGGTCAGATCTGTGGAGAGGCGACCCCGCTCACAGTCAGAATGTCTGTTTTTCTAGGTATTTTTGAGTTATAAAACCACCTGCAACTGAATAAATGTGAAGAGCTGTTTAATGTCACACTGTGGAACATTCCAGCCAGAGCAGTGACATATCCATAGAAACAAGCAGGTGACGGACCCCCAACCAAAAAGTTACACAGCAAAAGTACTTTGAATAATGTATAAAGGCCAATAAGAATCAAAAAATGCATAGTATGTCCATTTGAAACAAGTTTGGAGTATATAGTACTTGTAGTATAAATTGTATTCTTTAAAGAAATGAAAAATGTATCACTTATATAATTATAACTTAAGGGAAAACAGTTATAACTCTCTTTGAAGGTGACTTTCGGCATAATGTGTATTGTCTTTAATTGTTGGTTACCAGCCAGTGTGAATTCTGATACAAATACAATTAAATTAACAAGAACTCAAACACGGCCGATCCCGCTTAGGTAAATTATGGGTTATGATTTTTATATAGGCAGAACAAAAGGCAGAAATCTCACCTTATAATACTGCCATTGTGATGTTGTTGCATACCGGGAAGTAAGTTGGAAAATTACAGTGACTTCAAAACCCTTCACAGCTTGGTAAGTGCTAATGAATGCATGAGCGTTTTGTGCAAGCTACAATATAAAAATCTGCATTATTCATACAAAAGCATTAAACTGGGAAGCAAACACTCTTTTCACACAATGTCCAATTTGTTTAAGAACTGCCTCTAGACAAACCCCTGACCTTTTCATTCACGAACCGCAGTGTTGCACAATCTGCATTCACATATATGCTCCGTTATTGCATTAAAATGTATCTACGGTTATGGCCTACAATGTTCTACAGCAAGGCCACGTTACAGGTCAGATCTGCGGAGAGGTGACCCCACTCACACAGTAAGAATGCATGGATTCCAGGTTTTTTTTTTTTTTTTTTGCAATATAAGTATCTAATAATATGAGTATGTAATAGTATAAATCCATAATACATTTGTTCGCGCAGTGCTGTGGAACATTCAAGGCAGAACAGTAGCATCTCCATGGAAACAAGCAGGTGGTGAACCCTTACACCAGAAAAGTTACACCGGGCACCTTTAAACTCTCTGTACCTGATTGTCATGTATTTAATTTAAGCAAAAATTAACTTGCCCCAGTACTGATATATTGTATTGAGGTCAAAATAAGTCAGCTATTTACTGTCTGCGCCTAATTATTAAATGTAATCAGGAAGTGCACTTTAGAATGCTAATTGTTGTTACCCTGTTTACCCTGACAGAAAAACTCCTCTTTGGTCCCTGAGAGTTGTGAAGTTCAGTTTCTCGTTCAGTTTTTTTTTACATTTTTAATACAATACAAATCAGATACAGCGTCTTTAACATCGAGATCGCATTCCCAACATTTTTATTTCATTTCATATTTTGATCATTTGGAATAATTAATTTTTATCCTTTAACACAATAACAGTCAGATGTTAGAAAATCTATTTATAACATACGACAGCTCAGTTTGTAGAGAGTTTGTCCACTGATCCGAAGGTTGGCGGTTCGAATCCCGCTCTCGTCAGATCCACTGGCCCACAGGTTGGCGGTGCGATTCCAGCTCCCACAGATGCATGCTGTCCTTGTGTCCTTGGGCAAGACACTTAACCCACTGGTGTGTGAGTGTGTGTAGGCGAGTGGTTCCTTGTTGTAAAAGCACTTTGACTGTCTTCCAGATGAAAAAACACTATACAAAAAATTACCATTTACCATTTGACCAAACTGAAATGAGTGAAATTAGTAAGTAATATGCATGGGCGTGACTGGAAGGGCATTTGACTTACAACAACAAAAAAAATAAAAAATAAATCTTGCTCACTGTTGTATCTCTTGCATAGATGTCAGAAGTATAAAAAGTCAGATACTAATCGATAGTAAAGCTAGCATAGAAACTAGATACTCATTTGAGCAGGTAGCAAACTAAAAAAGTCCCATTCACAGGACAGAAATGAAGCTTTCCTGAAGCTTTAGAATGATCTGGAGCTGTTTCAGAACAATTATAAGAGCACATAGACTAGTATACGCCCATGGACCACTGAGGAACCTACAGGAACACTGAGGGATTACACAGATATAAGTACACATGTGAATATAAAGCCCTATTCACACGGGATAAGTACAACTTGGGACGTCAGGTAATTTGCAAATTACCACCCCACGTCTGTGTTACTTGCAGCGCATTTGCACGGGATAAGCAAAGTCCATAAATTACTCTGTTTTACTGACATTGACACAGAGATCGAAAGAGAAAAGAACGCGGAAAGAAAAAGAGATAGAAAAGATGCACAATTACAACAACAAACACTGCAGATTCGCACGGGACTAGTATTATCACCAGATGTCTGTGCTTGGCAAAATGTAGGTAGGTAATTTGCAGCTAAATTTTTACTTTACAAATTACAGACATGACGCATTCGCATAGGATTAAAATCTCAGGCATTCTCCGCAGTTATTACAAATCACCAAATGTCCACAGGTAATACTAATCCCATGCGAATAGGGCTTAAAAGAAAATACTACGATTTAATGTTGAAAATCACATTCTGTGGTCAAAAGAGTATTATTATTATTATTATTATTATTTTAATTGTGGCATGAGAAATGGTATTGAGTCCTTTTAGTTCCTTTTATCAAAATTTAAATTAGTATCGTGATAACACTGAACCCTTGATATACAAATGAACAGATAATTTCTAATCTTACCCTCTGAAGTTTTGCCTTCACTTCTTTAGCTTGGACAAATATAGCGCCTCTTGCTAAGTGTGTCTTGTTTACATCTGAATGGGTAATGACTTCTTGCTAACAACCTTGTGGATAAAAGCACACTATTTGGTACATCTCTGCATAGAATTAGTGTTAATTTACTTGCTATTTACACCCAAGGGACATTAATTACGCTTTTGTTAGTCTGCCCCAGCGAACATCAGAGAAAAGAGCCAGCCGTGTTACCAACCAGGCAGAGTACAAAGTCTGTTCTTTCTATTCAGTGCAATTCAAAGGGGGTTCACGTTAGGAGCTCATCTGTGCAGCCATTTCCAAATTCCCATTGTGTGTCTCTCCCTCCTGATGAAGACACTATTGCATGAAATCAAAATTGCTGAGTGCTGGAGGAGCTGCTTCTCAAAGTGAAAATGTTTGGGTGAGGCTGAGGGCGATTCTGCGAGGATTCAAGGAACACAAAGCTATCAATGAGCACAGTAATTAGACACAAATAAATATGATAGAAATTAAAGTGGAATTACACACTAAATCTACTTTTTTCACTACAAACTGCGTGTATGGTGGTGTAATAGCATTGTCTGCTGTTCCTAGTCATTTCTTTTGGCAACTTTAGCGCAAACTAGGTACAAAATGTCTGAGTTTGTGCTGCATTCAGTGGTCTCTGCAATTTCAAGTAGTTGGTGACATCACAAAAGACTGCCCTAAATACAGCCAAGTGTTTCTGAATACAAATATCTGGCTGCAGGGGCGGAGTTTGACATGTGGATCTATATGAAATGTGGTTGATTAAATTAATACATTAAAAACTATACTCTTTTCATAATTATGTCATTTTTACTATTTACTCTTTTAGACATAGTATATAAATCAATAAATCTGACTGCATTATGGAAATAGAAAGTTAAAACCATACTTGGGAACATTCTACAATGAGATAGATATGTTTTACGCCATACCGTGGACTATTATAGCCAAAGGAACAACATTTCCATGGAAACAAGCAGGAACGACTCCCTACTCCAGCCCAGAAGAGTCTGGTTTGTGGAGATGCAAGCCCACTAGTCTATTTTGGGCTAAAGGTTACACACTGTGGCTTTTTTGCATGCTTATAAACTCGTCATGGTGAATAATTAGAATGCTCAGGATAACTTTGGACCACTGCAAACCTTTTCAAATGAACTAGTTCTGTTTTTCACATTTTTAAGACAGTAAAAATTGGTTACAGCGCCTTCAACATAGTGCCTCCATTCCCAACATTTGTCTTTTATTGCAGTACGTTTTGGTATCATTTTAATCCTATGATACATATAGTAGCAAATGTATCTACAGCAAATGGAAATGGGGTCAAATATTATATCCTTATCAAAATAATGTGGCTGGTTCCGACTGGAGAGGCGTCCGACTTAAAAATCTCCAGGCTAAATAAGACTCTAGTCTGCTAATCTATCATTGGCTAAAAAGTGACATATTGTGGCTTTAAATCATTGTTTATATGTTTTTCAATTCAGACCAATACAATAATATAGCCTAATATTAGTCTGGTTTGATTAAAGCATCTATTGATTTTATTTAACACTGCCTTAATTCTGTAATTGGCTGATCTTTCAATGTAATTTTAAGTCTAATATTTTCCACTGTTATTTGTAACTTCATGTAAACACAATTTTCAAAAAGCAATGAAAACTATTAAGAAGAAATGAGAAAATTAAAGAGGCAGTGTATCCAGATTCTGTCTTATCTCTTGCATAGCTCTGCTCATCCGTGGTGTAGCTTCCGATCCCCCTTCCTCTGTCCCTCTCTCTCTTTCCTGATGAAGACTCCATTACATTAAATCAAAGTTTTCCGATGGTGGGGAAACTGCTTCTTTAAGTAAAAGGGTGTCTCCCGAACGGCTCCCAATTCTGCTTGTCAGCTCGGGTTAGCGTCACCGCGGCGTGCTAGCTCCACCGTTCACCTCCACAGCCCACCAGCCAGCCCTGATTAGGTCTCTGATTTCCCCCATGGATCCCAGAGGAGAGCCCTGTGTGCATGCCTGATCACTATTTGCTGTGCTAGCATAACAAAAACACCAGCTGCTAAAGGCGGATTGATACGGCCCTCTGTGTAGCAATGACAAGGCGGCATTAGCGGAGCAGCAAAATCAGTATTGAGTTGACTGTGGTGGTTTTGGCAAAGCAATTCAAAACATGGAAATGGGAAACCGCCGTGTGCAATGAATAAATAATGACAGGGAGGGTAGTTCTCTTGGCATGGACATGACTTGTGATCTGACCACAACAAAAACAAGTAAGTAAACAAGAGATTTGAGAAAGACGTGTTTGTGAGTGCTGCTAAAACCAAATAAAGCGACTAACAGTTTGATCCTTGGGCTTAAAGAAGGAGTGTTATGCAAACTTGATTTATTTTTTTTTTGGCTCGTTCTGCCATGTTATCAAGTTCACTCAACAAAAAACATGCCTGAAGAAGAGGTTTTAGATGTAGTCCAGGCATGTTTGAGTAATTTACAGATCTCTCCCAGGCCCTGTTTGAACCTGCCGACAAGCCTACGTCGCCCATGTTCCCACACGACAATTCCACAAAAAATATACAAAAGCATGATTCAAAACTGTATGCAACAACTTGACGAACCTGATGTGATGTGCAGTAGTTTCATTAGCGGGGTGCACGCTGATTGTGTTGTGGTGTTACTCTGCAGGGGGAGTGACTTAGCATGGAGAGCAAAAGGGAGGGGAAACTCATAAAACAAAAACACTGGGAGCCAACACCACCGCAAACGTCAGCACAACAAAGAGTCTGCACCTTCAATGGATAGCTGCACATCACACTAGTGAGCAGCTGATTTCTTTTTTTTTTTTTCATTTCTACCACAATGACTACACAATGCTGCCAAATGCTACACATATCATTGATTAAGAAAATAAAATTGAAGAACAAAGTAAGTACAGAGCAGTGGGCGTGTACCAGTGTCGGCGAAAACAGGTGTTGATCAGCAAAATGGCGTCTTGGAAATAAATTGCACAACATACATGTTCAAGAGTGTATATATCTGAAATTATATTTGTGTGTGAATGTATATATATGTTAATGCTTATGTATGTATATTTATATTGAATATATCTACTGGATATTTAGATGTGTATGTGTATATACATATACATGTATGTTTGTGTGTCAACCATGTGTTAATGTAAAACAATGGGGGTAAGACATAAGTTTTTAAACTTCAACCTACTCCTTTTGAGCACCAGAAATTGTCTCAAGTATGTACATATACATATCCTTACGTTTATAATGTACCTTATACATATAGGCATGTTGCTCAAACAAATAAAATAAAATAAATGAATGTATGGTGAGAGGAAACAACTGTAACATGCGTAAAAACTCTGAATAAGTCGATTTTGCAGAATAGGGTTGCTTTAAGATGTAGCTTTCCATCAATAAGTGCGTATACATGCGCTCGAGTACCCTGGTTATGATCGGGTTTTTTGAGTATCCTGGTTATGTGAGTGTCCATGCAGATTTCACTATCCTGGATATGCCAGTATCCAGGATATGTGAAACCACTATACTCTCACTGAATTTTTCAGAGAGTATCCAGGATATTGTGGCATGTAGACGCAGTATCCTGATTTCTCAAAACTGAAGCTGTACTGATCATCTGCAAACTGAGGTAACAGACGGTAGGAGCGGTTACTTTCCCAAAAGGGCTTAAACTCCTACCAGGACCTAGAAGTAATAATATGTCATACTTATAAACAAAATAAAGCAGTTTACTGTTTAATACAGCCACCTCTTAACACCAGGCTCACTTCTGTGTCTGTCTGTGTTGCTCTTGAACTAAACTGACGCTGTGAGACCTATTTTTCAAGTGTTAAAAACGCCTTTTACCAAAGCCGTGACAGCTCCACAGTCTCATGTTCTTACTTGAATATAAGTCTTGTTGTTGTTAGAAACCTGTTAAAAAGCCTTAAGTTAGCAAAGTTGCTACATGTTTAGCTCCTTGCTATATTTGTACCACAGTTACCATATCATATCCAGGATACTCTGATGGTGCATGTACACAGGGACATGAGTATCCATGTAGACACCATATCCAGAATATTGTCAGAACTGGGATAAGACTCTGGGATAACCGGGATACTGATGAGCATGAGACACACTCAGTATGTCAAGCAAGATATGATTATAGAGTTGTAAAGGGTTAAAGGATCAAAATACACCTGAAGTTAAATTACAGCACAGATTTCTCACTGTTCTGCTCACAGTTCACGGTCTCCACTTCTTAGAAACCCAACACAAACCAGACAGTCTAAACTATGCTGCTGGAATATAAAAGGTCTTTAATAATAGTGGGAGTAAAACTTGTGTTAAAATTGTGTAAGATGGCAGATCTGAGCCGTGTCTGAAAATACGCCTGATTCACTGCCGCGCACGAGGCCACAATAAGCACTCAATCATCGCCGTGGATACCGAAGGGTAATTTTGAACTCGGCAAAAATGGACAGATTGCATTGTGGGAGAACGCTGTCTGCAGGCTGTGGAAACCGCTTTTTCAACTGAATAATAGTCGTTCTATGTATATTTTGTTTTCGGTGAAATAAGGCGAGCTGTTGCATAGAAAATCAAACACACTAGTATAGCTTAAAGTGCATTAGTGTATTATGGATTAGAACACTCATTAGGGTCGTCAAAAATATCGATAATCTGATATGAATCGATGCTAAAATTAGTATCGAAACTAGACACTTATTTGAGCAGGTATCAATACTAAAAAAGTCACAATCACAGGACAGAAATGAACCTTTCCTGAAGCTTTAGAATGATCTGGAACTGTATCAGAACAAGATATATATATATATATATATATATATATATATATATAATATATATATATATATATATATATATATATATATATATATATTATATATATATATATATATATATATATATATATATATATATATATATATATATAATATATATATATATATATAATATATATATATATATATATTATATATATATATATATATATATATATATATATATATATATATATATATATATATATATATATAAAATGTGTTCCTCACCTTCCACGGTGGTTGGTCTCTCTCACCCTCATCAGCTCGGGCCCTCTACCAGAGGCCTGGGAGCTTGATAGTTCTGCGCAGTATTATTTTTGCTGTTCCTAGTACTGCGTTTTTCTGGACTGAGATGTCTGATGTTTTTCCGGGTATCTGCTTTAGCCACTCTTCCAGTTTGGTGGTTACAGCCCCGAGTGCTCCGATCACCACGGGCACCACTGATGCCTTCACCTTCCAGGCCTTCTCCAGCTCTTCCTTGAGCCCCTGGTATTTCTCTAGTTTCTCGTGTTCCTTTTTCCGGATATTACCATCACTTGGTATTGCAATGTCCACCACCACGGCTTTGTTCTGTTGCTTATCCACCACCACTATGTCTGGTTGGTCAGTCTGTATCTGGAAGTCCCACAGGACCTTGGCACGCTCATTCTCCACAACCTTTGGGGGAATTCCCCATATTGACCTTGGGGTCTCCAGCCCGTACTCTGCACAGATGTTTCTGTACACTATGCCCGCCACTTGGTTGTGTCGCTCCATGTATGCTTTAAGGCCCAAACAGATGATGTGCTCAGGGAATGCCTCAGACAGTGGAGGTCAGAGGAAGAGGTGCTGGAGGGACCATCATGGCAGGACAAGCCCCTACATGGGGCATACCACCGAAACATAACTGAAGTGGCTGATATCAAGAAATCCTACCAATGGCTGGAGAGGGCTGGTCTGAAGGACAGCACAGAGGCCCTCATCCTGGCTGCACAGGAGCAGGCCTTGAGCACCCGAGCAATAGAGGCCCAGATATACCACACCAGACAAGACCCAAGGTGTAGGTTGTGCAAAGAGGCTCCTGAGACAGTCCAGCACATAACTGCAGGGTGTAAGATGCTGGCAGGGAAAGCATACATGGAGCGACACAACCAAGTGGCGGGCATAGTGTACAGAAACATCTGTGCAGAGTACGGGCTGGAGACCCCAAGGTCAAGGTGGGGAACTCCCCCAAAGGTTGTGGAGAATGAGCGTGCCAAGGTCCTGTGGGACTTCTAGATACAGACTGACAGAATGGTGATGGCGAACCAACCAGACATAGTGGTGGTGGATAAACAACAGAACAAAGCCGTGGTGGTGGACATTGCAATACCAAGTGATGGTAATATCAGGAAAAAGGAACACGAGAAACTAGAGAAATACCAGGGGCTCAAGGAAGAGCTGGAGAAGGCCTGGAAGGTGAAGGCATCAGTGGTGCCCGTGGTGATCGGAGCACTCGGGGCTGTAACCCCCAAACTGGAGGAGTGGCTCAAGCAGATACCAGGAAAAACATCAGACATCTCAGTCCAGAAAAGTGCAGTACTAGGAACAGCAAAGATACTGCGCAGAACTCTCAAGCTCCCAGGCCTCTGGTAGAGGGCCCGAGCTGGATGAGGGTGAGAGAGACCAACCACCGTGGAAGGTGAGGAACACATTTTTTTTTAATATATATATATATATATATATATATATATATATATTTTTTTTTTTTTTACTTACTGATTAATTGGACAAAGACAACACCATGTAGTTCTATAACAATAATATGTAATTCTATAACTGTTACCTATAGCAACCATACTGTAAACAAGGACCAAAATATGGTCCTTTTTTCATCAAGGGCCACATATATAAACACAGACAAAGCAGAGGGCCGATCGAGGGCCATAGACTGGTGCTCAGTACAGTGAATAATTGAAATATTCATGTTTAACACGTTAGAATGAGCCATCAGTCCTTTATTCAGGCTAAGATCCACAAAACCACACAATAAATATTAAATATTGTCTTATCAAGGTATATTTTCAAAAAAACTTGCAGTCAGTAATACTGCTCAAGGTAATTTGGGCCAATTCACCTGGAACCCTGAGGGCCTAGAAAAATTTGTCTGAGGGCCACATTTGGCCCACCGGCCATAGTTTGGACATACCACGGTCAGTGAGAATAACAATGGCTAACTGCCATCCTTTAAGATCTATAATAACAACTGGATAGGATAAGACATAAGACATGCCTCCTCTGTCTGCAAGCGAGATCGACTGGTGGCGCTCCATAGGTAGCTCCGGCCCAGAAAGGGAATTCTGACGGGGCATCAATAGCTTTCGTAAAAGTCAGATTTTGTAGGGATTTTTCTGTATTCTTACACTATAAACTTAGCCTAGCCCCGCTCTTGTCCCACCTTAGCTCCAATCTAGCAGCCAGCACTCTGATTGGTCAGAACTCAAATGTTTTGCGGCGTAGGGTCAGTATTCAGGAAGTAACGTGGAAGTAAAGATCTTTTATGGTGCGATACGCCAATAAGCACAGGCCATTGAAAATAATACGGCGCCATCTTGGATTCCCCTTCCAGATCTTATTACACTTCCATGGTTAATACTGCATAACACACAAGTAGTCCGGCAACAGCCAAATCACTGTTCTATATCACTGCTCTGCGGCCATCACAATGACGTCACCATAGCAACGGGTATACCAATGCACAACTGAAGCTAGTCCCTATACTCTAAAGAGAATGTAGGGACTAGCTTCATTTAAAACACTGAAATAACTGATATTTGAGACATTTACAGACGGTGGACAAGTTTATCAGATTCACAGCTGAGACATTTCAGTTTGTAGCCGTGGTAACAGCGCATTAAAACAACGAGGAGCCGTGCGTTCTGCAGTTTTAAAGCACTTCGCAGAGGAACACCTACGACTCCGCAGTGTGCGTTAAAACTGCATAATGCGCAGTTCTTTGTTGTTTAATGCTTACTTATAGCATCTTTATTTTGTTAAATCAATGTTTAAACTGTCAGAAAAACTGTCTCTGCGTTTTGGCTGAAGTTTTCTGTGCTGACGACTTAAGTAGATGTAATCTGTATTAAAACTCACCACTACTTCCTGAGTTTTTGGATTTTTCTTATCTTTTTCCACAAGCTGACACTTAACTGATGTAAAACTGTGATAAACATCTACCACAGGTACTATCCCGCCAAACCAAGTAATAATAATAATAATAAAAAAGCAGTAAAGTGCATATGAAACCTGTCATATGCACTTTAATTAAAACAGGGAGTTTGGCGAGAGCTGGCTCCATTGTTTGGCAGTGCGATTCAGAACAGTGAAGCAGATTGGTGAATTGTTATCTGTGCAGGTGCTGAGCGGAGAGTGGCCACAGCTGAGAGCATTGTTCCACAGAAAACTATATAATGCTCAAAGCCTGAAACAAATCCAAGATGGAGTGTCAGGAGTAAACTGCTTTGTCAAGGCGCAAGGCAGTGGAGGCACAGTTCTCTCCTCCGCTGAACAAATGTACAGGAAATCGCCCGCTTTTGTCAACAAAGGAAATAAGCAATTGTTTCTTGTAGTGTTTGAGTGAATTGTGAAATGGCATAATGCGGATAATGGGCTCAAGATGCCATTGTGGACGGTTTTGCGCAGTTATATCTTGTTCTAGCACTTCATTTTTAGCTTTGCCTGGAATGTTCCACAGTATAGCATTAAACATACTTTATTTTTTCATTACGGGTGTATATATTGCCCAAAAATTAACAAAAACAAAAACTTACATTCTTACTGTGAGCTGAGTCACCGCCTCGCAGATCTGACTTATATCATGCTTGTCTCAATGGAGATAGATACATTGTAGGTCATAGGTCATGCAATAACATCTCCATGGAGACCACCAGAAATGTTACACCTCTAAAAAAACAACAATTAGAGAGTTTGCCCTTAAAGATACACTGAGTAACTTTTTTGATGCTTTACCTCCTTTTCTCCCTGAATGTTATCGCGTAGAATGTTCCACGGTATGGCATTCAACTTATCTATCGCCATGGAAACAAGTAATAGCTACATTTCAGGCAGTAATACTGTACCTCTATGGAGACAGGCAGATGGTGTACTCTCCACCAAAAAGTTACGCAGTGCACCTTTAATTGTGAAAAATAATTGTGTATTTTTTTCTTTAATTTAATTAAAGATATAACTTTTCTCAAATCAAATGTTTTTTTCTTCATAGAGATGTTATTCCTTTGTCGGGAATGTTTCACAGTACGACATTAAACCTTTCTGTCTTCATGGAGACCAAACCAGACCAAGTTACCGGTCAGATCTGTGGAGAGGCGACCTCACTCACAGTCAGAATGTTTAGTTTTGTTTTTTAGGTCTTTTTGAGCAGTAAACCAGCGGTAATTGAATAAATGTAAGGTAGAGCTTTTTAATGCCATACTGTGGAACATTCTAGGCAGAGCAATGACATATCCATAGAAACAAGCAGGTGACAGAAAAGTTACACAATGCACTTTTAAGTAAAGTTTGTCAGTTCAGGTATATTGTAAAAGCAGCTCTTAGGGTCTGCTGTCTGCGTGTAATTATAAAGCATTTTTATCGTCTGCGAAGCAGGAAATAAGGCTGTTAAGCTGTTAGCATGCTAGTTGTTTGAATTACCATGGAAGAAAAACTCCACTGTGGTCTCTGAGTGAAAACTGCTTGTAAACTCATCTTGGTGAATAATCGGGATGCTTGGAATGCCGTCGGAAAGTGAGGAATAACTCCGGACCACTGCGAACTGTTTAAAATGCGCTGGTTCTGTTTTTCATGTTTTTTAAGGTATTAAAAATCAGATACAGCGCCCACAGTGCAAAGTCAAACCTCAGAATTACATTTTGAAATGATAGCATCGTGTTCAATATTCTCCGTTTATCTGATATGATACACTGCAGTTACAAAAAGAGAGGTGGCTTTAGTTTGGTTTTCAATATGCCTGAGATGGACTTTTGATATGACCTGATGCCTTGTCACGCACCACATAGGAGAAATATATACATACATACGTTTTTAACCTTTAACTCTCTATATAAATGACTGTCTACAGCTATAATGTACCACCGTAGACTGTATAAACAAGTGGACTAAGGGAGTGTGACTTCACCCATGGCGTTCGGGCTCCAGTCCAATGAAGTTCATTGAGGCTTGTAGTTATAGGGTGAATTTGGAGCCGATTACCATATTTGGAATCACGACCGCGAGTTTCATAGCAACCACAGAGCCAATCCAGAGTGAGGCTGTTGAAGGTAACGCCCCTCCCTGCCTGTACCACTGGTTTAGCAGGAGGCGGGCCGTAGCATCGCTGTCAATCAAACCTTTTTGCTAAAGATGGCGGGAGCGACTGTGGCAAAAGACAACACCTGATTTGTCTGTTATTAACATTTATTTACGGATAAAGTTGTGAAATTAAAACACCAGGATCATGTAGAGCTGGTTAAGACAAATGAAGAGCTTGACAGCAGCAGTTTTTCAATAGGAAGTTGCTTTGAGCCAGAGTTGATGGAGCCAGAATCGCGCCCATGCTCACTTTCTATTTGGATCACAGGAGTTATCACGTTAACTATGTCCATTTATATATATATAGTAGTATACAGTATATAGTATTATAAGCTTTCTACCATGTTATAATGTTGTTTCCTCGTCAAAAACTTGCCATATGTACATGTTTGAGTAATCTAGTGATCTCTTCCAAGCCCTATTCAAACCTTACTTGCTTGTTTCCTTGGATTCTGTCCAATGCTCAGCCCCCAAGCCTTTTATTTCACAGATTTACAAAAGCATGATACAAAAAATAAATTTCATCATTTCCTTTCCCAAACTTGATTCAATAATTAATTTAGCAGGGTGATCACTGACTGCGTTGTGATATTGCTTTGAAGGGGGAGCAACTTAAAGTGGAGAGGAACAAACACATATATTTAGCTTATTTTCTGAAGTATTATATGAGATCACTGGTTAAATTCCTGTAAGTAAATTCTCAAACACCTCATTGCTCATTTTCACCTGAATCAATAGATCATTACAGTAATCATTGTAACCGGCCTATTCACAGTACATTTATCCAAATCGACCGCAGCCCTGGCTCTGCCGGAGAGTGAGAGGGGAGCTGCAGGAGGTTGCGGTCATTGCTCAAGGGCACGTGGGCAGTTTAAAGGGCTGTTAGTTATTACCACCTGCACAAGTGTAGTCAATCTGCCGAACAGCGCGATGCCTATCAAAGGTTATTCAGAAGTCATGTCCCTTTAAGAATCACTCAAGTCCACTGCCCGGGGCGATTTAACACTGCGAGATGTACAGATGATTGACGCAACTGACGATAATTTCAGTAGAACAGAAGATGGATCGTTGTTAGGAAAAGCACAGATTGGCTATAGACATGTTTAGATGCTCGCCCTAAAGGTAATAACAGTAAACCAGCGTACACACTTGGTCCTGGTTTGATCCCAGTGGTTTAGGTCTGTTATAGTCCTGGTTTGGTCCAAGTTTAGTTCTTTTTTTAAAGGTGAACTGTGTAACTTTGAGTGGAGATGGAGATGTTGTTGCTTTGCCTGGAAATTTAAAGTTCAAAGTCAGCTTTACTGTCAAAAAACATATGTACAGGTTGCGCACACAGGATTTGAAATTGCAGCGCTCCCAAGCCCACACTGAACATTAAAGATCTTGTAAACATGACAATAAAAAAAAACAAAAAAAAAACATAATGACAAAAACATAACATATGCACATAATAACAAGTAAAATAGGCTTGTATGTAATACACATGAGTAAAACACACAATGTGTAGCGTAATAAAGCTCAAATGGTGACATTTAAGCAGCAGTGTCAATAGTTGTAGTGCGAATTTGCACAGTATGATATTATAACACCTATAGGTAAGTAATAAGCAAGTTTAATGCCATACTGTGGTACATTCCAAGGAAAGCAATCCCCATAGCATAGCTCCATGGACACAACCAGGTGCTGGACTCTTACTAGAAAAGTTACATAGTGCACTTTTTAAAAAATGTTTTATTTATTTATTTATTTATTTATTATTATAGCTTTTTACCATGTTAAAATGTTGTTCCATTGTCAAAAACATGCCATCTGTACATGTTTGACTAATCTAGCGATCTCTCCAGAGCCCTATTCGAACTTTACTTGCATTTAGAAGAACAACTGTGTCCAGTGCTCAGCCCCTAAGCCTATTTTTTTCATAAATACATACAAACAATACATTTCAACTACACAAACCTGATTCAATGTGCAGTAGTTTCATTAGCGGAATGAACGCTGAATGTGTTGTGATAGTGCTCTGAAAGGGGAGTGACTTAGCATGGAGAGGAAAGAGAGGAGGGGTGTCAAAAATGAAAATGAAACTTATTAAACACGTTAATATGCTGTTTTTGGAGAATATATCATTTTCAAATCAATAAAAAGTACTACGGTGATCTAAGTATGTTATGTGTTAGCAGTTAACACCGCATAGTGTAAAATGTCATAAGAGCATTTTGGAGTGGGGAGAGAGTGCGCTTATATGAATAGCTTGAGATTGTGATTGACAGCAGGAAATGTAAATAAAATAGCTCTCACGGCTGAATGCGTTGCTTTTTTCATGGTAATTCTGACAACAGCTAGCATTCTAACAGCGCACCCATTTTAATGTATAATTTTGGTTGAAAGGCAACGGTGATTGTCAAATGGCTTGGGAACAATATGGGAAATTTCTGATAAAATTCACATCACACAGAATTCATACGGTCTCCTTACATGAATTTTGTAGGAGAATACGGGTTAATTGTCCTTTCAGTATACCAGTATTTTAAGCATAGTCATAATGTTCATAAATTTCATTAAACACTATTCATTAGGAGAGAAGTTTTAATTCGTTTCTGGTGAGACTGCTTATCAACTTTATACAGTGTTCTTCCAAGGCCCAGCAGGCATTAAAAGTTGTCATGAAAAGAAATACTTTTTAGTATTCAGTCTACAGGGAAGAATTCTTTGAAAATGTGGCCAATCAGAGTTCATTATTCAGAAAGCTTACAATACTTTTACATTGAGTTGCATTTTATTTTAGATTTTTTTTTTTTGGAAACACGCGGATGATGACTTCACCGTGGACTCAGCAGCAGTGTTTTGTTTTTTTTTGTTTTTTATTAAGTCAGACAAATTACAATACACACATTAATAGGCAATGTATGAAAGAAAAAAAGCAAGAATACACTGACATCTAGATGAAGAAAACCGGGTCATTTTCTCAGTTTTCCCAGATTTTTGTCCCAGAGTTACTATCGCCAACAGAGCCCAAAGGAAGTCGTCATCTGCATGTTTCGAAATATCTTTCGATTTTGTGACGTAAGCGTGAATAGAACCCATACTGTGGCGTTTGAAGCTTAACTTTCGCCTTTGTGTTTTGGAAAACTACTGTAATTATCTGTACCAGGATGCAGTAACTCAGAACTAGTATTTGTTTTTCAGTACATGAATTTAGTTACTTTGCAACACACCGTCTATACTGCACTTGCGTAGTCTTGCGATCTCTCCTGCGCCCTATTCAAACCCCACGAAAACATTGAAACATGATACAAAACTGTACACTACAACTTGATGTGCAGTAGATTCATTAACGGGATAGTGCTCTGAAGGGGGAGTGACTTAGCGCAGGGAACAAAGGAAGCGTAAAAAAAACAAAACTGAAACGACACATTTAAATACATTGTTTTTGACGAATACAGCATTTTCAAAACAATAAAAGGTAACACGGTGATCTAAATATGTTACGTGTTCGCGGTTAATACCCCATAAAAGTCTCATATGCCCTCTTTAATGACGCATATCCATAATCTTCTACATGAGTCTATAGATAAATACTGTTATATTGTGTCCCGTGGTACTGGTGTGGATAGTGGCACTGCTCTGTCTCTGTCTGTCTGTTGTGCTCAGATCCTTGTGAGTCTGTGACAGTCTGAGCAGTGGCAGTGTGTGGGCAGAGAGCTGTAGGACACAATAACAGCCCTGAGGAGACTGGGTACTGCGACTGCTAATACTGCGACTGCTAATACTGCAAGTGCTAATAATGCTACTGCTGATTACGGTTGATACTGCATACTGAAAATACAGCCGGGTCTATGGACATTCTCACAACTACATTTACCTGTCTAGTGGTAAATAAAGACACTGTTTGGCTTAGGGGTGAATGTTTTATTTTTTTATTTTTTATTTTTGTTTGTTTTTTTAGAAGGAAGGATGTGTCAGAATATTTACTTTTGAGCCTGGCTTCACATCTGCACATGGTTTATCAAAATAGAGACTAGAGTTCTTATCAAAACAGGGATTAAACCAGGACTAAACCCTAAACTCAGGACTAAACAAGGACTAGAACATGACCAAACCAAGTCAACATCAGGGCTTAAGTTGATTCAATTTACCAAATAGCTAAGTGTGAACCCACCCTAAATCCAGATTTAAACCCGGACTAGACCAGGACTAAATCAGGACTACAACTAGACCAAACTAAAGTCTAAATTTGGACTAAACCAGGATCAAACCACCAGCAAATCAGTGTAAATGTAGTTTTAGTATTTCATCCAGGAGGGATCTAAAGTGCATGTTCAGTTGTATTTAAACTAAACCAGAAGTAAACCCCAAACTAAACCTGAACTAGACCAGGACTAAACCAGGACTACAATAAGACCAAACTAAGTCTACATCTGGACTAAGTCAGGATCAAACCACCAGCAAATCAGTATAAATGTGGTTTTAGTATTTCATCCTGTAGGGATTTAAAGTGCGGGTTCATTTTTATTTAAACTAAACCAGGAGTAAACCCCAAACTAAACCTGAACTAGACCAGGACTAAACCAGGACTAGAACTGGACTAAATCATGTCAACAAGTCAGTAAATGGGCTCATTTTAGAATCAAATACTACAAGTGTGATCTGGATCTAAACCTGGACTATACCAGGACTAAATAAGGACTAGTCAAGACCAAACTAAAGAAACCAGGATCAAACCACGACCAAACCTATGTAAACATTTTTGTATCAGTCCAGTCCAAGGATCTAAATATTCAGTTCTATTAAGACTAAACCCAAAATAAAACCTGAACTAGATCAGGACTGAACAAGGACTAGAACTGGACCAAACCATGTCACATAAGGACTTAAATGGGCTGACTTTAGGATCAGATACTACGAGTGTGAACGCGCCATAATTCTGGAATGAAACCTTGATTAGACCAGGACTAAACCAAGATTACAACAAGACCAAGATAAAGTCTACATTCAGACTAAACCAGTATCAAACCACGACCAAACCAGAAGAAAAGATTTGATACTGAACCCAGTAGGGAGGAATCTAAAGTGTCTAAAGTGCATGTTGATTTTTATGTAACATTTGACTAAAAATCTTGTCTAGTTTTTCTACATCTGCTGCACTAAACATTTCTCCGTCTAACGCTCAATACAGAAGCACAGTTTGGCTTAAGGGGGAATGTTTTTGTTTTTTTTTGTTTTTTTATTACAGAAGATTCAGTCTCTGTAGAACATTAGGGCTGCTCAGCTCGGCAAAATAGAGTTCACCACATCGGAAATGGGGCTAAACCAGGGCTACACGACTGTCAGTTGGGTGTTTGTCCACTTGGTTGGCGGTCTGAATCCCACTCTTGACGTGGTTGAGCGGTCAGATCCACCGGCCCACAGGTTGGCGTTGCGATTCCAGCTCCCACGGGTGACAAGTGCTGCTGTTGTGTCCTTAGGCAAGACGCTTAACCCCCCTCGCCCCTAGTGTCTATGTACACTGGTGTATGAAAGTGAGTGGGTGAGTGGTTCCTTGATGTAAAGCGCTTTGAGTGCCTTGAAGGTGGAAAACGCTATATAAAATTGTCACCATACTATGTTGTTTTCGGATTTATTTTTTTTAATATTGTTTCGTCCTCAAAAATATAGCCGGAGTTGTGTTTTGTTTTGTTTCATTTTATTTCAACTCACAAATCGTGTATATTTAGGCTGAGTTCTTCTCTCAAACAAAAAAACACTCCACCTTGAGATGTTATGTCGTTATACAAAAAGTGCTTCACTGTGTTTTTAAACTCTATCCACCTTCACTAGAATTATTTGGATGATTTCAGCCCCGAAATTGCCAATCTTAACTGAGCAAAAAGTAACTTGAAAACTACCATTTCAGAGCATTTTGAGCTTTGCAGATGTCGACAAACTAATAATAAAGAAACAAAACGCAACTCCAGGTCTGTTTTTGAGGAGATAACAACATTACAACATGGCTAAAAGCTCATATACGTCTGTTTTTGCGTAATATAGGACATTTTAATGGTTTCAATGTGGAACCAAATAACTATGTGGATCCCAAATTAAACCTGGAGTAG
This sequence comes from Taenioides sp. WSHXM2023, assembly GCA_029959045.1. NCBI lineage: Eukaryota > Metazoa > Chordata > Actinopteri > Gobiiformes > Gobiidae > Taenioides > Taenioides sp. WSHXM2023. The sequence continues at coordinate 10,895,999 of CM057105.1, forward strand.
ACTAAGACCAAACTAAAAGTCTACATCAAACCAGGACTAAACCAGTATAAATATGTTTGTATTTCATCTTCTAAGGACCTTAAGATAAGATAAGATAAGATAAGATAATCCTTTATTTGTCCCACAATGGGGAAATTGCAGTGTCACAACGCAAGTTTCAGAAACAGTAGGAAAGTAAGAGCAGCTTAAGTGCATATGACAGTGTAAACTCCTTTTACTGGAACACCATTCATATTTATTTAATTTTACTGAAAGTTTTTCCTCATCTGCTTCACTAACGTGACACAAACATACCGCTACCTCCTGCTCAATAAGGAGACAGGAGTTTGGCTTAAGGGGGAATGGTTTTATTAGAAGGAAGGAAATGTCAAAATTTTCAGTAAAAATGTTTAACAAAATGTATTCACTTTGCTACGCCGAGGCTGCCTTCACACCTGCACACAGCTCATCAAAATTGAAATGAAATCCAGAATTGAACTGGGACTAGACCAGGACTATAACAAGAGCAAACCAAGTCTACATCAAAACCAAAAAAAACAAAAAAAGAAAGAAGAAAGAAAGAAACAAGTGAATTCAGCTTTAGTATTTCAACCAGGAGGGACTTAAACACACAGAACTGGAGATATGACAGTGTTTTATATCTATAGCTCTCAAATGATGTAAAATTAAGGCAGTTACCATGACAGACAATGATTTTCTTTTAGCAAATTTAGTTTAGTACTTCTGTTTAATGGTGGCTATATTAGAGGTTGTCATTGAAAACCATGCATTTATTAAGAGGAGGAGGTGGAGAGGCTGAGGAGGCTGATGGTAGAGCTGCTGCAGGGAGATGGCACTAAAAAGGAAGCAGAATACACTTAAATTAATGACTTGAGATGTGATTGGTTGAGAGTCAAAAGCGGCAGGCTGTGATTGGCCAGTATTGATCTGCAATAGTCTTATGGTTAAGTCCTACACACCATTTCCCTGTGTGTTTGAGCAAAATGTGTGAAAACATTATTTTAAACATCAGTCTTGTAGTTGAATTGTTGTTCTCTGTGTGCTAAAAGTCACCGTCAGCCCTCTTAAACAGACCTAACAGAGCTGTGCACTCTCCAGTGACTCCAGAGTCTGAAGAGGACCCCCATGTCTCTCGCCAATGTCACATTCTTAAAATATATCTGCTGTGCTTAGAGCTTCTATATTTATATAGACATGCATATTTTTACTCTCATTAGCATAAAAGTGTATATGTTTGTCGTCTCTTTTGAGTGTCTTTTGTGAAGCTTACATGTAAAGTGGAGCATCCTGATCAGTAAACTTCTAATCAAGCATCTATTCACATGGGTCTGGAGTCATTTCTTAACAACTACTTGTTTATTTAACATCAACATCCATCTCCTGATATCAGTGTGTCTTGCCCCAGAACAGATATATTGTATAAGCAGCTCTTGAGGTCAAAATAAGTTCACTATGTACTGTCTGCATCTTATTATAAAGTGTTTTATGGTCCAATAACCAGGAAGTGTTCATTAGCATGCTAGCTGTTAGCTGTACCGTAACAGCAAAACTCCACACTGGTCTGTGAAAGTTGTGACTAGCACTTATAATTCGTTTTATTCATTGTGGTGAATAATAAGAAAAATGTAAGTGAGGAATAACTCTGCACCACTGCGAACCGTTTCAGATGAACTCATATGTTTATTTTAAGACAGTAAAAATGAGGTACAGTGCTTTTAAATATAAACTTGAGCTGTATTCTGTGTAATGAAGTGTGTGCGTTTGTCTGAATATTTAAAAAAAGCCTCACAGCAGAATCATTTGTTTTCATACACCATGAGTAGAAATGGTTCACGTCGGAATCTGCAGTAGCGTGCGTTTTTCACTGTCTAATTGGGGAGCGCTACATTCCCTAAATTTGTAAGGTCCTGATAATGAAAGCAGATGCAGCTAATGAGCTAATTATTCTTGATCTCAATATGACGCTGTTTGTGTGTGTCCCCAAAAACAAGGCTTGTATAAATAACATTACATAACTCTGTAACTTAAGTGTAACCATGACGACGCGTGATTAGAGGTGGAGTGTGGACTGAAATACGAATGTTATTGGGCTGGTTAATAGGAGTCTTTCATTACAGTGTGGAAACTACGTCACTTTAAAAAGACATTGGGTAAAAAATATTATTATTATTATTATTATTATTATTATTAATGAAGTTATTGTTGACAAAAATATTGAATAACTAAGTATGGTTGGATAGTCCAGTCGGTGATTGTGTTCTGTCCTAGGGCAAGACATTTATCTATGGATCATTTTAGCAGTGCAAACTTGTTTAGACAGGGGCCATATGCAATTTAGAGGTGAAAATTAGAAGAAAAAATAAAGAAATAAACATTGGGTATTTCTTCCTAAATAGATAAATAAATCAAATATAATTCTGCAAAAAAATACAAAAAATAATAAAATAATAATAATAATAATAATAATAATAATAATAATAATAATAAATAAATAAATAAATAAATAAATAAATAAATAAATAAATAAATAAATAAATAAATAATAATAATAATAATAATAATAATAATGATTATTATTATTGTATTATTATTACTTTTTGGCACTTTTGTGAATTTTATTGTTCATTCACTATATGTACAGGTAACTTTCTGTAATAAATCAATTTTAAATAAATATAAGTAAAATAAAAACATAAATAAAAACATCATAATAATAATAATAATAATAATAATAATAATAATAATAATAATATTTTTTGTCAATACTCAATTAGCATAGATTGGCTGCCACTCTTTTGCCAGTCTGCCCCCGGCCATCTGTGACTACACTATTGTTAACATTTGAGAAGTGAATTCATGATGCAACAACATTTAAAGGGCCATGTTACATTATTTTCTGATGTTATAAAGTTGTTTCCTCATCACAAACAGACCTGGAGTCGTGTTTTGTTTCATTCACACACATTTAACGCACAATCACCTTCACTAGGATCTTTTGGATAATTTCAGACCTGGAATTGCCAATCTCTACTAATTTGAAAACAACCAATTCATGACATCACAAGGTGGAACAGAGCACTTTGAACTTCGGAGATACAGATAGACTAAAAAAAGCAGCACTCAAACATGTGTGAATGAAGCCCAACACAACTCCAGGTATGTTTTTGAGGAGGTAACAACATTATAACATGTTTGCATAATATTAGATTTTTAAACCTTTTTTCTTTACATTATTCAGCCATTGTAATTATTATTCTACGCCCAGGTAATTTGAATAGACATGCTAATGGCCTATAAGAGCTAAGCGTGTTAGCTGCAGACATAAAATGAATAGAAAAAAGCCAGTTGAATCAGTTATTTTTTGCATAAGCAGAAATTACGTCCATGAGAACCATATAGACACAAACACTCGTAGCGTCCCTCTTTTATTTTCTGACCCACATAAAATTCGTTATTATTCCTTTTGTGGCGTGCACCTTATGTAAGAGCCTCCATTGAATGTAAAATGTGCAGTTGCTGTAAGAAGAGGCCGCGAAAGGCAAACAGCACAACAACATGCAGTGGGAGGCTTGTATAAATAAAGCCATTCTTTTATTATGTATTTATTCCCCTCTCTCCATCTCCCTCCTTTTCTCTCTCTCTCTATGCTCTCCCTCTCTCTTTATCTCTAACTCTCTCTCTTTAGTCTATCTCTTTCACTCTCTCATTCTCTCCCACTCTCTCTCTGTCTCCCTCCTTCTCTTTCTCCCCCTTCCTCTCCCTTTCTCCCTCTTTCACTCTCTCTCTCCTCATTCTCTCCCACTCCCTCTCTCTGTCTCCCTCGCTCCCCCTCTTTCTTTTTCACTCTCTCTCCATCTCTCTCTCCCACTCTCTCTGTCTCCCTCCTTCTCTTTCTCTCCCTTGCTCCCCCTCTCGCTCTTTCAGTCTCTCTCTCTCTCATTCTCTCCCACTCTCTCTTTCTGTCTCCCTCTTTCTCTCCATCCATCCCCTCTCTCCCTTTCACTCTCTCCATTTATCTCTCATTCTCCCCCACTCTCTCTCCCTTCTTTTCTCTCCCTCTTGGTCTTCCTCCTTCTGTCTCCCTTTTTTTCCTCTCTTTTTCTCCCTCCCTCTCTCTCCTCTCTCTCTCTCTCTCTGTCTTCCTCCTTCTCTTTCCCTTCTTTTCTCTCTTTCTCTCCCTCCCTCTCTTTCCTCTCTCTCTCCGTCTTCCTCCTTCTCTTTCCCTTCTTTTCTCTCTTTCTCTCCCTCCCTCTCTCTCCCTCCCTCTCTCTCTGTCCTCCTCCTTCTCTTTCCCTCCCCCTTCTTTTCTCTCTCTTTCTCTCCCTCCTTCTCTCTACCCCCCTTTCTCTCTCTCTGGGTCTTCCTCCTCTTTCCCTCTCCCTTCTTTTCTCTCTCTCTGTCTCTCTCCCTCCTTCTCTCTACACCCCTCTCTCTCTCCCTCTCCTCCCCCCTCCTCTCTTTTTCTCCCTCCCTCTCTCCTCTCTCTCTCTCGGTCTTCCTCCTTCTCTTTCCCTCTCCCTTCTTTTCTCTCCCTCCCTCGTTCCTTCTCTCTCTCCCTCCTTCTCTCTCCCCCCTCCTCTCTTTTTCTCCCTCTCTCTCTCCGAACAGCCGTTGTTCTAACAGTCTGAGCCCTTTCACTGCAGCTCTTATGTTTCCTGGTGCACTGAAAAAAAAAAAACTCCCTTAACGAGTTCAAAATACATAGAAGAATAACACTGATTTGAGTTGTTTTGACCAGTTTAGATTCCTTCAGTTATTCGCATTTTAAAAACAGTTTGATTATAAATAGTTTTTTATTTGGTCTGTGCTTGACTTGAACTCCCTCTAGTTCAGATAAATGCCACTTACCCATGCGGCGGTGTTATGTAAGGAAAGGAAACATAATAGGAAATAAATAAATAATAAGGATGGAGGGATGGATTTTAAAAGGCATTAAAAGGGAAGCAATTGCCTGGGACACTTTACTTCCATTAGTGTTTTTGTTTTGTTTTTTTCACTCATGGTTCATCAAGAACTTTGAACTTAAACAAAAAATGTACTTGTAAAACTTAAATTAACAGATTCCATGGGCAGCTTAAAGCCATAGTAAGTAACTTTTTTTTGCCCCCCAAAAAAATGTCTAAAATAAAAACAGGTTTATTGCACTGAAAAACAAATAAACTGTGAATGGGACTCTGACTTGACTGAAATCTTTCATTTCAATCTTTCAGTAATTTTTGTTGTAGTAGTAGTAGTAGTAGTAGTAGTAGTAGTAGTAGTAGTTCTTGTTGTAATAGTAGTTCTTGTTGTAATAGTAGTTGTTGTAATAGTAGTACACAGTATGGCAGTAATAAAATGGCAGTAATAAATTTATCTTCATGGAGACAAGCTGGTACTTCAGTGAGGTTTCTTTGGCCGAAATCTTTCATGGAGAATGTTCCAAACTATGGCTTTAAATTTCTATTTCCATTGAATCATGCAGTTGACTTTACATCTCCAGAAAGTTACATATTATTGCTTTAAAATATTAGAATATTAATAAAATATATAAACCAAACCAGTCAAATGATGTCAGAACAGCATTACCATAGCCTAAATGACATTTGACTGACTCTAAATACAAAATTTATAATGTGAATTAAATAAATCATTTTCACAGTGTGGCGTTGAGTCGTGTGGAATAGAATTACAAACATGTCTGACATTAGCATGCTACATACCTTTCCTCCTGTAGGTTATTAACTTTGTAATTAATTCAATGATTCATGATTATTAACGCGGAATCCGCAGCAGCAGAAAGAGCAATGTTCAATTAAAGCACAGACAGAATCATCTCTGCTACACTGGAGATGTGACACACTCCACTAATGTGCACGACACACAACACGGCTCTCTAACGATTGTGTGCAGCGTACACGTTACATACAACACGGCTCTCTGTAACGATTATGTGCAGGGTACGTGTTACACACAACACGGCTCTCTGTAACGATTATGTGCAGGGTACACATTACACACAACACAGATCTGCACTGTACTCCATACAACTGTACAAACAACTCACCCTTATGTAACACATAATACTACCTACAACTCACCCTTATGTAACAGATAATACTCCCTACAACTGTACAACAACTCACCCTTATGTAACAGATAATACTCCCTACAACTGTACAACAACTCACCCTTATGTAACAGATAACTCTATGTCCTGTCAATCATCATATCTTTTCTATTGCACTGTTTTCCTTATGACTTCTTGTATATCACTTAGATATACAAGAAGTCATAGATATTTTTATTACTTATTTTTCTGTTTTATTTTTACTTGAACATATACATATACTGTATATAATTATGCCTAATTTAACACCAGTTTAACTATTTTTTGCTTCTTATTTACAATTTATTATTACCATTTATATTTTTTCTCTTTGTAGTTATAATATAATGTGATGTGTGAACTACTGTGTTGTTTTGACCCTTGTTGTTGCCCGACGACAGAAACATTTGTCTGGAATAGTCATCGGCTGTTTCCGTATGGTTCTCATTCAACAGCACCTTTAAATGGAAAAAAAACTGCGCCTCACACCTGGTTGCTACTTTATAGCTGAAAACCATTTGAAACCAACTTTGACACAGATTATGACGCTGCAGTGAAAACCTATTGTCAAGTTTTGAAAGATTTAAAACGTGAAATTATCTGCATTGTGGTGTTTTTCTGTTAAACCACCACTGATGTGTTTTTTTTTTTTTTTTTCTTTTGCTTTTGTTTGCGACTCGCGTTAGAACGTCTGTGTGTGTGTGAAGTGCGGTCTTTGTATGAGCTGTCATGGCCGCCCTGACCTGCATTCATCTCATCTCATCAGCACGTGTTTTATAAATGTACTGACAGTGCACGCGCTCACAACGAGAACTACAACAACTACAAGAACCACAAGTGCCGCACAACGATCGATTTAACACAACTGCAGTGAAAACACCTCCGTCAAAACACGCTGTAAAGGTGCATTGTGTAGCTTTTCTGCAGCTGGACGGTCCGTCAAACGCTTTTCTCCTTTGCTTTCGCTTTGTCTGGAATGTTTCACAGTGTGGCATTAAGACTTTCTATCTCCGTGGAGACCAATCCAGACCAAGTTACGGGTCAGATCTGTGGAGAGGCGACCCCGCTCACAGTCAGAATGTCTGTTTTTTCAAGGTATTTTTGAGCTCTAAAACCACCTGTAATTGAATAAATGTAAAGTAGAGCTGTTTAATGTCACACTGTGGAATATTCCAGGCAGAGCAATGATGTATCCGTAGGAACAAGCAGGTGACGGACCCCTAACCAAAAAGTTACATAGTGCACCTTTAACATGTAGATAATTCTTATATTTATTTACTTATTTTTTAAAGGACACAGTTGTTGTCCATGAGTTTCAGGATGATGAGGAATTTGAATTGTTGTCGTAGCGATTAACAATTTAAAAAATCCTCAAAATGTCTTCAGTGAAATAACAGATCTGTGAGGGAATTCTAGACTGTCAAAACAAACTTCTGCATTTATATACTAATTATTTTTGGTTGTTTTAAAAGTTTTGAGTTGCTGTACTGTTGTAGGGAGTATTATCTGTTACATAAGGGTGAGTTATACAGTTGTAGGGAGTATTATCTGTTACATAAGGGTGAGTTATACAGTTGTAGGGAGTATTATCTGTTACATAAGGGTGAGTTATACAGTTGTAGGGAGTATGATCTGTTACATAAGGGTGAGTTGTACAATTGTAGGGAGTATTATCTGTTATATAATGCTGAGTTGTCATACAGTTGTAGGGAGTATTATCTGTTATATAATGCTGAATTGTTGTACAGTTGTAGAGAGTATTATCTGTAATATAAAGGCGAGTAGTTGCACAGTTGTAGGGAGTATTAGCTGTTACATAAGGGTGAGTTGTACAGTTGTAGGGAGTATTATCTGTTATATAAAGGTGAGTAGTTGTACAGTTGTATGGAGTATGGTATAGTCCTGTACACCTCACAGCGAGAAGGTTCCAAGTTTGATTCCCGGGTTGTTTTGTCTTTTCTATGTGGAGTTTGCTTGTTTCTCCTGCCTGTGTCTAGGTCTATTTCCTTATTTTTAACGCAGGCCCTTGTTTTTATTTTATTTTAGTTTGTATTGGTATAATTATTCATGTTTTATGTTACACTGTATACCGCCGAAGCGAGCTGCTTGTTTGTGAATTTTCATCAGGCAGTGGCAATGAAACTTCTTGTATTTCTGTTATCTGTTTTTCTCTGTGAATGTGCCTTGACATATGTTCCTCTGAGAGACTTTTTTTTTTTTTTTTTGTCATTGGAAATAACAAATAAATAGTCTGTACAGTCTGTATGATGCTTACACAGAATGCAAAATGCAACCGTAGCAACAGCAAAATAAGAAAAAACAAAAACACTCAAGCTGTGAAATCAATTGTTTATAATTGTATATTGGCTTTAGGCAAACAGTGGGTAATTACAGCTCCCCTAGCAACCATATCGGAGCCGGGGTCCAGCAGGGAGCACCGTGGGATATTTCTATGTTTCTATCACACGCCGCAATGTTTAACTTCAGTAATAATAGAAGGATGTGCTGCTATGGCGACGCTCAACATTTACAATAAGGAAAGAAGTGCGTTAAGTATAAGAATTACAGTTTATGTTGCTGGTTTTTAATAGAAAATAATGGATTTGTGTAGCACAAAGAGTCTTGTGTGATGCTGTTGTTTTAAGTTCTTTCTCAGTCCTCTTTGTTCTGGTTTGTTGTTTATGTCAGTAGACGTGCATTAAAAACATGTGTGTGATTTCTGTCGGTAATGAAGCGAGGTTAAGGAAATCATAGGGAAATGTGTCCTCTGCATTTGACCCGTCCTTCAGGGTCTCTGGGTTAAACCTGTCAGGAGCAGTGGGATCATCTCCAGATCTTGAGCTGGTCTTCACATTTTCAATAGTGACAGATTATCTATGATATGTGTAGTGCTCTGAGTTGAGTTTACACATTTTTAAATCTGGAACGTCGCTGAAAGCGTTTGGGAATAAGGCGGAACGTCATGACTAGTGTTTGAATCTGACTGGATGAAGTGTCACAATAGCAGAACAAGCTAAACACATTTGAGTTTTGTTACATTCAAAAGCACTTCCCTCTCCACAAATGCCCTTCTGCATGTTTTTCACAAATGAAATACCGGTTCATAACAAAATCTAGTATTTTCGCTAAAATAGGCTGAAGTATGTCTGTGTTTGTTTTGGTATCTTGTTAGTGTAGTGAAAATAACAAAAAATAAATAAATACACTGATATTGATCAACAGTGAGAGATACAGGACTACATTCATACTATAATACTCCCTACAACTTTACAACATCTCACCCTTATGTAACAGATAATACTCCCTACAACTTTACAACATCTCACCCTTATGTAACAGATAATACTCCCTACAACTGTACAACAACTTAATCTCAAGTAACGGATAACCTTATGCCCTGTCAATCAGCATATTATTTGCACTGTCGTTCTTGTCTCTTGTTTATAGCTGTGATTTTATAGTTTATTTTATATTTTATTACTTATTTTTCTATTTTATTTTGACTTGTACATATACGTTTATTTTATCTTCATTTGACACCTGTCTCTTGCTAGATTTATCCCCCTTCCCCCTTACGTTTTGTACTTTAATCCATAGAATCCATTTTGATATTGTTTTTTTGTACCACATGTGCTACGATAAGATTCAAACTAGTGACCCTCTGTTTTTTGGGAAAAGGCTACAAACAGTATGCCACTTCTGCCCCTTCCCCGCTATTTTTTAATAACTATAATCCATAGAGTGATTTCGTTTTTGTATCACATGTCCTAGGATAAGATTCAAACTAGCGACACTCTGTTTTTCGGGTGAATACTAAACCCACTGCACCACTTTTGCCCTCTTCCATCTAGAACTGTAATCCATAGAGTGATATTGTTTTTGTAGTACATGACTGGTTGGTGACAGGGCTGTGTGTATTTGACATAACCTTTTGGCCTGATTTGTCTGACAGGGCATCCAGCACAACATCTGTCATAAAGGGGTGTGCATGAAGCCGCTGTGGGATTTAAATCCATTTCAAATCTGACGTCTGATCTAACGCGAGGATCAGCAGTCTCCAGATATTTCACACTCTGTCTGCTCTTTCGGAAATCGGAAAATATCTCAACAATGTGACAGTAAAAACGCAATTTGAATAAAACAATCTGGAACTTTTTGTCAATACAGAATGTCGTGGTGAGGTTTATTGTAAGAAAACGTGAACTATTCATTTGACCCATTCTTGAGTCCCTGGTTAGTGCTGTGTTCAAACTGCAGAATCAGGGGTGTCAGGTTTGGATGCAAAGTCTATGGGGGATGTGTGTTCAACTTTGGAATCCCAAATTCCAAAGTTGAAAAATCTGAACTTTTGGCGTACGTCAATCGGTTTCAAGTAGTGTTGTTGCAATACCATTTTTTGGGGATCAGATCTAATACCGATACTTGACCTTAGTGTACTTGCCGATACTGATACCAGTCCAGTACCGCATAGTTTGAAGAAGTGGACTAATTCTACTCAAATTTTTTTTTCTACAGTACAAGAGCAATACATAAATCTACTTAAAGGATTGTTAAGAGTCAAATATATAATGATCTTGACCGTAAGTAGTGCTGATTTAAGCACTTATACTTTTCTAATTCATTACTTTCTGCCGCAGCGCATGGATAAAACCAACAGTGAGGCCTGTAAAAATCGCTCATCCTCGGAGCACACGGATCGTTATGCAGAGTAAACAAAGTCGGAGTTAGCACCGTCGTCGGGCTGCACTCTTCGTAGCCCAGTTTTTCTACTAAATTCATCGTTCACGCTAAAGGCTAAATGGAGGGGTTACACAAATGGCTTTTCTGTTATTATCAGCGTGTTTTAAGTGTCTGCAGAGCCTCCAAAGTCTGTGTTTAACCTGCTCTGGTACTTGCCGATACCGATACCTGAAAAATCTGCGGTATTATAGCTTTTGCGGATACCAGTATTAGTATTGGAACAACCCTAGTTTCAAGTATCTGCCCTCGAACGCAAAGGTGTCATTGGATATAACTCATTTCAAGACACCCAAAGCCGTTTCCAGTGCCTCATTCGTTCACTGGTAAGCTACCTCTAGCCACAGCTGCCCTGGGACAGATTAACAGAAGCAAGGTTGCCAAATCTGCACCATTGGCCCCTCCAACCACCACCACACTCACACAACTCAAGTGTCTTGTGCCTTACCTAAGGACACAACAACACCTTGCTGTGGTACCTGGCATTCCTCCTGCTACTTGCTTCCATTGGCTTTTTTTCATGGAGAATGTTCCGAAGTATGGCTTTAACTTCTGTCGTATATGTCTTTACTGAAGTTGTAAACTAGGAGATTGACATTTTCTCTCTCAAATTACCCAACAGGCACTAGGCATCTTGGGAAAACTATAACTGCGCCAACGACCTATAGCTGACATTATAAAACAAGAAAAAGCACTGTTTTTATAAATATATCCTCTCCTGAATCTTGGCAAAAGTTTTCATCCAGCCTTCTATGCAATCTGACATCCCTACTAATAATTAATTGTTCTTTTGACAGCTCCAACTCAATCTACAGTATATACTCTCTTCTTTTCTAAAACCACTGTACTTTTTGTCCACCATTTTGCTACCTGAAATGAACTCTCCCTCTCCCCTGGCTTCCCCCTGCAGCTACCACTCGGGTCTGTGTAAAACTACTTTGAGAACAGCGCCTCTCTCCAAGTCTATACCTGCTACTTCTTTTTCTGACAAGTGGTGACATGCTAACTGTCTATCTTTCTGTGCCCATTAAGGGAGAGTTTCCTACATATTCTGCGCTCCCGGCTGCCAAAAACCCAAGCTTTTTGAGTTTTTCTCTTTTAAACTTCCATAGATATCAAGCTGTGATGTATCGAATAGCTCTAGTGGCTTTTTTGACAGCTTAGTCGGTGTTGCTACGTCTGGTACCTGGCTGGTGGTAGCTGGGAGAAAAAAGTCTCTCTCTAGTAGTTTTAGGTGTTGGAAAATGTGTTCGATTTGCTGCAAGATTGGCCAATTTGTCTAAATGTGCACTGATTTTTAGACTCTCCTAATACAGGAAGACTTCATTAAAACTTAGTGTGATGTAGGTGATTATGAAAAGGTTTTGATCCAACAAAAAATGCACTTCTCCAGCTAAGATTCAGTGAGATTTTGTAGCAGTACGGACCATTTACCAGTGTAGACTCTTACCGGAAGACGCTGGAAATATGTGGATGGCGACTTCCGGTGTAATTCCCGACACTGGGCATGGTATAAAACGGTGGATTCAGCAGCAGCGTCTTCACAACCTGCCAAAGCTTTCCATGGGCGACGGGACTCTAATCGCGTCCTTGATGTCACTTACAGGCAGCAGGTTGGAACTGTTGATCTGCCGAACATAACGGAACACTACAGTGACATCTTTTTTTTAAATTAAGTTAGACAAATTATAATACACAAATGAATGGGCAATTTGTAAACAGAAAAAAGAAAGAATACAATAACATCTAGATGAAGAAATCCGGGTCATGAGTTACTATCGCCAGCAGAGCCCACAGGAAGTCATCGTCCGCATGTTTCCAAACGTCTCCCGGTTTTGTGTAAGTGCGAATAGAGCCCATTTTGGAACAAGGTTGGAACAAGGTTGGAACAAGGTTGACAAGAAAAAATCCAGTGATGATTGGTTGTAAATGGTCATGTGATTAAAATGGGACAAAACACGTAAACTCTGCCCACAACCCCATTTTAAATAGAATTGCTTTCAGGCACTTTAAACCCCACCCCCGCAGCCAACACCAGACATTATAGAAACACCTGGCTGTAATCAGGGCAGTCCTGTGTGATGTCACATAGTACTTGAAGTTGCAGTGGCCCCTGAAGGCTGCACAAAATGGCCATGAAAAGACTTAAAACAGTAGATAATGCTAAAAAGTTGATTTAGTGTTTATAAAGGTTAACTTTTTTTTTTACCTTTATTTTTATTATTTTTTTTATAAATTGTTTCTTAAAACCTTGAAAAAAATACTAGAAATACTTCCGATTTTAAACATTTATTGCTTCTCTTTTTCAAGTGAGTTGCACTTGAGTGAGCGCTCAAGTAGCCTATTTTCACACAAAGAACGGATTGAGTTGCACACTGCCATTTCTCCTGTAACTTTTATATATATAGAATAAAGAGATGAAAATAAAATAACCTAAAAGTGTACCGTGTAATTTTCCTTGTGGATGGATCATTACCTGCTTGTTTCCATGGCGATCCAGTACATATGTCTAATGCCATATGGAACACTACAGGAAAAGCAATAGCATCTCCGCGGAAGCAAGCAGGTCACGTTTCCTTCTGAAAAGTCCCATAATGCACCTAAAAGTGTAAACATAGCTTTTCCAGTGGAGGGTCAGCCACTTGCTTGTCCTCATGGCTGGAATGTTCCACAGTACGGCATTTAACCGTTCTATTCTTTTCATTCGATTATAGCTCTTTTGATTACCCTACAAAAAAAAGCTGTGTTCTTCCTCTCAAACAGAACAGCTCATCTGCTTTTCCTCTTTGCTTATATTTGTCAAGGACTTCGGTGTGAATGAGCTGTGCTGTGTGCAGCCTTGCTCTTTTGTGCGCTTGGCCGAGGCGCTGTTTGAAATGCAGAGAATTGAAAAGCGTCAGGTCCAAAGCGGGTCTGATCCCCACAGCACAGGGGTCAGTGTGAAACCAACAACAAATCCATGGAAAACAGTTTGTCCTGAGCGTGTAATCATGTGTTCCACAGCTCCACTCAAACCCACCGCCCGGAGAGAAGGCCGCGCTGTAAAGACTCTTTTTAGTTTGTTGTGCTTGGATTTCTTTGGTAATAGTCAGGTGGAAGGGATATGACAATTACTGTGATATAATTAAAGAAAGTAACGCTTTAAACATTTTTACATTGTTCCCTTTGGGAATATGAGAACAGTGACATCACTAATGGTTGTCAAGGCATTTAAAAGTAGCATATCTTGGTGTTATTGCTTTGCCTTGAATGTTCCACAGTATTAAAACATCTCTATGGCCACAAACAGGTGATGCAGCCAAGCCAAGCCACAGGGCAAGTCTGAGGAGAGGCGACTTCTGTTCACTGTGAGATTTTTTTTAAAATTTATTTATTTTTTTTTTTTTTGTAGCAATAAAAACAATTGAAGACATTCATGACATTTGACGTTGAGACACGCCATACTCTGGAACATTTCAACATAAGTATAATTTCCAAGGAAAGAAGCACATGACTCTCACATGATGCAAACCACAATAGTTTGATCCTTGCTACAAGCAATACATACTACTGTTGTATCCTTTGGCAAGACGCTTATTCCAGTTTGTAAAATGATTTGGATGCCTTTAGAGATAGGGAAAAAAAAGGTACCTCTTTTCTGAAGTAGCTAACTGGAAAAATTTGCCTGGGATCCAGATTTGCGTCTGGTCTCTTGTGACTCTCCCCAAGTTCTGATGGGCATGATTGACAGGTGGATTAGTGACCAATGAGCTCCTTCGTTTTACTTGCGTCATTGAAATAAACAAATCTGATTGGACATTTGTGTTTGAGCTTGGGTTCAGGTGCAACAGAGGGAGTGTTGACCTGACCAACATCCATCTTTATGAAAAAAAAAGAAAGAAAAGACCAGAGATATCGTTATGGACCAAGCAGTGGAGGTGTAGCTTATTGAATGTGTTTCAGTCTGGGTGAAACCAAAGCAAAAAACCCTCAACCCACTCAGACAGAACACGCCAACTCCATAAAAAACATGGAAATCAAATCGGAGACCTTTTGGCTTTGGGGTGAGAGATCTCACCACACCACTGTCATGTAATCTTCCATCATGCAGTTTTGAATGAGTTACAAACACTTGACGATTCGACTCGCCCCGACACCACATGTTGCGTGGAGAGCATGTTGCAGCGTGTTGTCCGTTGTGTAGCCAACACTTGTGCGTCCGGGCTAATGGAGGTCTGATCCCAGTGCTGTTGATTTGTTTTGTGCGTCAGATGCGAGGCTCTTCTGGAGGTGAAGAAGTGGCTCAAATAGAGGCTTTTATTACACAAGATGAGGCCAATTACAGCACAGAAACACTCACAGAATGTACGTGGAGAGGCTGTTGGAAGTTGGGTTGAAATGCGTTTGTTTTATAATATATGGAAACAAAAAAGGCCCAACAGCTACAGTAGACAAAGATATATTTATTTGTAAAACTTTTTGTAAATTCCTATATTTTAGCTTTAATAAGAACATGAAACTTATATTATTTCCTCATTAAAAAACATGATGGAGTCGTAGAACACAGTGAAGTGCGTTAAAACTGCATAATGCACGGCTTCAAACTGAAATCTTCCACTTTTGAATCTGAAATGTTTGTTCACTATCTGTAAATGTCTCAAACATCAGTTATTTCAGTGTTTTAAATGAAACTAGTCCCTTCATTCTCCTCAGAGTGGTTGAGGATGCGTTTACCGTTGCTATGGTGACATCATGGTGATGGCAGCAGAGCAGTGATATGTAAAAGCATAAAATGACGAGGAGCAGTGCGTTAAAACTGCAGAACGCACGACTCTAAGTTGTATAATGTGCTTATACCACGACTACAAACTGAAATGTGTCACTTGTGAATGTGACACATTTGTCCACTGTCTGTAAATGTCCAAAATATCAGTTATTTCAGTGTTTTAAATGATTCTAGTCTCTACATTCTACCCACAGCAGTTGAGCATTTGTTTACCTGTTGCTATGGTGATGTCATGGCGATGGCAGCAGAGCAGTGATATAGAACAGTGATTTGGCTTTTGTCTGAACTATTTGTGCGTTATGCGGTATTAAAGCACGACAGTTAAACATTGGGATTCTCACTGACCGTGGAATAAGAATTTAATATGCGATCTGTCACCTGTTGTATGTGAATTATAATTATAACAATTATTATGCTGAAGACACACAGAACTGAATATAATAATGCTTCATGCAGCTTCATGACAAAAGTCCATTTGTAATTTTGTATTTTGTAGTTTGAAGTATCAGTACAGATACCATACCTTAGAACAGCGGATTATCGGAAGCCTCGGGGCATCCAGAAGTGCTCCTCTGTGTTTTGAAAGTCTGTTCACCTTCACCAAACTCACTGTGGTCATTTCTGTTTCACCATTTAATACATGTTTAATATATTGGGATTTGCAACTATTTCCAGTGTGCTGTATGTAATGTACAAATGTTTGTTGCAGTGCCTATCACAGGTTTGGCTACTCACTTTATCCCAATTTGGACATTTTTTTTTTAGGTTTAAGTGTTACTTCCTGGCGGGAAATCATGACATCATGTTATACACTGGGTCAGAACTCCTCTAATGTACACAGAAAGTAAATAATAAAACTATAAATGAAAATATAAATGTGTCCACTTACATATAATCTGTGTACTGGAAATGGGTGATAGAATAAACCAGCCATGTCAGAATGTTGTTACCTCCTCAACAGACCTGAAGTTGTGTTTAATTTCATTCACACGTTTGAATAGCCCTTTATTATTAGTCTGTCTACATCTCCAAAGCTCAAAACACTCTGTTCCACCTTGTGATGTCATGAAGCAGTAGTTTTCAAGTTAACAGCTCCTTTTACTTTTTGTTCAGTAGAAATTGGCAATTCCAGGGCTAAAATCAACCAAATGATTCTAGTGAAAGTGTATGGAGTTTAAAAACACAATGGAGCACTTCCTGTGTTACCATATGACATCGCAAGGTGGAACAGAGTGTTTTCCATTTGAAAGAAGAACTGCAGGGTTTGTGCGTCAAAATGTGTGAACGAAACACAACTCCTGGTATGTTTGTGATGAGGAAACAACATGAGTACAAGGCGAAACAATGTTTAAAATATAGGACAAATATCGTTTTGGTGGTTTTTTGTGTAAATTGTGTTGAACTTTTGGGCAGAATTCTCCTTAGTGTGGTGTAATCGACATATAAAACAGAACTTTTTTCAGCTGTTCTTCGTTAATTGCTTCTTGATTGGTGTAAAAGTATAATTTAGATTTCCAACATGTATCATCCCACCAAATTAAGTCAAAATTAGAGCATCATCAGAACACGTCACACGCATTTTAAGCAGGCTACACCTCTTTATATTGTGTTTTGGAGTAGTCTTCTTACACACACACGTTGGACCAGGCAAATGCAGTTCTTTCCTCCCAGTGTAAAGCTCCTGACAGCTCCAGAGGCATCACAGAGCACAGGAGGTGTGAGAAGCAGGTCGAAGCATGAGAACTACACGTCCATCACTGTACAAGCACAACACCGCTCGGAATTCTGGGAGCTGGGAGCCCATATGCCTCCTCTCCGCTGGCTCTTCCTCCTTTTCTGATCTATGTTATAATGTTGTTTCCTCATCGCAAACACACCTGGAGTTATGTTTTGTTTTATTCACACGTTTTGATGCGCAAACCCTGGAGTTCTCTCAAATGGAAAACACCTTGTGATTCTCACGTGGTAACACAGGAAGTGCTCCACTGTGTTTTTAAATTCCATACACTTTCACTAGAATCATTTGATTGATTTCAGCCCTGGAATTGCCAATTTCTACTGAACAAAAAGGAGCTGTTACACCTTCACTAAGATCATTTGGAGGATTTTAGAATTGCCAATCTGTACAGAACAAAGAGTAAAACATAGCTATTAACTTGAAAACTATCGCTTCATGACATCACAAGGTGGAACAGAGTATTTTGAGCTTTGGAGATGTAAACACACTAATAATGCAGGGTTATTCAAACGTGTGAATGAAACAAAACATACATTTCGGTATGTTTTTGACAAGGTAACAACATTTTGACATGGCATAAAGTTCACAAGTCAGTTTTGCGTAAGATAAGACCTTTAAATTATAATGTCAAGCTCGTTCTTTTTTACCACTCATTTCCAGTGCATAGAGTGTATAGATAAGTGGACACAGCTAACCCGCTAGCCTCCGCGTTCCAAATATAGGAAAAAGGCATGGGCGTCAATTGGCTCCATCAACTAAATCAAGATATGAACATTAATAACAGAGCAATCAGGTGCCCTCTTTCCCTGTAGTCATTCCAGTTAGCGTTAGCAGCGTTAGTTGATTGACATTTGATTGACTGTGTTGCTAAGCGCCCACCCCCTGCCAAACCAGCAATTGTGTACCTTCAACAACCTCACCCCGGATTGGCTCTAACTCCAAATGAGCCGCTATAAGTGCTAGTCTTGATTGGCTTCAGTTCACTGGAGCTGAACAGTGTGCACTGGCTCGAGGCAGGATCGAACCAGCAACCTTTGAGATCTAAACATTGAAAAAAACAAAACCAAACTTGTAAATTCATTTTTTTTTTCTGACTTTTTACTACTTTCTATGTTTTATTATAACTGTACTAAATATTTGTTTTAGATTTTATATCCCAGTCCTTAAAGTAGCCATCTTTGGTTTGTCGAAAAAATATTCTTTACTACATAATTCCATACATCTTGCTTCATATTTTCGATCTCTTCTGTATATATATAAAATGTAGAAAGCAGTAAAATAAACGAATGAGATGGTGTGCCCAAACTTTTGACATGTAGTGTTTATAAAAGAAGATATAAACTCCTGTACTATTTAAACTCTAAGGAGCGCTCTGATGCAGATGTAGTCCGGAGCAAGCTATTAGCTGAGGAAGTTACATATCACCAATTTCACTCCAAAACAGTGTCAATACTCTTGGTGTTATATTAAAAGTTTTGGAGCCAGGTCCTGGGAGTCAGAGTTGGACCTGAGCAGCGGCTGTGTGCCCTCAGGGGTCTGTGCACACAACACCAACAAGGCCAAGAGTGTCCGAACCTCCGAACACGAGTCGCCACGGCACCTTCACCACGGCAGGGGACAGAGCAGTTTAAACACACAGCTAATTCTCCTGAGCAATTCAGTCCCATATCTGCTCCACCGGTACTGCCTGTGCTGTGAGACCAACTGTTAGTCATAATGATTCAGTCTGGAGAAGTTATTTTCAAAAGCGTATTCATTTCATTAGAAGTTTTTGGACTGTACAGAAGCGATTCACAAGATTGTTTAAAAGAGCTCCAAAACAAAAAGGAACCAGGGAACAGAAGCTATTAAAAGTGTGGCACAGAAGCACAGACAGAGAGATGTATTCTGTGACTAGGCAAAGTGCATTGCATTTTACTTCATAATCATATTTAAAGTCTACCAATGCAATTTCTTTATCACATTTACTGTTAGGATTGAGTAAGTTAAAATAGCTTCAATTAAGAATGCTGTTTGTTTACCTGCTTTGCACTTTTCAGATATTTCTTCCTCAGAATTGTCACGTGATGTTGTAGTGACAAGTCTTAAAGGCAAGGTGAGTTTATTTGTATAGCGCAATTCGTACACAAAGCAATTCAAAGTGCTTTACAGAATAAGAACGACGTTAAAATCACAAAACATAAATAATCAGCAGCTTATTTTGTCAGATAGCCCCCTACTGTCTGGCTCCAGGATTGCATACCAGGTGTGTGATAAGGCGTACGCTCCCTCATCTGGATTCATGTTTCTTGGACCTCGTTTGTGGATTTCAGTGGCCTCCCTGATCCAGCGCTGGTGTTTGTCACTTCCAGCTGGTATGACCCTGGCATTGTTCCAGTCCATGATGTGCTTCTGTCAAACAAACAGACAATCTGTCTTGTCTGACAAAAAGAATCACTAATTCTAAATTTAAAACTGAAGACAGATTGCACTTGTTTCGTTACTTATTTTCATTTTGTTCGCATGCTTATGGGCTAAAATGATTGTTCTGATGTCCTTATTTTACAGGGCGACAGTAGTTCAGTTGGTAGAGTTTGTCCACTGGTCCAAAGGTTGACCGTTCGAATCCCGCTCTCGGCATAAACATGATTGGTTGAGCAGTCAGATTTGTCTGCCTTGAAGGTGGAAAAGTGGTACATAAAAATGTGACAATTTACAAGTGACGTGTAATTTTGTCAGATAGTACTTAACATTGTGTAGTTACAGATATAGTAAAACCCATAATTCTTATTAGAAACACATTATTGATTATTATATACGGTGGCTGAGTGGCTCGTGCTCACTCCTCACAGCAAGAAGGTCCCGGGTTCAATCCCCGGGTTGCCTGGGCCTTTCTGTGTGGAGTTTGCGTGTTCTTCCCGTGTCTGGGTGGGTTTCCTCCAGGCACTTCGTTTTTTCCAAAAAAAAACATGCTCCATAGGTAAAAATCCTCCAGCTGAAGTGAATGGATGAAATGCAGAGGATAATTTCCCTACAGGGATAATAATAATAATAATAATAATAATAATAATAATAATAATAATAATAAAAAAACTATCAATGTTTCAGGCGTATAGGGACACCAACTAATCATGGGTCAAACCAGTGAAGACTATACTCCAGTACTTCAGATTCATATTTTAATGTCATAGTCATTTTCATTAGGTTAATTCTGTTTTACACTGAAGGAATTATAAAGCACACATGAGCGTCTGCAAATAAGTACAAGCCTGAACGCTGCTATTAACTGTAATTAAATTAGAAAAAGCAGTCGGCTGAACTCATAACAGTTATGTGAGTCGACTCCGTTTGACATTAGAGCCTATGGTAAACCGTTCTTACTGTTTATATGCTCTGATTAGGGAGTTCAAATCTTGGCGCGTTAAATGTGATGTAATGATTTTAATTAAAGTTACATGAGCCGTGTGTTTACAAGGACCATTTCACTTTATCCTGATAAAGCCTCACTAAAGCAGCGTGTGTCCAGGGGTTTCATGTGTTGCCCTATAGAAACAAGAGACTGGGTAATTATTAAAGGTCCTATATTCCATAAAAGTATTATTCTTGTGAGTTTTTAGCCATGTTATAATGTTGTTACTTCATCAAACACATACCTCAGGTTTGTTTCGTTCCTTCATTGCGTAAACCTTTATTATTAGTCTGTCTACATCTCCAAAGCTCAAAATGCTCCGTTCCAACTTGTGATGTCATGATGAGGTAGTTTCCAAGTTAACAGTTGCCTTTTACCTTTAGTTCAGTAGAGATTGGCAAGTCCCTATCCATATGAGGTGTATGAAGTCTAAAACCACAGTGGAGCACTTCCTGTATTACTACATGACGTCACAAGGTGGAGCAAAGTGTTTTCTACTCAGGCTAAATATGCAGGGTTCGTGTGAATGAAACAAAATACAACAAGTCCAGGTCTGTTTGTGACGAGGAAACAACAACATAACAGATAAAAAAATAAAAAAATAAAAAAGCGTAATATAAGCCTTTAAATAATAAAAAAAAAAAAAAGAAAGTTTGGACATGGCATGCTATTAGGGCTGATTAGAAATATTCCTACTGGATTAACGTTCACTTTACTGTCCCCGGTAGTAACTTTCTTATCCGACTTATCTCCATGGAGACATTTAAAGGTGCACTAGGTAACTTTTCTAGTAGGGTGTCCGCCTCTTGTTTGTCTCCTTTTTTATTTATTTTTTTTATTTTTTTCCTTTAATATTCTGTGTAGTATGGCCAATGTTTCCATCTCTGTGAAGACAAGCAGAAAGACAACAGTTACAATACATATTTTTCCAAGTTTCTTTTAGTTTTTTGGTAATTTTACAACAAAAACACATGCAGTTGAAGAAATGCAAGATAGATAAGCTTAAGGTTTCAGGAAGAGTAATTACATCTCAGTGAAAACAAGTTAAATACCATATTTGGGAACATTACAGGCAGTGCGAGCTGGTGAACCCTCCAGCAGACATACCTTACTGTCCTTCATAGGTGAAATTGTGTGTAATGTAAATGTTGCGCGGGCTCAGACACCCCTCATTTCGATGTCTATCACTGAAAATGAACTGCAATACGATCCTGGATGGCTTCTGTAATGCCTTCCAATCTACAGCAGAAAACACAGAAATTGGATCGCCTCGGAGTTCATATAATTATAATACACTTTTATTTTGAATGTGACTTCTCCTTTGCTGCGGTCCACCTTGTCTCCCTTATTGCCATAGGAACCATTCTTCTGATTGCTTTCCACGACCTTCCTGCCACATATCGAGTTATTACTCTATTTCCAATTATTTGAGAATTAGTTTTGGATCGCGACCTGCTTTGAGTGACGCTGGTGGGTTTATGGGAGGTTACACTGTCAATAACGTCATATTTTTGTGGACTTTTTTACCGCACTATAACAAGGTCAAAAGAATTGGATATTCCATTTAGAAGTCATCTGTATTCTTAAATGGTTTTCTTTTCTTTAGGGCGTCTTTGGCAGCTTGCATTGAGTTTTGCCTTTCGTTTCGAGCCTGCAGGGCATCTGTGTGAATGGTACAATAGCAATTTTCGCAACGCCGTTCAATTCAAAGGCAGTCCAGAGAATGGGGTTTTATTACACTCGCATATTGTATAGTGATTCATTTATTTTTCAAATGTCTGGCCCCTTCGCAGACAAATCACTATCGATCCAGAGTTATCACGCTAATAACGGAATATTAAAAGCTGGGAATGTGGAAGTGTTATTTCCAACAGGTTATATTGATCGGACTTACATAAATCCATGAAATTCAGCGCTGAGAAGTTCAGGCCAATGTTAATTACAATCTATACTAAAGCTCCTACTTTACTCAAAATTGCCTCTCGTGAGCTTGTAGCCATGTTAGAATGTTGATTCCTTATCAAAAACATACCTGGAGTTGCGTTTTGTTTCATTCACAAAGCTCAAAATGCTCTTTTCCACCTTGTGATGTCGTGTAGTGGTAGTTTTCAAGATACCTTTTACCTGTAGTTCAGTAGAGATTGGCAGTTCCAGGGCTGAAATGATTAAAATGATTCTTAGTGAAGCTGTATGGAGTTTAAAAACAAAGTGGAGCATAGTTTAACAACAGTTAAGTGGCAGTCTGAAAGTTGAAAATTATAGAAAGTAGTGCCAACTTCTAAAACTGAATCCCTCTATGACATAAATACACAAATTTCTATCCAAATTCATGGGACAGCATGTGCAAGGAACACATTTCTGTGTTTTCTATATGGTTGCTAGGTAACGGTTATGCAATTACCTCCACTTCAACTCAGAACTCAGCGTAAATGTGCGGGGTTTTTGTGTTAAACGTGTGTGAATGAAACAAAACACAACTCCAGGTCTGTTTGTGATGAGGAAACAACATTATAACACAACACAAAAGCGTAATATGGGCCTTTTAAACATATTTAAAATAAGAAATGGGTCAGGAATAGATTTAAAATAAGTTATCATGGGCCGAGCAAATACTTTAGATTCATATATTGGTATTCAAATCGTTTAATTCTGCTTTACAGTGTAAGTATAAGTCTCTCATGTGTCTGTGACAAAGTACAAGCCTGAACACTGCTATTAACTGTAATTAAGGTAGAAAAAGCAGTCAGCTGAACTCATAATACTTATTTGAGTCAACTCCATTTGACAACATTATACAGGATCTGCAGCCCATGTCTAAGCATAAAATGAAATTATAACCTGTAACTATTATAACTATTTTTAGTGAAGTCTTCGGTGTACTAAAATTTATACACATAAAAGGATCTGTATCTGACCTGTATTTCTTGTAGTCGAACAACATTTAACCTCATATAATGTCTTGTAAAAACAGCTATAATAATATAATAAGCATTTTGAGAACCTTAGCATACATTTTTTATCCAATCAGAGACATTGTCGGATGAGAACAATGTGGAAGAAACTCTCTATAATTATCCCAGACAGAGCGGTACCTCCAGATTGATAATGGCTTCCGGTTGGCATCTGAAATGTCTCAATTTCATAAAAATTGTGCAGGTGACTACATCTGAAACCTATTCTTCCATCTCCAAAAAGCTGTACAGGATTACTTCTATTGATACTTTGCAAGGTGACGCAATGCACACTCTAGCAAACACTGCCAATTTGAAAACTCAAGAATGGATTTAAACAGGAGCCCGTGATCAATACGAACGTTCCTGGTCCTGTTTAGGTGTTTGATTTTCTACAAAAAGGTAAAAATCAGCCCTCCTGTAGCTCTTCGTGGTCAAACTGTGGTAAAATAAAGCTCAGATTAAAATCTAACAGAGCTTCAGACAGAGCCGTGCCTACAGTTAGCCTCACACCCCCAGAGAATATTGATGAGATTAGCTTTTTTGCAACTATAAGACTAAAGACAATATCTGCTTTTACAAAGTGTTTATGTATTAGTGAATAAATCATAATTGCTATCAGTATAATCAGTATTGAATTTGAACATGTTTTTGCATTTTGATGGGAAATTATTTGAGTCAGGGGGATCACGTCTTTCTTGAATTTACTCAGAATGAATGGCTAATGCTCAGTAAAATGTAGATGAGCCTGAAAACTATTGTTGATATTCTTTGATTTGATGTGGAGTTTCACCTTGTTAACACTGTGGGGGCTGGACATCGCCAAACGAATTGTAAATGGTCACATTTTTAGATAGCGCTTTTTTTTTCCACCTTCAAGGTACTCTTAAGTGCTTTACAACAAGAAACCACTTACCCGTTCATACACCAGTGTGCGAAGACGCGAGGGGCGGATAGGTGTACCTGTCTTTCCCAAGGATGTTTATGTTGAGAGCGGGATTTGAACCAACCTTCGGATCAGTGGACAAATGCTCTACCAACTCTGAAACTGTCGCCCTATACGCTAAATGTGTGCGTGTGTATTCTTTATATACGCTTAATACGTGTGTGTGTGTGTGTGTGTGTGTGTGTGTGTGTTTTCCCTATATCTGCGGTTTCAGAGCACATGGCATAAAAGCTGCTTTGCATTAAAAAGTATATGGAAAACCTTTGGAGGAGGGGGAGGACAAGGACGGGCGGAGAAGGAGGGAAAAGGGGAGGAGAAGGAGGAAGAGGAGGAGAGGGAGGAGTGAGGAGGAGAAAAAAGAGGAGGAGGTGGAGGGAGATGAGGATGAAGAGGAGGAAAAGGAGGGCGAAGGGGAGGAGAAAAAGGAGGAGGAAGTTGATGGGTGGAGGAGGAGGAAAAGGAGGAGAGGGTGGAGGAAAAGAAGGGGGAGGAAGAAGAGGAGGTGGAGGAAGGGGGGGAGGAAGAAGAGGAGGTGGAGGGAGAGGAGGATGAAGAGGAGGAAAAGGAGGCCGAAGGGGAGGAGGAAGAGGAAACTGATGGGTGGTGGAGGAGGAAAAGGAGGAGAGGGTGGAGGAAAAGAAGGGGGAGGAAGAAGAGGAGGTGGAGGGAGAAGAGGAGGAAAAGGAGGGCAAAGGGGAGGAGAAAGAGGAGGAAGTTGATGAGTGGAGGAGGAAAAGAAGGGGGAGGAAGAAGAGGAGGGGCGGATGGGGAGGATAAAGAGGAGGAGGTGGAGGAGAAGGAAAAGGAGGGATATTTCTGACAGCTCCAGTCTGAGACCATGACGTGTTTGAGGGATTCGGGAAACCTGAGTGTCACGTGTAAAACGATTGTGAAAAATACAAATATTGTATATGAGAACAGTTTTACTGAAGCTTCTCGAGTGTCGCCCGTCAAAGTGGTACACAAGAGGAGCTGAAAATGGATCTAGTGCTGTTGTTTTCTGTCATGCTTTAGTTTTGGTTTCCCTTGCCTGGTTTAATTCAGGATTAGTCTTAATTTGACGGCTTGTTTTCTAATCAAATGTAGTTTTCAAAAGAACTTAAAACAGCCATCTTTGTTTTCACTGTACCTGATTAAAAAAACAAAAAAAGAAGAAAAGGAAACCAGAAGTAGTTCATTTTAAGCAGTTTGCAGTGATCCAAAGTTATTCCTCACGTACCTTATGATTCAGAGCGTCCTCATTTCTCACCATGATGAGTTTATAAGCCCTTTTCATGACCAGAAACCAGAGTGGAGTTTTGCAATTACAGTCAGGCTAACAACTATCATGCTAACCCGCACTTACTGATTTTCAGACTATAAAACACAATCCTCAGATGACTTATTTTCACCTATATATCTGTACTGGGGCGAGTCATATATTGGTAAAAGTCAGGTGTAGGAGCCTTTAAAGGTGCATTGAGTAACTTTTCTGGTGGAGGGTCCCTCAAATGCTTTTCTTTGTGTAGATGTTATTGTTCTGGCTGGAATGTTTCACGGTATGGCATTAAACCTTTCTATCTTCATGGAGACCAAACCACGCCAAGTTACAGGTCAGATCTATGGAGAGGTGACCCCGCTCTAGGTATTTTTGAGCTATAAAACCACCTGTAATTAAATAAATGTAAGGTAGAGCTGTTTAAAGTCATACTCTGGACCATTCTAAGCAATAATTTCTTGGGTTCTTTTTTAAAGACAATACAGTAACGTGTGTTTGCCTTGTTGACATGTTTCGGCTGCTAGCTGCAAGCCTCGTTTCCTGATTCCTGAGGCCACTGAAATCAGGAAACGAAGCACGGACAGAATTAACCATGATGACGGAGCGTTCCTCCTTTCACACACCTGGGACACCCTCCTCCAGAGACCACCGGGCGACGGGAGGTGTGGTCAGTCTGAGCGACCTGCCAGGTCCATCAGGCTGACCACGCCTACAGGAAGTAACAACAGCTGACCACGCCTACAGGAAGTAACAACAGCTGACCACGCCCACAGGACGTAACAACAGCTGATAAACGACACGTCACCACCAACACTGGGGACAGTTCTGAAGATGCAACAGCAGCAGTCGAAACATGTCAACAAGGTAAATACACGTTACTGTATTGTCTTTAAAAAAAGAACCCAAGAAGTTACAGTACATACAAAGACAAAATGAACATCTTTGGTTCATTCTAAGCAATGATATCTCCATAAAAACAATCAGGTGATGGACCCCTAACCAAAAAGTTACACGGTGCACGTCATTATTTAATTCTTGTATTTATTTTACTTATTTTATTTCTTTTGTCAGGCTTTGACCCAGGCTTCTACATTGCATCATGCCCCTAGCTTGCTAAAACATTTCACTCTTTCACAACTTTTTCCACCACTGCAATTATAAACAAACTGCTTTTTCATACACTTCATAACGTTGTACTAAATAATCTGTACATCTGACAGATAGCGATAAAACGCCATTTGAGCCCATTGTCTCTCAGCTTTAAGCCTTTACTACTTAATCCTTTGGCAGTGGCGCATCCGAACGCCATTTTAACAAGCCTACATCCGCGTTAGTTATTTTACGATTAGCCGCCACTGGACCTTGAATTGAATCCTGTGAGTTTAGCTACGCGGACTGGGAGGTAGCCTCTTCTTTAGCGATGGAGGAACCGCACACAAGTTGCTTTATTAACCAGCTCTCATAATTCGCTATTCAAATTCATACAGAAATGGGTAGGCGGCCTTGGATGCAGAGGTCCTTGGGTAGTCGTACGTGCTCAAAAACACCGCGTATAAAATGTCAATCACCAGCTGCTTGTTCTGAATGTGTAGTTTTGTAGGATTATTGGAGGAATGAGCTGGCTTTGAGGAGGACTGCCTGCTTCAGCACTATGGTCAGTCGAGGGCACAGTTCATTAGCGAGGCAAATTGTAGCCACACAAAAGCTGCCAGAATGACATGTAAAGCTGCTCATTTGGCTGACATGGCATCTACGTGGTTAGTGTGGCGTAAACAGGGCTCCACTCTGGTTCTTAAATAGACTTTTCAGTATTTCATGGTGGTTAGTTGCGGTTAGTTGGTCTTGCTGCAGAAAAAAATAAAAAGTAAATCTAATGCAGTGACTTTTTGTACCTTCCATGATACTTAATGACGGGGTATTATGCAAAATCAACTCTTTGGAGCTTTCTACAATTTTTAATTAGTATTGTTCTGCTACCATTTTTTTTGGGATCTGATGCCGATACTTGGCCTTAGTGTACTCACCGATACCGATATACACATTAAAAACAAAAGTGATTCCTGTAAAAAGACGCTCATCCTCGGAGCACATGGCTAATTATATAGCGTCCGAGTGCTGAGAGCGTTGCTGTCAAGCTGTACTCTCGGTAGCTGTAGTTATTTTACCAAGCTCAGTGTCCACACCGAAGGCTAAACGAAGGTATCTAAGAGGCAACACAAATGTCTTTTCTGTTATCATTGCGTGTTATTAGTGTGATTTAAGCATCCAGAGAGTCTTTACAGTCTGCATTTAACCTGCTCTGAGCATTAGCCACAGACGACAACAGGGCTGCTCTCATCTACGGGTCCTCATTTTGAAAAATGTGGCGTGGTATCGGATTTGTGATTTGGTCTGAGTACTTGCCAATACCAATACCTGAAAAATGTTCGGTATCTGAGCTTTTACCAGCCAGTATCGGAAATACCCAAGTTTTAATGATGTTCCCTCATCAAAAACATAACTGAAGAGGTTTTAGACGTCATCCATGTATGTTTGAGTAATCTAGCGATCTCTCCCGGGCCCTATTTGAACCCTTATTACAGTACGATTCTGTCCAAGGCCCACAAGCCTACGTCACCCATGCTCCCACACGGCATATAAATATACAAAAACATGATACAAAACAGTACACTACAACTTTACAAATCTGAGTCGATGTGCAGTAGTTTCATTAGTGGAATACACACTGGCTGTGTTGTGATAGCGCTCTGAAGGGGGAGTGACTTAGTACATACAGCATAGAGAGGGGAGAGCATTGAAAGCATGACTGTTACTAGGCAGGGTAACCTTCACCTGTTCGCACCTACGCTATATTTACAAGGTTGTGTTTGACCCTTTCCACCCTGTCACATTTGTCTCACAGGAAGACAGCAAAACCCTAAAGATAGGTACCTCTCAACATATAAATACTGGAACTGTAACCATTTGAATATATGCATGTACCGCAGCCTGCTTTGTAACTCCTGCTTCCCTTCATCTGATCAGATAAAGCACTTCTTTTACGACTCTACCTGGTCTGAAGTCTCTTAATATTTTCCACCACGATTTCAAGCATCAAAAGCAAAAGTGAAACTAATTAAACACTCTATGCATTTTCAATAAAAGGTAACATGGTTCTCTAATATTATGTGTTAGCGGTTAATACCCCATAGAAGTGTAATACTTCAATACAATGTCCAAGGAAAGACGGGTAAAGTGTCTTGCCCAAGGATACAAAGACACTATGCATCAACCTTAGAGGTGTAAGAATTACATTATGTATTCAGTTACCACAATTATTTTTTTTGTGAAAAATATGCGTAAATGACAGTCACACTTAGCACATGTTGAGATGGTTCGCATTTTGAACCCGAGTTTGGAGGTTTGATCTCAGCTTCCTCCAAGGCTGTTGTGTCCTTAGGCAAGTCACGTCATTCGAATGTTCAAATGTGTCTTATTGAGAATTCTGCAATGCTGTAAAGTGCTTTAGTTGGGCTCTTGATAGCAGAAAATATATTCCTGGAATTTGAACCTTTACCAATTAAATCTCATAGCAATTAGTATAGTATAAAATTGTGACCATTTGAAGTTGATGGTTTGATGTCAGTTCCAATTATGCTGGCACTGAGTCCTTATGCAAGACACTCACCTTACACTTACCTTACATTCTCTGTGACAGATCCGCACACATTAGACCCAGATTAAAAAAATAAATAAATAAATAATGGACACACAATGTGTGTCTAAAAAGAGACAATTCAACCAAAACTTTTTAAAGGTTTAAAGGTTTAGTTTAGTAACAATGTGTCTTCCTTCTACATAAAATCCATCCAAACCAAATTCCCATTAGAATGAATGGGTCAATACATATTCCATCCTGAGCCAAACAGCCAAACGATCTATCCAGAACTTTATTTCTTCATATTTTGAGTAAAAAATCTTCTATACCTCCTTCTATTCCTCCCAAAAATCCTTGTCAAAGCCAAACTCCTCATGTCAAACCCAAACTCGTCATGCACGCACAGACCTGAAGAGTGACCCTTGGGTGCAGTCTGCGGCAGGAGCAGAGATGACACCCATCCATCAGAGACAGGAGTGGGTGATCCATCCCCATTGAGTCTGTCTCTGC
Source organism: Taenioides sp. WSHXM2023 (assembly GCA_029959045.1). NCBI lineage: Eukaryota > Metazoa > Chordata > Actinopteri > Gobiiformes > Gobiidae > Taenioides > Taenioides sp. WSHXM2023. The sequence continues at coordinate 10,926,014 of CM057105.1, forward strand.
ACATTACGCTGCACTATTCTCCAGCTAATGTGTTTACACACAGTTATTGGATTTCCTGTGTGATTACGGCGCTTATGGGCTACACCTGACTGTTTCTGAGCGTGTCAATACGCTTTAACAGCCACGCACCACTACAGCAAGATTTACAATGGAGAGTTTATGTGCGTGTTCACCTGCGCTTCAAACTGTGAAAGGTGTTTAAAGCTACAGTGAGTGACATTTCTGGAGGTGTTGACTTCATGATTCAAATGGAAATAGAGAGAAAAAGCCATACTCTGGAATAGTCTCCATGCAGATAGATCCGTTTAATGCCATACTGCAGAATAGGAATAACATTTTCATGGAAGTAAACAGCAGGAGGCCTCCTCAAGGACAAATAAGTCAGGATTGTGGAGATGCAGTTTTGTTTTTTGTTTTTCTACATTTTTGAGAGCATTTAACACAGCCAAAATGTCAGTCTATTGGCTAAAATGTCACATACTGTGGTTTTAACAAATGTAAAAAATAACCAAATAATTGGTTTTAAAAAATATGGTAAATATACAGTTGTGAAAATATGTGAAATATTTGAAAAAATTACAGTCACTAACATATATTAGTTCGTGTCACGCACTTGCACAAGCCAAGGCCAGTAGCTCGGGTTCACTGTAAACTATGGCATTGTTATTCTGCAACTCAGTAACAACCAGTGCATTTAAATACAGTTTTCCTGGTTTTGGCTCTGAATGAGAATCATACATAGGCAATGCAGCCACTGTCTAGGTCACATTTACACTGTTTAGGTCTGCTGCCCTATTTTAACTACATTTAAAGTAAGGCCCTTTTCCAAGGCCAAGTAAAAGTCACGTTTTGTTTTTTGTTTTTTTCATATTGTGAGGTAACTTCCCAATTGAAAATGCACCACAGCTAATGTTTGGAACAAGATGGAATGTTGTTGTTCTTTTTACAAACATTGGAAGATTCTATAGAAAATATATTTGCTTTTGTTCATCAGACAGAAATCGGTTTCTTATATTACACAGCACTATTAAAGGTCCTGTATTACCCAAAATGGAGCAAAATGAGGTTTAAGACATGTTATAATGTTGTTATCAACTTAAAAACATACCTGGAGTTGTATTTTGTTTCATTCACACGTTTGCGTAATCCTGCATTATTAGTTTGTCGACATCTCCAAAGCTCAAAATGCTCTGTTCCACCTTGTGATGTCATGAAGCAGTAGGTTTTAAGTGACCTTTTGTTCAGTAGAGATTGGCAATTCCAGGTCTGAAATCATCCGGATGAAAGTGGATGGGGTTTAAAAACGCAATGCAACATCACAAGGTGGAACAGAGAATTTTGAGAGAAGAACTCAGCCTAGACATGCACGATTTGTGTGTAAAACGTGTGAATGAAACAAAACACAACTCCAGGTATGTTTGAGATGAGGAAACATTATAACATAGACCACAAACAGCATAGTACGGGCCCTTTAATTGAATAAAAGGCGTTTTCCTGACAAAATAAAAGTATAGTACAGGCCTTTTATATTGAACATGACCCACATACATTCACATTGGCACTGTAGACTGTCTGTAACATCGTGTACCTGCTCAGTCTCTTTCATAGGGAGTCCTTGTACATAGTTGTGATTTCCGGTGCAGTTTGAGCTCCGTGTGGGATTGGGACTAATAAAAAGTGTGCGTCTGTGTGTGTTTGTGTTTCCGCTGGCTCTGCTCTGGGGACCACAGGAAAAGTGTACCAGGAGGAAGTCCAATTTCATCCACCCAACTTTGTGCTGTCGTCCTGGGATTCATGTCTGAGCGAGGCCTGCTGTTCACCATGTGGACTCTGCACAGACTCATGTGGGTGTGTGTGTGTGTGGAAGGGGGAACTTTATGTATTTCTGTGTCTCCTTGAGTGATACATATAGATTTCTAGAAAACAGAAGCAACATTGTTCAGACTAAGCGTGAAATAACGAAATAGTTGAAGAGTTGACAATGAGTTAACACAATCTGACCAGGACTAGACCAGGACTAAACCAGGACCTGGCTGAGTTGGAACTACAAAAAGTACTGTTAAACCTCTCTCACACAGAAAACTTCAGTCACAAGCTAGCTAGCATTAACCAACAGATTTAGTTTTTTATCACAGGCTCCTGAAAATGTGTGTATTTTTTTCTTGAGTTTTCAGACCATCTTAAAACTTATTTGTTAGTGTTTGCTAATGTGTGCTTATTGTGTCACTATGGTAACTGCTGTACCATCCCATCATGAAGATGTAGAGCACCCCCAGCTGCAAAGTCACTGCAAAGTATCAATTGCTGACCATGTAATCCTTCGTTGGTCCAGGAGTGGTTGAAATCGAGACCTTTCGAATCCATCCGAAAGCTGCTGTCAATGGCCGGTCCATTATCAGAATGATTTACTATGGCCTTCATTTCAAAAACGTCCAAATGAACCTTTGAAACCTTTTCTACCACTATGACTTACTCAAACATGCATGAATGAAACACAGAGAGGAACTGAGCCCCTCTCTCTGTAACATTTTGATCTAAAAAATGCATTTTAACCTGCTTTACATGATCCTGGTGTTTTTTTTATTTTTTTTATTTTCATTTTTATTTATTTTGTTGCTACAGTCGTAAATCGAGATATGAACATTATTAACAGACAGTGAGGTGCCTTCTTTATCTGAAGTTACTCCCGTTTTAACTGACAGAGTTGCCGAAGTCCCACAAACTGCCTAAACAACAGTGCTTCCTGGGAAGGGGCAAGTACTTTTAACAATCTTGCTCCTGATTGGCTCTCGAAATTAGCGGCTCCAACTGCTAGTCTCGATTGCCTTCATTTGTCAGGAACCAAAGTCCACTTCTGTACAGTCTATGCTAAAAGCTAAAAAACAAACAAAAAAAAGTTGATTTAAGAGGACTCTAATATTTTCTTAGAACTACTACTGAAATATATCCAAAGGGAAAAGACTGGGACTAAACCAACACTAGAAAAGGACTAAACCAAATCTACATCAGAACTAAACCAAACCCCAGGGACCCTTCGCCAGATCGTGGGTCAGAAGTACCTATCTGTCGGTTTTGAAATACCCGTCGCTCCTCTGATTAAACTAAAAAGATATTAAAAAAGAATGTATTTCCATTGACAGTGGCCACACATATGAAGCCCATTCCAATCTTGTGCCACAATTTCAACAAATAAATAAAAAAAAAAATCAATTTGACGATAATTTAATACAGTTCAACATGAAATCGATTCCAATGCATAAAGGAATGAAAGAGGTGCTGTTTGTAGAAAGGTCAGTATGTGGGATTTCACATAAGCCTAAAAATACCATATCTGATCAGGGTTTATGCATAATGAATGTGAGGTCATTTAACACGCAGAGCCTCGCTTATCGTTCCCGCTGCCCTCTGCCAATCAATGTGTCAGTCTGTGGGTTTGGCTTCAGCCCTCGCTCTGTTGCACTGCAAAAAAGAAATCTGATTCTCATTTATTTTAGTATGATTGTCTATTATTTGTCATTTTCATGCTGGGTTTCAGATGACAGCGCAACATTCTATAGGCCAATCATTTTTAAAGGTCTTACATTACGCAAAATTGATTCTTGTGAGCTTTAAGACATAGTATAATGTTGTTTCCTCATCAAAAACAGACCTGGAGTTGTGTTTTTCATTCACACGTTTGAGTAACCCTTTATTAAACCCTTTATTATTAGTCTGTCTACATCTCCAAACCTCAAAATGCTCTGTTCCACCTTGTGATGTCATGAAGCGGTAGTTTTTAGGTTAACAGCTACTTACTTTTTACCCTTTGTTTAGTAGAGACTGGGAATTCTAAGTTTGAAAACATCCAAATTATTCTAGTGAATGTATATGGAGTGGAGCACTTCCTGTATTACTACATGACATGACTAGGTGGAACAGAGTGTTTTCCGTTTGAGAGAAGAACTCATGTTAAAATCTGCAGGGTTTTTGTGTTAAACATGTGCGAGTGAAACAAAACCCAACTCCAGATCTGTTTGTGACGAGGAAACAACATTATAACATAGATTTGTTTAAAAATAGTGTAATCTAGGCCCTTTAACACAGATGGCGGATAAAACGGACAGTTAGGTTTGGTTGCTTTAAGTCGGACGAACACTGTGATTTTTGGCCCTTTTTGAGCCATTTTTTTTATTCGTGCGAGTTTTGGGATTGGGCCGAGTTTTGACTTAATCGTGTGTCGTGCTTTGTGTAGTACACATGGGGTAACGAGAACCGATTAATACCTCATGACCAGCTCCCGATCAGCAATCGTAGTCGCAAGAATATCAAATCTGTTTGAAATCCAGTTGCCTCTCGTGAGGGTTTCGCACTGTTGAAGTAGTTCCACGAGCCGATTTGCCAGAATCTGCCGGACCGTGCATGGGCGGACACAGAAACTTGGTGGAGGCCCATGGGGGGCCATCGAGTGATTTGGACACAAACAGTTGAGGCTCAGGTAATTGAGCTTTGGCAGGTTCACCCGAGCCTTTTTGATGTGGCCTCACAGGGCCATAACCGCAACAAAAGAGAAGCAGTGCATCTGTCTTTTGCCAGCATTGTGTGTCCACACATGGTTTTCTACTTTATATTTCCGGAACAAGAGCTCCACATGTCGTGATGTGGATGTACAGTGTGCACAGGCAGGTCACATCCGAGCATTGGATCGTATAGCGTGAGAACAGGAATCGTGAGCTGTGAACTTTTAAACCCTGCGATTTGGTCGTACAGTTTGAGCTGGGGCTGAATGAAACTATCAAAAATATCGCACAGTGTAAGTCCAGCTTTCCTCGTGCCTGTACGTAAATTTGTTTTACAGATTTGAGAGGCTGGTCCCACATTTCACATTTCATTCATCCACATTCACACTCTACACAAAAAACACACATAAAAACACAATTACAAATAAAGCATTACAGTGCTCCAGTGCAGAATGGTTTTGTTCCATAAATAATTCATTCATTCATCACGCTTGGCTAAAAATCACACAAAATATGAAATGTATAAAAAACACGATTTTCCACGACAGGGTACTAAAATCGATAAATAGATTATAATTTATTCATTAGTACAATAGCAGCTGGAACGAAGCATATTGTTAAAATGCCTATTTGTCTTGTGTCTATTAAATAATACAAATGATCAGGTTCAACATTTGTGAATTTACCTTTTGGATATTTTATGGCAAAGTACAATGTAATCAATAGGGAAATCTGTTTCTTGCCCCATCTGAGAGTACGAAAACCACCAATTTCTGACTGGTTTTAATAATATACTTAGTTTTTCTTGATATAACCCAAAACATATTCATGTGCTTCAGCTTCCTTTCTTATGGTGCCATTTTGAGGACGGTTGATCATTCATAAACTCTAATATTTTGTTTAATTATTATGGCAACAGTGATAACTTTTCATCATTTTAAAAGCCACGGATAAGGTGACACCAGCTTGTTTCCTTAGAGACGCTATTGCTTTATCTCTAATGTCGCACAGTATGGCATTTCAGTGGGTTTGGATTTAACTTCTACTGCAGAAGAGAGGGGAAGAAGGCAGATTCTGAGAAAATATATATATATATAAATATATATATATATATATATATATATATATATATATATATATATATATATATATATATATATATATATATATATATAAAGAGAAATGTGTTTTCTGTTAAAAATACATTACTATCTACATATGTGTAACAGTAAAACAGATGTGAAATGAAGTTAAAGTATTTCTGAATGGTTTTAGTGATACAGTTTTCCTTCACGTAACCAAAACAACATACAATTTGTGGTGCTTTGTCTGTAAACTCTCCATGGCAACAAGTAACTGGCATTACCTGGCCAATTTACGTGTCAGATCTGCGATGAAAGAGAGTTGACCCCCAGTCGTAGTAACAAAGATAGTACTTGCAATAAAATACAAGCAACATAGATACACGATATGTTCTAGGCAAAGCAATAACATCGCCATGGAGACAGGCAGGCGACAACCTCCACCAGAAATGTGACATACTGCATCTTTTGAAAGAAATCCAGCTGAATATGGACCACCTTTGTCAGAACTACTAAACTCTTCAATTCATTTTATGCCAATGAGATGCATTATTTTTGCAGCGTACGAGGTAACAGTTCGGTTTTAAATAAAGTCTATATTTCTTACTTTCACAGATATTATGTAAATGAAGCAATAAGTGAATTTCCAAAAACACCTAAAGATGAGTGTCCATTTTTAATAAGCAGAAAGTGCCATCTTAGCTAAAACAAGAGTGAAAAATGTAAGGTCTAAGCACAAACCAGTGAGCTGTGGATGACTTGTGTTTTCTATTAGCTACAAGTGAAATATAGAGCTACGTTTTAGAGCGTCGAGCGTCACTGCTGTGTGATGTATAGCACCGAAAGGCGTTTGACCTGTGAACTTTGACCCCTGAGAGTCAAAGAGTGTGGCACTGGAGCATTATGGGATTTCAGGGCAGGGCCATATCATTTAATTGAGAAACAATTTGTGGGTCGGGAAAAGGGAGCGTGGTCAGGAGGTCAGGCTGATTGGATGATACAGTGGATCGTTAACGGCAATTTGTCTAGAAAAGTCAGAGTCCCCCAAATGCATTAAAAGTCTCACTGTGTAACATTTCTGGTACAGGGGCCGCCACATGCTTGTCTCCATGGAGATGTTGTCGCTTTGCCTGGAATGTGAGGAAAGGACAAGTTACAAGTCAGATCTGCGGTGACTCTTGGTCATTTGAACTTGTTGGCATGATATAGCGAGGGATGCGTGCGTTTTTGGCAGTCACGTTTCCATTTTCTGATCAGGAAATGGCATTTTATCATATTTTAAAGTGAGTTAGGACTCATCCATTTCATTCTCAGTTTTCCTTGAGTTGTTGGCAGTGGGTAACGACACTCTTACAGTAATTCAATACAATAATAAACATACTTTTTCATCCTAATCACATACTATTACTGTTATAATGCTTTTACCTCATCCAAAACATGCCTAAAGTGGTTTTAGATCCACGGATGTTTGAATAATTTAGCAATCTTTCCTATTTGAACCCTCCTTTCTGTACAAGGCTCCGCCCACAAGCCTACGTCACTCATGCTCCCACACGACAGTTCGACATAAATACACAAAAACATGATACAAAACTGAACCCTACAACTTTGCAAACCTGATGCGACGTGCAGCAATTTCATTCGCGGGATGAACGCCGATTGTGAAGGGGGAGTGACTTAGTGTGGAGAGCAAACGGAGGGGATACATGTTTGTTTTCGGCGAATATGGCATTTTCAGAACAATAAAAGGTAACGCAGTGATTTAAGTATGTTATGTTGTCAATGAATACCCCATAGAAGTAAAATTAAATACAAGTCTTTAAGGTATTCTTTCTCAGACCAGTACATAATGTTGTTGTGTCCTTTGGCAAGACATTGGACCTACTTGTGTGTGATGTTTGTGCATGAGTGTTCGTCGGAGGGGCAGTGGAGTAAATGAAAAAAGCTTTGGATGTCGAGAAAAGCATTGTATAAATACTATGCGTTATTATTTACTATTATTACAAGTTTATACAAAAGCAAAACCACAAATGATCATTCGTATGCATATTTTTATTTGAACGTATTAAAATTCTGTATGCAGCAGTGGCACACACTCAAATTCCAACCACAGTGAAATCTTATCTCAAACATTAGCCGCTGTAGTGATCATAAGCAGCTCCATTTCCAACTAAAACCATGTTATATTTGTACTTATCCATCTGGCAACATTTCCTCTGGTGCTTTGGAACATTTGGAGCGTTTGGCAAGATGGAGTTTACCACAAAAAGAACATGAATATTGACAGTGTAATGACACCAAAGCAGGGGCTGCCCGTGTTCTCCCTCTCCTCTGTCCTCTTCTCCCCCTCTCCTCTGTCCTTTTCCTCTCCCTCTGTCCTCTCTCCCCTCTCCCTCTCTCTGTCCTCTCCCTCTCTTCTCCTCTGTCCTCTCCCTCTTGTCTCCTCTCCCTTTCCTCCCACTCTCCCTCTCCTCTCCTTGCTCTCTCCTCTTCTCTGTCCTCTTCTCCCCCCTCATCTTTTCTCCCTCTCCCTCTCCTCTCCCTTTCTTCTCTCCTCCGTCTCGTCTGTCCTCTCTTATCTTCTCCCTCTCCTCCTCCTCCTCTCTCCTCCCTCTCCTCCCCCTCCCCTTTGTCCTCTCCTCTGTCCTGTCCTTCTCATCTCCTCTCCCTTTCCTCTGTCCTATCCCCTCCCCTCGTCCCTCCCTCCCCTTCTCCTCCCCCTCTCCCTCTCGCCTCCTCTGTCCTCTCCCTCTTGTCTCCTCTCCCTTTCCTCTGTCCTCCCCCTCTCTTCCCCCTGTCCTCCTTTGTCCTCTCCCTCTCTTCTTTCTCTCGTCTCCTCTGTCCTCTCCCTCTTGACTCCTCCCTCCCCCTGTCCTCCTCTATCCTCTCCCTCTCTTCTTCCTCTCATCTCCTCTGTCCTCTCCCTCTCGACTCCTCCCCCTCTCCCCTTGTCCTCTCCCTGTCCTCCTCTCTGTCCTCTCACTCTCCTCTCCTCTGTCCTCTCTCCCTCTCCCCCGTCCTCCCCCTGTCCTCCTCTGTCCTCCTCTCCCTCTCCTCTCCTCTGTCCTCTCCCCCTGTCCTCTGTCCTCTGTCCTCTGTGTCCGCGGGTCAGTTGTATTGACAGGAGTTGGGGCAGTAGAATGAGTCAGTGATATTACTGACCTCCCCGTCTGTTTCTGTCACAGAAACTTCAATCATCTAAAGAGCCTCGGACACAAAAGGAAACGTCAGCAGGACCTGTGTGTGGACACTTGTGAAAAACAACACAAATGTCCACCACAAGTCTGAGTTTGGACTTTTATTACGGTTTTGTGCGGCTCTGGAGACTTTTTTTTTGTGGATTTCCGCCATCTGATCGTCTTCATGGAGATGTTATTGTTCTGCCTGGTATGTTCCGCAGTATGGCATTAAACATCTTTATCTGCTATTTATTTCATTACATTACAGGCATTTTTATTGTTCAAAACTGTCTCCATGGATATAGTTGTGTTTAATGTCATACTGCGGGACATTGCAGTAAATAAATAAATGTAATTGTTCATGTAATTTGTCCTGCTCCAGATATTTTATTTATTATTTTTTTTCACGAACCAGGAAGTAGTTTCTGCTAATTTAATTTAAAAAGCAGGAAATGTGCTGTTAGCATGCTAGTTGTTCTGGAATCTTGTGGAAAGTAAAGAGCTTGGTAAATGACTGGGATGTAAAGAACGCATAAACAAACTAATGGACCACTTCAGCCTGTTCTCTTTTTCAACCTTTTTCACTTTGTGCGAACATGCCCCTCTCCACAGATCTGACATACAACTTGGCCTAGTGGTGTCACCTGTGTGTGTGTGTGCACGGACAATTAATGCCATATGTTGGAGCATTCCATTCAAAAAAGAGTAAAACTAGATCATGGGTGCACTTGCTGTGGTTTGGTTCCAGTTTGGGCCCACTTTGAGTCCTAACGTAGATTTGGTTTGGTCCTAGTTCTAGTCCTGGTTTAGGCCTGGTCTAGTCTTGGTTAAATTCCAGGTTTATTCTTAGTTTAGTCCGGAATTTAATGTGGCGATTTTGTGAACGCAGCCTGAAACTAAGTAAACCAGTTAAACTAATTAAAATTTCAAGTGCACAGTTCCCCATAACAAAGCCAGAACTCACCACCGTCCTTTCCTACACCACATTTTGAAAAATCGCTGTATATTTTCCATTCCAGTTCGTGCTTATATCCGGCTGTGTGCTTGTGAATCCTCCTGGTGGTGATGGAAGAGTTTGTGCGCAGCTATAAGAGGTAATAGGCACTATGTTATGCAGCAAACCTTTTAATAATTTGTTAGAAGTTGACGCGTACACGCTTGTTCTAATGGTGTGACATTAATCCATAGTGATGCAAAAAGACCTGCGCGTATACGGATTACACATCAGCAGCATCGCTCTGATTCTGCCAGAGGTGGGTAAAGAGGCCAAAAATGTATTTAAGACTAATGTTACTTCAAAATAATATTACAAAATTACAGAAGTACAAAGTAGTGGTGCAAGAACTTACTAAAGAGAAGACGTTTAAGAGTAAAATAAGTAAAACTCCAGCTCAAATAAGAGTAATTTAAAGGTTCTATATTACACAAAATGGACTCTTGTGAGCTTTAAGTCGTGTTATAATGTGTTTCCTCCTCAAAAAGAGACATGGAGTTGTGTTTTGTTTCATTCACATGTTTGAGTAACACTTTATTATTCGTCTGTCTACATCTCCAAAGCTCAAAATGCTCTGGTCCTTCTTGTGATGTCATGAATCAGTAGCTTCCATGTTAACAGCTACTTTTTACCTTGATCCAAATGATCCAAATGATTCTAGTGAAGGTGTGTGGAGTTTTAAAACACAGTGGAGCACTTCCTGTATTACCAGATGACATCACAAGGTGGAACAGAGTGTTTGAGAGAAGAACTCGACACAACTCCAGATATTTTTAATGAGGAAACCGCATTATTAAATATATAAGAAAACAGCATAATATGGGCCCTGATTTTAATGGAACCAAGAAAGTACACAAAAATTGTACAAAGTAAAAGTAAAGTTACTTCAAAAGTACAAGTACGTACAGTAAGTAGTGGTTCAAGAAATTATTCAAGTAAAGTAAAAGTATTTGGGAAAACTACCACTACTTAAGGAATACCTGTGTGGAAGTAACATCTGATTTCTAATTTAAAGTTAAAGTAATTTGAAAGGACAAAACATTAAATAATGCACAAAATCTAGTACTTTTTGAGGACAAACACAAAAATTTGAAAAACAAAATCACATCTGAAGGAGCTAGAATGTTCAAATCATTTCATATTGTCCACATTAAAGTTTTGTCACTTGTAGACATTTGTATTCAAGTAAGAGCACTGTTACTTCAATTACAGTATTATTTAAGTAGGAGTTAAAGTTCGCTGTCAGAGAAGCACAATTTCTTCAAAAAGTTACTCAAGTAAATGTATCTGCGCAGTACACACCTCTACTTCTCACTTATAAATCTGGAGAGTGCTCTGCTCTGCTTTCTGACGTGTACGTTTGGCCCCCGGGAGCCCGAGGAGAGAGGCGCCATTGAACTTTTGGCTTTTGAGACGTTTCACTGGTGCAAAGAGTAGTTAGCAGCTAGCTTTAAGGCCCTTCCACTTCTGTGTGCACTGCGAGCTTCATGTCAAAACACTGCCGACATGAAAACGCTCACCACCAAGAGTGAAACTGCGCTTTAGAATGAGAAGGGAATACCAATTAGACTCTGTTCAAAGTGTCAAGAAATGTATTTGCCAGGTTTGATACGACATTGTGTTTTTCCATGTCCCATTACTGTTCAGTGGAGATGTGTCTGTGCGTATGAAGCTAAATGTAAATAATTAAATTTGATAAAGGCCCTATATTACCTAAAACTGACTCTTCTGAGCTTTAAGCCATGTTAGAATGTTGTTCCCTCATAAAAAACATACCTAGAGTTGTTTTGGTTCATTCACAAATGTTTGAGTAATCCTTTATTATTAGTCTGTCTACATCTCCAAAGCTCAAAATGCTCTGTTCCACCTTGTGACATCATGAAGTGGTAGTTTTTACCTTTGGTTTAGTAGAAATTGCCAATTCCAGGACTGAAATGATCCAAATGATTTTAGTGAAGGTGTGTGGAGTTTAAAAACGCAGTGGGGCACTTCCTGTATTGCCACATGACATCACAGGGTGGAACAGAGTGTTTTCTATTTGAGAGAAGAACGCAATGTGAATGAAACAAAACACAACTCCAGGTCTGTTTGTGACGAGGAAACAACATTAGAACAGATCAGAGAAAAGTGTGACATGAGCTCTTTAAAGTCGACATGGGCAGGAGACAATTAGAGGCAATGAATAAAATCAAATCCACTTTTGGAAAACTAAAAGAATTGGGGATAGTTTCTCTTTAACTTACTCTCTCTCTCTCTCTCTCTCTCTCTCTCTTTCTTTCTTTCTGTCTCTCTCTCTGTCTCTTTCTCTGTCTCTCTCTCTTTCTGTCTTTCTTGCTCTCTGTCTCTCTCTGTGTCTTTCTGTCTCTGTCTACCACTCTGTATCTCTCTCGCTGTCTCTCTCTCTCTGTCTCTTGCTCTGTATCTCTCTCTCTCTTTCTGTCTCTTTCTATCTCTCTCACTCTTTCTGTCTCTCTCTCGCTCTCTCTGTCTTTCCCTCTCTCTCTATGTCTTTCTGTCTTTCTCTTTCTGTCTGTCTCTCTCTCTTTCTGTCTTTCTCTGTCACTATCTCTGTCCCTCTCTCTCTCTTTCTCTGTCTCTCTCTTTTTGTCTTTCTCTCTCTTCCTCTTTCTGTCTTTCTCTTTCTCTCTATGTCTCTCTCTCACGGTCTCTCTCTCTGTCTCTCTCCCTCTTTCTGTCTCTCTCCCTCTTCTAACTTTCTCTTTCTCACTGTGTCTCTCTCTTTCTGTCTTTCTCTCTCTGTCTTTCTCTCTCTGTCTCTCTCTCACACCAAATCAATAATAGAAAATACAGGACCTTAACACACTTTAGACTCACGACACAGTGTTTAAATCGTGGCTCCAAATGCCGCCGTCCCTCACCCCAAACGGGTCTGAACCCAAATTAAACACATTTGTAGATTATTAATGCTCGGCTCGAATAGCTGCTCACCCGTTTAACTTCTCCAGTCCACTTCTCCCCTCAGTCTGGAGCTTTGTAAATCCGACATAATGCGACTGTTCACAATCCGGCAGCTTGCATCCTAATACACACTTCCAGATTTTTGAACAATAATGCTTTATAACGAGACGCAGATACACAACATTCATATTCTGACCTCAGATTTCTCCAGTGTACATGGAAACAATTGTGTTTAACGTTGTATTCAAGTTGTCGTCAGGTAAACAATATGCTCAGAGGTGGATTTTAGAGGAACGACTGGAAGCCACCCGTTTAGTGAAAACAAAACAAACAAAAAAAAAACAAAAACCAAGCTATTTTTTACCACCTTTTCCCAAAATATTATTAAATATTTATAAAAGTGGATAATGAGACTGAGCCAAAAACCATCTCTAATGTGTGATTTTTATGAATTATTATTATTATTATTATTATTATTATTATTATTATTATTATTATTATTATTATTATGTTATTTTTAGAATAGTATTTCAACACTGTGACCCTGTTTTAATTTATTTTTGGTCAATTTATCTCTATACACTGACTTTTTCCAAAATATTATTAAATGTTTATAAAAGTGGATAATGAGACTGAGCCAAAAACTCTAATGTGTGATTTTTACGAATTATTATTATTATTATTTTATTTATTTATTTATTTATTTATTTTTTATTCATTTTTTTGTGTTTGTGTTGTGTGGAAATGTAACGTTTTCACACAAAAATAGTACTATGGTGTATGTTGTTTTTTAGAATAGTATTTCAACACTGTGACCCTAAGTAACCTCTGTTTTCATTTATTTTTGGTCAATTTATCTCTGTCTATACACTGAATCTGTACTTTGAGTATTTCCACCACCTGCTCAGGGACGACAGGTGTAAATGAGCGTTCACGCTGTAACCTGCACCAGCATCATTCTTGGTTAACATATCGCTGTGCGCAGTCCCTGTACAAATAAAAAGCATGCCATTTTTATCTTTCAATCATGTTATAACGTCCTCATCAAAAACATGCCAAGAAGTTTTAATGTTTTAACGTATCCATGCATGAATAATTCAGCGATCTCTCCCAAAGCCCGATTTAAACCCTCTTTACGTTTAGCTGTAAGATTCTGTACGAGGCCCCGCCCACGAGCCTACCTCACCCACGCCCCCACACGACAATCCTCCATAAATACACAAAAGCATGACACAATACACTACAACTTCACAAACCTGATGCGATGTGCGGTATAGTTTCATTAGCAGGAAGCAGGCTGATTTTGTTGTGATAGCGCTCTGAACGGGGAGTGGCTTAGTTGACTTAAAAACAATGAAAACATTAAAATGTAGCACGGAACTCTAAATATTATGTGTTCCCAGTTAATCCCTCATAGAAATAAAATAGTCCCTCTATAAAAAGGATTATAATTCAGTGTCAAACCTCTGTAGATTTCTATATTTCCGTCTTTTCATCAGAGCCCGAGCGTACACAGGCGTACACAGGGATCTCTGCTTTCTTAACTCCGAATTACCATATGTTCTATTATTGAACAGACAAGTCATCCAGTCCCCTGTCACTCTGGGACAGTTGTAATTTCAGGCCTAATGAATAAATTAATATTTTAAAATTTCAAGTATTTTCTCTTTTGCTCGTGTCTTAAAAATGTGGCACGGTTGAAGACACTGTCCCCGTGTCACCTTATAACACCGACTCTTACTGCCTTTAATGTTATGTCTTGTTGGTAATCCATACTGTTTAACTGGGGTGGTGCTGTGGTAAAGTGGTTGTACTCATAGCAAGAAGGTCCCCGGTTTGATTCCCCGAAATAGGTGGAGTTTGCACGTTCTCCCCGTGTCTGTGTTTATTTCTAACGAGTGCTGAAAAACAATGGGAGAAAAGCCTTCAGCGATTTCTTTATTTTTATTTGGAAAAATAAAAGTAGCACCATGGTTACCTACTGCCCCTAACAGGTTACCCAAGTGGCACTGAAAGATGCTTCAAATGCAGAGGACAAATTTCACTTTCTTAGACAATAAAATGCGCCTTAAAAGTGTTTTGTTTTTTTTGGTGGATATACTGCCTGTCTTGCTTGTTATTGCTTTGCCTTGACTTTTCCACACTAAAGCGCTAAACAAAATAAACAAAATATACATCCATAGAGACTACCACGTGATGCCAACAGGCCAAGGTACAGGTCAGATCTGTGGAGAGGCGACCCTACTCACCTCACAGTAAGAATGCTGTGTACACTGTATGAATGTGTGTGTGAATGGGGAAGCACTTTGAGAGCCTTTATATAAAAATGTGACTATTTACCATTGATTATAGACTTTGTGGCGGCAAGAAAAAGTCAGGTAGCTGTAACCTAACCTAATTTTCACAATATACCTTGCTTTGCCTTGAATGTTCCACAGTATGGCATTCATTTTCACATTTATCCAATTACAGATGTTATATTGCTCAAAAAATGTAGAAATTTGACTCGCCTCTCCACAAATCAGACCTGTGACTTTGCACCGTAGTCTCACCTGCTTGTCTCCAAAGAGATAGATACGTTTAAACGTGCACTGTGTGATGCTTGTTCCTCTGGAGATGTCATTGCTCTGCCTGGAATGTTCCACAGTATGGCATTAAACAGGTCTACCTTTACATTTATTTGGTTACAGGTGGTTTTACAGCTCAAAAATACCTAGAAAAACAGCCATTCTGACCGTGAGCGGGGTCGCCTCTTCACAGATCTGACCTGCAACTTGGTCTGGTTTGGTCTCCATGAAGATAGAAAGGTTTAATGTCATAATGCGAAACATTCCAGACAAAGCGATAACACCTCCATGGAGAAAAGCATTCGACAGACCTTCCGCCAGAAAAGCTACACGATGCACATTGGAACACTCAGAGCAATAACATCTCAATGAATACAAAAGGGTGACAGAAAAGTTACACAGTGCCCCTTTAACCTTTTCATTTGCTCAGACTTGAAGCTGACAAAGGGAATTCTATTGTTCACAGATGTCTTTAAAGTCATCCACAATTGACAATAACAACTTCTGTGGAAAAAAAAATAAATAAAAATACTGCTCGGGACATGGATATTTTCAGATCTGATCTTTCGGCTGCTCCTCTCCCTTTCACACAAATCAGACGGAGTCAAAATAACAGAATAAAGCCGCTGTCACATGGATTTCTTGGTCCTAACACAGTTTGACGTGTAATAAATTTAGACACCAGATCCAGAGCTGCCGTGTTTCTTACGCCGCACGCTCCTCTGATGTTGACAAGGCGGTCGCCGTGGCAGCCAACCCAACAACGGGAGGCCTGTCCAATCGCATTCCAGCTCACAACTATCCTCCGCCGCTGTCAACGCCATCGGGGCTAATTAAAACTGGCATTTACACGGGGCTTCAAACACATAAACTACAATGAGACGGTTGTATGGGAAAGGGGACGTGGTAAAGTTCCAGTGTGTAGCTTTAATCTCATGCTGTGGAGTAGTTTTGAAGAGCTGTCAATTAAAATAATGTACCAAAACAGAGAGTAAAAGTTATGCAGCCCTGATTATGGTATGTAAGGCTTTTGAAGTATAAATTAGGAAAAAAAAAGAAATAAATAGTATTTTTCCAAAAATTCCACAATTTTTTACAAAATATTATTAAATATTTATAAGTGGATAATGAGACTGTGCCAAAAACTATCTCTAATGTGTGATTTTTACGAATAATAATAATAATAATAATAATTATTATTATTATTATTATTATCATTATTATTATTATTATTATTATTATTATTATTATTATTATTATTTTATTTATGTATTTATGTATTTATTTATTTTTACAATTCTTGTGTTAAAAGCTAGAATATTCTCTACTTTTTACTTACAGGTCCTATATTACACAAAATGGACTCTTGTGATCCTTAAGTCATGTTAGAATCTTGTTTCCTCCTCAAAAACAGACCTGGAGTTGTGTTTTTGAGTAACTCTTTATTATTAGACTGTCTACATCTCCAAAGCTCAAAATGCTCTGTTGCACCTTGTGATGTCATGAAGCGAGTTTTCAAGTTAACACCCATTAAAAACACAGAGGAGCACTTCCTGTATTGCCACATGACATCAAAAGGTGGAACAGAAGGTTTTCCGTCTAAATCTGCAGGGTTTGTGATTAAACATGTGTGAATGAAACAAAACACAACTCCAGGTCTGTTTGTGATGAGGAAACATTAGAACATGGATCAGTCAATTAATAAGTAACCTAATATTAATAGTAATTTAAAAAGCAGCCATGTTTGTTCTGATGTAAACAGATGTGGATTTTTTTTTTAATCTGCCTGTCAGTCATACCCATCTTTGCAGTAGGAACAGTATGTATTCTTTGCTTGGATGGCAATATTATCAGCAGCTTCTGGGGAGTTTGCTTTTACACAACTTAAAGGAGCTGTATGTAGCCTGCGCTCTTAAAACAGGTCCTCACAACTGAGCCTGTGTCGCTAGAGCCTTAACCTGCACATAGAGGACACAGCTACATTTTGTTTCATTCTCAGTTTATGGACACGCCTCATGTGAAGCTCAGAACCTCCAGAATTCCCTCACTGAGCTGCAGAGGCTGCACTAGCACTGATTCAGGATTGGCTGCAGGCATTGGGGTTTAGGTAAAGACCGTTCAGATCAGAGAGAGGCATTTTAGCTTTAAACACACTGGATTTCAGCATTGAACCGGCAACCCAAATGAGAGAGTCATGTGATTCTTTATTAGTCTTGAGAATCAAAACACAAAATTAAATTAAAGCATAAATGTCACGTGCATTTATTTATTTTTTTTTGTAATTAAGAATAAATCAGCATTAGAATTATTATCCGTAAAGCTGCATTTGATTTAAGCATGTTTCTATCTGCAGACACAGTTAAATCAAGTTTATGAAATTTAAAATCACAATTTTACATACAGTTCATTTTAATTGCATGTATGTAACTGTTTTCAAATGCTTCTTCTTCTTTTTTTTAATCCCTTTATTATTGAACATTGATCAATACAAGCATTGTTGTTTTTTCCATTCATACGACTACATACTGATGCTCTGCAGTGATGCTGGGGTCTGTATTGGTGAAATGTTTGCCAAGATTTGACATGAAAAAATCTCTTTTTAAAATGTATTTATCTTGGTGAAGCTGAAAATTGTACTTCATGGTTGGACATAAGCAGCAGATATGACACAGGTAGAGGTAATTCCATTAATTAACTGCACAATAGTAATGGTTGGACTAATACAAAAAAAATTTAGTATTTAAACTGTCAGAAAAAATCCTTCTTTGCGCATAAACCGTCCCCATTTTGCCTCTATTTTGGATGTAATTGTGTGCTTTTCTTCTTAACTTTTTTCTACAACCTGCGACTTAACAGATTTTATTATTATTATTATTATTATTATTATTATTTATTTCAGCAGTTACCATGGTGACATAATCCTCACAAACACAGACAAAATGCTTTCATATAGCCTGAAAACTGAAATAGAAAATTGATTTAAACAGCACATTTTCAGCAAACTGTGATCGATATGAGCGTTCATGGTCCTGTTTAGGAGTTTGATTTTCAACAAAAATTCAGAGCGACAAACTGAAAAACTGTTGGCTAATGCTAATGCTAGCTGTATTGTAACTGTAATGTTATTTGAGAGGGACTTGTTTAACAGCACAAATCAGCACACTTGTTCTTTATGGTCAGATTATGTAAAGTCTAACTTGAGTAACAGAGCTTCTAACAGAGATTCTAACAGAGCAGTGCTTTCAGTTAGCTGCACACCCCAGGGAACTGTGAAGACATCATCTGCAAAGAATCAATAAGTGTGTATACATGTGCTCGAGTACCCCGGTTATGATCGGGTTTTTAGAGTATCCTTGTTTTGGGAGTGTCCGTGTAGACGCAATACCCTGATTTTAGTCTCCTGGATCTGCCAGTGTCCCGGTGATTAGGAACCAGGAGACGTTCACTGGGTTTTCCTGAGAGCATTAGGGATATTGTGGCATGTAGACGCCGTATCCTGATTTTAATATCCTGGATATGTCCCAGTGATGAGAAACCAGGAGACTCTCACTTGTTTTTTCTGAGAGTATCCAGGATATTGTGGCATGTAGACGCCGTATCCTGATTTCTCAAACCTGGAGCTGTACTGAACATCTACAAACTGAGGTAACAGAGATGGTAGGAGCGGTTACTTTCCCAAAATGACTCAAACTTCTACCAGGACTTTTTACGTAATAATATTTTATACCTTTATAACAAAATAAAGCAGTCTATTGTTTAATACAGCCACATTTTAACACCAGTCTAACTTATGTGTCTGTCTGTGCTGCTCTTGAACCAAACTGACGCTGTGACACTGTGTCGTATTTTTCAGCTGTTAATGGTACGTTTTTATACAGCGCTTTTCCACCTTCGAGGCACTCAGAGCGCTTTTACAACGAGGAACACTCACACATTCCCACACCAGTGTACGCAGACACTGGGGGCGAGGTGGGTTAAGCGTCTTACCCAGGGACACAACGACAGTATTGATCTGTGGGAGCTGGAATCGCACCGCCAAACTGTGGGCCGGTGAATCTGACCGCTCAAACAGTGATGTTTTATGTCGAGAGCGGGATTCGAACCGCCAACCTTCAGATCAGCAGACAAACACTCTAGAATTTTGTCACAGATTCTCCACAGTTTCAAAGTTCTTTCTTGAATGGATGTCTTCTTTTTTGTTGTTAGAAACCCGTTAAAAAGCCTTAAGTTAGCAAAGTTTCTACATGTTTAGCTCCTTGCCATATGTGGACCATAGTTACCACAGCAACCACTCTAACTATCCAGGATGCTCTAATGGCGCATGTATATATCCTGGTTTCTCGCACGTAACCGCCATTTCCAGAATACTGTCATAACCGGGATACTCGTGCGAAAGTAAACACACTCAATACAATGTTCGTAGCTTTAAAATGTGAAAATACAAGAAGGTGTCAAAGTGTCATATTTAAACACAAAAAAACCTCACAATCTGGTGCTTAATGGGCCCGCGGTGGTAGTGACTTTGCCGCCGTTGTTTTTGTGCATCATAAAACAATTTTAACAGCGGTTTGTCCCTACACCAGCACATCCTATAGAGAGCCCAAAGTTCCAAATGACACAGGCTAATTATCCATTCTGCGTAATTACACTGGCCAGGCCTTTTGTAATCGGAAGTTAATTGAGTCGTTAGAAAATAAATTGCATAAATTAATGGGGCGCAGAGAGAAGGGACTAAAATAAGATTGTTTAAGACTTTTTGGAATGAGGGAGCCATTTATTTGACTTTGTTAGAATGAGCAGAGTTATAAATGACGATATGGAGGCTGATAATAGAGGGATCATTTCCACTACGCCGTGGCTAAATACTCACCACTCGGAAAATTACAAGATACAATTGAAAAACTGTACAGAAATTTGAATATTTAGTTATATCTAGACGAGAAACACGAGATTGGAGCTACGAGAACGAGACAAGACGAGATTTTGACGTTCTTTATAATAAATAAATTGTGCAAATCAGTACCCAAATTTTGGCCTCACCATTTTTGATTTATTTAATATTTTTGCGATCATTGTAGCAGCGCTTTTTGGGTCTACAGCTTCTTCAAAAATGTAACTTGCCAGTACTTGACACTTGACAGTTCTGTGAGCAAACTCCATTTTTTTTTTTGTTTTATTATAATTTTTTTTTTTTTTCATTTTTATTTTCTTAAGGTGTAAAAAATAATTACAAATAATAATAACTTTTAACTTTATCCTAACATGTTTTCATGTCCATATATATAGTTTCCTTTCTCAGAATATTTTATTTTACCGATAATTTCTTAACCTCCTTTTTATTCTTTTGATCAGGCATAATTCTTATATCTTTCCTTCTTTTTTATTTTCATATTCATTTAACGCATATATATATATATATATATATATATATATATATATATATATATATATATATATATATATATATATATATATATATATATATTAGTATAGTAAAGTATAGTAAAGTATATATATATATTTTTTTCCAATCCAAACGTAAAAACATTGAAACTCACGAGATAATTTTCAGTATGTGTGCACAATCTCGTGGCAGTTTTGTCTAGTGCGATCTTATTCGAGATCCCTGCTAATTTCACAAACAAACAAAGTTAACATTGTTATATTTAAAGGTGCACTGTGTAACATTTCAGGCAGAGGGACCCCCCAGCTGCTTGTCTCCACGGAGATGTTATTGCTTTACCTGCAACGTTCCAAAGTAGGGCATTAAACCTATCATTCTCCAAAGAAACAAACAGAAGACGCCACCAGGTGAGATCTGTGAAGAGGCGACCCCAATCAGTCAGAATACATGTTTTTAAAGGTATTTTTATGCCCCTGTGACCCAGCCCTGGATAAAGCGGAATGCGATGGATGGACACACCTATGAAATGAAACACCTATAATTGAAGAAATGCATCATATATAAATTTAATACTATATTGTGGAACATCACTGGCAAAGCAGTATCTCGAAAAGGTTTGACTAAAAAATTTCCCTAGTTTTTTAATTATTTATATTTTTAATCTTGGTGAAGTTGAAAATTTTACTTCTTGTTGAACATAAACAGCAGATGTGACCTAAGTAGAAGTAATTCCGTAGCTGTTACCTAGCAACCATAATAATACTAAGGGCCAAAATATGTTTTAATTGCACAATAGTTATGATTAGACTAACACAAATAAATGACAATACTTTTGTTTTGTTAAATGAATGTTTAAACTGTCAGAAAATGGCCTCCTTTAACTATAATTGTTCCTGAATTGGCTGCATTTTGGATGAAATTTTCCATGTTGGTGACTTGGATATTTTAAGAGCTTACTGTACTTCCTGTATTTGTGTTCTTTTCTTCTTCTTTTCTATAAACTGCCACTTACCTGATGTAAATGTAAAACTATGAGTATTTACCACACCTACTAACCTATCAAACATAGTATTTAGAAAAAAAGAGCAGTGGCCCCGCTTCCAGTTTTTTTTTTTTTTATTTATTTTTTTTTTTATCTTTGGTAAATGTTCGAAAATATGTTGCATTATCACACTACGACTGGAGCCAGATTCTTCAGTGGAATAAGTGACTAGCTTTCTTGTCCAAGTGATTCTGGTTTAAAATAAATATAACAAAGTGGTGAGATACGAAGAAAGAAATGCCTGAGCTTAAGTGGCTGAGCAGCTTTCACGCCTCACAGCAACAAGGTTCTCGGCTTAATTCTCACTCACTGTGATTGTGGACACCAGTTTGCAGATCTCACCAGTCAGTCTGGTGGCAGCATAGACACGTTTATTTCAGTATTGTGGATCATTCCAGGCAAAAGGCAATAACATGCAATAATAATAATAATAATAATAATAATAATAATAATAATAATAATAATAATTATTATTATTATTATTATTATTATTATTATTATTATTATATAATATTATAATAATAATAATAATAATTATTATTATTATTATTATTATTATTATTATTATTATTATTATAACATCTCCCTGGAAAGAAGCTGGTGCAGGGACGTGCACCTCAACATTCATCTTGTTGTCATTTTTATGCGCACGTAAAAGTGACATTGTTTCGCAGAACACGCCAAAATCATTATAAAAAGTAAAGATTAACATGTCAGTAAATATCAGTTGTCCTATAAATATAATAATCGTACAATATAAATAAATAGTACAATA
This sequence comes from Taenioides sp. WSHXM2023, assembly GCA_029959045.1. NCBI lineage: Eukaryota > Metazoa > Chordata > Actinopteri > Gobiiformes > Gobiidae > Taenioides > Taenioides sp. WSHXM2023. Next base: position 10,948,472 of record CM057105.1, read on the forward strand.
TAAAATAGAAGAACCTGAACCAAAGATGTTAATTTTGTCTTCTTATGTATTTTAATTTCTTGGGTTCTTTTTTAAAGACAATACAGTAATGTGTATTTACCTTGTTGACATGTTTCAGCTGCTAGCGGGTGGCAGTTCCGAAGATGCAACACCTGAAGAGTTACATAGTACACCTTTAATTTATATGATTTAAGATGAACAATGAAGAAGCGTGAATCGCAGAACGTGATTGGCCAATACTGCCCAACAGGTTACATAATAAGAATACAGTTTTGTTGAAATCATGTTCGGACTTAATGCTATCAAAACACTGTTAATTTTACTTATTTAAATGAACTAACACATGCCTTTGCAGAGCCCCTGACGTCCGCTATAGCCCAACTGACTCAAACACCGGCCGCGCTCTCAGATGAAGTCTTCTGCTTATGGAAAAGTGCACGTGCACAGACACAGACCACAGGACGAACACAGCACATAGGCTAATTCACATCACATCCAATTAAGTTAATTATGAGCCGTGCAAACATTGAATATTCACGGCTGTGGTCAAACAGGACAGGACCTTGAGAACTGCCTTCCCCTGAGCTCTATCACATTTAGTGTTAAGGCCAAGCTCCTGTTAATTAAAACCCACGACATAATTATCTGTGTGTTATGAAAATGTTCTGCTTATTGGCGTTGGAAATCTGCCATTTTTCAGCGGGCCTGTTGCTAACGCTAGCTCTGACGTGATTAAAATAGAACATATTGACTGGGTTACAGACTGGGAGTTAATGAAAGCTAACTAAATAATTGAGCCCATAGCATCTTCCCGTTATCTGTCGGAGAAGTGAAGGATTCTCGATATTCAGATAAACAGTGTGTCACAGCGGGATGATGGAGTAGAGCGCTGTAGAGAGGTCAAACAAACTGCATGTTGTGCTGAATATGGCAGCCATCTTGGGGCTGGAATTTAAGCAAGATCAAAACTGGGAAAGGTGTTTTGCCGAGTACAAATCTGACATTGAGATGCAGTGTTTTGAAATTCAGTAATAAATGTGAAGATGTGAAGCCAGAAGAAAATGATCCCGGTTAAAATAATATTAGAGAATGGAGCACTCTTTATTGTACCCAGGGATAGACTTAGACTTAGACAGACTTTATTGAGCCACAAGGGAAATTACTTGGACACAGTAGCTCACACATCAAAATATATTACAATAACAGAGAGAAATTTAAAAAAAAAAAAGTAAGTAAAGTAAAAAACAAATATCATAATATAAATACACTATATACAGTGCAAAGATAATATGATGATTGACAGAAACACAGGCTTATCTGTCACATAAAGGTGAAGAGATATGGTTATATAATGTGTAATAATTTCATTTTATTGTCAGACAATAAACACAACTGGAAAAAGTAAGTAAGTATGTGTAGGATAACATCTTACATAGCCATACCTGCATTACACATGGGAAAGAGTCTAATTATAGAAAGTGAGTCAATAGATATTACAATTTAATACAATAATATGGTTATAACATGGTAGAAAGCGCCAAACAGTTGATTTTGTGTAATACCTCCTCTTTATTTATTTCTATCTGCTTGTTTCTCCCCAGTTAATTAATACTGAATTAATTAATTGTGCACTATTGGACTACAGCATTTTGTTGTTAATTGGAATAAGGATATCTGTGTTTGCTTAAATTTGCTTCCTGTAATTTGACATGTGTTTAAGTATAGAACGTACAGTCCCAACATGGCAGCCAGGACTGGACATTTGGTTACCACTGGAATTTGCATTCTAGAGTTCTGTCCCAAAGCTCCCTCTGTGATAAATCCTTTTGTTCCTTAAATACCCATAGATCACCGTTATATCTGCTTTGTACTGTTTTTCATGTGGTTGAGTAAAAACTACAGTCCCAACATGGCCACCGGGACTGGACATTTGATGTTTTAAGCTACCATTACAAATATCACTCTAGAGTTCTGTATCAAAGCTCCCTCTGTGTTAAACCCCAAATGTTTCTCACTCAATAAAATGTCCCACTATAGACCGTTTTGAATTATGTGTAGTTGAGTAAAAACTACAGTCCCAACATGGCCACCTGGACTGGACATGCTCAGTGAAATGCCACTCTATAGATTGCCATTATATCAGCTTTTAATTATTTTTAAAGTGTGGTTAAGTAAAAACTACAGTCCCAACATGGCTGCCAAGACTGGACATTCGCTAGTTACCACTGGAATGTGCACTCTAGAGAAACTTTTACTTGTTTCTTACTCAACGAAATGCCCCTCTATAGACTAACATTACACCTGCTTTGTATCGTTTTTCATCTGTGGTTGAGTAAAAACTACAGTCCCAATATGGCCACCTGGACTGGACATTTGCTAAAGTTACCATTTCATGTGCACTCTAGAGTTCGCACCTAAAGCTTCCTCTATGATAAATCACACTTTTTTCATGCTCAGTGAAATGCCACTCTATAGATCACCATTATATCAGCTTTTAATTATTTTTAAAGTGTGGTTAAGTAAAAACTGCAGTCCCAGCATGGCCACTGAGACTGGACATTTGCTGCTGTAAGTTACCGTTTGAAAGTGCACTCTAGAAATTCTATTAAAAGCCCTTCTATGATAAATCCCACTTGTTTCTTACTCAATGAAATGCCCCTATAGACCATCATTATAACCCCAGCATTAACGGCAACGGTCAAATCAGCACTTTCGCTCTTTGCTACCCGCTCCTCCAGCAGACGGATGCTTCACTCACGCCCTTATCATCCGGATATCTGTTGAGTCTTGCAAATCCATAACACATTAACAGGGAATGGAGCCAAAGCAGGAAGGCTGGCTTGGAAATTAATAAATTGTTCAAAAAAACCCCCCAAAAAAACAAAGCGTGCATGGTTTTTATCGGGCTGTTTATCACCGCAGCGGAAGATAGCGCATTACATTTTTAGTGTATAGCCGTATAAATGAATGGGCCACATAAAAGGGAAAATGTGTATGTTAAATCATGGATGGAGCCTGACAGTGCATTCTGGGAAGTAGCTTTTACTTATGGTTTAATGTGTAAAACTTTGACCTTAAAGCGCATACGACAGGTTAGAGCAGTCATTTAATTAAAACGTTATCTTGAAGGTAAGGTTAGGTGCGCTTTAAGCCACGTTATAACGCTGTTACCTCCTTACAAACAAACCTGTTTCATTCACACGTTTGAGAACCCTTTATTATTAGTAATATTACCTCAAAACGCTCTGTTCCACCTTGTGATGTCATGAAGCGGTAGTTTTCATGTTAACAGCTGCCTTTTAGTGTATTTTTTTCAATAGAGTTTAGCCTAATATGGGTCCTTTAACATTATATTAAAAATGTTACCTTTCGCTTTTAATTAATTTTGGACATGGGCAACAGATGGTTACCAATGGTTACCTAGCAACCTTAAAGTGCACATGACGGGTTAGACTACTAATTTCTGTAAAACATCGTTAGGTTGATTATATTTAAGATTTAACTTAAATATAAAGCCTTGTCTTATCTGCTTTTGTAATTTTGGAGAAGTTTTTAATAACTACCTACCTAGCAAAAAAAAAAAAAATGACAACACAAACAAAAACAAATTACACAATAGCTTTGATTAGTAATACAACACTTTAAACACTGTTAAATGAAGGTTTAAACTGTCAGAAAAAAAAAGGTGTTCCAATGCGTAGACTGTGTAAAGAAGTGGACTAAGCGAGCGCGACGTCACCCACAGCGTTCGGCTCCATTTAAGTGAAGCTCACGAGGCTAGCAGAGTTCCTTATTAGGAATAGGGATTGATTTACGGACAAAATAGCAAAATAAAAACAATGGGATCATGTAGAGCGGGTTGATACAAACATTTTAAGACCAAAATGACGAGGCTCAGCGCAGCAGTTACAGAGAGAGGGGTGACCGTTTTTCATTGTAAAGTCTTTCGGAGCCAGAATCGATGGAGCCGGAAGTGCCCGCATGCTCACTTCCTGTTTGGAATGCAGCAACTAGCTATGTTCATTTATATTTACAGTCTAAATAAACCGTCCCTGCATTTTGGATGGTGTTTTCTGTGTTGACGACATAGGCAGATGCGTTTATTTTTAGAAGCATGTTACTGTCTGATCAGGAAGTGCATTTTAGCATGCTAATTGTTCTAACTGTTTACTGTGACAACAAAACTCTGCTCTGGCCTCTGAAAGTTGTGAAAAGCGCTTATAAACTCATCATGGTGATTAATTAAGAGTGAGGAAAAACTGTTTAAAATTAACCAATTCTGTTTTTCACATTTCTAAGACAGTAAAAATGAACTAATCGACTGATGTAAAACTGCTAAATTACCACAGACACTATCCCACCAGACAAAGTACTAGAAAAGCCTGAAAACCTGTCATTTGCGCTTTAAACACGGGGTCAAAGGTCAAACAGATGATCTTTAAAATGGACGGTTTGGACTAATGAAGAATCCATAGTTGTTGGAGCCATGTGCCGCTTTCACAAACAGGTGATTTACGCTCATCTGTCATATTGTATTTAGTTTATGGGTTTTGATTTTCCATTTTTCTGCTTGTCAGTAAATGCCTCAGACTTATTTTAAAATCGATCTGTAAATTTGGATAATTGCCTTGGTGCATTCTAGTAGGGCTTTGGTGACTGTATGGTGACTGTATGTCTTAGTTCTATGTTCATGTTCATGGTAGTAAACTATAAAATGTAAATTGGTGCTTTTTCTTATAAAACAAGTCTGAATATTATAGTTGCATTTTTGCTTTTTTTTTTTTTTTTAATTCTATGCACAAAACAAAAAAGTGTGATTTATTATTATTTTTTTTTTATTGCATTTATTTATTTAATTATTTATTTTATTCATTAATTCATTCATTCATTTTATTTATTTATTCATTCATTTATTTCATTATTTATTTATTTGTTTATTTATTTATTTATTTATTTATTTATTTATTTATTGGCCATATAATTAATATTTGTTACTTTTATTTTTACTTTTTTTTTTTTTTTTTTTTTTTTTTTTGTATTGGGGAAGACTCGCAATTTTTTGTTGGTCAAAACCCTAAATCATCTTTCAATGTCCCAGGTAGGGCATCTGTTATAAAACACACAGAATTGGAAATACTGGGAAATTATTGCTTTGGCATTGGTATTGTTATTGTATTTGTTTGTATTGTATTATTGTATTAGTTAACTGCCAATTATCGCTCACTCAAATTACAGTTTCCATAATACCATACATAAAACAACATGCATTTGATCTAATTATTTATAATTTATTTATAATTATTTCTTCATTAATTAGTTTAGAACATGCTATCCAATATTTGCACAGAATAGATATTTTCAGGAAGGACATCTGGCTTAAAATATGCACATAAACAACCCACATTGTTAGATTTTTTTTTCTTTTTTTCTTTTTTGTGGCATACCCTTGAATTAAAAAAAAAATAATAATAATAATAATAAAAACTGGCCAAAACAAAATTCTACCCACAATTTTGCTTGCCAAAACTAAATGAAGCACCTCTAAAGCCAACCTACACAATCCTTCAGTTTGGTCGCTAGACATTATTATATTTCTGTACATATTTATTCTGTACATCTCCGTACGCATTAAAATTCATCAGTTTTAAATTCACAGCCTAAGTCCACAAGGTGAGATGCAAAGTACTGAAAACAGACCATAATTCTGAGATAGGCATTTGCATAATATCGTGGAGCTTCTTGGTCTGCGGGTCTGTAAGATGATTACAGGAAACTTGGTGAAAAATACAGTACAGAGCTGGTTTCATTGCTCATTTCTAACAGAAGTTCTTTTAAAATGAAAGAGACGCCCTGAACAGAGGCGAAACAACAAAACCTTTACAGAGTTCACCAAGACTTCATTTATTTAAAGATACGCTGCGTAACTTTCCGGGTAGAGAGTCAGCCACCTGCTTGCCTCCAGGGAGAGTTGTCGTTTTGCCTAAAATGTCCCAGAGTACGACATTAACGTTACCTATCGCTATGGAAACGAGCAGGCGAAGTTAACGGTCAGATCTGTGGAGAGGCAGGTCGACTCTCTGTAAGAATGTTTGTATTTTCTTATTGTGAATTATTTTTTGTAAGATCAGTAAAAACACCTGGAATTGAAGAGATGCTAGACAGACAAGTTTAATGCCACACTGCGGAACACTACTGGCAAAGCAGTTTGTTTTCCATGGAGACAAGCAAAAGACACGTTTAATGCTATCCAAGTTAAATGCCAGGCAGCGGAACAATCCTGGCAAAAGGTAGTTTCCATGGAGACAAGAACAAGACAGACATGTTTAATAGCGTTCATTTTATCTAAAACACAGACACGTTTAATGCCCTATTGCGGAATATTCCTGGCAAAGCAATTGGGTTTCCATGGAGACAAGCAAAAGACATGTTTAACGCCATTCATTTCATCTAAAAGGCAAACACATTTAATGCCATACAGCGGAATGTTCCTGGCAAAACAGTTAGGTTTCCATGGAGACAAGTAAAAGACATATTTAATCCCATACGGTGCAACATTCCTGGCAAAGCAATTTGGTTTCCATGGAGACAAGTTTAACGTCATCCATTTAATCTAAAAGACTGACACGTTTAATGCTCTATTGCGGATTATTCCTGGCAAAGCAATTAGGTTTCCATGGAGACAAGCAAAAGACATGTTTAATGCCATCCAAGCTTAATGTCATCCAGCAGAACTTTCCTGGAAAAGTAATTAGAGTTCCATAGAGACAAGCAAAAGACAAGCTAAACGCCTTCTATTTGCTGTAAAAGACAAGTTTAATGCCAAATATACGGAACATTCCTGGCAAATCAATTAGGTTTCCATAGAGACAAGCAAAAAGTTAGATAACACCTTTAATATGTAACATTATTTCCTCTGCAAACAACAATATACCCAATATGTCCTGTAAAATATGAAGTAAAATAACATTCTGAAACGCATGGGAGTCTTGTATTGGTTTATATTTCATTCATACAGTATTTCCGTTTTCTGTTCAGTTTTAAAACTTTGAACTTTGAACAAAATCCTACTCTTGATTCATAACCTAATCACGAGCCTGTCAGAATTACACTGAGATATTTCCATTCCAAAGTCTGTACTTAAAACCATTCGTGCTTTGCTCTCGTGGCCATATTGTCGAGAGAAATCCTGGAGAAAATGTCTCTTTACAGATCTGTCGTGACGTGGACTCATTCACAGTAAGAATTTGTTTTGCTAGTAGCATTAGTATTATTAATATTATTGGGTTTTTATTATTTAAAGCGCAGTGAAGACGCTTGTAATTGAAAAGATGCGAGACAGACATGTTTAATGCCATACTGCGGAACGTTCCTGGCAAAAGGCAATTCAGTTTCCATGGAGACAAGCAAAAGACAGACAGGTTTAATGCCATTCATTTTATCTAAAACATGGACAAGTTTAATGCCCTATTGCGGTATATTCCTGGCAAAGCAATTTGGTTTCCATGGAGACGAGCAAAAGACAGACAAGTTTAAGGCCGTCCATATAATCTAAAATACAGATATGTTTAATGCCATACTGCGGAACATTCCTAGGAAAGCAGTTAGGTTTCCATGGAGACAAGCAAAACATATATTTAATGCCATATGGTGAAACATCCCTGGCAAAAAGCAAGGTTTCCATGGAGACAAGCAAAATACAGACGTTTAATGTCATCCATTTCATCTAAAAGACAGACAAGTTTAATGCCCTATTGCGGAATATTCCTGGCAAAGAAATTAGGTTTCCATGGAGACAAGCAAAAGACTTCTTTAATGCCATCCTGTGGAACATTACTGGCAAAGCAATTAGGTTTCCATGGAGATAAGCACAAGGTTACAAAACGGGGCGACAGTAGCTCAATGGGCATGGGAGCATTTGTCCACTGATCAGGAGGTCGATTCCAGCTGTCACAGATGAATGCTGTTGTTGTTTCCTTGAGCAAGACACTTAACCCACCTTGCGTACTCTGGGGTGTGAATGTGTGTGTGAATGTGTGTGTGGTTCCTTGATGTAAAGCGCTTGAAGGTGGAAAAGCGCTGTATAAAAATGTGACCATTTACCTTTAATACGTAACATGACACGCCTGTCAGAATTACAATGAGATATTTCTTTTCCAAAATCAGTACTCCATATTTAAAACCACCCGTGCTTTGTTCTCGTGGCAATATTGTCGGAAACAATCCCAGAGAAAATGGCCCTTCGGAGGATATTAACCCACTTGATTCTACTCAGACTAGTATACACATCTCCCCATAAGCACTCGTCGTTTCATAATGTACGTTTAAAGGGCCTGGAAACATCGCGCGTGTCCAATACAAAACGATATCGGTAGAAAAATGACTCCATTGCATCCCTTGCTCCTCCCCTGCTGTTCGGATCTGCAAAACCAAATCAGACCGAACGCCATAGATCACTTGAGACCCTTCTATAATTTATATGCAAATCAGATGCCATTTATTAGCCTTTTACCAAATCCGTTTAGATTATAGAAGAGAGCACAACACCTGATCTCCCTTTATTTTACACGCGAGCCTCAGCGAACACATTTGTTGTCATATAATACGGAATAAAGCCACAGTAGGGAATATTTCTAAAGTAGATTTATCCATTTTTATCCAAGCTCGTCCGGGTCCCTGGGGCGAGCTTGATGGATGCGACCGCAATGAAATAATAAAAGAAAACAATGGGAGAGGGCGAGATGTTCGGGCGTTTGCATAATGTGGAGAAAGAAGGTGATTAAATGCGTATAATTGATTTACAGTATGGATTATAAATGTAAATGCCGTGTTAGGATTTGAAAGACGATCAAGTGTGATAATTTCAAATCGTGAGCCGTTCTGTAGAGGGGGAAAGATTAAATTTACATGACAAATCAGAGAAGGAGCAAATGTACAAGAATATGGATGTATGGATATGTACAGTGAAATGGTGCATGATTAAAACAGGCTTAAGGCCGCCTCACGCTGCAGGAGAATTTGCCCGATTTTGGCTGCGATTTCTCCCTGAGTTCGGGGAGGCGTGACCTGACTTTGTGTCTTTGTGTGCAATTTTGAGGCCCCAACGTCAGATCGTAACCACCAAACATCAGCAACGCTACAGCGACAACCAATAAAACAGAGCGTCAGGGGCAAACGGCGTGACGGACACAGACGCACAACATACAAACTCGGGAAATAGTGAAAAGAATTATGATTCACCTCTCGTAAAGTTGTAAATATAAACTGCAGCATCTCATCCACTTTATCCATAGAATTTGTCCTCCGTAAATAATGACCCCAGTCCACAAAACCGCGCTGAGTCCAGTTTGAGTCGTTCTTTAAAAGTGAAAAGTCCAGAGTCGTTCCTCTCGTGTGTCTGTTACATCCACACAGCGACGGATCGAGGTGAAGCTGCAGATTAGCAACAGTGACTCTACTTCCTGTGGACTTTATCTCCAATCTTTAATGCTTTAAAAATCATGTATCTGAAGTTTTGGACCACATTTCACAAATCATAATAACACAGTTTTGACTTGTATCTAAACTAGAAGTGCAGAGCTCTGATCTTTTTAACACTTAAGAGTCTCAAAGTCTTTTTTCTGTAAACAGGAAACAGCAGACATGATCGCGCTTTATACCCTGTGGTCCGCAGACGTGTCCCGCTGGAGTCTTTGCGATCAGAGATTTTAAGTCTCATAAGATTCTCTTCGTGTCTCTGGTCTGCGCTTTTTGTCACAAGTTTAAAAATTGTTTAAGACTTAAAAATCCGTTAGAGAGACCTGCATTTTCAAGGTGCATTGTGTAACTTTTCTGGTGGAGGGTCCGTCACCTGCTTGTTTCTATGGATATTCATATCATTCCTCTGCCTGGAATGTTCCACAGTGTGACATTAAACAGCTCTATGTTACATTTATTCAATTACAGGTGGTGTTACAGCTCAAAAATCCCTAGAAAAACAGGTATTCTGACTGTGAGTGGTGTCGCCTCTCCACAGATGCGACCTGTAACTTGGTCTGGTTTGGTCTCCATGAAGATAGAAAGGTTTAATGCCATACTGTGAAACATTCCAGACAAAGCAATACTATTTCAGTGGAGAAAAACATCTGACGGACCCTCGGCCAGAAAAGTTACACAATGCACATTTAAAGTGCCTTATATTACACAATATTCTGTTCTATTGTAGTTTCCTCATCACAAACAGACCTGGAGTTGTGTTTTGTTTCATTCAGACATTTTGTTTAACACACAAATCCTGCAGATTTAGGGTTAGGGCTAGGGCTAGGGTTAGAGTTCTTCTCTCAAATTGAAAACGCTCTGTTCCACCATGTGATGTCATGTGATAATACAGGAATTTACTGTTTTATTTATTTGTTTTTACTCTATTGTACTGAATCAAATGTGAAAGGTAACTTGAAAACGACCGCTTCATGACATCACAAGGTGGAACAGAGCATTTTGAGCTTTGGAGGTGTAGACAGACTAATAATAAAGAGTTACTCAAACATGTGTGAATGAAAAAAACACGACTCCAGGTATTATTTTATAAAAGGATAACATTATAACATGACTAAAAGCTCACGGGAGTCATTTTTGCGTAATATAGGGCCTTTAACTCCCATACAGGAATTTCAATATATAAACTATTATAAAAATAAGACTGCAAGAAAAAAAAAAAATACTATTGAAATCAGTGAGGATGCAGCTTCTTTTTCGACATGGATTTACCAAACAATACTTTATCATTTAGTGTACAGCTACTGGCAAAATGGAAACTCAAATCAAATTACTGCACAGGGAAAGTGAGGGAGAGATAGAAAAGTAAGAAAAAGGAAAGCTTGAAAGGGAAATTGTAGTGAAAACGTTTTTGAGAGATTGCTTCAAAATAAAAGTTGTTAGAACTGAATGGCTGAACGACTGTGCTGCAGTTTATTTGTGTTATTAAGGTAGTTTTATACAGAGATAACAAAACCCTCTGGAAAAAGTGGTGAGAAGTGGTTTTAAACTCATCATGGTGAGTAATTAGGATGCTAGCTTAGATAAGTGAGTAGTGATCAGTTTTTGATTTACTTGAGTAACTTTTTTTGTTTTTTTCTAGCAGCATACTTTTACTCCTGCTCGAGTAACATTTTTATTGAAGTAACAGTATTCTAACTTGAGTAAAAGTTGTGACAAAAGCTTTATGTTGACTGTAGGCTTTATTCACGCTTACCGGAAGACGTTTGGAAACATGCGGATGACGACTTCCGGTGTAGTTCCCGACACTGGGCATGTGATAAAACAATAAAACCGTGGATTCAGCAGCAGCGTCTTCACAACCTGCCAAAGTTTTCCATGGGGGACGGGACTCTAATCGCGATGTCTTCGATCTGCCGAACATAACGGAACGCTACAATGAGATCTTTTTATATATTTTTTGGATTAAGTTAGACAAATTATAAAACACAAATTAATAAGCAATTTATGAATGGAAAAGATAAAGAATACAATGACATCTAGATGAACAAAACTGGGCCATTTTCTCAGTTTTCACAGATTTTGTCAGAGTTTCTATCACCAACAGAGCCCAAAGGAAGTCGTCATCCGCATGTTTCCAAACGTCTTTTAGTTTTGTGAATAGAACCCATATGAAATGATTTGAACATTTGGGTTTCTTGCAGCGCTCCTTTAGATATGATTTAGTTTGTTAAATTATTGTGCATTATTTATCCTTCAAACTACATTAATGTCACGTGATGAATCTGATGAAGCATCCCAACAGTTAATCTTAAAGTTACTATCACTTGAGGATTAGTTTTCCCAAAATATTTTTTAATATTTTTACTCTTACTTGAGTAGTTTCTTGGAGTAGCATTACTTTTACTTGAGCACAGTTTTTGGCTACTCTACTTAACTTTGGTGAGGAGTAGGAGGTATTTGAATATAACTTTTTATTTTATTTTTTATTTTTTGCAAACACTTTGTGAATAGTTACAAATAGTGTGAAAATATACACTGAGGGGAATTTACAGTGTGCAAACAAAAAAATGGGGAAAGTGGGAAAGCGTGTGTGTGTTTAGGTAAGAGAGAAAGGGAGAGAGAAGATAAGAAAAGCAATTTATTTATTATTTATTGTTATTTATTTATTTATTTTTTCTTTTACATCCCCCTTAACACATCACTCACATTTAACAAAGCAAATTATCAGATGTTCTACTCTGGGTTTGTGATAAACAGTTTTACGGTTTCATTCAGACGGACCGCAATAGCCATACAACCTGATTGAAAACACGTAACCTGATTGAAAACACGTAACCTGATTGAAAACACGTAACCTGATTGAAAACACGTAACTGCTAAAGATCCAGTGCAGACAGAGTCTATGTAAATGTGTGTACAGTTGTGATAATATCTTTATGTTCCTCATTGTGCTTTCTTTGTGTGGACGGAGGCAGGTCCCGTCCCCTCCACATGGCTCCATCTATCCTCCATTCAATACTATAGATTTAGAGTTCTGCGCAGGATGAATTACCACAGACCAATGCACTCCCGTATGCACTCCCACTGCCGGGTACAGCACTGGATTAGCTCTGGTTTAGACCCAGCTCTCCATGAATCTCATTTGTTTTAGTTTTCACAGTGAAATGATATTCTTAAATTGATTACAATAATTAATAAAAGAATTATTATTAATTATTAGCAACTAAAATATGTAGATTATTATATAAATTCATGACATTTTAATAGTTTAGATATTACATAGCCAATTTCAATTTTTATATACATATATTCTGATTTTGACACCCCCCCCCCCCCCCCCACACACACACACACAAATAAATAATACAAGAAAAATGAATTTAGTATTAGCTGTAAAGTAATATTTTAAATAGAATTTTAAATATAAGTTATCAAATTATGTACGTAACTTTACATTTTATGCATGCAGTACATCCATGTTATATATATAATAAGTATTTCTTGGTATAAAATGTTAAATCCATATGTTTGTCTTGTATATTTCTATATTTCTTATTACCTCCGCCAAGGAGGTTATGTTTTTGCCTGAGTTTGTCTGTTTGTTTGTTTGTTTGTTTGTTTGTTTGTTTGTTTGTTAGCAAGTTATGGACAGATCTTGATGAAATTTTCAGGAAATGTTCCGAATGGTAAATCCAACAGATGATTAGATTTTGGTGATGATCCAGAAGAAATCCTGTATTCTAGATCACTTTGAAAACTGAGCTGCTTGGTGGAGGTCTGCGCTCTCTGAGTGCTTTTCTAGTTTTATTATTGCACTGCAGTTGTTTCTGTAAATGAAGCAATACAGATTAAGTGTCTTGCCCAAGGACACAATGGCAGTAAGGCTCATAACAACATTTTAACCAGCAACCCTTCTGTTTTGGGGCATTAACTAGACCCACTGCACCACCATCACCTCATTCTAAATTTAAGCTTTTTAACAGTAATTGATCGCTAATGTAAGGTGTACCACAAGGTATCGTAATGGGCCCGGCACTGTTTCACACACAGCAAAATGGAGCAGACAATTCTACAGTCTTTTCTAATAGAACAGGCCTGCCAAATGCCGTAGCACAAAGAGCAAAACAGAAATGGTTTATAGCCATAATCTGAATGACAATTAATCAAGAAAATAGTATAATAGCGCTGGGCCTGGTTGTATATATGGAACTGAATTTCATTTTCTGGGTGTGTTTGGCTCCTTCGCCGTCCCATTGTAGTTAAAAAATTGCCTGCACTGGGAATCCTCCAGGGGAATAGGGACCAGTCATTGTTTCTGTGTACCTTTGCAGATATATGTGGCCCCTGCTTTGTGCACGGCGGTATGATTTGGCTGTTGTTACAAATGAAAAAGCCCGGTTCTTGGATGGAGCCTCAGACTAATGGGTTACAGGGTGCATCGCTGCTAATTAAAATGGCGGCGCGTGTGAGCGGAGATGAGAGAAACGCTTCAATTTTTCAAAGAGCTTGACGTGAGGAACATTACGTGCCAGCCGTCATCCACATGCAAAACAGGTGGAGTCAAAAGGCAGCGAGTACAGGGAAGAGCTGTCACAGAAACACATGCTGAAGTGAGGGAAATTATAATATTGATGACATCTGATACAACAACACAGAAACATGGTTCTCCCAGTAAACGCTTTCCTAATTGAAACATACTGTAAATTAGAGCTGCAGTGACTAACCAGAATAATCATCAGTAGTCGACTACTAAAATAATCCCTAAAGGTGCACTATGTAACTTTTTTGGTTGAGGGTCTGTCACCTTCTTGTTTCTATGGATACGTCATTGCTCTGCCTGTCTACAGTGTGACATTAAACAGCTCTACTTTACGTTTATTCAATTATAGATGGTTTTATAGCTTAAAAATACCTAGAAAAACCAGCCTTTTGACTGTAAGCGGGGTTGCCTCTCCACAGATCTGACCTGTAACTTCTGGTTTTGTCTCCACGAAGACAGAAAAGTTAAAGCCATACTGTGAAACATTCTAGACAAAGCAATAACATCTCCCTCAACCAGAAAAGTTACACAATGCACCTTTAACTGTTTTAATAATGGTTACTCATTATCTGGAGTATTTGTAAAATATCCAATCTACATTACAAATAAAACCAATCAAATAAAATAAAGATGTCTAGTCAACTATTGAAATGTAAAACCATGAAAGGGCCTGTACCTTTAATGGTTTTCCCATGTGTTTCAGCAGATATAGTACAGAGATATTGTATAAGCAGCTCTTGAGGTCAAAATATCTAATATGTCTACTGTATGCTGTCTGCATCTTATTATAACATGTTTTACTGATAATCAGGAAGTGTGCATTAGCAGGCTAGTTGTTGTTAGATTGACCTTTGTGGTAAATACTAAGGAATTATAAACACCAAATCTAAAGAGTAATAATGAACTTGATAATTACAGTGACAGGCCTATGCCCAAATAAAACAAACATACTGCTATTATTATTATTATTATTAGTAGTAGTAGTAGTAGTAGTTGTAGTAGTAGTAGTAGTAGTAGTAGTAGTAGTAGTATCATGTAATTCAAATATAATATATATTCAAATATACTTTTCGTGTTCTCTTAAAGGTACACTGTGTAACTTTTCTGGTGAAGGGTCAAATGGTCACATGTCTCCATGGTGATGTTACTGCTTTGCCTGGGATGTTCCTCAGTGTGGTATTAAAACACATATGTCTTGTATTTATTCAAAACGGATGTTTTTATTTCTGAAAAGTAACGCAAAATCATGCATTATTATCGTGAGCGGGCCCACTTCTCCACAGATCTGACGAATAACTTCGCCTGGTGATGTGGGCTGCTTGTCTCCATGGAGATAGTTAAATTAAATAAATTAAATTAAATCTCCATGCAGATAGTTAAATTAAATAATGCCATAATGTAGAACATTTCAGGAGTCAAGCAAGTGGTGGACCCTCTACTAGAAACTAGTTACACAATGCACCTTTAAAGCACTTTGAATCTGTTTTAGCATTAACCGCTACACATTTATTTATGCATTTTAGTAGTAGTAGTAGTAGTAGTAGTAGTAGTAGTGGTTGAAGTAGTACAGTAGTAGTGTCCCAGAGGAAGGAAATCCCACCGTTCTGTCAATCACAGTCAGCCCACCCACTCATTTGCATTTAACTGATAAAGAAAAGTGGAAAAAAATAACTGTGGAAATACATAAATGTGTAAATAAATACATGTACAAATTAATAAATGAGTAATAGAATAAAAAAGTAAAAAATAAAAACGTGTAAATGAATAATTGTAATATATATATATATATATATATATATATATGTATATATATATATGTCCAAATAAATAAAAATAAAAATGTATTTATTAATGAATAAAAAAATCCACAGTCCACAAAATATATGCATTAATGTGTAAAAGCAGCATTTAATTTAAAACTTTCCAACATTTATTCTTTTATTTATTTGTAATTATGTCATTTTTGGTCTTTGTTTTGCATTACCTTGTTGACAGTGCTAGTATGTGGCCCACCTTTAGCTTACATGGTCAGTTTTTCTAATGAACAGTGAGCGCACACAGAGCAATGCTAGCCCGTACAACTGTCATACGTGCTTACCAAACATGTCAACATTGTTCCCCTCAGCAGCCATGTTTGTCCTGTCACTACGGCAGCCAGCCCCTGTCCAATTATTTACCCCGTGATGAAGACACAGCACATCAGGAGCAGCAGATAGAGGAGCCTAAACAAAAACATGCCACACAGCCTATAGACGAAAGACACGTCCAAATGAACTGTCCGTTTTGACACCGGAGTGGTCCCAGCCTGGCCTCTGACATGTGATACAATTTTAATGTGTTTTTACCCCTTGTGTACCTGCTTGTATAGTGGAAGAAATTGCGAGATAGATGCATTTAAAGGCCCCGTATTACGCTATGTTCTGCTCTATGTTCTAATATTTTTCCTCGTCACAAACAGACCTGGAGTTGCGGTTTGTGTTTTTGAATTCCACACAGCTTCACTTGAATCATTTGGATGATTTCAGCCCTGGAATTGCTGATCGCTACTGAATTAAAGGTAAAAGGTAACTTGAAAACTACCGCTTCATGACATCACAAGGTGGAACAAAGAATTTTAAGCTTTGGAGACTAACATGGCTAAAAGCTCACTGGTAAATTTTGCATAATATAGGACCTTTAATGCCATACGGTGGAACATTTCAGCACTTCAGCATTTTAGCAGTGATACAGTTTTCAGTTTAAGATTCTCAAAACGAACTGTTGGAGAATTTAAGGTGTACCACAAGGCATCACTCTGGGCCCGCTTTTGTTTTACACCCAAACAAAACAGAGTAGACAATTATATCGTCTACACAAAAAAAGCACACAACAAATCCCGAACAGAAGATAGAAAAACATGCCACAGCCTATACAGTAAACACATGTCCAAATGAACTGTCAGTTTTCACACTAAAGCGGTTCCAGCGTGGCCTCTGACATGTGATCAAATTTTAATGTATGTTTTACCCCTTGTGTATGTTGTGTAGTGGAATACAGGTCACATACATACATTTAATTCCATACAGTGGAACATTCCAGCACTACTGTCATCGCATTTTCAATTTAGGATTCTCAGTAGTAATTCATTGAGAATGTAAGGTGTACCACAAGGCATTGTCATGGGCCCACTTTTGTTTTTCACCCAACAAAACGGAGTAGACAATTATATAGTCTTACACACAAAAAAGCACACACTAGAAAGGTCCCAGCCTGGCCTCTGATATGTGTATCTTTTACCCTTTGTGTACGTTGTGTAGTGGAATACATGCCAGATAGATAGTACATGTAATGCCATACAGTGGAACATTCCAGCAGCACTGTCATCCCATTTTCAATTTACGATTCTCAGCAGTAACTGATTTACTGTATAATGTAAGGTGTGCCACAAGGCATATCCATGGGACCTCTTTTGTTTTGTTTTTGTTTATTTTTTAGCTGTGGTATTTTCTGCCAAAAAGAGCACACTGTGAATTTTAGTTTAGAGTTATTTTATGCTGAGTTAATCAAATATTGAGCTTCACCACATAAGAGAAAGGTCTCAGGTTCGATTCCCATGAATGCATGTTATTTCTGTGTCTTGCTAGGTTGCTACCATTTAAGCAAGTTCCTCATTTTCTAATTGGTCCTGGTTTAGGCCTGAATTAATCCAGAGTTAGACTACTTTGGTCCAGTTCTAGTCCTTTAGTTTAGTCCCAATTTTTATGTAATATGTTAAAAGTGTGAATCCAGCCTTCGATAATGCCAGGTGAACTATCCGATCATCTTAAAAAAAAAAAAAACAGAGACCAGAAGATGGACAGGTCCAAATGAGCTGTCCGCCCTGACACAGTAGCGCCCCCTGTGGCCTCGGAGATGGAGAGTTTACAGTTGTAGAGACATGTGCTGAAATTTTAATGTGTTTGTGGGCTGTGAGCATGGTCCTGCTACTGCTCTGGTCTGGGACTGTTCATTCTCACACAGAGGACACGCCAGACAGCAGAGCCATTGTTTACCCCGGCCACTGCAATGCTACGAATACTGATGTACTCCGTGTATTCTAATATATGCACTAGTGTATGTATTCCTCTGGACATTACTATAGTTAGACTTGTATTTTTGTGTCATACCTTCTCTAAATAATTAAAATGTGAAGAACAAATGAATCTCACTGGTATTTTGTCTGTATATGGGATGTGTTCAAATATTGCGAACTTGAAGGTGGACTATGTCACTTTTCTTGCTTCTGTCCATGCATGTCATTGCTTTGCCTCCAATGTTCCACAGTATAATATTAAACTTCACTTCAATCTCCATGGAGACGAGCTGTGATGCCATAAAGTCACGTTGTAGGTCAGATCTGTGGAAAGGTGACGTTGCATACAGTGAGAATACATGTTTTTCAAGGTATTTCTGAGCAATGCAGTGAATGAATGTATACATTTAATGCCATACAGTGGAACATTCCAAAGCAATAACCCCTCCATGTAGACGAGCAGGTGGTGGACCCACACTAGAAAAGTTACATAGTGCACCTTTAAGCAATAGAGGTGTGTTTTTTAGAAAATGCTGTGTAGTGCCATATATTTCTGTGTTAATTCAGTTATTATGCAACAGTAATTCAGTTTTTTCTAAATTTGCAACAACTAAGCAGTAGGTTGGTGGTTCAATTCCCTCTTACAGCAATGCAAACTGCAGTTGTGTCCATGAGCAGGGCACTTATCAATTACATGCTTATCAAAGAAATAAGACCAGACTAAAATGTTATAATATATGTACAGTACTCTGAGCAGAATCAAGTGGGTTAATATCCTCTGAAGGGCCATTTTCTCTGGGATTTCTTTCTTGTTTTGTCAGAAATGTTCCGCAGTATGGCATTAAACGTGTCTGTCTTTCAGATTAAATGGATGGCCCTAAATCTGTCTGTCTTTTGCTTATCTCCATTGAAACCAAACTGCTTTGCCAGAAATGTTAAACATGTTTTTTGCTCGTCTCCATGGAAACCTAATTGCTTTTTGCAAGGAACGTTCCGCAGTATGGCATTAAACACGTCTTTTGCTTGTCTCCATGGAAACCTAATTTCTTTGCCAGGAATATTTCGCAATAGGGCATTAAACATCTGTCTTTTAGGTGAAATGGATGGCATTAAACGTGTCTGTCTTTTAGATTAAATGGATGGCCCTAAACTTGTCTGTCTTTTGCTTATCTCCATTGAAACCAAATTGTTTTGCCAGAAATGTTCCACTGTATGGCATTAAACATGTTTTTTGCTCGTCTCCATGGAAATCAAATTGCTTTCTGCCAGGAACGTTCCGCAATATGGCATTAAACATGTATTTTGCTTGTCGCCATGAAAACCTAATTTCTTTGCCAGGAATATTTCGCAATAGGGCATTGTCTTTTAGATGAAATGGATGGCATTAAACTTGTCTGTCTTTTGCTCGTCTCCAGGGAAACCAAATCGCTTTCTGCCAGGAATATTCCGCAGTATGGCATTGAACATGTCTTTTGCTTGTCTCCATGGAAACCTAACTGCTTTGCCAGGAATATTCCGCAATAGGGCTTAAACTTGTCTGTGTTTGTATGAAATTCAGTAGCTCGGCAGTTTGTTTAACTTTTCTCACACTCACGTCGCTCTATGGACCACGTCTTTAATATTGTAGAGTGTTTTATCAATAATTCTTTATCCAGTGCACTTCACATTGTTTACATGTTATGCCCACTGACACTTTTGTCCATCGCTGCAGGGAAAACTACCACGGGCTTGTCAAGTTTATAAGGCACGAAGTAAAGCAAGAGAGAGGATGAGTGAATGGCTGTCTCAAACTGCAAATACAAACTGCCTATAAGGGTCGTCGAAGTACCAAAATGAACTGGTACTCTATACTAGTCTAGTATCAGATCTTGATACTTTATTTAAACAAGCACCAATAACCATGATGAATGAATGAATTATGTATGAAACAAAACCATTCTGCACTAGAGCACTGTAACACTTAATTTGTGTTTTTTTGTGCATAGTGTGGATGAATTAAATGTGAAATGTGGGACCAGCTTCTCAAATCTCAATTCTGCAAAACAAATTTACCTACAGGTACGAGTAAAACAACCAAACCTAATACTAAAAAATTGAATATAAAATACGTACAATGAAAAAAATAAATAAATGAATAAATAAATAAATGAACGTTTGAAATGTCCGCAATAGTTTTAGAATAGCTTTCTTTATCTGAACGTGCATAAGACCACATGGTGATATTAAAGCTGCACTAGGGAACATTCTTGGGGTAAAGAACACCATCTGCTCTACAGAGATGTTTTCTTTTTTGACTGGAATGTTCCACAGTTTGTTTGTTTTTTTTTAATCTTCTCCATAACAACAATCTACGCCACAGAGCCAAGTAGGTCAAGTTGCATGTTTTTTTCTTTTTTTTTTTTTTTTTACAATACAATACTGTGGTGTAGTGGAACCTGTCAAGTTTATAGGACACGAAGTGAAGCAGTAGAGAGGCTGAGTGAATGGCTGTCTCAAACTGCAAATAGCGAGATACAAACTGCCTATAAGGGCTGTCAAAGTACCTGATACTAACTGGTACTCAACCTAGTATAAAAAAATGAAAAATGAATTAAAAATACCTAAATTGGACAATATAGGTGGTATATTTCATAGGTTTAGAATGATTGGCTCTTTATCTGAATTATATCATATTATAAGACCACATGTTGATATTAAAACTGCACTACGCAACATTTCTGGCAGAGGGCACATTTGCTTATTCCATGTTATTGTGTTTTGACTAGAATATTCCATAGTTTTGTTTTGTTTTTTAATCTCTATGGCAACAGCTGCTCCACAGGGCTAACTGGGTAAAGTTACATGTTTGTTTGTTGTTTTTGTTTTTTTTTTAATCTCTATGACAACAGCTACTCCACAGGGCTAATTGGGTCAAGTTATGTTTTTTTTTTTTCTTTTTTTTTTTTTATCTCTATGGCAACAGCTACTCCACAGAGCCAATTGGGTCAAGTTACTTTTTTTTTTTTTTTTTTTTTTTTTTTTTTTTTTAAATACCTGAATATAAACGGAAGATAGGTAGAAATTTAATGCCATACTGTAGAACATACCATGCATACCACTAGCATCACCATGGAGACAGGCAGATGGCACACCCTCCAGCACAGAGGTTACGTAGTGCACCTTGAATAACCCTGAGAAGATGAATAAACAGAGCATTTTCTACTGAAATATGGCCACTGTTTTTGTGTTCTAAATTCACATAATTCTGCATAGACCAATGATACTCCCCTGTAATACATTTTACTCGGGACTTTTTATTAAATTGAGCTATTTGTTATGGGAAACACCTGGTGAAATGCCTTTTTGTTTTATCGTTCCTGCTCTAATTGCTAATTTCTTGGTGAACAATTCAACATTAGCTGTACCTTCTAGAGATTTTGACTTCTTATAATGTTGATGATACTAAAACTTTGATTTCAATACCAAGGAATAGACAGATACTCAATACTGATTCCGATACCACGATGATAATTATAAAAACAACAACTTTTATTTAAACAGTAGAACGTGATTTTCAACATTAAATGGTAGTACTTTCTTTTCTTTTCCCATGTGTCTTTATATCTGTGTAATCCCTCAGTGGTCCTGTAGGTTCCATAGTGGTCCATGGGCGTATAATATATATTTTCAATACTTTTGACCACACTACTTCATGCTAGTAGTAGTAGTAGTAGTAGTAGTAGTAGTAGTAGTTTATTCAGTCATTTTGCAGCACTACAAAACAAAAACCCATGGATCATGACTGAAAGTGTTTAGGCTGGAGTAAAAAGTACTTATTCCAAGGATTCCAAGAAAGAAACAAAACATTTTAGGTACATTGTGTAAATTTTCTGGTGGAGGCTTCGTCAAATGCTTTTCTCCATGGAGACGTTATTGCTTTGTCTGCAATGTTTCACAGTATGGCATTAAACCTTTCTATCTCCATGGAGACCAAATGAGACCAAGTTACAGGTCAGAATGCCTGTTTTTTGAGCTTTAAAACCACCTGTAATTGTAAGTGTATGTAAATAAATGTAAATGTAAAGTTGTTTTCTATAAAAAAGCAGGTGATAGACCCCCAACCAAGAAGTTACACAATGCACCTTCAAATCTAAAATCCTCCTCTCTTTTTATGCACATTGTTAGCGAGAATCTTCTATAGAAAGCTCATATCTTGTAGTTAGCATGTTTCCGGCGCTACTGATTAGCAGACGTCCACTCTCCATCCTCTTTGACTTTGTAGTGGAGGGGAAAAAGACGGCAAGACTAGCTGTTATTCCTCAACATGAATTATCTTGGCTAGCCCTGCATGCTACAGCGCAAGCATTCATTTTAAGAATTCAATTTTGCAGTTTAAACACTATCTGAGTGTAATGGGGACAGGAATATTAAGAGCTGGCAAATTAAAACTATCCATAATGCTGATTAAAGGCGGCTGCACATGGCTCCGGCACAAAGGGGAAAGAAAACCATTGTAGCGCGCTGATGTCTTATTTTATTCAGAAAGAGGCTAAGGTAGGGGGCATTAGCGCGCAGACACTAGCAGAGATACTTAAAGGCGGTTCGTAATGACTGCTGATTCAAAGAAGTGCTATTTAAAGTAATTGTCACTCTGCCTGTGTCTGCACTGGGCGTATATATGTTACAAGGTTTAATGGCAAAGCTTTTAGTGTATAAGGAACCAGAGAAAAGATGGAGAAATAATACAGGGGCGATTTGATTTTTAGGTAAACCAGGTTTGCGGAGGTCAGACTGCACCAAGACTTGAACATTCACTATAATTAAAACATGCATTAATCAAAATAATCCAATCGAATTTACACTTCTATAATAAACTATTCTCAGTGATGTCGTAAGTTTAGTTGAACGCCGTGCTGGGAGGCAAAAAAAAACAGCTGGAACTCTTAGCTGGGAGCATGGCGTTGGCGGATTTCAAGCTCCCCAAGGCAGTTCAGCACTTACGTGGTCAGGTCAGACAACACTATTTGGAAAAATGTGCACTTGTCAATGCAAAAGACTTGTATGATTTTCCAAAATCTTGGTTTACAAACCTCCAAACTGCCAACTGCCAACTGACGGAGATAATGCTACCCGATTTAGCTTTCCATGATATTTACAACTATCTGATTAACCGACAGTTGCACTTCACGGGGGCACAACTGAAAGCTTATAAGTCTTTAGAAGCTTAGAAATATTTTGTGCCTGGATGGGTTTCAGACCTTGAACTGTGGAAAGTGCCACAAGCATTTCGTATTTCGTTTTCATGTCAAAGGTGAGTAGAAAACAGCATAAGCAGCTAACATTAACGCAATGTAAAAACAAGGGAGTTAACATTGCAGTTACTGTGAAAAAAACAGCTATTTTGTTTCTGTTTTACCCCAAAAAGGGCATCGATGACGAATTAAATTAAGCGAATCCTGAGAAAGTATCCCACTCCCCATATGGTCTAAATGCGTATGTTAGGAGATAGTGCTCTTAGATATATTTGAACTTCTAACATTTTTATTTTATCATAGTGTGGCTGCATATGAATCTGATTAAACACATTCTCATTCCTAAAATTCAATGCCAATGAACCAACAAATGTTAAATAAACACAAAATAAAAAACAGTAACTTTTCTGCTGGAGGATCCGTCAAATGCTTTTCTCCATGGAGATGTTATTGCTTTGTCTGGAATGTTTCACAGTATGGCATTAAACCTTTCTATCTTCATGGAGACCAAACCAGACCAAGTTACAGGACAGGTCAGATCTGTGGAGAGGCGACCCCACTCACAGTCAGAATGCCTGTTTTTCTGGGTATTTTTGAGCTATAAAACCACCTGTGATTGAAGAAATGTAAAGTAGAGCTCTTTAATTAAGGTAGATCTGTTTAATGTCATACTGTGGAACATTCCAGGCAGAGCAATGATATATACAAACAAGCACGCAGGTGAAAAAAAGCTACATAATGCATCTTTAAAGTTTTGCAAAAAATAAAATAAAATAAATAATTGCAGTTCTTAGATTAAAATAAATAAATGCATTAAATAAAAAATACATTTTCACAAAGACACGGAAGATTTCACACCAAATATGAAACTGAGTTAGTGCCGTACCATTTCTCACCTCATTAATCCTCATTACACAACTTTATTTGGTTTTCATGGTGTTTATTATTTAGCTTTGATCAAATAAACAACATATAAGTGAATAATTCTGGTTGGAAATGTTTATCTCTCAGACTGTCCAACATTTTAAGGACATGAAATCTGTTTACTTCCATGTCCTTCGCTTTCAGCACCACGGACAGCACCACTCCTTCAGACATGCTACAAATCCTGTTTCTTCTACTTCCCTGTCATTTATTTATTTTAACCACTTTAAAAGTCCAGTTCACACTAATTTAACTCATGAGGTTTGCTAGTTTGAGAACACACTGAGATTTTCACAGATTTTAACTAAATTGTGACATGTTCTTGGCAGAATTTGTAGATGCAGGTTTTCATCCAATTACCAAAACTATATTCAAGTGAATCCATGAGGTGTGGCTTTCACTGGTTTTGGGTTTTAAAAATATTCACACTTCAGTGTTCAGGGTCAGATCACAGCCGAGAGAATCTGAAAAGTAACTTTTACAGAAATGGCAGTTATGTAATGTGTTAATACAAATTTGTACGCAAAAAACATTAACTTTACTAATTATGCAACTTTTCTGGCACCTACTTTTTTTTTCTTCTTCTTTTTACATTGGGATAGATACAATTTAATGTCATATTGTGGAACATTTGGCAAAGTAACTAATGACTAAGAAGTCAATGGCAGATCCTGAAGTTTCATAGTGAACATTGAGATATTCTAATGGAATGCAAATGTATACTTAAAAAAAGGATAAAAAGTATTCAAAACACTAATATTAAAGGTTCTGTATGGAACTTTCTGGAAGTGGCACATCACCTGCATGATTATTATATTATATTGTGATGTTTGAGCTGCTGTATCCAAATAATTTCCCTTGTGGATCAATAAAGTTTGTCTAAGTCTAAGATTCCACGGAAATAGAAAGTTAAAACCATATTCCGGAACATTCTCCATGGAGACTGACATGTTTTATGCTATACTGTGAACGATTAGAGCCAAACGGAGCAATAACTCCATGGAAACAAGCAGGGTGAAGCCAAGTAACAGTCACATTTGTGGAGAGGCAAGCCCGGACACATGTTTTTTCTTAGTTTTTCAGTGCATTAAAAAACATACTTTTATTTTAGCATATTTTTGAGCTTAAAAGTTACATACTGTGCTTTAAATTATGAAATAGAACGAGCACAGAAAACGTCTGGTAGCATTCAGTGTGTCCTAGCATGACATATGTAAAAACCTTTAGTTGGCGTGTTTATAGTTTGACTGATTTCCTCATTCGTTGTTCAAACAGCCTGATATTTTTGCTTTGCTATTCAAAACACACTTTTACTTATGTCTCCCATTTAGTTCAGCTCTGGCACAAACTCTCACCCAAAACACCTTTTCAGTGCATTCAAACAGCCCCATATATTTTTATTCCCAGCCCATTCAACTTATTACGGTGCGTTAGCATATACAGATACACAAATATTCTCTTTGCTCACTCCTTTTTACTCCGACATGGCCTCTCTCCTCCATTTTCCCGTGTTGTGGAACGTTTTTTCGCACGTGCACACTTCAATAAAGGCCTTCGTTATTCACAGAGGCGTTGGGCTCAAACTGCCATGTGCTGAAAAGGCAAAAGTTTCCAATGGAGTTTTACAAGCTTCAGTCCAACACATCGAGAAAATATGCAGGGTTTAGGTTTTTGTGGGGATACGTTTCTTTAAGTACACAAATTAAATAGTTAACGACTGCTGCTGTTAAAAAGAATTGCATTTTGACACATGCAACAAGTGTCAAAATTGGCCTTTGTGACATTTTTGAACCCAACATGTAGGTATGCATTGTTTTAATAATTCAAATTAAATATATATAAGTGGGCGGAGGTAGGGGGCAGTTGAAAATGTGAATTTCACCTATGTACAAGACAATGCAGGACTAATCAAACATGCATGAAATAACCGGAAACACAACTCTGATTAAACAAATGAGAGAATACTATTATAATAAGCTTTTAAAATTCTTTTTTTACAATAATATGTCCATTTAAAGGTACATTGCTGGCAGAAATGTTACACAGTATGACATTAAACAGCTCTACTTGACATTTATATAATTACAGGTGGTTTTATAGCTCAAAAATACCTAGAAAAACAGGCATTCTGACTGTTAACGGGGTCGCCTCTCCACAGATCTGACCTGTAACTCTGTCTGGTTTGGTCTCCATGAAGACAGAAAGGTGTAATGCCATATTGTGAATCATCCCAGACAAAGCAACAACGTCTCCACGAAGAAAAGCGTTTGACAGACCCTCCACCACAAAAGTTACACAATGCACCTTTAAAGTGGAAATAAAAACTAAATCTACTTTTTTTTTTTTTTTTTTTTTTTTTTGCTATCAGTGTATATCGTGTTTTATTTGCACTATCTACATTTTTTTTTTTTTTTTAACTAGGTAACTTTGCAGCTCAAAAACTGACTGTCTGCTGCCTCTAGTGGCCACTGCAATTTCAAGTACTACATGACATCACACATGACTCTTTCTGATTACAAACACCTGGCTGAAGGGGTGGAGTTTGAAGTCTGAGGATAGACCAAACACACTGTTGCTTATTATTATTTTTATTATTATTATTATTTTTTTTTTTCATTTTTATTTTATTTATTTATTTATTTATTTATTTATTTATTAAGGCTGAAGGGCTTATTTTAGCATGTTTTTTATTTCTTTAAGTACATTTTTTTTTTTTTTTAGACCAAGCAGTAAACAGAACCCCACACTGTTCCACCCCTCCTCTCTACTTTGAAATATGACTGTAGGGGGAGTCTCTGTGTTTAGTCGCATTTTAATTATCGCAAAAAAAAAAAAATTCAGTCATCAAAATGTGTCCATATTTGTAGTTCCATATTTGTAGTTCCATATTTGTAGTTCCATACTTGTAGTTCCGTATTTGTAGTTCCATATGTGTAGTTCCATACTTGTAGTTCCGTATTTGTAGTTCCATATTTGTAGTTCCATATTTGTAGTTCCATATTTGTAGTTCCGTATTTGTAGTTCCATATTTGTAGTTCCATATTTGTAGTTCCATATTTGTAGTTCCATACTTGTAGTTCCATATTTGTAGTTCCGTATTTGTAGTTCCGTATTTGTAGTTCCATATTTGTAGTCATTGTAGATTTCCAGCACAGTTGTTGTAAAATCAGAATAAATGACTTTTTGGCTCATTGAACAGATCCACGGTGATTTGAGAAACAGTCTGTTCTTCTGCTGTTTGCCGAATGTGATGTATTTGTGTGTCATTTCGCTGTGTCGCTATGGAGTTTCAGAGTGATGGACTGTTGCCATAGCGATTAATAATAATAATGGTGATGGAAGGACATTTGCGTTGCGCTTTTCGTGACGCCCAAAGACGTTTCACAGTTCAAGACAGACGAAAACACAAAGAGAATGAGAAAAGTAAAAGAAAAAAAATAAATAAATAGGACTGTTGCCATAGCGATTAATAATGATCGCAATATGTAACACTTGCACTGTGCTTTTTGTGACACCCAAAGACCCTTCACAGTTCAAGACAGACGAAAACACAAATAAAAAAAACTGAAAAATTATGACTGTTGCCATCGCGATTAAGAATAATACTGTAGATAAAAATACATAACATTTGCATAGCACTTTGCAGGAAACTCAAAGACGCTTCACAGTTCAAGACAGACAAAAACACAAATAAAATTTAATTAAATTGAAAAAAAAAAAAAGAAAAATTAACTGTTGCCATAGCGATTAATAATAATGATAATAATGATGGCAATATGTAACACTTGCATAGTGCTTTTCGTGATATCCAAAGACGCTTTACAGTTCAAGACAGATGAAAAAAACAAATGAAATAAGAAAAAAAAAGAAAAATTACAACTGTTGCCATCACGATTAATAATAACAATGATGATGGAATGACAATGCGTAACATTTGTATGGCGCTTTTCATGATGCCCAAAGACGCTTCACAGTTGAAGACAGACGAAAACACAAAGAAAATGAGAAAAGAAAAAGAAAACAAATTATGAAAGAATAAAAGATAAAAATTAGGACTGTTGCCATAGCGATTAATAATAATGATAACAATACATAACACTTGCGTAGCGCTTTTTGGTGACACTCGAAGAAGCTTCACAGTTCAAGAGAAAAACAAAAACACAAAGAAAATGAGAAAAATAAGAAAGAGAAATTAGGACCGTTGCTATAGCGATTAATATTAAACAATAATAGCAAATAAAATGAGAGGAGGCAAAAAGATTAAGGTACATTAAAGACAAAAAAAAATGAACAAAAGGAAGAAAAATCAGGACTGTTGCAATACCAATTAATAATAATTACAGTGGTAGCAATACATAACACCTCTACAGCGCTTTTCATGACAGACAAAAGCACAAAGAAAAATAAAGACCATTGCCATAGTGATTAATAATAAACAGAGGCAGGAGGTAAAAGTAAAAATAACTTTGAAGTGGCAGATTATCTATTTAAAACCAAATATTCTATCTTTTGAAGAGGAAAAAGTGTTAAAAATGTTGTCGTCTGAAACAGGAAGCACAAACCGTGGTGTAATGATGATGTACTGACAGATGGAGCAGAGTCGTGTCAAGAGCCTGGGTCGAGTGGAGACTGACGAACGAATAAAACTCATCACTCAACCTTATTTCAGAATGATGCGATGAACAGATACACGTATTAAAGCTGCACTACATAACCTTTCTGGAGGAGAGTCTGCCACCTGCTTGTCTCCACGGTGATGTTATTTTTTATTGTTTTGTCTGGAATGTTTTACGATATTAAACGACAGGCCAGAGGGCAGGTTTTTTCAATGTATGTATTTATTCATTCATCTTTTCACAATAAACACGCCTAAATAAATGCCAAATGTAATATAATTTAATGCCACACTCTGGACTGTTCCAAGCAAGGCAATAGCATCTCCATGGAGACAAGCATGTGACTCCTTGTGTACCTTTAACACAATCTAAGAGGAACTTATACTTGAATTCTTGTATTCTAAATAAATGTTAATATGGCATTTTTATTTTATTTTATTTTTTTTTTGCAAATGATTAAAATAATATAGCGCTCTTAACGGCATACATTTAAGGTCCAATATTACACAACATTTACTCTTGTGAGATTTAAGCCATGTTATAATGTTGTTACATCTTCAAAAACAGATCTAGAGTTTTGTTTTGTTTCATTCACACGTTTGAGTAACCCTTTATTATTATAACACAGATCAAACAGTGCTATCCACCTTGTGATGTCATGAAGTGGTAATTTTCGAGTTAACAGCTACCTTTTACCTTTAGTTCAGTATCGACTGACAATTCAATGGTTAAAAATTGTCCAAATGATTCTAGTGAAGGTGTGTGGAGTTTAAAACACAATGGAGCACTTCCTGTATTACCACATGACATCACAAGGTGGAACAGAGTGTTTCCTGTTTGAAAGGAGAGCTCATGTTTGGGAGGAGAACATGCGAGCGAAACAAAACACAACTCCACATATGTTTTCGATGAGGAAATAACTTTATAACATCAGAAAATAGTGTAATATGGGCCTTTTAATGAAATCAACAGGGATCGTAACTTTTCAAACTGTTACTATGCAATTTTTTTTACCAAAGAAGTTAAAAAAATCGATACTGAAACTACTATGATCCTTTCTTCAAATATTCATAAATGCATCCATGTTTTCATCGTTCATTTGATCATTTTAATAGCATACATCGGACACAGCTAATCCGCTTTTTGATCTGTGGTTGGTGGTCCCTTGTATCCGAAACATGGCCTTGGCTTAGATTTTCCACCCTCCTCTCCTCCCCTGCTTTCAGTTTCCATAATTAAAGAAAATATTAACATTATATAGTTGTGCGGACAGGCCCTGAAACTGTTACCAGCCTTTGAAAAACATTAGCTGGTTCTGAGCAGCTGTGAACTATACTGAGCCCTGGATCCTTGACTTATACGACTGTATACGACCGCCGTGATCATAATTCACAACAGTTTGGCTCAGTTTCTGCTTGGCTTTCTCTTTCTCTTTTCATCGAAATATTGTAAAAAGATCAGATTTATACAGTAAAATGCAATATCTTTGGTCAAATAAAGTTAAAGTTTTCTTTATTGTCCTTTTAATAGACCAGTGTGCAGTTTTTCTATGTATTTGAGCCAGTTTTGTCTGTATAAGCAGCTCCAGAGTTAAAAATAAAACTGTTGTGTTCTGCTTACATCTTGTTATATGAAGGATTTTACTGTCACATAATCAGGACGTGCTCGTTTGCATGATAGTTGTTGTTAGCTTTACCAGCAAGCCAAAACTCCACTCTGGTCTCTGTCTTGCCCTTGTATAAGCAGCTCCTGAGGTCAAAATAGGTCTACTGTGTTCTGTTTTGCATCTTGTTATATTAAGGATTTTATTGTCACATAATCAGGAAGTGCTCGTTAGCATGATACTTGTTGTTAGCTTAACCGGCAAGGCAAAACCCCACTTTTCTCTCTGGTAGTTGTGAATAGTCAAGAAACTCGTGAGCTAGTGTGATGAGGATAAAATAGGTGTGACGACGTTTTAGATCAATAATGCAATTTAAAATGTACAAATTAAAACGTAATGACCCACGGGTGTCATTTTTCAGAACTAAAACAGACACAAGCACCGTATGTTTTCTTTAAGTAACATCTTTTTGAAGTAAAAACACTCTTACTTCAATACATTTTTTGGCTATACCTCTGCTAGCTTAATCCATGTTTGGCCTAAACATCAAAACTTGTTAAAAAAAAACGACTCAAATCCACTTAATATTCGGAGTCCAACGTTTTTCTTTTTGCTGTGCCAGGTTTTCTTCAGAGGTAAAGCGATTGGAGCCGAGAGGGAGGCTCAGGGAGCGTTTGATCACGGTTAGCCATGTTAGCGCAGCAGCTTGTTAGCCTGTCTGTTAAAAGCCCACACGCGCTAATGTGAAGTGAATCCATGGACTAGCCAAACGCGCGGGCCCATGATGCTAACGAAGAGCGAAGGCCGCGGCGCAGTGACAGTGATTTAAATGGTGTTTAGCACGAGTTCTGTTTAGCGGATAGACGCCGCGCTGAGGAGTGATGTAAAGGAGATGCTTGCGCGTTTGCTTATTTAATCAAGCTACGGCGGTTTGAAAAATAATGGACATCGCTAGGTTCAGTTATGGTTAAAGCTACACTGTGTATCTTTTCTGATGGAGGGTGTCACCATGGAGATTTAATTACTTTACTTGGAATGTTCCGCAGTACATGAAAAATAGCGTATGTTGCTACTTAACGCTACACTATGTAACTTTTCTGGTGGTGGGCGTCACCATGGAGATGTACTTTACCTGGAATGTTCCATAGTACACTAAAAGTTGGTACATTACTAGGCAAAGTTATGGTTAAAGCTACACTGTGTATCTTTTCTGATGGAGGGCATCACCATGGAGATGTACTTTGTCTGGAATGTTCCGCAGTACACTAAAAATTGCATATATTTTTTTTCTGATGGAGGGCATCACCATGGAGATATACACGTACTTTGCCCTGAATGTTCCACAGGACATTAAAAACAGTGTACACTGCTAGGCCCAATTATGTTTAAAGCTACACTGTGTATCTTTTCTGATGGAGGGCGTCACCATGGAGATTTAATTTCTTTGCCTGGAATGTTCCGCAGTACACTAAAAATTGGTACATTACTAGGCACAGTTATGGTTAAAGCTACACTGTGTATCTTTTCTGATGGAGGGTGTTACCATGGAGCTGCACTTTGCCCTGAATGTTCCGCAGTACAGTAAAAATAGCGTACATTGCTAGACCTAATTATGGTTAAAGCTACACTATGTAACTTTTCTGATGGAGGGTGTTACCATGGAGATGTACTTTGCCTGGAATGTTCCGCAGTACATTAAAAGTAGCGTACATTGCTAGGCCCAATTAAGTTTAAAACTAGACTATGTAACATTTCTGATGGACAGCATCACCATGGAGATGTACTTTACCTGGAATGTTCCGCAGTATGCTATTAAACATATGTAACATGCATTTATTCAGTTATCTGTGTTTTTATAGGTCAAATACTGAAAGTGGGGTCGCTTCTCCACTGATCTGAACTGTAACATGATCTCATGCTAACTTGTCCCTATGGAGATGTATATGTTTAATGCCATACTGTGGAACATTACAGGCTAAGCCATAAAAACTCCTTGGAGACAAAACATATGAGACAATTGACAC
The DNA here is from genome assembly GCA_029959045.1 of Taenioides sp. WSHXM2023. NCBI lineage: Eukaryota > Metazoa > Chordata > Actinopteri > Gobiiformes > Gobiidae > Taenioides > Taenioides sp. WSHXM2023. Next base: position 10,980,935 of record CM057105.1, read on the forward strand.
ACAGCTTAACCCGTCTTAATGTTGCTTTGTGTTTCTCCTTAGGGCATTCTCCTTTATGGCATGGAGCGGACATGTTTTACGTCGGATGCCCTTCCTGATATACTGACTCTAAAGGTACGCTTGTTTATGGATTCAATTATACATGATTTGTTTTACGCATCCAACCTTGTGCAATTCCGGTTGAGATATTGTTATTTAAGGGTCTAATAGTGTTGGGAGGAAAGCCGTTTTTTATCCGTTGAATGAGCTCTGAGGGACCCGGTATCGTCTCCAGAGACACGCGAGAGACGCTCAAGAGACGTGGAGGGACAACTGGAGCTGGTCATATTCTTTGAGCTCTATTACCTTTACATGGTGTTGCCTTGGGCTGGTTTTCAGTGTGTTTCATACAATAAGTACATTTTGTGTCTTGTAAGGTCCCATAACCTGGAAAGAGAAATATAGCGACTGTTTGTCCTTTTTCAAACTTTGTGCAAACTGCGAGGAAGCTATAGTTTGAAAAAGCCGCTAAGAACTGCTGCATTAGTCGAGTAAACGGTGTCTTGCGTATGTGGAATGTGTGAGGGGCGAACGTAAATCACGTAATTCCAGTGCGCCGGCGAGTCAGTTATGCTAGAAACTTAGGGAATTTGATTGACAACCTAACAGCCAATAGATAACGAGGTCGCTTCATTATCCATTGGCTCATGTTTATCTGGCCCCACCACGTCCACAGTTGATGGATTTTCATTGTTGTTGTTTTTTTTTTTTTTTTGTCATCATAATTACAAGGCTGCTCCATCTGTATAATGCTATTTTGAACTTTCATTGACAATTGGAAACAAAAAAAAAAAAAAAAAAATTCTCAATACAAACTTTAAGTCAGTTTGAATCCACTTAATACTGTCACAATACTGACATTTCAATAGTACGGACACAAAGATAATCCAGTCTCATTCAAATAACAATTCAATTATAGTTTCCAATTAGTATTCTCCATGGAGACGAGTTACATACTGTCACTTTAAATCAAATCTAATCCACTTTATTTCTATAGCACATTTTATAAACATGACAGTTTCCAAAGTGCTGCACAGACAAATTAATACAATAAAAGACAATAAATCATAAATAAAACCATAAATAAAAAGTGTTACAACGCATAAAACAAAAAAAAAATAAAATAAAAAAAATAAATAAAAAATAAAAATGAATACAATCATTTTTTTAAAATGGAATAAAGTTAAAAAAAAAAAAAAAAAAAAAAAGACAGAGGACCACCCAACAGACTTAAAAGCCAGAGAGTAAAAGTTGTGAATGTTCAAATAGTAAGGGCTTAAAACTCGTTCTAAACTGATGCACAAAGACGACTTGTAAAAACGGCAAAACACCATAGCAGTAATTTGATAAAGGCACACTATGTAACTTTTCTGTCTCCATAGCGATCTTATTGTTTTGCCAGAAATTGCACAGTATGACATTAAACCAAGTAATCTTGCATGCGCTGATACTTTGCAGCTGATGGTCATCGAGATTCGCTGGGAGTGTGACGCTACCTGAAGGCACTACTCTGTCTGAAGCTGTTAGACTTGATCTGAGCTTTAGTTTCACACAATCTGACCAGAAAGAGCTGGTTTAGTTGGAACTACAACAAGTGAGATGAGCATTAGTCAGCAGTTTTCCAGTTAGTCGCTCTCACTTTGAAAATCAAACTCTTAAACAGGACCGTGAGCATTTGTATTGATCCCAGGCTCCTGATCACCTTAAAACTTTTGTTATCTGTGCTAATGTGTGCTGAAGACTCTGTCAATAGAGATACATGAAGAACACCCCACTGCAAAGAATCAATTAACTTTATTTTTCACAAGATAATGCAATTTCCTTTTTCAACATTTATTTATCTGGTCATGTTATTTAGACCAAGCAGTGTACAGAAAAAGGTACATTTCATTTTATTTTTATTATTATTTAAAAAAATATATATATTTATACCCTACCCTTAAAACTTCAACCACCCCCCCCAAGCACCCGTTTACCCACCTACACCTCCACGTACCCCCCACCCATGCAGTTCCTACACAGACACATATCTAGAGTCAAAGAGTATCCAACTACAGTACTTTTGACTGCATTTTTTATTCAAATTACGGTTTATACAGTTTCAGTTTCAATTAGTATTTGAGTGTCAAGTTGAATTTTCTTGACAACCCTACTTTTTTTGTTAACAGCATTACATTTACAAATAAACCAGTGCGAAATCCCACCGGTAAGACGTCCAAAAGTATTAAAACGTCCAGCGCAGATCCTGCTTTGTCTATATCCGGTGGACCAGAGTGAGGTCATTTGTATTCTGTGGCGGTGGTGCTGTGTAGAGACTGCGATGGCTGTATTCATAGGAGCAGATGAATAAATAATGGCCGCCCGTAGCTATCAGAAGCCCACCAAGCTAGCTCTGAACGCCACTCAGCACTGCCCTCTTAATAATCGCGCTCATTCAATACTTGAGAGGGCCAATTTGCAGCCAGCTCTTTTTACATTTTAATATTTTCGTGATTTTAGCCTCTAACCCTCTTTCTCTCTCTCTTTCTCACTGTTTACACATTTATCGATTGGTATTATTGAGACCGCGTTGGGATAAGAGACAAGCAGTCGTTGGCAGACACGTAGACGCTTGTGTATTACATTTCCATATTACCTTCAGCGCTTCCATCACGAGTTCAAAAGCGGACTGCCATTCAAAGCGTATGAATAAACCAGAGCAAAGTTTGAGACGCTCAACAGAACATTTATGTTCAAACTCAAATTAACTTTTTATGATTCAGCGCGTGTCTGTATTTTAAAGGTCCCGTAGCCGATGAAAATGCCACCATATTTGTTTTCATGGTAATAAGTCGGAAAATTATTATTATTTTATCTGCTCAAATATTAAGATGTGTCAGAACACGACAGTTTTATTAATTTTATTTGTAAAAATGATTTACCTTTATGAGTCATGTGACCTTTTAATTTTCCCTGAAAGTAAACAGAGAGTGAGAAATAGTAGCCATGAAAGAGAGGAAAAGACAACAGAGAGAAACGCAGAAAACATGTAAAGAAAAGACGTCAAACTTAAAAGAAATGCTACTTAAATACTGCTGGCGAATATTATTTTTGGTATTCTGTATTTATTTTAAAGGTGATGTAATATTAGAGCTGAGCAACTTCCTGTATCTGTCTTTATTTTTAGTTCTAAGTTCTTTCACGTTGTTGATGGAGTTGAAGGTGAACAAGAATAAATATTGACACATTAAATACCTTTTTTGCAAAGAAAACCAGGGTAGCTACAAGTCCTACATTACGCAAAATGGACTCTTGAAAGCTTTAAATGTGCACTGTGTAACTATTCTGGTAGACGGTCTGCCACCTCCTCGTACGTGCAGTATGGAAATAAACTTGTAATTGAAAAGGAGACCGGTTAAAGGTCAGATCTGTGATGAAGCAAGCCCACACATGGTCAGAATTCATGCTTTTTAAGGTATTTTTGAGCTTTTTAAGGTATTTTTGAGCTAGTAAACACCTGTAATTGAACAAAGGCAAGGGAGATATGTTTAATGCCCTACTGTGGAACATTCCTGTCAAAGAAATAGCATCCTCATGAAGACAAGCAAGTGCAGGAACCTCCACCTTAGAAGTTACATAATGCACCAGTTAAGGTTATTTTTGAGCAGACAAAGCTGACATACTGTATATCCATGGAGACAAGCAGAAAAGTTACATATTGAACCTTTAAACCATGTTATAATTCTGTCACCTCATCAAAAACATATCTGGAGATGTGTTTTGTTTCATTCTTACATGTCAAAATGCTCTGTTCCACCTTGTGATGTCATGAAGCAGTCAATTTCCCATTAACAGCCACATTTTACATTTTGTTTAGTAGAAATGGGCAATTCCAGGGCTGAAATGATCCAAATTATGCTAGTGAAGGTGTTTAGGCAGTTTAAAAACACAATGGAGCACTTCCTATATTGCCAGATGACATCACAAAGTAGAACAGAGTGGGTTTTTTTTTTGTTTGTTTGTTTGAGAGAAGAACTCAGCTTAAAAATGCAGGATTTTTTGTGTTAAACATGTGTGAATGAAACAAAACACAACTCCAGGTGTGTTTGTGATGAGGAAACAACATTAGAACATACAGTAGATCAGAAAATAGCGTAATATGGGCCTTTTAACATTTTCCTCATAAATCGTTAAGAAAAGCAACAGCAGAAGATGATGCATAAAATAAAAACTTTGAAAAGAACCTGTTATGAATCAGTGTGTCTCTATAGTACTGACCTGCAGCTCGTAACAACAGAAGACAATGCACAGAATTCAAAATAAGCATCTGGCATTTGGATAAAGTGTTGTGCAGCATAACTTAAAGAACTTCAATAAAATCTGGTTTAAAGGGGCTGTACCTGATTTTTTCTGTCTTTAAAAAATGTGAAAAACACAACGAATCCATTTCCAGCATTCCCAGCGTTCTAGTTTTCCACCTTGTTTTCCACCTTCTCCACCTTGAAGTTTATAAGAGCTTTTCACAACTTTCAGATGGCCAGAGCAGCGTTTTTTTTTTGTTTCTTTTTTCCCTCATTGTAACAACTAGCATGCTAACAGTGCACTTCCCTGATTCTCAGATGATAAAAAAGCTCCATTATTAGATTCAAACAGCATACCGCAGACTTAGATTGAAGGGAAAAGACAGAGCGCTTCACTGCGGCATAAAAAAGTATAATAAAAAGTATAAAAAATAGCAGTACAGGTGCTCTACGAGGGTTAAATTTTGTAGTGTCAACAGAATGTGGCTCTTACTGGAAAATGTAGAAATGGTAAGGTACAAACCCGAGGCACAAAGACTGAATATATTAAAAGTCATTTATTACATGGAGGGACGCCAATGTGTTTCGACCACCAAGAGGGTCTTCGTCACGGCGTCGATGGGACACAGCAGACGTATTTTGACCTCAAGAGCTGCTTGTAAAAAATAAAAGTGTCCTGGGGTAAGACATTTTGACTCAAATACTTTGGAAAAATGTGGTTATGTTTTCCACTTTTTAAGACGGTAAAAATGAGACACAGATCAAATGAAACAGAAAACGCTCACCAAAGTTCTTGTAGAGGTGCAAATGCAAGAAACAGCAATAGAAAAGTGAAAAAAATGCATAGCACAGCCAGATGGCCGACATCCAAAAGCTTTTTTATTTTATTTTTAAATAACGTTTCGCCAAAAATCCTTCGACAGATAATTTTTCTTGCTTTGGACCGCGTATACAAAATGGTTGCCAGCCCAGGCGCACAAGGTCCCAAAGTGAGGTCACCTAGTGAGGTCAGCCCACTCCACAAAAAAAAAAAAAAAAATAGTTTGACCATATCATGAAAAGCTTCTTAGGTCAAAGTCCACATTAAGTCCATGAGGAGCAAGAGTCTTAAGTTTTTGAATTCAGACACATTTCAAGATTCCCACCTCTAAAATCAGGCACAGTGCGTTTCATTTCAGATCAAAATCTATTTGAGTTTGATTTTTATTTTCATTTATTCCAGACAGCTCCTTTTCTTTCGTGCTTTTTTCATCACTTCCAACAATAGCTGATATTTTCTGCGTATGTTTCAGAGCAGACTTCTCACTCCACACAGATCATTGGTCAAGTGCTCCTCTGGTGACCTTCTGATCATGGTGGGCGTGTGTTTGATCGCAGTTTATAGCCACACTTTGTCTGTAGTTTCTGAAAAGTTATTTATTTTTTTATTTATCGGTATACTTTGCCTGGAATGTTACACAATACATGAAAAATAGTGTACATTGCTAAGTCCAATTATTGCCAGGTTATAGCCGCGCTTTCTCTGTAGTGTCTGAAAAGTTCTTTATTTTTATTTATTTATTTATTTTTTATCTTGAGAATAGTCTTATCATGTTGACCTTGTGATAAAAAAAAAAAAAAAAAAAAAAAAAATATATATAAATCTATAGTAAAAAATGATACAGTGATCTTATATGACCTGCAGAGAAGTGGGCAGATTTTCAGTGTCTTAATAAAAAAACAAAAAAAAAAAAAACAACATGTCAGTTTGAATGTGGTTTTAAAAAAAGACATATTGTGTTTTTTTTTTTTTTCTCGTACTGTAAAATTATACAGTATAAGATATGATCATCTTATATTTTGTTAACTGTAAAAAGCAGTACTATTGATGAATAGAACTACTACTTCTACTACTACTACTACTACTACTACAATAATAATAATAATAACAATAATAATAATAATAATAATAATAATAATAATAATCACCATAGCTAGAAGCAGATTTATACCCATGTTTTTTTTTTTTGTTGTTTTTTTTTGTGTGTGTGATTTTTCTGTTTACATTTTTTTCTTTACTTTTTTATTGTTTTACATGTTTTATTTGTTTATGTACGTATGTATTTTATTTATGTATTTATTAATAAATAAAACATATAAATAAATATAAAATTCAATACTGTAAATGTATTTATTTATTTATATTTTTGTATTATTATTATTTTATTTTTTATTTTTTTTATTTTTTTTATTTATTTATTTTTTTTTTTAATGTATGACCCAGAATCTAATTTGTGGGTGGAGATAGGGGGTAGGTGTAAACAGGCATTTGCTGAAAATTCAAACCTCAAATGCAGTACAATCCAGGATTACTCAGACATATGTAAGAATCCATGAATAAACAGCTCAGATGAAGCTACTGATGAGGAAACACTGAGATGGTTAAAAGCCCATTACGGTTTTATCAATTCATTTTCAGAATCAGAATCAGAATCAGAAAAGCTTTTATTGCCATTGTCAGTGAACACAATTCACAGACTAGGAACTTGCTTTGGTGATGAGGTGCAACATAGAACACTGAATAATAATAATAATAATAATAATAATAATAATAATAATAATAATACAAAGTAGAGATATCACTTTCAATATGAACAATACGAAGACCAAGACCCTAAAGACCCTACGGCTCAAGATCTGGAGCCGGGCCCCTGGGTACTGCATTACTAACCTATAGGCATTAAAGGATGGGTCAAATGCGGAAGACACATTTCCATATCAGGTCATCAAAAGTCAAATGGGCTGCGATGTGTGTGGTTCCAGAAGGTCTTTTTTTTTTTATTTGTTTGTTTGTTTGTTTTTCACACTGGAGTCTTGGCACTGACTTCTCTTGTCCTGAGATCAGAGCTGGAGGCTGGCAAACACTCCAACTGTCCAGAGGAGATAAGGCAACCTCCGGGACATTACCACCGCAGGAGAGGGACGGAGGGAAGGAGTGAAGGAGGGAGGGAGGGAGGGAGGGAGAGAGAGGGAGAGAGAGAGAGACTCCGGGACACTACCACCGCAGGAGAGGGACGGAGGGACAGAGGGAGGGAGGGAGGGAGGGAGAGAGAGACTCCGGGACATTACCACTGCAGGAGAGGGACGGAGGGAGGGAGTGAAGGAGGGAGGGAGGGAGAGAGAGACTCCGGGACACTACCACCGCAGGAGAGGGACGGAGGGAGGGAGAGAGAGGGAGAGAGAGACTCCGGGACACTACCACCGCAGGAGAGGGAGGGAAGGAGGGAGGAAATGAAGGAAGGAGGGAGGGAGAGAGAGGGAGAGAGAGACTCCAGGACACTACCACCGCAGGAGAGGGACGGAGGGAGGGAGGGAGGGAGAGAGAGAGAGACAGACTCCGGGACACTACCACCGCAGGAGAGAGAGGGAAGGAGGGAGGAAATGAAGGAAGGAGGGAGGGAGAGAGAGGGAGAGAGAGACTCCAGGACACTACCACCGCAGGAGAGGGACGGAGGGAGGGAGAGAGAGGGAGAGAGAGACTCCGGGACACTACCACCGCAGGAGAGGGACGGAGGGAGGGAGGGAGGGAGGGAGAGAGAGAGAGACAGACTCCGGGACACTACCACCGCAGGAGAGAGAGGGAAGGAGGGAGGAAATGAAGGAAGGAGGGACGGAGAGAGAGACTCCGGGACACTACCACCGCAGGAGAGGGAGGGAAGGAGGGAGGAAATGAAGGAAGGAGGGACGGAGAGAGAGACTCCGGGACACTACCACCGCAGGAGAGGGAGGGAAGGAGGGAGGAAATGAAGGAAGGAGGGAGGGAGAGAGAGACTCCGGGACACTACCACCGCAGGAGAGGGAGGGAAGGAGGGAGGAAATGAAGGAAGGAGGGAGGGAGAGAGAGGGAGAGAGAGACTCCGGGACACTACCACCGCAGGAGAGGGAGGGAAGGAGGGAGGAAATGAAGGAAGGAGGGAGGGAGAGGGAAGGGGAAGATAGACTCCGGGACACTACCACCGTAGGAAAGGGGGAGAGAGAGAGACAGACTCCGGGACACTACTACTGCAGGAGAGAGAGAGGGGGAGAGAGTGTGGTTGTGAAAGATTGAGAGAGCCTCCAGGACACTACCACTGCAACACTCTATAAACTGCTTTTTAAAATTCAAAATTAAAATTAAAACCAAAAAAATGATTTGAAGGTCCTATATTATGCAAAATTGACTCTTGTGAGCTTTAAGTCATGAGAGATTGTGTTTTGTTTCATTCACACATGTTTGAGTAACTCTTTATTATTAGTCCGTCTACATCTCCAAAGCTCAAAATGCTCTGTTCCACCTTGTGATGTCATGATTTTTTTTTAAATATTTTTTCTTTTTTGTAGTACTTTTATTATCCCTGTAGGGAAATTATTTTCTGCATTTGACCCATCCTTTCCAGGACCTCAACTGGAGGATTTTTTTTGCCTGTGGAGCATGTTTTTGGGTTGATGAGGGAAACTGGAGTGCCTGGAGGAAACCCACCCAGACATGGGAAGAACATACCTGGCTTTCGAGATCAGTTGAGAACGGGCATTCTCAAGTTGGTATGGCCGTAAGCTTGTGGAAGTGGTAGTTTTCAAGTTAACAGCTACCTTTTGTTCAGTAAAGATTGGAAATTCCAGGGTTAAAATCATCTAAATGATTCTAGTGAAGGTGTATGGACTTTAAAAACGCAGTGGAGCACTTCCTGTATTACCACATGTGCTCTGGGTGTTTTTCATAAAGAAACAACATTGTAATATAGGTCAGAAAACAGTGTAATATGAGCCCTTTAAAAAACAAATCACTTAAGTTTGTAATTTAGACAACTGATAAATGAGCATTTGAATTCTCATTTAGGACGTCGTCACTCGTGTCCTCTCCGCTCCGGCTCACTTAATGCCCTCTTTCACTTCATCCATAAATCCACCCTTTTGTCTTCACTTAGCTCCGACCCGATCTATAATCTATAAAGGAGCCGATAACGCTGCACACTGGCCTTCGGAAAACTGCACATGCTGGAAACATCTTTGCTAATTGCGTTCTCAACATTGACAACTCTATTTGCTAATTGGGCCAGTGGTGTCTACGGAGGCCGCCCGTGTCTTTGATGAAAAACCGGGCGATGTTTTTAAATACCAACATACTTACACATACAACATACAAATAACTGCGGACATGCTAATTCCAGCTACATTAGCACTACTGTTCTATTGGACTTTTTTTTTTAAACTAAGCCTATGAATTGTGTGTTTTTTCAGTTGTGTGCGTTCGCTCGCTGTGTTTATAAATGGACATTGCTAACCCGCTAACCTCCACGTTCCAAATAATAATCATAATAATAATAATAGTAATAATACATCGTTTTTCTTCACAAGGACAGACAAAACAGTAATGATGAAGAGTCTTGTGGGAGCTGTAGGTTGTGAGGAAATGGTGAGTTTTGAGCAGTTTTTTTGAAGGTGTTTAGCGAGTTTCTGATGTGAAGGGGGAGAGAGTTCCAGAAGGTGGGGATGGCCATGGCAAAGGCTCGGTGTCCCTCGCTCTGGTGCTTTGATTTGACTGTGGGAGTGAGGAGGTTAGAGTCGGCTGATCGGAGGCGGCAGGAGGTACGGTGGGGCCACACGAGGTCTGTGAGGTCTGGAGGGGCCTGGTTTTGGAGGAGTTTGTAGGTGATCAGGAGGATCTTGAAGTTGATGCGCTGTTGGACGGGGAGCCAGTGGAGCTGCTGCAGAACAGGGGTGATATGGTCTCGTGAGCGGGTGAGGAAGTTTAGGAAATCAGAAGTGATCATGGGGGCGCTTCTGGCTCCATTGACTCTGGCTCCAGTTCACTTATATTTGTTACAGCTCTCTCTGTATCTCTCTGTGCTGTGAGCCTCGTCATTTTGGTCTTAAAATGTTTTTTTGTCCCGCTCTGTTTGATCCTGGTGTTTTTATTTCGCTATTTTGTCCGTAAATAAAATCCTAATATTCGCTCCTATAACTGCTAGCCTCCTGAGCTTCATTTGACTGGAGCAGAACGCTGAAGGTGACGTCATACTTCTTCGGTCCAATTCTTTACACAGTCTATGGTTGTGTGGCTATACCAGGTCACAGTGGTTCACATTAGGTTAAGTATTTGCCCATTAACTGAAGGTTCACAGGTTCAAATCTCGACGTGGCGCTTATTGTTTTTGTTAACAGTGAATTGCTTGTTTCTGTCTTCACTCGTTCCCTTTTTGCGTCCTGTGTTCAGGTCTCTGTCAAGTTTTGGTTTCTGTTGATAAAGCCTCCTTCATGAGGCAAAACATCTCCAGCTCATTCACTTGACCTTCTCCTGTTACGGGAGCCATTTTGAGGACTCTTGGTTGTTGTTGGTCAGTGGGACTTTGAAGTGCCTGTACTTGATTTTTGTTTCTATTTGTTTGTTTATATATTGTAGACTCCTCCCTCCTCTCATCCCCCTCTTCACTCCTCCCTCTTTTCTCCTTCCTCCTCTCACCTCCCTCCTCTCTCTTCTCTCCTTTCTCTTCACTCCTCCCTCATCTGTCCTCCCTCTTCTTTCATCCTCCTCTCTCCACTCTCCTCTATCTTCTTTCCTCCCTGCTCTCCTCCCTCTTCTCTCCTCCCTCATCCTTCCCTCCTCCCTTTTCTCTCTTCTCTTCCCTCCTCTCTCTTCTCCTCCTTCCTCTCTTCTTCCTCTTCCCTTCCCCTTTCTCCTCCCTTCTCTCTCCTATCTCCACTCTCCTCTCTTCTCCTCTGTCCTCTCTCCTCCCTCTTCTCTCCTTCCTCCTCTCTCTTCTCTTCTTCCTCTTCTCTCCTCCTTCATCTCTCTTCTCTCCTCCTTCATCTCTCCTCTCACCTCCCTCCTCTCTCTTCTCCTCCCTCCTCTCCTTCCTTCTCTCTCTTCTCTCCTTCCTCCTTTTTCTTCTCTCCTTCCTCTTCTCTCCTCCCTCCTCTTTTCTCCACCTCCCTCCTATCTCCACTCTTCTCTCTCTTCTCCTCTCCTCTGTCCTCTCTCCTCTTTTCTCCCCCTCCCTTCTCTCTCCTATCTCCACTCTCTCTTCTCCTCTCCTCTCTCCTCCCACCCTCCTCCTTTCTCTCTCCTCCTCTCTCCTCTCCTTCCCTCCCTTGCTCCTTTCTTTTTGCTGTTGACGATTTGGCACCTTAGCAGAAATGGCAGAGACACTTGCGGCCAGTGAAGAGGAGGAGGAGAGCTAGCATAAACGTTAGCGGCGCGATGGGACGGATGCTGTCGCTGTCAGATAAGCACCAGGCTGAGACCGTGGCACGCGAGGGCCCCATGGGACTTCTGCTGGGTGTCAGGGAGAAGGTGTGAAAGAGAAGAGCAGGAGGAAGTAGGACGGAGAGATGGAGAGAGGGAGAAGAGGAGAGGGGAACAGCTGCAGGTGCACAAAGGCTTTCTCAAAATCGGTCCAGATGACACGGGACGCTACATGTGCTCAAATACAGACACCAGGGAGAGACGAGCTGCATGGAATTCAAAGAGGGGTTAATTTACACTTCTATGGGGTATTAACTGCAAAAACAACATTTAGATCACCATGTTACCTTGTATTGTTTTGAAAATGCTCGACGAAAAATAACGTATGCTGTTTTCGACGCTCTGAGCCTCCATTCCCTTTGCATTCTTCGCTAAGTCACTCCCCCTTCGGAGCCCTGTCACAAAACAATCAGTGTGCATCCCACTAATGAAACTACTGCACATCGCGTCAGGTTTGTCAAGTTGTAGTGTGCAGTTTTGTATCATGTTTGTATATTTAGTATAGGCTCCATTCACGCTTACCGGAAGACGTTGGAAACATGCGGATGACGACTTCAGGTGTAGTTCCCGACACTGGGCATGTGATAAAACCGTGGATTCAGCAGCAGCGTCTTCACAACCTGCCAAGTTAGATAATTTATAATACACAAATCAATAGGCAATGTATAGAAGAAAAAAAGAAAGAATACAATGACATCTAGATGATGAAAACTGGGCCATTTTCTCAGTTTTCCCAGATTTTACTTTGTTACTTTGGCCAACAGCCCATTTCTGTGCCGGAGCATGGGTGACGTGGGCTTGTGGGAGGAGCCTTGTACAGAATATTACAGCTAACCATAAAGACGGTTCAAATAGGGCCCGGGAGAGATCGCTAGATTACTCAAACATGAATGGATGACATGATGAGGGAGCAATGTTATAACATGGTAGAAAGCCCCAAAATGTTAAATGTGCAAAACACCCCCTCTATTAAGATTTAGTCGACTAAAGAAAGTGACTAGTTGGGCTGACACAAAAACTCTCAAAATGATTAGGATCTCGTACAAAAACATCTAAATAGAAATAAGGAGCATTTTTAGGTGTGAATAGACACATTTACCTGTCCATAACTGTCCAAAACTCCAGTTAAGTCACTCCATCCCTTTCTCCTTTATGCTACACAACTGCTACACTGATCTAAGCTAGAATCAGAGGCGGTACTACCATTAGGCAGGTTTGGGGGGCCCCAAACCTGGAGGGGCCCCCAACCAATTGCCCTCAGTGCAACTAATGGCCTCAAAGCATTTTTTTTTTTTTTTTCTCTCAATATGACATTAAATAAGAGTAGTCTACTTTTAACAAGAAAACACCATCACATGTTTGTAATGTTCTAATGTTCTGCTGTTTGGACACAGTCTGCTGTATAAAGGGGACAGCTGTTTGTCTGCGCTGTTGTGACGGTACAGTTGTGCTTTTGATCTCTTTGGAAAAAAAAAAAAAAAGTTCATAACTCTGGCTCTAGGCGCGTTTGGTGATTTGCAGGCCAAATAATGCTGAATTTAGCAAATTTTTACTTGGAAAAATGCAGATTCTATATTCTAATGCACAGTTACTTGTACCTAATTACTTTTCTGAAGGATCTTGCCCAACACTGACAAAACCACAGCCACTGAGTTTTATTTCATGTAGGAGGAGACTCCTCAAATGTAGCTCAAGTGTCTCTTGTTTTATTTCAGAGCAAGTTCAAACTCCACATTCTTTATTAAGTGTTAAGTGTAAATTGTCTACATCAAATTGGTCCTGGTTTTGCCATCAGAATTTAGATCTCTCTGACTATATAAGGCTAGTTTAAAACAGGTTCTAGCCATATATGACAAGCCAGGGCTACTATATCCTTTGCCCAAAGGGCTTCCATAGGAAAAGTAATCGTCTACAGAATGAAAGCTGTGCACAAAAGGGTTGCTGGATGTTTTTCTTTTTGCTCACATCAGCCTCAATGTTAAAATCCATCAAGAAAAAAAAAGGGGGAAAAAACAGCTTGACCCTGATTTGAACATAATCATAGCATAATCATATGTAATGGATGTAAACAAAAATGTAATTGTACTAGCAAAAAAATAAATAAAACTACTTGCAGCTGTGATTATCTAGTAGGCTACCTAACTATTAAGTCAAGTTTCCAATCCACTATAATTCAAATAAATTTTCAAATGTCTCAAGAACAATGGGGAAAAACAGATAATAAATATAAAAAAAACAAAAAAAAACAAAAAACAGTGCATTATAGTGAGGGCCCCCAAAGTTAAGTTTGCCTAGAGCCCCCAAATTGCTAACTCCGCCACTGACTAAAATCAATGTCCAAACCAGGTTAAACCAGGTCAAACCAGGTCTAAAGGCATATATTAGCTGCAATGAAATATAAAAAAGAAAAGCATATATATTTATACAGTAAACCTAAAGGTGCATTGTGTAACTTTTCTGGTACAAGGCCCGTCAAATGCTTTTTTTCTCCATGATGATGTTATTGCTTTGTCTGGAATGTTTCACGGTATGGCATTAAACCTTTCTATCTTCATTGAGGCCAAACTAAACCAAGTTACAGGTCAGATCTGTGGAGAAGCAGAATGTTTTTCAAGGTTTTTTTGAGCTATAAAACCACCTGTAATTGAATAAGGTAGAGCAATGACATGTCCATAGAAACGAGCAAAAAAAAAAAGAATAAAAAATACGCAGTGCACCTTTTAACTCGTCCTTTCTCCTGTTGTCCGACATTGACTCCACATATTCCACAGTGTTTCGTCACATCTGGCCTCCACCTCTGCGCTTCACGCTCTCTAGATTTCATTTAATATGCTCCGTGCTCAAATTAACAGGATGTAATTTGGATTTTAATATGGAGAAGTCATATTATTAAGGGTCAGGATTTGATGAAACGCCGTACAATCCATCTTCGAGGCCTCAGAGTAATGATACGCGGTCAAGTGGACTACGCCCGGCTTATGTGACTGGCCCGTGCGCTAATAGTAACGTGTAACTATAGAAAATGTGTATTAATTTTATATCATAGCTCTTTTTGCTGAAGTCAGGCTAATTTGACCTTCGGATTTGAATTATCAGAATGAAAACAGGAGTAAAATGTCCAGATACACACATTTTCTGAATAGGTTGTATAATTAGTTGTACAATACGTAATTTACTGATAATGTTAAGGTGAAAAAGGCAAATTATGAAACTTGGTGTAATTTGTTTCTAAAAAATGAGGGATGATCAAACTATGAAACTGTGAAGAAAACATAGTATGCTTTTTTTATTTAAATTATTTACATTTCTTCATTGTAGTCCACATTATCGGTCCAGAAGAATAAAATAAAATGTGTGTTTACTGACTTCTGTTAAGGTAAAGGAGGAAAGAGTGAAAAACGAAAATGAAACATGTTAATACTTTGTTTTGGTTTTTTGACAGATATAGCAAAATTCAAAGCAATAAAAGGTAACATGGTGATTAATATGTTATGTGTTAACTTTGCGGTGGTCCGTCACTTGCTTCTTTTTATGGAAGTGGCATTGCTCTGCCTGGAATGTTCCACAGTATGACATTAAACAGCTCTACTTCACATTTATTCAATTACAGGAGGTTTTATTGCTCAAAAATACCTAGAAAAACACATTCTAACTGTGGGCGCGGTTTGCTCTCCACAGATCTGACCTGTAACTGGATCTGGTTTGTTCTCCATGACTTTACATACAATACTGTGAAACATTCCAGACAGAGAAAAGCATTTGACGCACCCTCCACCAGAAAAGTTGCACAATGCACCTTTAATGTTTTGGTTGTGATTAAAATGGTTTTGCAAAGGAACCAGGTACATTTGTTTTGTTTTTAAACTGAATGCCCTACCTGTCTCAACTGGTGATGACTGAGTTACTGTCCAGCACGTAGTTTGAGTGCGTATTGAACCTGTGACCATTTGGTTGGAGGGTGAACACTAACCAGTGGTGCCAAGATGGTGGATAAGAACAGACGTTTTAAACTAGTTTAGAGCCGCTGACAACTAGTGCATTCCACAAAGGGTTGGGAGTTCATGGTAAATGTTTTGATATAATGATTTTATTTGTTTTTTTATTTAAAGGTGTACTTTACTTACTTTACTTTTTATGTACTTTACAACTTTTCAGGTTGAAGGTCCGCCATTTGCCTGTATTGTTCCTCAATATGGTATTAAACTTATATAAGATGCATTTATAATTATGGTTTTAAAAAAAAAAATGTATTGCTCAAAAAATACCTTTAAAATGAGCCTTCTGTGAGTGGGGTCGCCTCTTTCATTGGAGATTGAGGAGTTTAATGCCACACTTTGTGACACTGCAGGTAAAGCAATAACATCTCTATGGAAACAAGCAACTGGCGGGCGCACAAAAAAGTTACATAGTGCACCAAAACAACAACTAACTTATACTTTTATAATGCCCAAATTGTGAAAAAATGAAGACATTTTTATTTATTATTTACGATCAAAAGAAGGACATATACTGAAGCCCCATTTCCATGTATCGACACGGAAACTTAGTGACTCCGTGGTCCAGCTCATTGTCCTTGAAAACATCGACGCACAGGACGTAGCATCGGCACTCTGTCTCACCATCGCTGTGTGGGCTTCGGGGGTCAAACATCGATAGATTTTAATGACGGCCGTGACTCCCGTTGGGCGTTCCCCCTCCTCTGTTTCAAATCAATGACAGGACAAAACTCCAGTTAAAGGAAGGCTCGTTTAAATGGGCCTTTAAGTGGAAGTTTCCAGCGGTGATCATGTCTTTTTATGGCTCTATTAGCGCCGCCATTGACTCGCGTGTTCATTACAGTCTTGGTTGAGCATCACGCACTCCTGTCTGAATTTTAGTTTAAAATTAAGTTTATTTAGCTTTTTTGTAGATTTAGTGAACATATACATTTCCTCTTCTATTTCTTATCACAGCATTCTATAGGCCATTGTTAATTAATACAGATGGAGGCAGTTAAAATTAAAATTGTTAAAATGCAAAATTATGTTGTAATACAGGGAGTTCTTGGGTTTAGTCAATAATTGAAAACACCAGTTTCCACATTGGTGAATTTACCTTTTGGATATGAAAACCACCAATTTCTGTAAACCAATCTGATCCAATACCTGTTGCATTTGCTATAGATCTTTAAATTTTAATGATACATGAACAATTCTAAATTTTAAAGATGGGAAAGGCCATATTTTTCTATACATTCGGTTAAGCACTCATGCTTCAGAGCAAGAAGGTTCCAGAAGGGTTCCAGGTTCTTTCTGGGCCTTTCTGTAGCGGGTTTGCATGTTCTTCCAGTGTCTGAGCACTGATTTCCCACATCAACCCAAAACATGCACAACAGGTCAAATCCTGCAGCAAATGAAGACTAACCATCACTAGCTCCAGGAGATCTGGAGATGGGTTCTTAGACTTAGACTTAGACAAACTTTATTGATCCACAAGGGAAATTATTTGGATACAGCAGCTCAAACATCACAATATAATATAATAACAGAGAGTAACAAAAATAGATGGTGTAGCAAAAAAGAGCAAGAGACAGGTGTCAAATGAGACGTAATTATAAAAATAAATGTATATGTACAAGTCAAAATAAAATAGAAAAATAAGTAATAAAATATAAAATAAACTATAAAATCACAGCTATAAACGAGACAAGAACGACAGTGCATATGATATACTGATTGACAGGGCATAAGGTTATCCGTTACTTGAGATTAAGTTGTTGTACAGTTGTAGGGAGTATTATCTGGGAGTATTTCACTGCTCCTGACAGGTTTGACCCTGATACACTAAAGGATGGATCAAATGCAGAGGACAAGTTTTCCTATGGGGACCTTAAATTGTACCTTAACCTCAAACTTAAGTGGCTGCAGTTACATGATTTCTGGACTTTGAGATTGCTTAAATTACATTCAAACCACACAATCTGAGGTCAGTAATCAGAACGATATCAGATGACATTTTAATGATGTAGTTCTGGTTTATTTCTCGTCTGCCACCTGCTTGTTTCCGTGGAGATCTTACTGTTTTGCCTTGATTATTCCACAGTATGTAAATAAACTTGGAGAAAGTTATGGAGAAACTACGGAGAAGCAAGCCTGCAAATGGTACGAATTCATGTTTTTAAGGTATTTTGAGCTATAAAACACCTGTAATGGAACAAATGCAAAGGAGACTGGATATGTTTAATGCCCTACTGTGGAACATTTCAGGCAAAGAAATAATATAACCTTAGAAGTTACACAATGCACCTTTAAGTCCATGTTTCGTCCCCATGGAAGTTGATGTGCAGGTCGTGGCCACAGCCTAACTTCAAATGCAAATTTTAATTGAAAAGTTATATTCTTTCTGGATTTCAACTTCCTGCTAATTTGAGAACTTTTGAGCATTTGACCAAGATAGAAACATTTTATTTTGATTTGCTACTCGCTACGGCAACAGTGCTCATTCTGAAACCCATGGATTTAATCTTCCTTTTTTCTGTCTTTCAACCTCACACTTTTAAGCTTAATTATCAGAGTACTTTTCCGAAAACACCGTTCACTTCATTGTTCCACCCGAGTTCATACACTGATACAAACACATGTACCCCCGCTGTAATTGCTTGAGTCTTATTACAGTGAACAAACTCTACACAACTGGATATCTCTGCTCCAGCACCCCCAAACCGCAAACAGATCCTTTTTTACCTTCTCCCATTGTTTTGTGTCTGTGTATACCTTTATAATGAAGACCAATTACGATGCAGCAGACAGGGAGGCGAAGCTGGAGCACTACCTGACATGCCTCGTAGCGCTCGGATAATTAACTGAGTCGGATGCAAGCGAGGGGAAAAACTCAGCAACATTTTGAACAGCAATAGACAGGAATTTGCCAGTGACCTTTTGGGAGGAAATAGTGGAAGATTGGCAAGAGTCACCGGAGAAAATGTAATCCTGAAAGGCAAAATAGCTGAGGGCGAGGAGAGCTGGTGGCTGGGAGAGGGTGAGAGAGCAAAGAGAGGGGAAGAGAAGAGCCACTCATCCAGCTAAGTCGGCTACAGTAAATGGGACTAGCCCCGGGTGAGGTTTCGCTTTTCCATATTTATCAATGGCTAACAACTGCTCAAGTTCTGACCCAGGGCGGCAGAGTAAAGTCGAGAGAGGGTGCTTCGCTTCGGAAAATATGTTGAAATTTGGGGATTTTTGAAGGAATGGTTGACGGCGAAAGGCAAAGAACGTTTCTGGCATCGCATGTTTTGTTGAAGGATTCTTTTCATGGTTGTTTTGTGGTTTGATGAATCAACTCAATGTATTTTCTGTTGGTAAATATGTAGGAGATGGGAAAAAAAAAAAAAAAAAAAAAAAGAAAACATGTGAATCTGTTTTACATTTTTTGGCTTTTTGGGTTTCCGCAGTTGTCTTGTTTTTTTTATACATGTCATGTATTGCAATATGCAGAACTTGTATTGCATTGCTTTCTTATATTTAGGTAAATCAACTTTGGAACATGTTGAAATGTCTAAACTTAAAGCAACACTGTGTAACTTTCTGAAGCTGGACAATTCCATGGAAATAGAAAGTTAGTAGGAAGTTAGAAAGTTAATAGGAAGTTTGTAACATGGAGATAGATGAGTCATACTGTGGAATAATATAGTCAAAGGATCAACATTTCCATGGAAACAAGCATGTGTGGCCCATCTCCAGGTCAAGTAAGAGTCAGGTTTGTGGAGATGCAAGCCCACGCGCATTACAAACACGTTTTACAATGCAGTAAAAATGGCTAAAAAGATAGACACGGGTATGAAAACATAGTTGGGAAAATTCTCCATATAGATACTGTGGAAGATTATAGCCGAGGGAACAACATTTTCATAGAAAGTCATAGAGAGTCAGGTTTGTGGAGATGCAAGCCGCTTACAGTAACAATGCATGTTTTTCTATGCTTTTCAGTGCAGTAAAATGTCAGAAAATGCACCTTTTCTCACTGGCTTTTAATTTTATACGTTTTTTTTGTGAGTTTCATGATTCTTTAATGTTTACTGTACTTCATAGAGTTTTTGTAGGTCTGTCACTGTCTTTTATGATGTTTTGTACAGCACTTTGGCCAACTGTTAAAATGTTTAAAGTGCTCTATAAATAAAGCTGGAATGGTGAAACGGAAAGGAAAAAGCACTTTTTAGTCTATTTGTGGGCTAAAAGTTCCACAGTGGGGCTTTATCTTGCACACCCTCTGTATCTCTAGAGAGTACAGACCAGGGCATACATCAGCTGTGTTTGTAAATCTATACATTTTAGAGCCTGAGCCACTGAATCTCTCTGCGCTGTAACACTGAGCCCATTTCCTTTGGCGGCTCCTTTGGCCTCAGCTCCTCTGTAAACTCTGATTTATGGAAGAAGGTCATTTCAGTGATTAAATAATTCATGTGTGTGTCTGTTTTTGGATCAAAGTGCTGTTATCGATTGCAGTCTGGCTCGGGCTCGCCGTTGTTCTAGCTTCATTATTCTGTTTTCACTGCAAAGTTATTAGTCATGTATTATAAATATAACAATATTAAACCAGGGCTAAAGGTGCCTTTGAACTCAGCAAGTGTCTGCAAGAAATATGCCCTGGAAGAAACCCATCTCTCACCATGTAATTTAGGACATTATGGATTCTTAGTGCACAGTGTCCGGTTGTGTACTTGAATGTGAGAATGGATGAGACTGAATAAAGATTGTACACTTATAGTCCAGTGAGGTTCATTTGGTTTTCCGATAATTTATGTTAATAGGTTCTTTTTTTCAGACCAAGAATTTGTTTTCATACCTGATAGATTCATTAGCGGTCACTAGCGGTCTTCCTCAGAGTCACATGATGTTGCGGTGACGTGTCCGGTCAGCTGATTTAAACAGGTTTTGCGCTGTCGTCCTGCCTCCACCTATAGGAAGACAGCGCCATCTGCAGTCCGACTTCCTCAGGACAGTATCCCAGGTGTGTGAGAGTAAAAAAGGAAACAACAGCAGGAACTCAAATCTGCCATTTGTGACCACTGTAAAAGGAAAAAAAAAAACACATTATGGACTGGGACGGAGCAAACGTCTTTGAGACAGAGGAAAACAAACATCGTTGTTGGATTAAAGAGGCAATCGAAATACAGAAACACGCCCACGGGACAATAAACCGGGACGAGGGGTCTTTTTTACTCACACACACCTGGGATACTGTCCTGAGGAAGTCGGACTGCAGATGGCGCTGTCGTCCTGACTCCACCTGTAGGAAGACAGCGCTAAAACCTGTTTAAATCAGCTGACCGGACACGACAACATCACAGCAACATCACATGACTCTGAGGAAGACCGCTAGTGACCGCTAATGAACCTGTCAGGTAAGAAAACAAACTCTTGCTCTGAAAAAAGAAAAAAAAAACCTAATAACATATTGTCCTCTTATTCTTGTTATCCCTTCTTGCTTTGTGTTTGGAAAGTAAATAGACAGTGATGTTAATTTTATCTGCCCTTCAGGTTTGAAACTGTTCGTATGAGGGACGCAATTACATAAATTCAGTTGTGGAAGAAGTGCTCAGTTTTCTTATGCAATTAATTTCTGGTGTTGCTTTAAGGAGAAGGAGAATTTCAAAAGTTCTATCCCATTTTTATCAAGTTTTATCAAGCGTCAAGAAGTCTACCGCAGACTCGCAGGCGTTCCTTTTACAATCTGTCCGAGTCTTATCAGATTTTGAAAAGTGAAGAGCTTAAATCCGTGTAACAAAAGCAGGTTTATTGTGTGAGGATAAGTGGTGTAAATGTTGTCAGTTTTTTTTTTTCTCGAGATGGCAGCTAAAATCTCAGAGGAATAAGAAAGCATGTTGTTGTCATGGAGATGTGCAGTAGATGTTCCAGACTTGAGGAAATGAGATGATGAAGGCAAAGAATGGCAGCTACACTTTTGCGAATCTGTTGTGGCGACAGAAAAATACAATACAATAAATAAATAAATAAAAGTGTGTTGTTGTTTGTTTGTACTGTTCTTTTTACATTGTCTATTTCTCTTAAAGGTGCACTATGTAACTTTTTGGTTAGGGGTCTGTCACCTTCTTGTTTCTATGGATATGTCATTGCTCTGCCTGGAATGTTCCACAGTATGACATTAAACAGCTCTACTTTACATTTATTCAATTACAGGTGGAAAAATGCCCAGAAACACAGGCATTCTGACACTGAGCGGGGTCGCCTCTCCACAGATCTGACCCGTAATTTGTTCTGGTTTGGTCTCCGTGAAGATAGAAAAGTTTAATGCCATACTGTGGAACATTCCAGACAAAGCAATAACATCTCCATGAACAAAAGCGTTTGGCGGACCCTCCACCATAAAAGTTGCACAATTGGACAAATGCACCTTTAAGTAAAAATACAGATACTCAAAAAAAAAAAAAAAAAAAAAAGGAAAATAAAAGGAAAATATCACTTGAAAACATCTACTTAATTAAAAGTATTAAAGTACTTGTTTAAAAATGTACTTAAAGAATAAAAAAAGCAAAGTATTTCACACAGATTTTGAGGTCTAATAAAGCTTCAAATGTAGTGATTTTGATAAAGATTTGTGATTTTTCTTTGTCATTTTTTTCTAGCTGTTTTTATTTGTATATTTTTGTTTGGTCAAATTGCAATTGTGTTAAAAATAAACCCTCAGCCTTTTCAGCAGGTCTCAGACTACAATTAAAAAAAAAAAAAAAAACTTTTACTTTTCAGTCCTGTTCAAAAATATAGTGGATCATAAAGTACAAATACCTGCTCTCAACTGTAATGAAGTAAAAATACACTTTAAAATGTAACTCAGGACTAGACCAGGACTAAATCAGGACTAGACCAGGACTAAACCAGGACTAGACTAGGACTAAACTGGGACTATACCAGCACTAAACAAGGATTAAACCAGGACAAAACTAGGACTAGACAAGGACTAAACCAAGACTAGACCAGGACTAAAACAGGACTGAACCAGGACTAAACTGGGACTATACCAGCACTAAACCAGGATTAAACTAGGATTAAACCAGGACAAAACCAGGACAAAACCATGACTAGACTAGGATTAAACCAGGACTAGACCAGGACAGGACTAAACCAAGGCTAAACCAAGACTAAACTAGCACTAGACCAGGACTAAACCAAGACTAGACCAGAACTAGCAAAACCCCTAAACTATCTTCATTTCACCACAAGCTCACATGATCCACGCGGCGTTTATCTACCAGAATCTCCTTTGCCTGGAGCGTGAACACAGCCGTAAAATTCTTGGATTTAAGCAATTAATCAGTTTTTTTTTTTTTTTAATTAACTACTGTTAATTCACAAGAATCAAAAGAAATTAATTGCCTCCGAAAAGGATGAGCTAATCTTTTTATGCACGTTCTGATAACACTCTGTTTAGTGTTTACACGTATCTAAAAACATCGCCGTCTTTGAGAACAGTGGTTAGGCCGTACGACTGACTAAAATAAAACATACCCAGCCATTTTGTGCGATGTTATGACAGTAGCTCGGAGATGACTAAGCTTTTGCAATGGTATATAAACAGCAGGTTGCCATCACGCTAGTTTTAAATGAGGCCAAACGTCACCCGGCTAAGTAAATAGAAGTATATAACATTGCCAATGTAAGACACTCCCGCACAGTCTAATTCAAAGCCTCCTACGATCATTGTTATTTCATTATAGGTGTAATTAGCGGATTTGGCTGAAAATATAACATGTACTCCTACACTACACAGAGAGGGAGGTGACAAAAGCAGCTACGCAATTACACAGTGTGGAAATGAACTCGAGGAGCAATGAAGAAATGGCAAAATGGCAGTGTACTGGCTCGCAGGTGGAATCTGGTGTGGTTCAGTGTTTGCTACTGGCGTGGAATGCTGCTGCCCTCGTGTTTTTGAGCATTTCGCCTGTAGTCCAGACTGATAACAAATCTATCTGTATTTTTTCACCTTCAAAAAACTGTTCCAAACCCATCTGTTTACAGCCACTTTTAATGTCTAGCCTGTATTGTCTGATAACCTTGTTTATAACACGCACTCTTTTTAATTGTATTCTTTGTACAGCATCTTTGAGTGTTTAGAAAAAGACTTCCATACGGTTGTACAAAAACTTATCCTTATGTAACAGATAATGCTCCCTACAACTGTACAACAACTTAACCTCCTAAGACCCGAACTCTTGCATTACATGCTTTATTGATTTCTCCTTGTTATTTGGGCTGATTAGGATCTGACAAGTGCAAAAACAAAGAATTAACTTAAATTAAATTATTACATTTATTAATTATTTTTATATTAAATTAAATTATTCTAAACATTACAAACTCTTAAAAATATTCTAAATTGAACATTTTTGCATTGTTGCTGTTCTAAACTGTCCACCTATGTGTGAAAACCTTTGTAACAGTGTAACACTGTAAAAATGTGCTGTCCACATATGTGGACGCCAGGTCGTAGGAGGTTAATCTTAAGTAATGGATAACCTTATGCCCTGTCATTAGCATATTATTTGCGCTGTAGTTCTTGTCTCTTGTTTATAGCTGTGATTTTATAGTTTATTTTATAGTTTATTACTTATTTTTCTATTTTATTTTGACTTGTACATATACATTTATTTTCATAATTATGTCTCTTGCTATCTTTGTTGCTATACCATCTATTTTTGTTACTCTCTGTTATTATATTATATTGTGATGTTTGAGCTACTGTGTCCAAATAATTTCCCTTGTGGATCAATAAAGTTTGTCTCAGTCTAAGAAAAACGCTGTGTAAATAAAATGTATTATTATTATTAATCATACACAGAGATATCAGTCTGGTCACCACTTCCTCCATCACAACCACAATCGTCCAGTCAGAATTCTTTTTGTAAGTGCAAAATGTTCCTCTTCTCGTGATCCAGGTGTGCGTTAGATTTGCAACAATAAGAGAGTTTCCAGTGCCTATAAGAGTTCATGGTTTGGTTAAAAGATTTATACCTGACATTTCCGTACTCCCTGTTCTATTTGAGCAACTTCTTTGTCTGGCAAGTCGATCTTGCCGCATCTGAGGTGACAACTTCCAGGTACAAGTATTATTAAAGTTTCGTGCATCCTACCTGAGTCTGAGTTCTTCTATTAAAACAAAGGAGCTCATTGGTCATCTGTGGTTTTAGACCCAAGTTTATGGCGAGGGCAGAGGATGTGGTCACGGTACTACAAGCTGCTGTCTGTTTTTCAGGAAGTTGTGGATGAGATGGTTCAGTCTGGTGGAGATGTTGAGTTGTTACTGAGGTCTCTCTGGATTTGAAGGGTTTAGTGTATAATGGCAGCCATGTTTTTCCATGATTTTTTTTTTAGTTTTTTTTAGTAATACTTTTTTATTATCCTGTAGGGAAGTTGACCTCTGCATTTCACCCATCCTTTCAGGAGCAGTGGGCAGCACATGAAGGCGCCCGGGGACCCATCTCCATGATCTTATTGCTAGGTTTGGTCAGGATTTTTTACCTGTGCCCGGAGGAAACCCACCCAGACATGGGAAGAACATGCAAACTCCACACAGAAAGGCCCCCAAATCTTCTTGCTGTGAGGCGTGAGTGCTAGCCATAGGAGCATGTCGCAGCTTTAGTCACAGTCTTGGGAGTTTTCCTGTAAGACAAAATAATATTAATCAAAAACTGTACAATGCGTAGATCAACATTCCTTTACAACACACGTACGGGATGGCCCTACAGCCCTACAGTTAGTATCGACAAGTTAATATCGACAAATATCAATTACTGGTCACAGCAGCCAGTCACATATTGGGTACTGACATTGGCGAGAAAATAAATGAAAAAAATCCACATTTGACCAGTCATTAGTTTTTCTTTGATAACGATACTATTAGATACCGGCAGTGTGCACTGGTCTGGTGCTTGCAGGAAACACAAAATACACTCATTTATGACATTAAACTGTAGTATCCTATCTTAAAACTCTTTCTTCACAAACACGTAGACATGTCAAGATGTCCATGTCTCTCGCGATGTGACTTGACCTCTGCTCTGTATCGTCAGAACCAGACGGCAGCCTCTGAAGTGACCGAATGTAACTTTTGTCTGGATAAAGAATATATTTGATTGTGCGTGTCTGTGGGAGCAGCTGGTCATCACAGAGCTGGAATAGTCTGTCGGATCCATTAGAGCGCCTCCTATTGGACACAGCGGAGAGAGAGCGAGACGTACAGGGGGAATATTGATCCCCTCTCCGGCCTGGTATCGATCGGCCCTCTGCTCTCTGGTCACAAAGTCAAACACAGAGTAAACATCTGTGGAGTCATATTTAACTTTCAGTCACAAAAATCTCAAGTCAAATGCAAAAGTTTGTACAGTGACAGAATGGTTTAAGAATAAATGCAATCAGACTATTTAAAAGGCCTATATTACGCTATTTTCTAATACATGTTATAATGTTGTCTTAAACTAAAAAAAAATCCACCTTGTGATGTCATGTGGTAATACAGGAAGAGCTCCACTGTGTTTTTAAACCCCACACACCTTCATCAGAATCATTTGGATGATTTCCACCGTGAAATTGCCGATCTCTACTGAACGAAAGGAAAAAAGTTGCTATTAATTTGGTGGAACAGAGCGTTTAGAGTTGCTTTAACTGTTGTAACTTTCTACTTTTTCATTGTTTTTACCTTTAGGATCATGGGTTTGAAAGTCGGATCAAATATGAATTCAAATTGAATGCAAAATGTAACATGTATAATCTTAGAGGAATATGGACATGGCAACAAAAGCTGTATACAACATTTATCTAATATTAAGAAGGCCATGCACACGGTTTATTTATATTAATACACTACACACAGTGGAGCAGTAGTGGGTCTATTGTGCTTACTGCCATTGTGTCCTTGGGCAAGACACTTCATTCACGTTGCCTAGTATGAAACGGTAAATAAATGGTATACGGCGCTTTTCCACCTTCAAGTCACTCAAAGCGCTTTACATCAAGGAACCATTCACACATTCACAAATTCACACACCAATGTATGCAAACACTGCGGGTGTTTGCATACATTGGTAGCTCCCCCATCTGTGGGAGCTGGAATCGCACCGCAAACCTTTGAGTCAATGGATCTACCCGCTCAACCAATGATGGGTTTTTGTTTGTTTGTTTTTTTATATCGAGAGCAGAATTTGAACTGCCAAAATTGGATCAGTGGACAAATGCTCTGTGTGTGTGGTGGTCGGAGGGGCCGATGGCGTAGATTTACAGCCTCACTTCCATCTGTCTGTCCAGGGCAGCTGTGGCTACAATAGTATTTTCCCGCTGCTGAGTGTGGAGTGAATGAATAATGTAATGTAAAGCTCTTTGGGAGTCCTGAAAGGCGCTATACGAATCCAATGCATTACAGCAAATGCATATAATGATTACATTTTATTATTGGCTTATGGCTTAGCTCCAGCTTCTTAAGAACTGTATAATTTTGGTGATTTATTTAAAGCTTGTGAAACATTTGCTTTTCATTCAGTCTTATTATATCAAACAGAGCAGGCTATACACGTATTTGTTTAGGAATACGAGAGGTGTTAAAGTAAATCAGGCTATATGTTGAAGTTGGCGTTCACATCTGTCCTTGTTTGGTTCTAGTTTGATACCTTTTTTCTCCTGTTTTAGTCCTGTTTTAGTCCTGGTTTGGTCCTGGTTTGGTTTTAGTTTGATACCTTTTTTCTCCTGTTTTAGTCCTGGTTTAGTCCCGTTTTAGTCCTGGTTTGGTTTTAGTTTGATACCTTTTTTCTACTGTTTTAGTCCTGGTTTTGTTCTGTTTTAGCCCTGGTTTGGTTCTAGTTTAATACCTTTTTTCTCCTGTTTTAGTGCTGGTTTAGTCCTGTTTTAGTCCTGGTTTGGGTTTAGTTTGATACCTTTTTGTCTCCTGTTTTAGTCCTGTTTTAATCCTGGTTTGGTTCTAGTTTCATACCTTTTTTCTCCTGTTTAATCCTGTTTTAGTCCTGGTTTGGTTCTAATTTCATACCTTTTGTCTCCTGTTTTAGTCCTGGTTTGGTTCTAATTTCATACCTTTTGTCTCCTGTTTTAGTCCTGGTTTGGTTCTAGTTTCATACCTTTTTTCTCCTGTTTTAATCCTGTTTTAGTCCTGGTTTGGTTCTAATTTCATACCTTTTGTCTCCTGTTTTAGTCCTGGTTTGGTTCCAGTTTCATACCTTTTTTCTCCTGTTTTAGTCCTGGTTTAGTATATTCCCTGGGGGTGTGACGCTAACTGAAGGCACTGCACTATCTGAACTATCTGTTACTCAAGTTGGACTTTAATCTAAGCTTTATGTTATAACACAGTCTGTACATAAAGAACTGACTTAGCCAAAACTACAACAGGTGATATGTTTTGTGCTGTTTAACACTATATTAGCCATAAAATTACAGCCACAAGCTAGCTCGCATTAGCCAACAGGTTTTTTGTTAGACACTCTGCCGCTCCCAAACCTCTAAACATGGCCTGAATGCTTTTATTGATCGCAAGCTCCTGGAAATGTGTTATTTAGATCAATTTTGTGAGTTTTCAGACTTAAAACTTGTTGACCGTGTTACCTAATATGTGTCTCCATGGTAAATGCTGAACATTCCACCGTAGAGATGCATGTAGATCACCCCCAGCATGATGCCACTGCAAAGTAAACGCTTTACAATACGCTGATGTCATGTCACCCCTATGTGAGGTGTGTGATCGGACACGAAAGCTTGTGTTGGATGAAGTTACCTGTAGCAGCGGTAGCACAGTGTCTCCATGGTAACTGCTGAACATGACACCATAGAGATACATGTAGAACACACCCCCAGCATGATGCCATAGCAAAGTAGCCCCCCCTCCCAAACCTGATGTCACTGCAAAGCATCAACAGTCCAGGTTTAGTTCTGCGTATTATTCAGTCCCAGATTTAATGCCATTTGTGCTTGTGCGTGCTTGTGTGTGTGTGTGAGAGTGAGTTTGTTTGTGTGTGTCTGTGAAGTGTGTGTGCATGTGTGATTTCCAGTTGGAGAGCCGGCCCTGCTGCAGATGCCCTTTCACTGACAGCGCTGAGCACAGGGAGCAGAAGAGGGGCACTTAGAGACAGTTAGACCACAGAGCACCATTCAAGTCAATCTGAACGTGTCTGTGGAGAGAAGCCATTTCATCACCGAGGAGTCAACGAGGAGTGTGTGGACTGACAGAGGAGTGTGTGGACCGACCGTGGACAGGGCTGGACTGGACTGAGACTAATGTTGGGGTATACTGTTTGTAGAATGCATTATTACAGGTTTAATCCAATTCAAATTCATTTAAAAAGCACTTTTAAAACAACTTCAGCAGACCAAAATGCTTCACACGAGAGTCAAAGAGCAAAAATACAGTGTAACCAGAAATGAACCACAACCACGACTAAATACGAGTTGTCAGAGCCTTAACCTGCAGAAAGAGAACACATACAAGTTTGTCTCAATTATAAGTTTTTCTTAATTGCAGGTATGTACTTTGAGATGCATAGAAAAAGCATTTAAACATGTATTTTCTATATATTTGGGAGTTACTGTA
Organism: Taenioides sp. WSHXM2023; assembly: GCA_029959045.1. Taxonomy (NCBI): domain Eukaryota; kingdom Metazoa; phylum Chordata; class Actinopteri; order Gobiiformes; family Gobiidae; genus Taenioides; species Taenioides sp. WSHXM2023. The sequence continues at coordinate 11,010,092 of CM057105.1, forward strand.
ATTGTTAGAACTTTATTGTTTTTCCTGTAGGAACATGGGTTTGGAGGTTGGTTTAAATATGAATTCAAATCAAATGTTAAAATGTTACATGTATAATCTTTAAACAGAGTAATATGGACAAACATTGCAAAAACTAAAATCTATCCAAGTTAAGATTACTTGAATTAAGAAAGTTTCATCGTGACTTGAGTAAATTTCACTGGATAAGTAAAACCTACCTACCTACCAATGAAATATGAAAATACATCTCGCTACATTTAAAATAAGAAAAACAACAACTTTTAGCACTTAAAATAAGAAACCTAAATCTAATGTTGCTTGAATTAAGAAAATCACACTTGTTCCATTGGTAGATCATTTCACTTGTCAAGTTGAATCTACTCAAATAAAGTAAAATGTTCTTAATTTAAGTCATTTTAACTTAGCTTGATATTGTTTTTTTTTTTTTTTTGTTTTTTTTTTTTTGCAGTGAAGCAATAAAAACTGTATACAACATTTATATAATTTTAAGAAAGCCATAAAAATACATAACCACGCACACTGTATATGGACAGGCGTCATGTGAAGCTCAGAACCTCCAGAATTCCCTCCCTGAGCTGCAGAGGCTGCACTAGCGTTGATTCAGGATTGGTGCAGGTGCTGGGGTTTAAGGAGAGACCATTCAGATTAGAGAGACAGATTTTTAGGTTCATTTCCAACTGGTTTTAGTTGTAGGAACTGGCAACCCAAATGAGAGAGTCATGTGAGGCTCACTCTGCTTTCTGATTGGATCATTTGCTTGAGTGTCATGTCCAGTGTTTCTTTTTTGTAATTAAGATTAAGCTAAAGATGCACTGTGTAACTTTTCGGTTGGGGGTCTGTCACCTTCTTGTTTCTATGGATGCGTCATTGCTCTGCTTAGAATGTTCCACAGTATGACATTAAACATCTCTATCTTACTTTTTTTTTTTTTAATTACAGCTGGGTTTAAAGCATTCTGACTGGGAACTGGGTTGCCACTCCATAGATCTGACCTGTAACTTGGTCTAGTTCGGTCTCCGTGATGATAGAAAGGTTTAATGCCATACTGTGAAACATTCCAGACAAAACAATAACACCTTCATGGAGAAAAGCAGGCGGCAGACCCTACACCAGAAAAGTTACACAATACACCTTTAAAATTGAGTTTGAACATGTTAATTCCATATCTAGGGACACATACAGGTTTTGTAAATTAAAAAGAAAGAAAATTATCATGTCTTATAAGTGCCAAACGTAGACTACACACCACAACTTTGTATTGCACGGCTTTTTTCTTACCTCCACCCAGTTCATATCATAGGTTATGTATTTACGGACAGTTTGCCTTGTGTATTGTATGTTATTATGTTTTATATTTGCCTTTTGCTAGCGTTCTTAAAATTGTCTTTTTGCTGCGTGACCAAAATAATTTCCCTGGTGGAACAGTGAAGTTAAGCCCGACGCGCTCCGAGCTTCTACACAGTTCAGACATGAGACAAGTGGACACAGACAAAACATGGACGCTCTCTTAACTGCGGAGATGTAGAAGACAACGATTCATTCATAAATGCTAGTGGTGATGGTGAAGAATAAGATGTGGAGAGGCTGAGGAGGCTGTTGGTTCTGCTGCTGCGGTGGGAAGCTATATTTTTATAATTAGTTTGAGAGGAGATTGGTTTGTAGGTACCAAACTATTATTGACAGGAATGAGAAGGAAATATACTTTACCTGGTTAATTCACCCAATTTATGTTATGCTTGGCTTGGTTTAGTTAAAGTTTCACTATGTAACATTTCTGATGGAGGGTCGACCACTTGCTCGTCTCCATGGAGATATTATTGCTTTACCTAGAACGTTCCACAATTTGTCGTTAAACTATTCGATTTATTCTGCATGTATTCAGTTAAAGATGTTTTTATTGCTAGTAACATGTGTTGAAAGGGCTTGCCTGTCCACAGATCTGACCTGTGACTTTGCCTGGTGCTGTCCATTGAGATTAAAACAGGGCAGCATTCCAGTAATAAATGAAAACATCTCCATGGAGACAAGCAGGTGACTGACCGTCCTCCCGAAATGTTACATAGTGCATCTTAATTAGATTTTTGCACTTTTTGATGAAGAACTTTACTGCAAATATACTATTACTGTATATTATAATAAAAATATATACTAGTGGATAGGGATGGTACAAAATCTCGTGCTACAACAGAAAAATGATCTTGTTAGATTTTTTTCCCCATGCATTTACATTTGGACTAGACAAAAAAGTCTTTCGTGTTGTCGAGTTCCATCTCTTACAGTTCCAAAAAGCAGCACTAGAATGGAAACAAAAAATATAAAATCAAATAAATTAAAACTGTGACGCCAAAATTGGAAACTGAATCGTGAAATATATATATTAGAAATTATATTAAAATCTTGTCTTGTCTCGTTCTCATGGAATCTGATATCTCGTCTCGTTTTGTGGAAATTTTGTCTCGTTCCATCCTTATTAGTGGACCATAGGAACCCTAAAATGTTTCTTCAGTATCGTTGTGTGTCCTAGAATTCTGCACAGCTAATCCATCACAGATCTGTCCGTATTATCTATTTTCGTACCTCTAAAATCAGTACATTTGTTCTAAGCAAAAGAAAATTCAATTCTATCGACTGGAACATTTTTGGAACGAAGGCGTGGCTTCTTCAGATCTTTGTCCAGTTGCTGTGGATCCTACTTGGACAACGGAGGTTTTGCATATATTTCTTCTTATATTTTCTTATCTTCTAGTGGACCATATGAACATTGGTTATTTTGCTTGTTTTTCACATATTGTTGTGTATCCTCGCATGAATTCTGCAGCATCCAACAAATACTGACCCATCCAACAAATACTGACCCATATCATCTATTTTAGCACCTCTAAAGTTTTTGGAAAAGAGTAGATTTCTTCTTACCAAAAGAAACTTCAATTCTGTCAAAATTCTGGACAAAAGTGAGGACAATTAGCCGCTCAAATGTCCAAGTTCTTAGTCCAGTTGATCCTACGTGGACCTTCTTATATTTTCTTATCTTCTAGTTGACCATAGCAGCCTTGGTGTTGTTTTGCTTGTTTTTTCTGTATTGCTGTGTTTGGTAGCATGAATTCTGCACAGCTAATCCATCACAGATCTGTCTGTATTATCTATTTTAGTACCTCTAAAATCAGTACATTTCTTCTTAGCAAAAGAAAATTCAATTCTGTCAACTGGACAAAAGTTTTAGTGTTAAAAAAGTTTCACTGCTCATCCAAGTGACTTCTTCAGTCCTTTGTCCAGTTGCTATGGATCCTATTTGGACGACTGAGGTTTTGCATATATTTCTTCTTATATTTTCTTATCTTCTAGCCTTGGTGTTGTTTTGCTTGTTTCTTATCTGACCCATATCATCTATTTTGGTTTTATTTAGTGGAAAAATTTTTAAAAATCACTTCTTTCGACTGGACAAAAGTGTAAACAGTTCACCACTCCAAGTTCTGTTCCAAGTTCTTAGTCCAGTTGCTATGGATCCTACCTGGACGACTGAGGTTTTGCATATATTTCTAATAATATTTTCTTATCTTCTCATGGACCATAGCAGCCTTGGTGTTTTCTTTGTTTCTTCTGTATTGTTTCTAGTATTAATTCTGCACGGCTAAACCAGCACAGATTTGACCCATATTATATTCACGAGTGGAGCGTTGTGGACAGCGGGGCAGCGAGAGCCAAGCGTGAGGCGCCAACAAGAAAAGGAATAAATCACTTTTAAATGAACGCATGGACTGCACAGAGCGGCGGGAGCGGGCAGGAGCGACCAGGAGCCGGCGTTTTCACATTAAATTTTGATGCCTTGACCAGGCCACTGTGCTTCCGCTGCTACAGGTAACTTCATTCAACACAAGCTTTCATGTCCAATCACACAGGGCTAAAGGTGTGTGGTCATGTGACGTCAGCGTTCTACGTGTATCTCTATGGTGAAATGTTCAGCGGTTGACATGGTGACACAATACACACTGTCAAAAAAGTTTTAAGATTGTCTGAAAACTCAAGAAGAGTACAAAATGGATTCAAATAACACATTTTTAGGAGCCTGTGATCGAAACGAGCATTTAGGATTCTGTTTAGGGGTTTGATTTTCAGGAAAAAGTTGAGAGTGACTTACTGAAAAACTGTTGGCTAATGCTAGCTAGCTTGTGACTGTAATGTTATCCATGAAATACTTGTTTAAGAGTACAAATCAGCTCACCTGTTATAGTTGCAACTAAATCTGCTCTTTATGATCAGATTGTGTTCAAACAAAGCTCAGATTAAAGTCTAACTTGAGCAACAGAGCTTCAGACAGTGTAGTGCCTACAGTTAGCGTCACACCCCCAGTGAATGTTGATGACACCAACTGCGAGGTATCAATAGTTTAAAATTGAGCTGGAGGATCGGTCAGAATTCTATGGTGGAACTTTATTTTTCCATCTTCACACTCCTTCAGAAACTTGTACCATCACTTAACCCCAAAGATGTTAGTTTTCCGGTGAAAAGATCATCGCCATCTTGTCTCCATGGAGATGAAAATGCCCTGTCTGGAGTTTTCCACATTAGGTATTGTCTATCTCCAGCAAGTAACAGCTCAGATCTGTGGATAAACGATCCCGCTCACTGCAATAATGGATGTTTTTCAAGGTATTCTCCATACCAAAAATACACCTATATTTGAATGAATGTGACATAGATACGTTTAATGCTATACTGTGGTACATTCTGTGCAAATAAATAGCAACAAGCAGGTGACAGATAAGTGGCCATTTAAGTTGCATGTCGTTTTCTTTGGTACCATACTTATTTTAAATTGCAAAACTGTATTAATGTGAAGCTGTCCGCGTTATTAAACTTGCCAAAACGAGGCATAGCATGGCACTCTTATCTACAAAAAAGAGAACACTGAGCATTATCTAAGGCTGCATTCAAAGGAACAGTACAACCTTGAACGTCCCGTGTTTATTTGTGAAAAGAACAATAGTGTGATGCATTCATGAGCGGTGGGAAAAAAGAGCGCTAACAAACAGACAAAGGAACAAATGGAAAACTCTAATGAGGCTTAACAAGGTCAAAGTCCTGAAAACCGCACATCAAACAACGAGTCTGTGTGTGATTGTCTGATCTTAACCAGTAAGAATTACATGTTTTTATATTTGGCATAAAAGGTGCAGTGAATTAGATATAAAATACAGTTTAGGAAAATTTATTTTATTAATATTTATGTTTTCTTTTTTAAATTTTTTTGTGTTTATTGCACTAAAAACAAAAAATCAAAATGTATTTATCTCCATGGAGAAAGTTCTGAAGTGTGGTTTTAAGTTTATTTGCTTGGTGACACACCCCTTCCAGAAAGTTACATAGTGTGTCTTTAAATAACACCAAGGATGCATTGGTAGTATGAACTTATTATAAAAGAAATCAATGCATTGAACGTTGGTTAGCAAACATTCTAAACACCGAGTCGCTGCTGTGAAAATGTTCTAATAATGTAATTCCTTTAAGGGCCCATATTACACTATTTTCTGATCAACGTTTCCTCAGTAAAAACAAGTTAACAGCCGCCTTTTACCTTGTGTTTTGTTTCATTCACACAAAATTCTGCATATTTAGGCTGAGTTCTTCACTGTTCCACCTTGTGATGTCACGTGGAAATACTGGAAATACTCTGCTGTGTTTTTAAACTCCACACACCCTCACTAGAATCATTTGGATCATTTCAGCCCTGGAATTGCCCATCTCTACTGAAGTAAAAGTAAATGTAGCTGTTAACTTGAAAACTACCGCTTCATGACATCTCAAGGTGGAATAAAACAAAACACAACTCCAGGTATGTTTTTTTAGGAAGTAATAACATTCTAACATTGCTTAAAGTCAGTTTTCCATAAAATAAGACCTTTAAACAAGACCTTGCCCATTTTATTTGTTGTAAATATGACACTGAACATCTTTTCTCATTTTCACAAAATGGTGTACTGTAGCCATATACATTTTTGAACAGAACTACTGTAAAACTGCAATCATTAACTTCAACTTAATTATACAGAGACAAGATTCATTATCAACATTAAGTTCAACATTTAATTAGAACGTAAGATTAAAGTTTAAACATGGCCAATATCTGCTTCCCCTAAAGCTACACTGACTCACCCATCAGTCATTTCACAGCTGCAAAGTGACTGTTAAAACTCAAGCATCACGTATAAGGAACTGTGAGGTGATAATATGGTGAGATCAGAGCTTTTCGTGTTCGTCCCATAAAACTGTACTTTCTATCAAGAATTATTACACGTTTTATATCTTCAAATGTGACAAATTTAGTTAAAATGTGAACTCTTAAACGGCCAGTACTCAATTTTCTCCATTTATTTGATCAATATGCGTCTTGCCCCAGTACAGATCTGTTATATAAGCAGCTCTTGATGTCAAAACAAGTCCACTGTGTACTGTTTTCATTTAATTATAAAGTGTTTTACTGTCTGAGAACCAGGAAGTGCGGTCTTAGCATGCTAGTTGTTGTTAGTATTGCTGTGATGACGAAGTCCACTGTGGTCTAGTGAGAAGAGCTTATAAACTCATCACGATGCTTGGAAGGAGTGAGGAAAACTTTGGAGCACTGTTTAAATACGCATTGTACAGTGTAACTTTTGGAATGTTTCACAGTATGGCATTAAACCTTTCTATCTTCATGGAGACCAAACCAAGTTACAGGTCAGATTTGTGGAAAGGCGACCCCACTCACAGTCACAATGTCTGTTTTTCAAGGCATTTTTGAGCTGTAAAACCACCTGTAATTGAATAAATGTAAAGTAGAGCTGTTTAATGTCATACTGTGGAACATTCCGGGCAGAGCAATGACATATCTGTAGAAACAAGCAGCTGGACGGACCCTCCACCAGAAAAGTTACTCAATGCCCCCTTAAACCATTAAAAAATAAACTAATTCTGTTTTCAGACAGTGCAAATCAGCTATCGCACCTTTGAAATAATTTCTTAAAATTTATGAGAATTCAATTTTGCCCTTTGATAGAAAAAGAAAAGACACTTGAGGCCTCAATTATCCATCCAGGCCCTAAACTGTAAGTATAACCTGAAAAAACAGTGTGTGCAAACGTCTGCGTGCCTCTGTTCCTGTGGGCTGTTAAATTGTTGAAATGCATTGCAAATTCACTTATAATTTGTATTGCCAAACATTTACCCATTGCGAGAATCGTCTGATGGGGACCCATGAAAACGTTTAACAGCAGGTTAACCAGCGCTGGTAAAGCAGGGAGGAATTATTTTGGTTTATTGGTGCACAAACTGCAGCAGCTATCCTGTGTAAAAAGCGTGCACCTGTTTCTCCAACTATATATTGCTATATATTATTACACAGTTTTAGTGGTAGCACCCGGTAAACAACTTAGTTTGCATTGCCAAACTGCAAATGGTAAAACTGGCTTTGTTTTTGTTTGGTTTTTTTGTCTGTAAAAGTCAGGTGTGTCAGGCCTTTACTTCACTTTTAGCTTTGTTATCTGTTTAGCATGTGAGCAAATAATTGAAAAATGAAGAGAAATGAGAGATACTTTTTTGACCCTGAGAAAATTAAAGTTTTGCTGCAGCAACTTTTCCACTATTGCGTCTCAGTCAAAAGTCTCAGTGCAGTTTAACAGGACGACTGGTCAGGGAAGGTCAGCAGATCCTGTGGAAGAACCAAAAGTGTCCATTCTCAGTGTGCAGCGTCACAGCAGCCTTCAGGGGGCGCCAGGTGAACACACCGGGAAAGGTCTCACTCTAACGCCGCTCTGATGTTTCGGTCGGTGACGAAATGGTTCAGTTCCTCAAAGTATTTCCTCTGGAAGGTCTTCTGCCACATTTACAGCCACATATATTGTAAAAAGCTTGTGGCATCTCAAATGTCCATACCTAGCTCCTCAGATAGCTCCTCAGATAGCCTTTTACAGAGTCTCCATGGATACGGGTAAAACAAACCATTAATTCCTCACAATCCAACAGTCCCTTACTTGTGTCCTTTGAACTGCACATGTACTAGTATATTATATAGTGCATATAGTCTGAATTATAGTGTGATAGTATTCCCCAATGTATATTTCAAAGTTAAAATACCAACTAGCCAAAAAATAGAACTCACAAATCAGTTGTTGCCACAGTGTACCCACCCCACGAATAGCATCACATTACAAACCCTGTTACATTTCCAGCTAATAGCATTTTGGCCTTGTGCAAATGACGCGGGAAAAAGCAAAAGTGACATTATCTCATTTAAACTGAGCTGAAAAAGTTATACAGCCCGCTAACGTAAAACCCAGACTGACATTTATTTAAAATCCAATTTGGTCCAGGTGCGACAGGGACGCGGAGATGCTGTCACCTTTCTAACGAAGCATCCAATATGGCCGCTGATGAAAATAAGCACGTGTCTGACACTGATTTGACGCGTACTCCATCAAATTTGTGATATACCTGCAAGCAAATAAAATTGTCACCATATCTCATTTGGTAAACAGACTACGCCGTACATAGCCTCAAAATGCTATTATAGTGGAAATAAAATCATTGTGTTTAGATTATGATGGATGGATGTGGCGTATCTGGATGGAGGAAGCAGGATTTGGAATGAAAACATGACACAGTAACTGCCTTTTCCATCCGTATAAAACATGCATGTTTCCAAAATTCCTATTAGAAAACGGATAAAAAATGTGACGTTATCCCCGTTAAAGCATTCGGGCGAATACCTGGGTGCTGGTTACCTGGTTACAGGAGAGTGTGTCATGACACCCCTGATCCAACAGAGGGCGCAATGTGACTGGGTTGGGTTGGTCTCTTAAATATATGTTTTCTGTGCACATTTTTGTCCCGTCTAAAAGTTAATCGGTGTGTTAAACTGTGATGTGAGTTGTTGTACAGTTGTAGGGAGTATTATCTGTCACATAAGGGTGAGTTGTTGTACTGTTGTAGGGAGTATTATCTGTTACTTAAGGGTGAGTTGGTGTATAGTTGTAGGGAGTATTAGCTCCTCTGTCCCTCTATAGTCTGGTGCAGTGGGTGAGTTGTTGTACAGTTGTAGGGAGTATTATCTGTTACATAAGGTTGAGTTGTTGTGCAGTTGTAGGGAGTATTATCTCCTCTGTCCTTCTATACTCTAGTGCAGTGGGTGAGTTGTTGTACAGTTGTAGGGAGTATTATCTCCTCTGTCCTTCTATAGTCTGGTGCAGTGGGTGAGTTGTTGTACAGTTGTAGGGAGTATTATCTCTTCTGTCCCTCTATAGTCTGGTGCAGTGGGTGAGTTGTTGTACAGTTGTAGGGAGTATTATCTCCTCTGTCCCTCTATAGTCTGGTGCAGTGGGTGAGTTGTTGTACAGTTGTAGGGAGTATTAGCTCCTCTGTCCCTCTATAGTCTGGTGCAGTGGGTGAGTTGTTGTACAGTTGTAGGGAGTATTATCTGTTACATAAGGGTGAGTTGTTGTACAGTTGTAGGGAGTATTATCTGTTACATAAGGTTGAATTGTTGTGCAGTTGTAGGGAGTATTATCTCTTCTGTCCCTCTATAGTCTGGTGCAGTGGGTGAGTTGTTGTACAGTTGTAGGGAGTATTATCTCCTCTGTCCCTCTATAGTCTGGTGCAGTGGGTGAGTTGTTGTACAGTTGTAGGGAGTATTAGCTCCTCTGTCCCTCTATAGTCTGGTGCAGTGGGTGAGTTGTTGTACAGTTGTAGGGAGTATTATCTGTTACATAAGGGTGAGTTGTTGTACAGTTGTAGGGAGTATTATCTGTTACATAAGGTTGAATTGTTGTGCAGTTGTAGGGAGTATTATCTCCTCTGTCCTTCTATAGTCTAGTGCAGTGGGTGAGTTGTTGTACAGTTGTAGGGAGTATTATCTCCTCTGTCCTTCTATAGTCTGGTGCAGTGGGTGAGTTGTTGTACAGTTGTAGGGAGTATTATCTCCTCTGTCCCTCTATAGTCTGGTGCAGTGGGTGAGCAGGAGTGTCCATGATGGAGAGCAGTTTGTCCAGTGTCCTCGTGTCCCTCACTGAGACAAATGTCTCCAGCTTCACCAGTTTTACCACCAAACTAAAGTCTGCTGTGTATGTTTCTCTGGGCAAATTATGGGTTGTCCAACATCTTTTGTTTTTACCCTGATCTTAAAGGTTCAAAGGGGTCCGTCATCCGCTTGTCTCCATGGAGATGTTATTGCTTTGACTAGAATATTCCACGGCAGAGGTTAAACCCATACCCTATTCACAAAGAGAATTACTGTATTTTTGAGCAATAGAAACACATCCATAATGAAGAAATGCTAGATTAATGTTTAAAGTCATACCATTCCAGGCAAAGCAATAAGATATCCATGGAGACAAGCAGGTGAAAAGTTCCGCAATGCTCCTTTAAAGCATTGTGCGGTGCAGCGATGTTTAGCTGTTCTTGGTTCATCACCTGTGTCCACTCCAGTGTGGTGCAAGTATAAAGTCTGGTGGTCTTGTGGGTTTTATGTTCAGTTCCAGGGGCCTCAGACTGTTTACCCCAGGCCCAGTGCAGGTAGGGGCCTTTTACAAAGTCTACAAAGGGCATTTTTCATTTGACAACATGTAATGCAGGCCCACCAAGCTCATTTGTCCCTAGAGCCCAAAGTTTGGTCCTGCACCCCCCAGTTACAATGCATTTCCCTATTTGAAAATCTACTTTAAAACGTATGCACATGAAGCAAATCCACCTGAAGAGAGCGAAGGGTTCTTAATGTGATGTTTTTGCGTTTCCACCTCTCGTTACTTAAGCAAATCTTCAAAATGTGCAAAATAAGGTGATGGAACTAGTGAGATAGAATGCTTTACTTGGATTTATTTGAGTTAAATTTAAAATGCATATGTAGCAGTGTGAGCAGCCATATTGGGTTGAGATCTAACATTATTCTTAGTTGGAAAAGGATGTAAACAGATTTGGTTGTATGGTTGCTAAGGGAATGGCTGAACAGATGCTTAGAGGAGTTTATACGTTTGGAAAGTCGCTGCAAACCAATTCATCTGTTCAGGCGGAGATGGATGAAGTGCTACGGGAATCACACTTCTTCAATAAAGACGGTTACATGTTTTAGATACAGACTGAAAAGTTGGAATTGTATATTTTGCATTTAATCTATGTTTATGTCTCCTCTAATCCACCTTATTTATATAGTAACTTTTAATAAACAGACACAGTTTTCAAAGTGCTGTACGATACACACATATAACACTACGCAAATATAATATAAAGCTACATTTAATGCTGTTGGTCCTCGTTCAAAATAATAAATCTTTTTCAAATCAAAATGCATCAACAATCTCCTGCATCTGTCACAATCGCCTCTCAACAATTCACTAATAAACCCAGACAAAATGCAGATAAAAACAGAGAAACTAAAAGAGAAATCAATTAGGCATGAATTCATTTACATGACTTCTAAATAAGGACTAATCTGGTACTAAACTTGGAATGAAACTTGGACTAGACCAGGACTAAACCAAAGACAAGTGAGAACTCTCCCCAGTAGTACTACAACAGGTTGAAGTAGTAGTAGTAGTAGTAGTAGTAGTAGTAGTAGTAAAAAACAGAAAAGGTTTCAAATGTTGGGCTCCCCATAGTCACTTCCAGGTTCAACTGCACCTTCACAACTGATTTTTAGCTTTATTATTTTATTTTTTTTACTTTTACAGTTTTATTTTTTTACCACATTGCTGCCTGCCTTGGACCCAGAAGCGACATTACACTTAATAACTCTTTTAGTAGTATTTGTAGTAGTAGTAGTAGTAGTAGTAGTAGTAGTTAGCAGGTGATAGAAAGGTTTTCAAATCAATTTGCCAAACATGAGAATATATTATGGTTCAACTGCTCAAAGTTTATCCACCCCCTCTTCCTATTGGTTGCCTCGGTCATGCTTTGAGTGAGTGACAGGTGGGTTTAACCAATCAGAGTGAAGCATGAACCCTCAGAACAAACACAGCTTTAGTTACCTGTTTATGACAACTGAAACTGCATTTCTGAGACAAAACAGCCAACTATTCCCTTTGACAACAGTGTAACATTTTCCCATATTGTCCATTCTTAGGCACAAAACCTTAAATATGATGTGACTTTCTTACATAATGTTATCTCCCACCTTCCTTCAACTCCTCTTCACAAAGTAATTACTGTGCTCTGCTGGATTCTCCACCGAAAACTTCAAAAGCCCGGAATAAAAATTAAAATATGAAGCAGACCACAAAACTTTTTCGCTCCACAAATGAACCGCTCCTACATCATTTGCGTGGTGGAAAATGCCAGAACCTGACAGAAAGGCAAAAGTACATGTACGGGAGCCTTATCTTGATGACCTGCTTAGACGGATACAGCTAAATATTGGCATTTCAATAAAACGCATTCTGACATCCGTGCCTTTTTATAATTCTTCTGTCAGGTTGACCTTTATTTCGGCCCATATTATCAACATCCCCTGACTCCGGGTCTCCACTGGAAGCGTCTAGTCTCACACAACTGTCAAGAGTAATTTAATAAGTCTAACCTTATTTATGTGGCTGCAGTGTGTAACCAAATACATATTGAAGAAAAAGGAGGAGCAGTCCATCACACGTGCTCCAGAGACGAGCTTTAAAAACACTTGTACACTTTTAAAGGTCTCAGTCCCACTTGTAAACGAACCGTGCTCCAAAGCCAGGTTCATAACTTTTCACAACTGACATTTCGGACTCCGGTACCTTGTGCGTTGAAGAATAACATTTTTTGGGAGTGTGAATAATGATCGTGTAAAGGCGTATTATGTAACTTTTCATGCTCGTATCCGTGGAGATGTCGTAGCTTTGTGTGGGATGGTTCACAGTGTGGCGTTAAAGGCCTGTACCTGATTTTCTTCCAGTGTGTTTGATGCAAAATGTGTCTTGCTCCAGATTTACTGTATGGTATAAGCAAAATAAGTCCACTTTTTACTGTCTGAATATAATTAGAAAGTGTTGTACAAGAATCAGGAAGTGCGCTGTTAGCATGCTTGTTAGCTTTACCATGAAGGCAAATCTCCACTTTGGTCTCAGAAAGTTGTGAAAAATACTTGGAAATAAACTCATTGCAGGGGAAAAAAAAAAAAAAAAAAAGTTACAGCACCTTTAAAAATAGTCAATTAAAGGTACAAGAATCAGGAAGTGCACTGTTAGCATGCTTGTTAGCTTTACCATGAAGCAAATCTCCACTTTGGTCACTGAAAGTTGTGAAAAGTACTTGCAAATAAACCCATTGCAGAAAAATAGAGGTACAGCACCTTTAATAGTAGTCAGTTAAAGGTACAAGAATCAGGAAGTGCACTGTTAGCATGCTTGTTATCTTTACCATGTAGGCAAATGTCAACTTTGGTCTCTGAAAGTTGTGAAAAGTACTTGCAAATAAACCCATTGCAGAAAAATAAAGGTACAGCACCTTTAAAAATAGTCAATTAAAGGTGCATGATGTAAATTTTCTTGTGGATGGATTGCCACCTGCTTGTCTCCATGGAGATGCTATAGCCTTGTCAAGAAAGTTACACAGTATGGTATTAATCTAGCTCCATAGCAAGCTGTGAACACCACAAGCTTACAAATGACGTGTGTGGAGAGGGGACCCTTCTCACCCTTTTCACGCTTAATCCCTTAATCGCCATGGCAACAGTCCTACTTTTTTCATCATTCATACGCCAAAGTCAAAAGGTACGCTGGGGGTCATTTAAGTACATGTTTTAAAGGTGCAGTGTGTAACTTTTCTGGTGGAGGATCCGTCAAATGCTTTTCCTCATGGAGATGTTATCGCTTCGTCTGGAATGTTTCACAGTATGGCATTAAACCTTTCTATCTTCACGGAGACCAAACTAGACCAAGTTACAGGTCAGATCAGTGGAGAGGCGATCCCGCTCACAGTCAGAACGCCTGATTTTCTAGGTATTTTTGAGCTCTAAAACCACCTGTAATGTAAGATGTAAGGTCGAGCTGTTTAAAGTCAAACTATGGAACATTCCAGACAAAGCAACGACACATGCATAGAAACAAGCGGGTTACATTAAAAAAAAAAAGTTACATAATCCACCTTTAAGCAAATCCTCAGTGAATAAAATAAAATGAAATAAATAATAAGCTAATTAAATGTATTCACATGTGTGGTCTGGAGAGTTCTATGAGAGGCTGATTTGACGGAGTGGCGTGGGGAGCTCTTAATCACCGCATCTTTGTTGGTCCTGATTTGCTGCCGTTTTTTTTTTTTTATATTAAAAAGCCCGAGGGCGGTGATGGTGTGAACAGACCTATACAAACGCATTTCATTTGGTTTTCAATAAATGCGTGCTTCTTTTTAGGTGAGTTTTAAATTAAGTTTTCATAAAGTTTCGGTTGTTTTTCTCCAGGGAACTGCTTTCTGATGGAACAGGAAGGTTTACCTATGTTTACTTAAAGGTGAATATAGTCTGGAATGTTCCACAGTATGGCATTAAACGTTTCTGTCTTCATGGAGACCAAACCAGACGAAGTTACAGGTCAGATCTGTGGAGAGGCGACTCCGCTCAAAGTCACAATGCCTGTTTTTCTGTTTTTTTGAGCTATTAAACCGCCTGTAAGGTAAAGCTGTTTAATGTCACACTGTGGAACATTCCAGGCAGAGCAGTGATGTATCTATAGACACAGCTGATGGACCCTCCACCAGAAAAGTTACACAATGCACCTTTATGTGGAACCTCCTCACAAGGGTTGTCAAAAATGTCAAAAAACACTAATACTAATTAAAACTAGTAGCAAAATTAGACGCTTATTAGAACAAGTATCGATACTGAAAAAGTCGCATCTACAGGACAGAAATGAACCTTTCCAGAAACTTTAGAACGATCTGGAGCTGTATCAGAACAAGTATAAGAGCACAGAGACGAGTATACGCCTATGGACCACTGTGGAACCTACCTGGACCACTGAGGGAGTACACAGATGTAAGTACACAAGGGAAAAGAAAAGAAAATACTACGATTTAATGTTGAAAATCACATTGTATCGTCTAAACAAAGAGGTGGTATCAGAATCTTGAGTATCAAGTCTGTGCCTTAGTGTCTAAGTCAAGTTTGAAATTTTTATAGACAGAGAGAGACAGAGAGATAGATTGATTGAGAGAGAGAGAGAGAGAGAGAGAGAGAAATAGAGAGACAGACAGACTGATAGATGGATAAAGAGAAACAGAGACAGACAGACAGACAGATGGATAGATGAATAGAGAGAAATAGAGAGAGATAGACAGACAGACAGACTGACAGACAAATAGATGGATAGACTGGTTTGCTTAAAATCACTCAGATTGCGCAGTTCATTTAGTTTTGAATTAATATTTCACTTGACCTTTACAGAAGTCGTTTGTCACGCCTCTAAACCCCACAGTCATTTTCAAATCATTGTCTGCAATCTGCTAAACATTACCACATAGGCATTTAACGACCTGCTCAACGTGAACGGAAAAAGTTGAAAAGAAAAACTGCGACTGTTACGAAACATTTCTTCATTACTGAGATGTCGGAGCATTGAGCTTTTGGACACGTCAGTGCACGACAGTTTCAAAAGCCAATTTAATCTGCCCTGCCTCGCCTCTCCACATGCTTTAAACAAGACATCCACCAGACAATCTTGGCATTTCGTCCGGAGAAATTAGCCGCAGTGTGTCTATGGATATTTGCTGGCAACCTTTAGCGTCAAACTGGGCATTCTTCCTCCTAGCTTAAAGCTCTAACACGCTGGCACCGTGACTGACGTTACTGTTCCATGTGTGTATTTTCAAACAGGAACATTGCCTAAAGAAGTGACTGCTCTATTCCAGTCATAACTAACCCCAATGGTCCACCATTCGTTTGCATTATTTTATTTTGAGGTTTTAATAAAGGTTTTTAAAGGTGTAGTATCTGCTAAGTGAGTTATGGGGACCGCTGCATTCGTATCTGTCATGATGGCCCGAGAGACGCCCAACTCGAAGAACATCTGGAAATGTTTAAATCTGTATCCCGGACATATAGAAGTAGTCAAATTACGGTGGGATGTCGGGGTGTTCTCCTTTCATTGGTTTCGAGGCGCCCAGACCCTCTGTCTGTAATCGGCTTATGCACTGTTTTTGTAATAAATCGTATTCACACTGGCAGAGTTTTTGTCTTTTTTGGCTTTTTCCATCTCACCTGCACGGGAAAACCCAAGCAGCCACAGGTGAGAAATGACAAAGGTGCATTGTGTAACTTTTCTAGTTTAGGGACCGTCAAATGTTTTTTTTTTTTTTTTTGTTTTTGTTATTTATGTTATTGTTTTGTCTGGAATGTTTCACAGTATGGCATTAAACCTTTCTGTCTTCATGGAGACCAAACCAGACCAAATTACAGGTCAGATCTTTGGAAATGCAACCGCACTCACAGTCCATCTGTTTTTCTAGATATCTTTGAGCTATAAAACCACCTGTAACTGAATAAATGTAAAGAAGAGCTGTTTAATGTCATACTGTGGAACATTCCAGGCAGAGCAATGACATCTCCATAGAAACAAGCAGGTGACGGAGCCCCAACCAAACCAAGTTACATAGTGCAACTTTAAAGTTTAAAGAATCGTTTCTGGTAGATGATTCGCCACCTGCTTGTGTCCATGGAGATGTTATAGTTTTGTCTGGAATGTTACACAGTATGACATTAATTTTGTCTATCTCCATGTAGACTGGCAGTAGATACCACATGACCAAAGTATAAGTCAGATCTACGGAGAGGCAATTCTTCTCACAGTATCAAATGCGGGTTTTTATGCCTTTAAAAACAAATGCAATTGATTAAATGCAAGATAAGTAACATTAATGCCAAACTGTGGAACATTCTAGGCAAAACAATGACATCTCCATAACGACAAGTACTATAATTTTTGTGCCATGAGAGACGTGCTCGTTCCATGTGTGGATTTTCAAACAAGGACTTTGCCCAAAGAAGTAACTGCTGTATTCCAGTCATTTAATCCCATTGGTTAACAATTATCATCCATTAATCTTGTCTGTCTCCATGGAAACAAGCAACAGACATCACTTCACTATGTTGTAAGTCAGATCTGTGGAGAGGTAATCCTTCTCACAATATCAAATGCAGGTTTTTTGGTCATGAAACACACGCAGTTGATTCAATAATGCAAAATAAATACGTTTAATGCCAAACTGCGGAACATTCTAGGTAAAACAATGACATCTCCATGGAGATAAGATACCACTTGACCAAAGCAAGTTATAAATCAGATTTCTGGAGAGGCAATTCCTTCACAGTGCACAGTTTTTTGTTTTACTTTGAGGCTTTAAAAACATCCGCAGTTAAATCAGTGCAAGCTAAGTATATGTTTAATGCCAAACTGTGGAACATTCTAGATAAAAGAACTACCTCACCATGCAAGATATAGGCAAGTTTAAAGCAAAATTAACTTTTCAGAGCTTTTCACCATGTTATATTTGTTTCCTCTCACCATTTACTCACCCAAAGTTAAATTTGGAGTGATTTGTGCATGTTTGAGCAATCGTTAATCTCTTATTTTCTTCGACTGGTTCGCGCCCACTGTTCTGTACTTATGTTCTCCAAATTTATATTCTTAATCGGTGATACATGGAGAATTCGGCAGCGTTGTGTAGTCATTTTGGTACAAATGAAAAAAAAAAAAAAAAAATTCCATTGGAAGCACAGATTTTTTGTTGTGCTGATGTTTACAGTGACACTGTCTCATTGGACACCGCGTTTTTCGGACTTGTTTCTTTTATGAAGTTGTTTTCGATGAATATTGCAATTTAAAATGTCCAAAATAAAATGATCCACGGGTTTCTTGGTCTATATAGGAGACACGAGCACAATAGATCTTCTTAAATGCCAAACTGTGGAACATTCTAGGCAAAGCAATGGCGTCTCCACGGTAACAAGAATCCCTTAGTCCCATTTTCAAACAGGGACATCGCTCAGATAGGCGACGCAAG
Source organism: Taenioides sp. WSHXM2023 (assembly GCA_029959045.1). NCBI lineage: Eukaryota > Metazoa > Chordata > Actinopteri > Gobiiformes > Gobiidae > Taenioides > Taenioides sp. WSHXM2023. The sequence goes on from CM057105.1 coordinate 11,028,098, forward strand.
AGCTTATATTTCCGTCATTAGCGAACCCCACTGTTCGACAATTAGCTCCCATTTTGGTGCATACAGGCTAAGGCAGTTTTCCAATAATGTTTAGGTTGTAGCTGAGCAGACTAAACGCTAGCCCGAGGTATGTGTCCGTCCTGGATCGCTTTGGCAGATCGAGTCGAAGCTGATGAGTGACTGGGTTGGACAGATCTCGCTAAATTGTAATTGTACCAAAAGTGCCGTTAGCAAAGCGCTGCATTGTGTTCTAAGAGTAATTAATGCTGGTCCCCATGGTAACTAACTTTGAGCGCAGTTAACTTCCAGGCATTTTCCACTGACAGGTGCTGGTTTTGGATAATGATATCAGAATTTAGTAATGCAAAGTTGTACTAATTTTTCTCGCGGCGGGTATGCTGCATAATTGTATCCATGGAGATGTTAGTACTTTGTCTGGAATGTTCCACCATGGCATTAAAAATATGCATACTAGTATTTCTTTACAGGTGTTTTATTCTTTGAAAAACATGCATTCTTACTGTGAATGCGATCGCCTCTTCACAGATCCGACCTGTAGCTTTGCCTTATAGCTTTATATGATTTTTATAGACCTATATATGTATGTGTAATGCCATACTGTGGAACATTCTTAGCAACAACATCCCCATGATGACAAGCTGGCGGTGTATGTTCCACCAGAAAGGTTACACAGTGCATCTTTAAGTGCATTTTACATCATTAAATTGGAGGGACCAGTTTTCAGATCTTGGCAGAAGTACCTAGCTGGGGGAGTAACTTTTTTTTTTTTTTTTTTTTCTCGTTTTTGAGCTATAACAACACGAGTCTTTGAATAAATATGCCCAAACCTTCTAAGGTAAGCAGGGCTGGGTCTGGTTAGTACTTGGATGGGAGATCGCTGGGAATATGAGGGGCCACAGTGGGGCGCCAGTGGCAAAAACTGTTGCTGTGTCCTTAGGCAAGACACTTCCCCCTCATTGCCTAGTGTGAATGTGATGTGTGAGCATTGGTGGTGGACGGGCCTCGCTTCCTATATTACACAAAATGGACTCCGGTGAGCTTTTAGTCATTTTAAAATGTTTTTACCTCCTCAAAAACATACCCAGAATTGTGTTTTTGTTTGCATTATTAGTCTGCACCTTGTGATGTCATGAAGCAGTAATTTTCAAGTTAACAGCGCCTTTTACCCTTTGTTCAGTGGAGAATGTCAAGGGCAGAAATGATTCCAAATTATTTTAATGAAGGTGTATGGAGCACTTCCTGTACTACCACATGACATCACGAGGTGGAACAGAGTGCTTTCCTTGTGAGAGAAGAACTACGTCTAAATACGCAGGGTTTGTGTGTTAAACGTGTGTGAATGAAACAAAACACAACTCAGAACATCGATCAGGAAGTAATGTATAACGGGGCCTTTTACTGTAAATACAAGACAATGCCATACTGTGGACCGGCAAGACAAGAAGATGGCATGCACCTCCTGCCATCTAGAAATGTTACGTAGTGCATCTTTAAATAAGGTGTTTATTATTTGTTATGGGGAAAGCTAGTTGTGTGGCTTATAACTGTTATGACCACCAGGGGGCATCAGTAAGAATGCACAATAACAAATGATGAGCTTTTATGACGTTTATTAAAGACGCTGAACTTTGGGGTGTGTGTCTGTGTGTGGTCCTGAAACATACAAACTGAGGGAAAAAATATAAATTATAATATATTATATAAATACAGCCAAACAAACTCCTCAGACGCAAACAATAATAGCGCCGTAATAATAGCGGGCCATTAGCGGGCTCTTAGAATCTGGCACTTAGCATTTCCCATTACCAAAAATAAACATCTAATTGGCCCTTAAACACACATTTTCTATAATCTACTGCTAACAACTTCAAAACAAACTTGTTGATGTACATGTGTGCCTTTTTTTAAAACCACTACTCACTTCTTTAATACGCACGTGAGACTTGCACCCATGAGCCCCGCAGGACGCACTGGAAACAACTAAAACACGTAGCGCTGTCAATGAAACTTCACATATTGTGTTGAAGTGTGGGGAACACTTACCAATCTACAGTTAATCCAAAACGAGCTTTGCGAATCATCCATAAAGTTGGATTTTTTGAACACGCCCATAATCTTTTTATTCAATCCAAGCTCCTAAAGATTCCTGACCTTGTAAAATATTATATACTGATAATGTTATTTAAAGCATTCAACAATTTACTACCAAATAATCTACAAAGCTTGTTCAGAATGAGAGAGAGAACTCATAATTTAAAAGGGTATTGGAATTTCAAATCGCCCAGTGTTCGAACTACTCGTAAACGTTTCTGTGTCAATATGTGGTGTAAAACTCTGGAACAGTCTGGATACAAGTCTCAAGAAACGCCAAAATATCCATAAATTCAAGTTGTTATATAAACATATGGTCTGGTCACAGTATATAGAGAGTGGGTCTGAATATTAGAACAAACTGCCTTCTGTAGTGCTGGTTTATCCTTGTTGTTTCCGCACCTTTGCTGGTTTGGTTACATTACTTGTATCTGCTGTGTGTTTCCATTGTTGGTCTCCTTAATTTCTTTACCATTGTTGGTTTCCTTTTGTATTATTGCAGTATGATGATAGTTGTGTTACCAAGCTCTAACAGTGACTCATTGTCCTCGCATGTAAAGAGTTCATATGGTCTAATGTAAAAATGTCTGAAGAATGCAAAAGAAAGCTCATTATGTTAAATTAGAAGAGGGGGTGGGATTAAATAAGTTTTCTTCTTCCCACTCCATTTTTTCCATCCATCCATTTTCTTCTGCTTATCCGGGGCCGGGTCGCGGGGGCAACAGTCTAAGTAGGGACTCCCAGATTTCCTTCACCCCGGACACTTCCTCCAGCTCCTCGGGGGGGACCCAAAGGCGTTCCCAGGCCTACCCTCACCTATGGTGATTAACTTTGGGTAATGACCGAAAGGACAGCCACAGAGTGGCCGGGCGCTCCTTTAGAGATAGGGTTAGGAGCTCAGTCACACGGGAGGAGCTCGGAGTAGAGCCACTGCTCCTCCACATCGAGAGGAGCAGCTGAGGTGGCTCAGGCATCTGTTCCAGATGCGTCCAGGACGCCTCCCTCAGGAGATGTTCCGGGCATGTCCCACCGGGAGGAGGCCCCGGGGAAGACCCAGGACTCCTTTTTTTTTTTTTTTTTGTTATTTCTGTTATGATATTGCACTTTTATCATATGTATATGTAAAGAATGTTAAAATGATAGCATCTGATTGGCTACAACATCTGTCAATCAAACACCCGGCAGAAATAGATCTTGTCCTTTGACACATTATCACTCAAAGTTTATCCATTTCACTTTGCATCACCACGGAGACCAGCTGTATAAACAAGGCTGGTGATCCAAACCAAATAATATTATGTTCTACCGAAACACGTGTGAGGGAATTCCAAATTCTAAAATATTCCGAGGCATGTCCTGAAATACGCTTCTAAAATTCCACGCCTCGTATCCGTGTGCAGAACCAAATATTCCAACACAATTTCTCAGCGATTCGAGATAAAACTGACAAAACTCCGACAATTATACTCCACACTGATTTTCTTCCCTTTCTTTTTTTTTTTTTTTTTGGCATTTGGCATTTGACACGAATCAGCTCATTTGCAAATAAACGTGTTTTCATAAAAATAATAATAATAATACCTGTGGGTGAAGGTGGAAGGTGTCCGCGAGAGCCGGTTTTCAGTGATTTCATTAAACGTCTCCGCTGTTTTCCCTCTTCAGTTTCATAAAGAGCTGTGTCATTGGCTTTTCTTGTGTCTTGTGTTTATAATTGCTTTGTACTTATTGGGAGTCCAGGGGCCAGATGAAGCGGTGTGTTAATTGAACAGGCCCCCAGACACTGCAGCAGCGCCAATGTGGTGAGACTAATACAGACTCTCCCCGTTCTGCACTTACTCCGCGGCCTTAAAACTGGCTTTGTATCTCTGGGCTTTGTTTGGGATTTGTTTGTGAGGATTCTGAAAATAAAAATGCAAAAATTATGGATGTAAATGTGTAAATTCACTGTTTTATTTTAATTGTAACCATGGTGACACTCTGTTCGTAACAAAGTATGAACAGAGACTTAATTCATGATGAAGTTTTGACTGTCTTAAAGGTGCACTGCGTAACTTTTTGGCTGGGGGTCCGTCACCTGCTTGTTTCTATGGATACGTCATTGCTCTGCCTGAAATGTTCCACAGTATGACATTAAACTGCTCTACTTTACATTTATTACATTACAGGTGGTTTTAGAACTCAGAATACTTACAAAAACAAGACATTCTGACTGTGAGTGGGGTCGCCTCTCCACAGATCTGACCTGTAACTTGGTCTGGTTTGGTCTCCATGAAGATAGAAAGGTTTAATGCCATACTGTGAAACATTCCAGGCAAAGGAATAACATCTCCATGAAGAAAAGCATTTGACGGACCCTCCACCAGAAAAGTTACACAATGCACCTTTAAAAATAGTTTAAAAAAAAAAACAAAAAAACAAAAACAGAATTAGTTCATTTTTGTTTTGCTTTGGTCCAAAGTTATTCCTCTCTTACTTTATGCATTCAGAGCATCCTAATGATTCTCTATGATGAGTTTATTAGTCCTTTTCACACACCAGAGCGTTTCATTGAAATGCATGCATGCTACCTGCACACTTCCTGATTCTATGACTATAAAAAAACCACTTTATAATTAGAAGCAGACAACACTCAGCAGACGTATTTTGATCTCAAGAGCTAATGTACTAGTATCTGTATAGTCTGCTCAAATACATGAAAATGTGTTTGATGATTGTTACACTTACAACATTCCTTTATGTGACATTATAAGTAAGCATTAAACAACTTGGAGCCGTGCGTTCTGCAATTTTGAGTCGTAGAACACCACGACTCGCAGCGGAGTGCGTTAAAACTCCAGAACGCACGGTTCCTTGTTGTTTAATGCGCTTAAACCACGGCTACAAACTGAAATGTCTCACTTGTGAATCTGAAATGCTTGTCCACTATCTGCAAATGTCTCAAACATCAGTTATTTCAGTGTTTTAAATGAAGCTAGTCCCTTCATTCTCAGAAATTAACAGGTTTTATTAGGGCAAAAAGGCAGGGAGTGATGGGAGCTGGGTCGGAGGCTGGGGTTGTATTCCAGTGTGGGTAATGTCCTGAACAGGATCTGAATAAAACATGAAAAAACAAACTAGGTTACTTACAAAAAGGCAAAAATACTATAGGCACAACCTGAGCTAGTCAAACAAAGACTGTTCTTTTTAAGTAAAATTAATTATTTTAACATCAGTAATGTTCTTATGACACTTTTTTTTTTTTTTTTTATCAGAGTTTAATTGAATCTGTCTGTTGGTTTGATGCTCTCTCTGTGTCTACTAGAAATCGTCTGGCTCGGATGGTCAAAGTAGCAGGTAAAATTTGAAATTGTAGTCCCAGCTGCAGGACATCTACTCTTTGAGGAGTCTGACCTCCTTCCTTCCTTCTGGGCGGCGTCTGAAAATGCCCCGGATCAGAACTTAGAGAGCTCGGACTTCTTTTATTTCTGAAGCCATAACTAGGATGAATGCTCTCTTATAGCTTGGATCAGTCGTGGTGAAATGCGGTTACATCTCCTGTTTTTTTCCCCCCTTTTTTAAGGGAATGTAATGTATGTCTGCGTTGTTGAGCAGAGCTTAAGCTGTGGTTAAGTGTTTTATTGAATTGTATTGTGTGTCTGACACTGCTCCGCAACAACTTCCCTCTGGGACAGTAATAAAGTTGAAAGTTGAAAGCTGAAACAGTATATCCCGCTGAGGATAAACAGACGATCGGGCAGCGGGTGGATGCCTGAGCCGGGTCTTTGTACTGGAGAGGTTGAAGCTTGATTTGCATTGGGCTTCAGGTGAGTAGTGAGTTGGAACCGGAGGTGAGGGTGGTGCCAGACTCTGCGCCCAGCTCCAGGCTCGCAGAGACACAGAAGGGAGGGAAGAGACAGAAGAAGGAAAAAAAAAGAAAAACAGGAATCTTGACATGGACGAATGCCAAATAATTATGCATACCCCTGCACGCTAATGGAAACACAAATTGCTTAAGAAAAAAGTGAATATAACGTGTCCATATGTTAAAATGCATTTACGAATCTTAATTGCAAATACAGAACTTAAGTGGAAGTGATTTGTATATTTTTACTTTTCCTTTCTCGTCCTCCCTTCATCCTCGTCTTGTCCTCTAGCTTCAGCATCACTCACTCCTGAACAGCGGAGTCCACAGAGGAGACAAAGTTATGGGGACATTTGCCCTTGTCACAGCCAGTGTCCCCTCCTCTCCCTCCTCTGTCGTCCTCCTCTCCTTCCCTCCTCTAGTCTCTCTCCATCTATTCACTTCTCAGTCTCCTCTCCTCTTTCTCATCGCTGCCTCTCCTCCCTCTCTCCTGTTTTCTATTCTGTCTTCCCTCCCACTTTTTGGTAGGCAGGTCCTCTCTCCTTCCTCTCCTCTTATCCCCCCTTCCCGCTCCTTTCTCTCTCTCTTTTTCCTCCTCTCTTTCCTGCTCTCACCCCATCTCTCCTTCTCCTCTTTTCACACATTCTCTCTCTTTCTCTATCCTCCTCTTCTCTCCCAGTGTCAAGGCCTCTTTGATAGGCAGGTGATGTCACAGCCACCTACCGTTTCCTCCTACCCTTTCTTTCCATTCCTTTCCTCTCTCTTGTCCTCTTCTACCTCTCTCCACTTTCTCTCTGTCTCACTCTTTCACTCTTCTCTTCCTCCCTTCCCCTCTCTCTTTCTCTCCCCCCTCCATGCCGTGCCCTCTCCGTGGGCAGGTAAGGTCACCCTCCCGCCTCTCTTTCTTCTCTTTCTTCCTTCTCTTCCTCTCCTACCTCTCTAATCTCTCCACTTCTCTGTCTCACTCTTTCACTCTTCCTCTTCCTCCTCTCTCTCTATTGCACTTCCACTAACCCCTCTCTCTCCCTCTTACTCCCCATCCATCTCCTCCTCTCTCTCCCTCCCTCCCTTTCTCTGTCTCTCTCTCCATCCTTCCTCCCTCTCTCCTCTCCTCTATGTCTGTGCCTTCACCGTTGAGCAGGTGAGGTCATCCCCCCTCATCTCTTTCTTCTCTCTCTCCCTCCTCTACCTTTCTCTCTCTCCACTTTCTCTCTGTCTCACTCTCTCCCCCTCTCTCTCCACTTGATATCCCTCTCTTCTCCTCCTCTCCTCCATGTCGTGCCCTCTGTGTTGAACAGGTGAGGTCATCCCCCCTCATCTTTTTTCTACCTCCTCTCCTCCTTTACCTCTCTCTCTCCACTTGATATCCTTCTCTCCTCCTGTCTCTCCCTCCCTTTCTCTCTCCATCACCTCTATCCCTTCATCACCTTTTCTCCTCTCCTCTATGTGGTGCCCTCTGTGTTGTGCAGGTGAGGTCATCCCCTCTCGTCCTTCTCTCCTCCTCTACCTCTCTCTCTGCTTTCTCTCTGTCTGTCTCACTCTTTCACACCTCCCCCTCTCTTCCCCTCTTCCTCTTCCCCTCTTCCTCTCTCCTCTCTTGTATGTTGTCCCCTCTCTGTTGAGCAGGTGAGGTCACCCCCCCTCCCCCCTCATCTTTCTTCTCTCTCTCCTTCTCTCCTCTTCTACTTCTCTCCTCCTCTCTTCCACTCTCTCTCCCTCCCCCTCTCTCTCTCCATCCCTCTCTCTTCTATGTCATGCCCTCTGTGTTGAGCAGGTGAGGTCATCTCGCCCTCATCTCTTTCTTCCTTCTCTCCTCCTCTCTCTGTCTCCTCCTCTCTCTCCCCCTCTCTCCCTCCATCCCTCTCTCCTCTCCTCCCCTCTGTCACGCCCTCTGTTGTTCAGGTGAGCTCATCCTCCTCTCACGAGTGGAAGTGTGTGTCAGCTGTCAGTCTGACGTGTTGTGATCCAGGCCCCAGCTGCTGCGGCTCAGGCCTGATTTTCACCGTGTGATGAGAGCGCCACGTCTCAACCGCACTCATTTATACCTCCGTTCTGTTTCATTCAATCTTCTGGTTTTGATATTATTGGAGTTTGAAGGGACTGCCGCAGACTGTCTCCAAAATGTTCCAAGGGTCCATATTACACTATTTTCTGATCTATTTTGTAATGTCGTTTCCTCATCGCAAACACACCTGGAGTTGTGTTTTGTTTCATTCACATTTTTCACACACAAACCTGCAGATTTAGTTTTGAGATCTTCTCTCCAACGAAAAACACTCTTCCACTTTGTTATGTCATGTGGTAATACAGGAAGTGCTCCAAACACCTTCCCTAGAATCATTTGGATAATTTCAGCTCTGGAATCTCGTTGTAATTTTGTGTCCTTGGGCAAGACACTTCTCAACTCATCTCAACTCCAGTGCCTGCGTACGCTGGTGTGTGAATCGGTGAATCGTTCCTTGATGTAAAGTGTTTTGAGTGTCTTGAAGGTATATACAAATGTGACCTTTTACTTTTTTATTTTTAAGTGACTTCTTGTGAAGAAAAATAAAATAAAATAATCATATAAAAATAATAATGGTGCATTTCATAAAAAAAAAAAAATCATTAAAAAGAAAAGATTTATTGGAAAAATGACAATAAGAAGTAGTCTAATTTGATTGGGTTGAGACATGTGAGTATAATTTCCCATTTTCTATTCTTTACTTACATTTATTCCTCCCTGTCCACACACACACACACACACACACACACACACACACACACACACACACACACACACACACACACACACACACACTCTCTTTTTCCTCACACATAGACACGCACACGCACATCTACACATCTCCCGTCCCTCTGTGGCAGCTGTCAGTCTTGATGTTTCCTGCTCCTGAGCCTCAGCTGCTGCTCGCTGCTCATTTACACACTGGAATAGAACCAGCACCCGCTCACCTGCACCGTGTCTCCAGCCATGCCTTTAGAGCCCACACATAACACTATATCATAACACAATATCACAATATCATGGCTTCTGATTGGTCTGGGGAGCATGACTTATCGAGAACACTAGTGTCTGTCTATGTTTGTTTTTACATGGAAATGATTCATATCTTGTGGTGGATATTTTTATTTTGATGTATTTTTTTATTAATCAACACAATAAATTAAAATAATGAACACGAATAGAAACAATAATAACATTTAACAAAAACATTACAATGCAAGATAAAAAAGAAATACAAGAAAAAACAGGTAGGTGAGGTGGATATTCAGTATAATAATAATAATAATAATAATAATAATAATAATTTACTATTATTATTATTATTGTTATCATTATTATTATTATTATTATTTTTTTCTTGTTGTTTTGATTTGTCTCCTTTTTGGTCAGTAGGGATCCATAATAATAATAATAATAATAATAATAATAATAATAATAATAATAATAAATGAATAAGTCAATAAAAGAGGATAAACAGGTAGGCATGGTGGATATTAAGTCATAGAAAGTCAGTTTCCATACATGCATTTTCAGTAAATTAACAGGGCAGTTCAGAGAATAATCCATACTGACCAAAAAGGAGACAAAACATAACAATAATAAAAGGGAAAAATTAAATAAAAAAGGACAAACAAGTAGGTGTGGTGGATATTAAGTCAGAGTACGTCAGTTTCTGGATATGAATTTTCAATACACCAGCAGGGACGTTCAGCGGGGAATTATCATAACTCAAAATCAATTATGCAAACTGGACGCTTAGATGAAATGTCAAATGTCTTCTGTTCCATGTGTAAGGACAGAGTCTAATCAGCTGTAATCAAAGGTGACCCTAAATATAGCCTCAAAATGGTCACAGCAGGGCCTGAAAATGACAGTAACTTACAGTAATCAGAGGCGTATTATGTAAAAATATGTTTGACTAATGTTTTTAATGGCTTCTGCATTCAAGATGGTATTGCTTTCAACTATTCCACTATTGTCACGATACTAAAACTTCAATCTTGATTTTGATAAGAAATAGACTCTAAATTCTGATGTCGTTTTCAACATTAAAGGTGCATTGTGTCACTTTTCTTCTGGAGGGTTCACCAAACAAGTTGCTATTGCTTTGTTTGGAATCACAGAAAGGCCCAGGAGTTGAACCCAGAACCTTCTCGCTGCAACGTGATTGTCCTACCCACTCAACCGCCGTGCCGCTCTGTGAAGATTAAAATTCGCAAAGGAACAAGCAAACAAATGAGGCACTTTTATTTTAAGAGCCACGCCGAATGAAAGGCAGCACAAAAATAATAAAATTAGGCAAATGGAATGAGACGCGTTCCATCTCCCCTCCAAGTGCATGCTGGGATGTCACAAACTCCTCTCCGAATCCTGTCAACAACGCCAACAAGAAGCCGCTATGATTTTAAATGGGCTTTTCCTTTTATTTTTCAGCTATTCACCCATTTCACTGTATGGATATGTACAATTATGAACTCACAGGAGCTGCACTTAAGTTAAATTAGATTTATTTTGCTTAGACATTTTAACCTTGTTAGAAGCAGTTTTACAGTTTTTTTGTCTACTTTTAAGGTCCTTTGTTACGTAAAATTGAGCTTTTAGCTGTGTTAGAATGACATCACGAGTGTTTTCAGTTTAAGAGAAAAACTCCTAAGCCTAAATATGCATTTTTTTGTGTGTTAAACTTGTGCGAATGAAACAAAACACAACTCCAGGTCTGTTTGTGATGAGGAAACGACATTAGAACAGATCAGAAAATCATATAATATTGGCCCTTTAAATGCACTGTACCTGTTTTTTCATGTATTTGAGAAAAAAAAATAGACTTTTCTACAGTACAGATGCACTTTATAAGCAGCTGTGTACCGCCTGCAATTAATTATAAAGCCTTTTATTGTTCGATAATCAGGAAATACACGGTTAGCATGCTAGTTGTTGTTCAGTTGCCTCTAAAAGTTGTGAAAAGCACTTTAACTTTAACTAATCTTCGTGAATAATTATTATGTTCTGAATGCATAAGGACTTTGGACCACTGCAAACTGTTTAAAATGAACAATTTGTGTTTTTTTCCACATTAAAAAATAAACAGATACAGCCCCTTTAATAGTGTGATTGATTAATTAAAGATGCACTATGTCTATGTCAAGTGCTTGTATTGTTATTGTTTTGCCTGAAATGTTCCATAATATATTTATTCTATCTTGCCTTTAATCTATTAATCTGTTTTTATTTTTTTCCATACATACTAAGCAGACATGCATTCTCTCAGTGAACAGGCTCTCCACAGATCTGACTTGTAACGTCTCCATTGAGTTATTTTTAGAAGATGTCACAGCAAAGTATGTAAAAATAAAAAAAAACAAAAGAAGAAGAAGTTTTGTCTCCATGGAGATAAGTCAGTCGAATTTCCTTCTGTACAAATTCCATGCAGAACAGGCTGATCACAGATCTGACCAGTAACTGTCTCCATGGACTCATATTTAGAAAATGTCACTATGCGGTATGCAATTGAAAAAAATAAAATAAAATAAATAAATAAAAATAATAATAATAAAATAAAATAAAATAAAATAAAATAAAATAAGTCTCCATGGAGTTATATTTAGAAAATGTCACTGCAAAGTATGTAATATATATATAAAAAAAAAGAAAAATAAGTTTTTCCTCCATGGCGATAAGTCAGTCGAATGTCCTTCTATACACAATTCCAGGCAGAACAGGCTCTCCACAGATCTGACTTGTAACTGTCTCCAAAGAGTTATATTCAGAAAATGTCACAAAAAATATATATGTATATATAAAAAATAAAAAAAAATGTTTTGTCTCCATGGAGATACGTCAGTTGAATGCCCTTCTACAGAAAATTCCAAAGCAAGTCCATCTTTAAATCAGGTGTAAAATAATAGCTGTTAACATCATAATACATAGTTGAACTGATGCTTTGTAGTGAAGGCAATTTTACCAAGTCCAGTGAGGCTATAATTTGCCGTTAAATTTCTAGTGCTGTACAATCACAATCTTGCAGATGTTACAGATGCACTGTACAGGAAGGGCCAGAGTCGGCTCTATCTCCTGAGGAGACTGCGGTCCTTTGGAGTGAGAGGGCCACTCCTGAGGACCTTCTATGACTCTGTGGTGGCATCAGCCATCCTGTACGGTGTGGTCTGCTGGAGCAGCAGCGTCACAGAGAGGGAGAAGAAGAAACTGGACAAGATCATCAAGAAGTCCAGTTCAGTCCTGGGCTGTCCTCTGGACTCGGTGCGGCAGGTGGGGGACTGTCTAAACTCATGTCTATGCTGGACCATGAGTGTCACCCCCTGCAGGACGCCCTGTCTGCTCTGGAGAGCAGCATCAGTGACAGACTGATTCACCCTCGCTGTGTGAAGGAGAGATTTCGCAGGTCTTTCCTTCCTGCTGCTGTCAGACTGTATAATGAACAATGCTAGTCATGTGTCATCGCCATAGTAATAATAACAATAATAACAATGTGCAATACTATTTAAAGTCACTACCTGCTACTTATTTATTTATTTATTTAACCACCACTGTCCATCACTGCACTGTACACAATATTTTGATTGTAAATACTTATTATTATTTATCTTGTTTTTGATGTGTGCTCTTGTTTTCCTGCTTTTTCTGAAACTTGCGTTGTGACATTGAAATTTCCCCACTGTGGGACGAATAAAGGATTATCTTATCTTATCTTATCTTATCTTATCTTATCTTAATACTTAAACATTCAAATAACACGGGGCCAGAATGGAGCCTGTGTAAAGTGTATGTTATTTTCACGTGGCTGTTTCCCATAAAAACAACACGCATTTGGAACCGGCAATTCAGAGTAATCACGAGTGAAGGAAAATGGCCGTCATTTGTCACGTGTGCTGGTCCTGGAATCTGTCAGAAACATGTTCATTTAGCAAAGACTTCAAAGCACCACAAGAGCCATTTAACCAGGAGGGGGAGGGATGAGGGTTTGTTGAGCTGCTATGGTAAAAAGGTAAATGTCTATGGCGCATTGTGTAAGGGTCCGTCAAACGCTTTTCTCCATGGAGATGTTATTGCTTTGTCTGGAATGTTTCACAGTATGGCATGAAAGCTTTCTATCTTCAACCAGACCAAGTTACAGGTCAGATCTGTGGAGAGGCGACCTCGCTCACAGTCAGTATTCCTGTTTTTCTAGGTATTTTTGAGCTACATATACAGCTGTAATTGAACAAATGTAGAGCTGTTTAATGTCATACTGTGGAACATTCCAGGCAGAGCAATGACGTATCCATAGAAACAAGCAGCTGACAGACCCCCAGTCAAAAAGTTACATAGTGAACCTTTAACTTGAGCTACACCTGGACTATACCAGGACTACACCGGGATTAAACCAAGGCCAAATACGGGTTTCACAGCTGGGTTGCACAGTGGATAGTGATACTTTGCAGCTCATGTCATCGTATTCCCTGGGGGTGTGAGGCTAACTGTAAGCACTACTGTGTCTGAAGCTCTGTTACTCAAGTTAGGCTTTAATATGAGCTTTATTTTAACATAATCAGACCGAAAGAACTGAAGTAGCAGTGAGGTGAGATATATATATATTTTTTTGCTGTTAAGCAAGCCCCTTTCAAATAATATTAGTCACAAGCTCGCGAGCATTAGCCAATGTTTTTTTTTTTTTTCAGTTAGTCATTCCCACTTTTTGGTTGAAAATCAAACATCAAAACAGAACCATGAGAGCTCATATTGATCACAGGCTCCGGAAAATGTGCTGTTTAAATCCATTTTGTATTTTCTCTTACTTTTTTAAATTTATTTATTTATTTTTTAGACAATCTTAAAACTCATTTGGCAGTGTTTGCTACTGTGTGCATTGTGTCGCCATGGTAACTGCCGAACATTCCAGCATAGACATACAGTATGTGCTGAACACCTCCAGCGTGATGTCATTGCAAAGTATCAACAGTCATGGTTAACTGGTAACACCAGGACCTATGAGGACTTTTAACAGATCAGATTTCACTAAATACAATATCAAATAGGTTTAGAAACAATAAAAAAAACACAAATGAATACAGAGAAAAGACCAAATATGCCAAAACAATACAACATAGATACTCCAGCCACGAAAAGCTTGAAATTTAACTGCCAATACAATGCAAATAAAAAACAAAACAAAAAAGGGAGGCTACGATTGGCTGGCTGCAATGGATCTTAGCAAAAGTAGTTCCAAAAGTACATTTTCCATTCATTTTTCCTTAGACTTAAAAAAAATATATAATAAATAAATAAATAAATAAATACAATTAAAAAAAAAAAAATGTTAAGAGTTCAAAGGCATCACAGTTAAGGCATTTATTTTTTATTTATTTATTTATTTTTTGGAAACTCTATGAGAAAAATGAATGAAATTGGCGGTCACTGTTGAGCTCCATTTTGTTGACATTCAGCTTTTATCTTAATCATTCAACATGTGACATTCTTAAAGGGTTATGACGCTAAATAATGAAAATGGCACAACAAGATCTCAAAGAAATCAACGGTTCAGACTGTAAATAGGAGATTTTGGGTTTGATTCCCAGAACTAGACAATGAGACTTTGCATTTTGTCTTCAGTCAACCCAAAACATTCACAATATAATCTGTTTTTCCAGCTAGGTACTCCCAAAAAGTCAGTTCTAAGTCTGAGTAATAATGCCTTAATCTTGTACAGCGCTTTTCCAGATGCTCAAAGTAGTTTTACAGTTCTGCGTATTCATTCATTAACTCCATACATTGGTGTTAAGATACTATTTTAGCCACATTTGCTAATCACTCACATGCCATATTCATACTAGGCAATGTGTTGAAAGTGTCTGGCTCAAGGATACAACAACAGTCTGTGCTAGAGCCGCTGCAGCCCCACTCCATCCCCTGGTATTCACTTTGGTCTCCCATCCAGGCACTGACCAGCTCAGCAGCCCGAGTTAAATCCAGAAATTACAGCTAAATCATATTAGGTACATGCACTGAATAGCCCCTTTGATTTTGCTCGGTCATTTTTGTATCACACTAAATGAACGAAAACGGTTTAATTTGTAAAACTGTTTTTCTAGTGGATTTTTTATTTTTTTTTCCTGCTTGTTCAGATTCCCAAACAATACAGCGACCCTGAGCATGTCTCTCGCTCAGAACAGCTACTTCCCTTCATTGTACTTTTAGCTAACAATTCATCAAAAAACACTTTAACTTCGCCTGCTGCCAAGAATCCTCAAGGAGAGATAAAAAACTTCGAAGAAATTAAAAGGCCCATATTACGTCATTTTCTGATCTGTTTTCTAATGTCGTTTCCTCGGCGCAAACAGACTTGGAGTTGTGTTTTGTTTTGTTTCGGTCTTACAAGTTTAACGCACAAACCCCGCATATTTAGACTAGAAGTTCTTCTCTCAAACAGAAAACACTCTTTTCCACTTTATGATGTCACGTGGTAATACAGGAAGTGCTCCAATGTGTTTTGAAAGTCCATACACCTTCACTAGAATCATTTGGATCATTTCAGCCCTGGAATTGGCAATCTCTACTGAACTAAAGCTAAAACTTAAAAAACACAGAGGAAGTGAGAGCTTCAGGGTATCTCAGAAGAAGAAGTCCACAACAGGTGCTTCTCAAGGCTCAAACACTAACAAATAGTGAAGAAGTCCAAGCTTGTAATGTAAAAACTTACTGTGGTAAAGTAAAAACCGGTGAAAAAGTCCGAGGCATTCTGTTGGAATAAGAATAAAAGCTTGGTCATCTTCTTACTTACTTGAAAACTACCACTTGATGAGCTTTAGAGATGTAGACAGACCAATAATAAAGGATTACTCAAACGTGTAAATGAAACAAAACACAATTTTGGGTATGTTTTTGAGGAGGTAACTGCAGTTTAACATGGCTTAAAGCTCACAAGAGTCCATTAGCAATATAGCACTTCACTTCACTTACTGCCAAAAAAAAAAAAAAAAAAAAAAACTTGCGGAGAGATATAAAAATTCAAAGAAACTAAGAATACAAGGTCGAAAACAGTTTACTTGACTCATTTTGGTGCTGTATTGAAAAGAATAGGTCTGATTCATCCACTGTATTCAATCAGGCTCCGGCTCCATTGTCTCACCTCCGATCCCAATAATGGCTTTTGGTTTCCGTGGTGTTTTATGTGTTGCCTGGATACGTGTTTTCTGTAGCGCGGTGATTAGGACTTCAAATAGAGCCAGCAATTCTCCCCTCGCACTCGTGCTCTTTGACTATGTGCGGACGGCTAAAAGCATGTGACTAAAAACATGGGGAGGTGAGCTGCGAAAAAGAATAGACAAAGAATCAGGCTGTGGCATAGGCGAGGCGCTTTTTTATTAGTAAAATTATTCCTTAAAAGAACTGTGCCTGATTTTTACTGTTTTAAAATTGTGAAAAACAGAACTAGTTCATTATAAACTTTTTCAGTGGTCCAAAGTTCTTCCTCACTTCTGCGTTCTGAGCAGCCTAGTTATTCACCAGGATGAGTTTGAAAAAGCTTTTCACAACTTTCAGAGTCCAGAGCGGTACATAAATGCTAATGATAACTAGCATGCTAACCGTGCACTTCCTATCAGACATTAAAATGCTTTGTAATTAGATGCAGACAATATGCAGTAGCAAGATTTAGCTCAGATGGTAAAGTATTTGTTGAAATCCCGCTCTCGATAGGAACACCATTGGCAGCGCGATCAGATCCACTGACCCACAGGTTGATGGTGTGATTCCAGCTCCCACAGATGAATGCTGTCATTGTGTTCTTGGGCAAGACACCACCTCGCCCCCAGTGTCTAGTTACACTGGTGTATGAATGTGTTTGTGAATGGGTGAGTGGCTCATAAAGGTGGAAAATAGCTGGATAAAACTGTGACTATACCATTTTAAGTTTTCATTCCAAGCGTTCCCAGTGAATTCCAGCCTATCTCGTACTCTTCTCGCTTTTACAAAACTCTGCGAAGATGTATAGGTCTGGAACTGTATCCCGTCTACCTGATTTCCAATGGCCGTGATTGACAGGCAGATTAACCAATCAGAGAAATGTGTTTGCGTCAAAACAAACATGGCGGCTTACAAGTGAAAAAAAAAAAAAAAAAAATTATAATAAATTATAACGCAAATTTCCATCAAATCAGCAAGCAAAGCACTAAACTGTTATGTATGTTTCCTTCTGAGCGATTTAAGAATTTTTGAGAGATGTCCTCCTCACAGTTTTCTTGTCATTTCTCTGTCTCATTCTAAATATAGTGCCTCTGTTGGTGAGGGAGGAGCATTACTCTAGAGTCTTAGTTTGATTGACAAAAGTGTACTGTGAACATAAACCATAAAATAAAATGTTGGAAATACAAACTGCTACTTAATATTTCAAACTTGTCACTTGTCAACCAATCACAAATAAAAAATTTACGATTACATTTTCCTCCTTCACCGAATCCCCAACGCAGCAGCAGATCCGTCGACCTCCTTAACCTCTCCTCCTCTGGGCACTGTGTAACTTTTCTGGTTTAGGTTTGGGTCACTTTGCCTAGGTTAGGGTTGTCAGGAATGTTCCACAGTGTAGCGTTAAACTTATTTTTGAATTTATATGTTTGGAGTATAAGCCCCTTGAGATGTCTCGTCATCTCGTTTTCAAGGGAGTCCTCATTTTTCGAGGGAGTCCCCAATGTTTTAACAATTAATGTGTTTTTATTGCTCAAAAAACATGCATTCTTGTATGTTGGGCTTGCCTCGCCACAGATCTGACCCATAACTTGGCCTTGTAACATTATTATTCCCAGCTTGTTGCCATTGCGATAGAAAAGTTGAATGCCAGACTGTGAAACTTTCATGCAAAGTGTTTTTCATGGAGACAATCAGTTGGCAGAACCTCCACCAGAAAAGTTACGCAATGCACCTTTAAGTCAGATTTGTTTGTTAAAAATGCACAAACTTGCCTTATTCGCTTTGCTGTCCATCTTTTCTCACGTTGACACTGAGCTGTTTGCTTCGTGGCCAGTCTAATAACCCGAGTTTTAATAAATTATGAAACATGCCATGAGCGAAGTCCCCATTGGCAAAGTAAACCAGCTCGTATCCACATTGTTTTCCTCTTTATTAACTCCGCCACATCAGTTACCTTTTATAATATATTTGAATACAGAACGAAGTGGAGGATAATGACATTGGGCTGACCTATATTTGTACTTTATGCGAGGGACAAAAGCTCCACGGTCGCAGCCTTGTGGAGTTGTAATTCCATAGAAACTGCTAGTAAGTTGTTGTGAAGAAACTGAACATTCAACTGACCTCTGAGAATATAAGAAATTCTCTGCATTGAATCTTTCTTGTGTGAAGTTGTACAGAAGATAGAGCTTTTTCACAACAGCCGGAAGTGCCACGCTGTAGGGTTGCGGAACTTCTGGTTAACGGTTTTCTGTGGCAAAATGTCCGTGGGAATGTCTGACGTATTCTTCAACCAATCTTCAACCAACGAGGTCTACAAAGGATTTAAATTCTTAGATGAAGAATTTATCCACAACTATCAAGGGAAGAAATACGAAAGCTTAAAGGTGAACAACGACGAGCTTTAGTGAACTACTGAGCAAAACTAATGCTATGGTAATGAATAAAACATTTAACATTTAAACACTTGTTAACTCAGACTGATTCTAGAAATAAATTACAAATCGATTTCATTATGTTTTTATTAGCGTTGATAGATTTGTGCAGTTTCCACAGACATTTCCACAGACATTTTGCCATAGAAAACCATTAACCAGAAATTCCGCAACCCTACAGCGGGGCACTTTCGGCCATTATGAAAAATGTCTATCTTCTGTATAACTTCACACAAGAAAAATTCAATCCAGAGAATTTCTTACATTCTCTTTTTTCACATATTTGACCGTTTGTCTTACCCCAGTACAGATATATTGTATAAGCAGCTCTTTAGGTCAAAATAAGTCTGCAGCTAATCAGAAAGTGTTTTATTGTCAATTAATCAGGAAGTGCGTGGTTAGCTTAGCAACAACTTACCTAGTTGTTGTTAGCTTATTACGGTGATGGGAAAACTCCGCTTTGGTCTCTGGAAGTTGTGAAAAGTGCATATATATATATATATATATATATATATATATATATATATATATATATATATATATATATATATATATATATACACACACACAGGAAAAGTGCTTATAATTTAGGATGCTATGCTATGCTGTTCTAATGTCGTTTCTTCATCACAAACAGACCTGGAGTCGTGTTTTGTTTCGTTTACACATGTTTAACACACAAATCCTGCATATTTAGGGTGTATTGTGTCACTCTGTTCCACCTTGTGATGTCATGTGGTAATACAGGAAGTCCTCCAGTGTGTTTTTAAACTCCAGACACCTTCACTAAAATCATTTGGATGATTTCAGCCCTGGAATTTGCCGATCTCTACTGAACTAAAGGAGCTAAAAGGAGCTGTTAACATGAAAACTACCGCTTCATGACATCACAAGGTGGAACAGAGCGTTTTGAGGTTTGGGGATGTAGACAGAATAATAAAAAAGGATTACTCAAACATGTGAATGAAACAAAACACAATTCCAGGTCTGTTTTTGACGAGGTAACAACGTTATAACATAGATCAGAAAATAGAGTAATATAACAAATATTTAAACCTTATCTTACGCATTCTGAGCGTCCCAATTATGAACGCTTTTCACAACTTCCAGAGACTTCCAAAGCAAAGTTTTGCCATCATTGTAACATTAACAACAACTAGCATGCTAACTATGTATATCCTGATCATCGGACAATAAAACGCTTTAGAAGTAAATGAGGTAACAACATTCTGATGTGGCTTAAACCTCACAAGAATCCATTTTGTGTCATATACTAGTAGGCTCTTTAACTAAAACTTCTATTGATGGAAAAAGCTGTAATAGTCTCACAGTGGGGAAATCACACGCTTAACCCTATTCCAAAAAAAAAGAAAAAAAAAAAAAAAAGAAAGATAACACGACAAAAAAACGAAAGTAAAAGTTGGCTGCGTGAGGCCCGCTGCACAGTTGCTGATGTTCCTGCCCTAATAACATCTCAGCAGGTGTGAGAACAGCCCTTATGTCCAAACCGAGAAGAAAAAAACATTATAAAATTAAGAGTGCTTGCTAGCATTGGGCCGCGTTCCAAGGTGCGCACAGTGGCCGACCTGCCTGGAGGCTAATCTATTACATATTGATGAAGCGTTGTGAGTTTGTCTCTCTTTGCGACACCTTTGGCTCAGGTACAAAGGCGCAGGGAGGTTGCCAGATTGGATAAAATTAAGCAGTGTCTCACAACTATGACTCTGGCTCCTGCGGATGGCGGCGCAGGCTGCCAATCCGCCTCACCACTTGGCAACCGCGCGTTTTTTGGTCGCCGGCGGTAACAACAAAACCAGCCAACAAGAAGGAAGAGACGGAGGATTGAACGCACTGCAAAACACGAGGCCTGAGTGCAAAAATAGAGTTTTAGCTTTTCGGAATGGCATTTGTAATGACTGGTTTCATTTTAGTGTCATTTGAAGGTTATTTTAAAATATCAAACTGAATACAAATGGAACTTTTTTTATTTTTCTGTCCAGCAGATCGAGTTTTGTGAAATGGACAAAAGTAAAAATCAGGCTCACAGATTGTATTAAAAGTCCTTTATTACAGATGGAGGGATGCCAAAGTGTTTGACTGACTGGGCCTTGTCAGAGAGATATTATTTGTATCTGTGGGGGTCCATTACCTGGTTGTCTACATAAAAATATATTGTTGCTTTGGAATGTTCCACAGAATGGCATTAAACTTTATTTCGACTGCACTTACTCTATCACATGTGTTTTTATTGCAAATATTAAATAAGATATCCATCCATCCATCCATTTTCTTCCGCTTATCCAGGGCCGGGTCACAGGGGCAACAGTCTAAGCAGAGACTCCCAGACTTCCTTCACTTCCTCCAGCTCCTCCAGGGGGACCCCAAGGCGTTCCCAGGCCAGCCCAGAGACATAGTCCCTCCAGCGTGTCCTGGGTCTTCCCCGGGGCCTCCCTAAATAAGATATAAATTATGTAAATACAATTAAATACAATAAATAAAGTTACATAAAATAAATAGATATAGAATCTTGTAGATTCTCATTGAAAGCAAAATAAACAAAATAAAATAATAAATAAAAATGAAAAAATAGAAATATCCACCCTTTGCTTTGATCACTGCTTTGCACTTTTGGTATTTCTTGACTGTGACGTGGCACAGCTGTGAAGTGAAAACCGTTTCAGGAGACTTGAAGCTCACTGAGACAAGGCCAAGGGTTTGCAGCTCTGTCAACCAAGTAAAGGGTGGATACTTTGAGGATTTGAAGGTAATATATATATATATATATATATATATATATATATATATATATATATATATATATATAAATAAAAATATTTAGCTAGAATTATTTAAAGTTTTTTCTTTGCTACGTAATTCCCTACACCTGTCCTCCTCATATATTCCAATTTGATTTCTTCTGTATGTATATAAAATAATAATAATAATAATAATAATAATAATAATAATAATAATAATAATGTAAAAAATAAATAAAATAAAATAAATGTAAAAAAAAACAAAAACAAAAAAAAACACAGACATTGAAAGAGAGGGTATGTCCAAACTTTTGACTGGTAGTGTACATTTAAAAAAAAAAAAAAAGGAAAACTATATAGTCAAGGCTACTGAAATCTGGAAATATTGTCCTAATTAACATCAGTTAAATTTAACCAGGCCGTGTACTGTAATAATTTTATGCACGAGTTAATATCAACTTTTAACCAGTGGAATGGGATGTTTTCTCATTTAGTAAGTCCTTAAAACACAATCAAACATGTATTCTAATAACACACTGGTATCTGCAGTGATGGATGAGGCTCACACTTATCTGTATGTGTTTTTACAGTGTAGCAGAGACGATCCGTTTGGACAGAGGATCCTGGCCGACTTTGACAAAGTGATTAGCGAGCAGCGGCTTGTACAAGATGAATGTGGATAATTATGGGGAACATGGCCTAAGTCCCAAGGAGAAATCTCACTGAAGACCACATCAACTGTAGACTGTCCCCGCTCTAGACCAGGGTTTATCCAAAACCTGATACTGATAGATTCCTAAACTAATATCGGTACTAGACACTCATCTGACAGGTGTTGACAGCGCGTTGGTCTGGGGGGGTGAAGATTACAGTTTACCCAGTGCAGGGGGGGCCCTTCACCAGGACTGTAATGTGCATTTTTCATCAAACAACATGTAGTGTGGCCCCACCTACATGATGCTTTAGTCCTGGTTTAGTCTTGGCATAGTCCTGGTTTAGACCTGGTTTAGTCTTGTGGTAGCCCTGGTTGAGACCTGGTTTAGACCTGGTTTAGCCTTGTGGTAGTCCTGGTTTAGACCTGATTTAGTCCTGATTTAGACCTGGTTTAGTCCTGATTTAAACTTGATTTAGTCTTGTGGTAGCCCCTGGCTTAGTCCTGGTTTAGCTTTGTTGTAGCCCTGGTTTAGACCTGGTTTAGCCTTGTGGTAGTCCTGGTTTAGTCCTGGTTTAGACCTGGTTTAGCCTTGTGGTAGTCCTGGTTTAGATCTGGTTTAGACCTGGTTTAATTTTGTGGTAGTCCTGGTTTAGATCTGGTTTAGTCTTGTGGCAGACCTGGTTTAGACCTTGTTTAGTCCTGGTTTAGACTTGTTTTAGCCTTGTGGTATTCCTGGTTTAGACCTGCTTTAGACCTGGTTAAATCTTGTGGTAGTCCTGCTTTACTCTTGTGATAGCTCAATTTTAGGCCTGATTTAGACCTGGTTAAATCTTGTGGTAGTCCTACTTTACTCTTGTGATAGCTCAAGTTTAGACCTGATTTAGTCCAGACCCACCAACATGTATCCAGAGCCCAGAATTTGGTATCGATACTGAAAAAGTCCCATCCACAGGACAGAAATGAACCTTTCCCGAAGCTTTAGAATGATCTGGAGCTGAATCAGAACAAGTACAAGAACACAGAGACGAGTGTACGCCCATGGACCACTGAGGATTAAACAGATATAAGACCACATGGAAATATTAAAGAAAGTACTCCCATTTTATCGAGTCTGTTCCTTAGTATCGAAATAGAGTTTGAAATTCTAGTATCGTGACAACACTAGTTTAGGCTCTGATCGAAAAGCAAATAATCCTTTTTTTTAAAGTAAATTATCAAGAAAGTTCTGAGGTATGATTTGCAGAAGTAG
The DNA here is from genome assembly GCA_029959045.1 of Taenioides sp. WSHXM2023. Lineage (NCBI taxonomy): Eukaryota > Metazoa > Chordata > Actinopteri > Gobiiformes > Gobiidae > Taenioides > Taenioides sp. WSHXM2023. The sequence continues at coordinate 11,051,329 of CM057105.1, forward strand.
AACTGGAATAAAATTGGTGTCACCTGCTTGGCCCCCTGGAGGTACAGTAGATAAGTGCAATGCCATACTGTGGAACATCTCAGGCAAAGCAGCAGTAATGACTAACCCTCCACCTGAAAAAAAGTTACATGGTGCAGCTTTAAACTAGGGGCAATAAGGAAAAAAAAAAAAAAAAAAAAAAAAGACTGACTAAAAATCCTTATAGACTGTATCAGTATGCATACTATATACTACAATATTTTTACCTAAGTACATTTTTTCATATATTTTAACTTTTACTTCAGTATTTTTCCGCTCCTGTATCTGTACTTGAAGTAATTGAGTACTTCTTCCACCAGTGCTTTTAACCACCTTGTTAAACCCAAAGCAGGCGCAGTAGTTGTGTAATTTGATTGCCGTTAGTTAACGCTCTTCAGAAACACTGTGAATCCCATTTGAGCCTGAGCTGAGTCCTTACAGTCCTCACTCTAACTCTGATTATACACAAGCAAAGACACATGCACACACGCACGCACGCACAAACACACACAGACACACACACACCTGTTGATTGCTTTTGGGCCACTTTAACTGAAGGCACATTGGCTTTTCTTCATCTTCTTCATTATCGCCATGAATCACAGAGAGAGAGAAGGAGAAAGAGAGAGAAGGAGAGAGAGAGACAGAGGGAGAGAGAAGGAGAGAGAGACAGAGAGAAAGGAAGAGAAAGATAGAGAGAGGTGAAGAGAGATAGAGAGAGAGGAAGAGAGAGACAGAGAGAGATATATAGAGGGAAAGAGACAGAGAGAGAGGAAGAGAGACACAGAGAGAGAAGGAAAGGGAGAGAGACAGAGAGAGGGAGAGAGAGAGAGACAGAGAGAGATAGAGGGAGAGAGGAGAGAGAAAGAGAGAAGGAGAGAGAGAGACAGAGGGAGAGAGAAGGAGAGAGCGACAGAGAGAAAGGAAGAGAAAGACAGAGAGAGATGAAGAGAAAGAGAGGAAGAGAGAGAGATAGAGAGGGAAAGAGACAGAGAGAGGGAGAGAGACAGAGAGAGAGAGAGACAGAGAGAGATAGAGGGAGAGAGAAGGAGAGAGAGACAGAGAGATGAAGAGAGCCAGAGAGAGGAAGAGAGAGAGAAGGAAAGGGAGAGAGACAGAGATAGAGGAGGAGAGAGACAGATAGAGGGAGAGAGAAAGATAAAGATAAAGAGACAGATAGAAAGGAAAAGAGAGACAGAGAGAGATATATAGGGAGAGAGAAGGAGAGAGAGAGAAAGAGAGAGAGACAGAGAGATAGAGGGCGAGAGAAGGCGAGAGAGAGGAAGAGAGAGACAGAAAGAGAGAGAGAGACAGAGAGAAGGAGAGACCGAGAGAGAGAAAATGAGAGAGAGACACACACACAGAGAAAGGGAGAGGGACGGAAAGAGAAAGAGACAAAGGAAGAGACAGAGAGATACGCACCCACAGATGGAGGGAGAGAGAAACTGCAGGTGATTTAAACATGAGTCACTTTAGTCTGACATGTTTAGGTTTTGCGTATACGACCAGTGAATCAGTATTACTGTGTTTTTATTTTCTTTTATTATTATGTTTCTTTCCTTTTAAACCCTCACTGTTTTAGTTCAGTTTTTTCTCAAGTGCTAAAAATGTTAAAATGACAAAAATACACATATAAAGCTGTTTTTAGTGGGCAATCTGCCACCGTCTTGTGACAGCTATTGCTTTGCCTGGAATGTTTCACTCTATGGCATTAAACATATACTCATGTTATTAATGTAATGTTGTTTTACTGCTCGAAAAAATATATTGAAAAACATACATTCTTACTGTGAGCAGCTGGTGTCACCTCTCCATAGATCTGATCTGTAACTTGGCGTGTTTTTCTGGACTGTTGCACTTTGTGGCATTAATCATATCAATACAATTACAAAAACACCTGGAAAATCATGTGTTGCCTCTCCACAGATCTTACCTTTAAAATGGTGGCTGGTTTCTCTACTTGCTCGTCTCCATGGAGCTGTTATTTAAATAGCCTGGAATGTTTCACTGTATGGCATTAATAAAAAAACAAAAAACAAAAAAAAAACCTTAAAAATCAAGCTTGGTCACCTCTCCCCAGTTTTTATTGCTGAAAAATACTTTGAAAATCTGCTTGTCTCCATGGATATAAGTTCAGAGCCATACTGTGGAACATTATAGGTAACATCTCCACGGAGACGCTAGTTATTGGAGTTCCACTTTGTATAAATTCAGAAGAAAATAATAACGTGTTCCCAGGCAGTGTGCAGTCCCATGTGGAGTCGTTTGGTTTGTCACCTCTTTGTCTCCGTGCATCTGCCCCTCCTCTTCTGCCCCCGGTGGTGAATGTGTTATATTACATTAATAACACCTCTGTCCCACGGGGGAGGGCCAGTTTGACAGAGTGGTCCCAGGACGGCGCCTCCTGTTGACGGCTCCAGGCATCAGCTGTAAGGAGAAATCTGAAACTGCTTTTTCAACAAGACTGTACACAAGGTTCAGTCATGTTTTTTTTTCTGTTTGATATGTTTCTTTAGCGTGTTCTTGAAAGTGCAAATTAAAGGCATTGTGTGTGACTATTCTAGTGAGTGGCGTACATGTGCTTGTCTTCATGGAGATGTTAAAGCAGACCTATTCTGCAAAATCGACTTTCAGAGCTTTTACCCATTTTATAGTTGTTTCTCCTCACCATTTACACACCTGAAGTTGTTGTCTACGTGAAACTACATCTTATTTTTATTTCCAAACCCGTACTTCCATAACGTCCACTGTGTACTCCACTGACAGACTGAAATCTAAAACACATTCAAAATCATCTTTTCTCAACACTTCTCCTCCTTCTGAACCAACCTCGTGCTCTGACCCAGCTCTCGTCTGCTCAAAACCATATCTATATTTGTTCATTCAAGTATTATTTTTCCTCTGTACCGTTGGAACCTCTGCCGTATCCTAAAAACTACTTGCATCTTTGATCAAGCACAAAATGAGTCGGTTTTGTCAGAGCAAAATCGACTTTCAGAGGTTTTACCCATGTTATCATTGTTTCTCCTCACCATTTACTCACCCTAAGTTGTATTTGGACTGATTTGTGTGTTATTATTTAATTAAACATACAATACACACTTATTTTCAAGAAGAGTTATTCCCAAACAACTCCCGTTTTCACCGCCATGGTAACTCCCACTGATCTGCACTTGGTTCTCCAATTATATTTTCTTAACCAATTTATTATAGCAGTATATAGCAGTCTTATTTAATGGTTTACCTGGAATGTTCCACAGTATGGCATTAAACTTGTCTACCTATCAAGACAAGTACGTACTGTAACATCACCATGCCAAGTTACAGCTCAGATCTGTGGCGACCCAGTTCAATAAAAAAAACACCTAAATTAATATAAATGGAAGACTTTTAATGCCATACTGTGGAACATTCCAGGCAAAGCAGGTCACCGAAAAGTGAACAACTCTTCCTTTGCTGAACCTGTGTTTTGTCGGTATGTTGACAGTTGTCAGCTGTTTTTTACCTCTCTAAAGTAGTTTAAAATAAGGCTAAAATGTGTAGTAAAGGCTATAAGACAGCGTTCACTTTCTGTTAATGAAATTTAAAAACAGAGGAGCATAATATTGTGATTTATTTACACTAAAACATGTATTCATTCAAACAATAGATTAAGCACAAGATTGGACTTTTATAATTGTGTCTCGTCAAAGATTTTAACTTGAAACTAGCAATCGACTGATATTTTGTTTTGAATCAAGAGAAAACAACTGCCGATAAGCTCTGCCAATATTTTTGGGTCGATATGTAGGGCCGATTTTGATTATTTTCCACTTTTTTTTTTTTATTTAATTTTACTACAAACTCACTCACAAACCCTTTTTTTACCACAAACCTTTAAGAGAGCTGTGTAAATAAAGCTTTATGTGTACTTTTTCGGCAGCAGGTTGGCCAAAACAACATATCGGCCTGTTCTGGAGATTTAAAGGTGCTCTATGTAACTTTTCGGTTGCGGGTCCATCACTCGCCTGTTTCTATGGATATGTCATTACTCTGCCTGAAATGTTCCACAGTATGACATTAAACTACTAATCTACTTTAAATTTATTCAATTACAAGTGGTTTTATAGCTCACAAATAACTATAAAAACAGGCCTTCTGACTGCGAGCGGGGTCGCCTCTCCACAGATCTGACCTGTAACTTGGTCTGGTTTGGTTTCAGTGATGATAGAAAGGTCAATAGCCGATTCACAAAAAAGTGCAAATATCGGCCAAACAATACAGTATACAGGTCAATCTGTATTTCAGTTATTTCCAAACCCGTACTTCTGTAAGTTCCACTGTGTACTCCACTGTTAGACTGAAATCTAAAAAGCATTTAAAATCATCTTTTCTCAACACTTCTCCTCCTTCTGAACCAGCCTCGTGCTCTGACCCAGCTCTCGTCTGCTCAAAACCATATCTATATTTGTTCATTCAAGTATTATTTTTGCTCTGTATCGTTGGCGTCTTTGCCGTATCCACTGTAAAATCTATTCACATCTTTGATCAAGCACAAAATGAGTCAGTTTTGTCAGAGCCATGCAGAATGGTGGGTTTTCGTTTCGTTCGCTGGACATAAATAACTCTTTGAAGCCACTAGACTATGTGATTTATATTTCTTTTTTTTTCTTTTTTTTTTTATCCCAAAGATAACAATTATGCTTGCAATTTTGTATGGGCCATTATGTATTCACTATATCCACTTCTCTCAATGGATTTGAACTTATTTTGACAGTCGAGGTGCAAAGACAATTTATATATTGTCATTAAATAAACAATAGCATGTACTGTAGATAATAAAGCTATAGAAATGTGTGCATATGAATTCAAATGAAAGTGGCAGTAGTGGTGCAGTGGTTTCGGGGTTTTTCCATATAGACTGTATAAAGATAGCGTTCTGCTCCAGTCAAATGAAGCTCTCGAGGTAATTATATAAAAATATATAAAAATATATTAAAATATCGAAGTAGAAACTCGAACATTTTAAGACCGAAACGACGAGGCTCACAGCAGCAGTTATAGGGAGCGGGGCCACAATATACTAATGGAAATCAAGGGGATTCTGTTGTTTTGGTAATGTTAACAACAACTAGCATGCTAACAGTGCACTTTTTGTTTTTTAGTTAGTGACGGCAAAAGGAGAAATTCAATTTGTCAACTGGACAAAAGTTTATTTGGTCGAATACATTTCGCAGCTCATCCAAGCTGCTTCTTCACTTCTGGTCAGACGCTGGTGGACACTGCCTTATATCTGCCTGAAGGGGGCGCTAACTACAATGAAATTACTCTGAGACTACCACACCTATTTGTTTACAGTTTCTGTTAGTTAGGTGGGTCTATTAAATATGCAGTGGGAGTGGAGTGTGGGGTGTTGTTAGCAGAACCATTCAGGGCCATGATGGGTGTTTTCACACCTCTGGACATGTCCTGGCTAGTCCCATTGTTTTCTTTGTTTGTTTTGGTTTAGGTTTGAGGATAGAGTTATAAATGGGAGACAAATGATGTCTGAGACCTCCATTTCTGTTCAAGGAAGGATTCTCTTTCTTGACAAAAATAGCCTCTCAAACTAGTTCTTTTCTCTGGCTCAGATCTGGACTTCACTGTCCTCAAAGTGGCCTGTCTGTGGCTTTTAGGTGGAGATGTACGGCAGACTGAAGTCCTTTTAGGTGGAGATGTACGGCAGACTGAGTCTTTTTAGGTGGAGATGTACGGCAGTCTGAAGTCCTTTTAGGTGGATATGTACGGCAGACTGAGGTCCTTTTAGGTGGAGATGTACGGCAGACTGAGGTCCTTTTAGGTGGAGATGTACGGCAGACTGAGGTCCAGTGTTGCTCTCTCGTCTGTGTTGGTACATCCTCTTGTAAAGTGGCTGTTTTGTTTCTCCAGCGCCCCCTGCAGTCTTCACTACACTGAATGGAGTAGACCACATTGTTTTGTTTGTGGCTCGGTGCTTTGTCCTTAGGATGGACCAGTTTCTGTCTTAAAGTGTTTGTGGGTTTGAAATAGACTGGGATTTCATGTTGTCTGTATAGTTAGAGACAGCACACATCAATACCATTTTATATTGCATATCTATCTCTACAGAGAATGTTCCTGTGTATGGTTTTGACTTTCTAATTCCATGGTATCGTGTAGGTGACGAACCACCTCCAGAAAGTTACATACTGCACCTTTAAGAAGAAAAAGGGTAGAAGAGCTGGACCATTGCTTGATTCTTAATGCGCCTGATGCATAGTCAAAAGACAGTGGCTGCAGCACTAGCTTAATGTATTAATATTGACTCATTGCTCATAGTTGCTTATCTAAGACGTTTTCAAAAATGCAAAGTCCAGGGATCTAACTGGCCTCCCTTAAACATGCATCTCAAACAGGAGACATGCTATTGATTTTCACAACAGATAAAGCTAATGAAATATTTGTAGTATAAGAGCCCATTGCACAGAATGCACAGTGTAGTAATTGCCATTCGCTGAGGTAGGCAAATTTTATCAAAAGAATCCATAATGTGAAAATGTCAGCGCTGTGGATTGAGTAGACTTCGGAAATGGAAAATGCCAAAAACTTATTAAGCAGCTGCAAAATGGAAATACAGCAATATACAGTTTGTGTTACGGAATAAAGTACTGTGTGGGGTCTAGAAGTTCATGACAGCATTTATTATGAAGGAAATATGGTTTTATTTGAATTGCATATGAGTAAGAAATAACTTTTGAAAGAAATATCCGACTAAAACAATGTAGAAACGTTGAATGTAATCATCGGTTGTCAGTGATGGACAATAATGCCTGCGTTTCTGAATGCATTTTGAAACTACTGTGAAAATGTATATAACTTTCTATTGTTATTTGAGCTAAGCAAGAAGACAGATATTTCTTTCTGCTCTTGTGATGTGTGAGTTTTCCTTATCTAACTAGTGATGAGTCAATGCATAGCAAATAGAGAAACACACACACACAGATAAAGCTGTTTACTTTATCTGTGTGTTGCTTCACGCTTAAAATATGATACAACTCAATATAAATGTCTTATTTGACACCTGTCTCTTGCTATCTTTCTTGCTATTTATTTAGAATGTATTATTACCATTTATATTTTTTACTCTTTTTTATTATATTATATTGTGATGTGTGAGCCACTGTGTCCAAATAATTTCCCTTGTGGATTAATAAAGTTTGTCTAAGTCTAAGTATTCTAACTAAAAATGACTTATTATCTGAGGTTGAAAGCAAGTAAATTTGAGAAAAGATGGTCCAAATGAATCTATTATAAGAATAAGTTAAATGTATAGCTTTTTATGTTTTTTTTAATCAAATTTATTTATTTTTATTTTTATTTTTTTAATTTTATTTTTATTTTTATTTTTTTTGTAGAACCCCACAGATTTTGTTCTGTTCTATGCATTTGTTTTTAAAAAAGCATAAATAGAAAGTTAAAAAAAAAAAAAAAAAAAAAAAAAAAAAGCTAACTATAAAGGTGAAGTATTTAATGGTAAGGTTACGCTTTTATTTTGGTGACTTCCTGTGTGAGAGGAAGTAACAGTTAAACGTTAGCTTGATATACTGAAAAGACGCAAAGTAAAAACAGCAACAGTTAACGGTGAAAAACAAAACTACGGTGAAAAGTTATAACACCCCAACGACAGCAACAGTCGACAGGGGAACAAGGTTTGTTTTATATGTAAAAGTATATTTGAGCAATACTTTAGACACAATTAAATCCAGGCGCTCCAAAAAAGTAAAAGTCGCACGAGGAAATCTTTTTTTTTTTTTTTCCACGGATTTCGTTGTGTCTAAAGTTTTGATCCTTTTTTCCAAGAGTGCCCTCTACCTGTTCTCACTGACTGGAAAACCTGCAGCAAACAGACACAGTTTAGTTTTTCTATATCTGAGCAACTTGAAAATGACACTTGTAAAATAATGTTAAAACATGGATAACAGTTAAACAATGTAATGAGCTAGTAATGCAGTGATCATACGAGCATGTGGTAATTTCTGTTATTTTGTTCTTGTCTAGCTCTTACTTTGGTTTTACGACACGGTGTAGAAAGATTAAAAAGTCATTTACCCATCAGTTCTGGCCTTCTCAATTCGACTGGATGCTACACTACCTATTCAGAATACAGTACTCGGATTGGCGCTGTACTTTATGCATTAAATTATAAAGTGTTGTATTGTCCAAGATTCAGGCAGTGTACACTTAGCATGCTAGTTACTGTTATTATTACCGTATTATTAGTCCGTCTACATCTCTCAAAAGGCTCTAATGCACCTTGTGATGTCATGAAGCCGTAGTTTTCAAGTTAACAGCTCCTTTTACCATTTGTTTAGTAAAGATTCCAGGGCCGAAAATTATCCAAATGATTCTAGTGAAGCTGTATGGAGTTTAAAACCACAGTGGAGCACTTCCTAGACTAAGTGTGCAGGGTTTGTGTGTTAAATGTGTGTGAATGAAACAAAACGCAACTCCAGGTCTGTTTGTGATGAGGAAAAAACATTATAACATAGGCCAGAAAATGTGCGTAATGTAGACCCTTTGAAGGTGCACTGTGTAACTTCTAACGTTGAGGGTCTGCTCCTTGCTTGTCTCCATGGTGATGTTATTATTTCTTTGCCTGGAATGTTCCACGGTAAGGCATTAAATATATCTCCCTTGTATTTGTTCAATTACGTGTGTTTTATAGTTCAAAAATACCATAAAAAGCATGAATTCTTACCTTGTGCTCGCTTGCGTCTTCATACATCAGACCGTTAACCGCTTCCATTGTGATTATCAAGTTCATTTCCATAGTGTGGAATAATCAAAGCAAAACAGTACTGTAATACAGTATCTCCATGGAGACAAGCAGGTGGTGGGCCTTCAACCAGGAAAAACACAATGCACCTTTAAAGTAGGATTAGTAACACTTAATAAAACACGGTATTTTAAGCTACTTTGTGAATGCTCCTGAACTCCACTGATTGCGCGGTCTTTAGTATAATCCATTTGAAATCGCCCCCATGCCTCTCCTGCTCCGTTCATGAGTGAAGTTGTCAGTCGTCTGTTAGAATCGCGCTCACTCGGACCTGCTGAGCTCAAAGCTGCCGTGCACCTCCTCACAGCGTGTCTCTGCCGTGGACCACTTTCTACTCATGTTTTACACCACTATGAACACCTCCTGCTAAATCCAACCTCTCCGGGAGCTATGGAGGAAAAAAAGGAGAAGAAAAAAAAACAAAAAAAAAAAAACAGTTGTTCAAATGCGTGGCACTCTCAAAAAATGGGGGGAAAAAAGATGTGGAGTTTATTTTTGTCTCTTTAAAGGTGTATTCTGTTACTTTTCTGGTGAAGGGTTAGCTACTTGCCTAAATATGGCATTAAAGACGCACTAAGTAACTTTTTGGTTGGGAGTCTGTCACCTTCTTGTTTCTATATGCCAATCCTCTGCCTGGAATGTTCCACAGTATGACATTAAACAGCTCTACTTTACATTTATTCAATTACAGGTGGTTTTATAGCTCAAAAATACCTAGAAAAACATGTATTCTGACTGTGAGCGGGGTCGCCTTTCCGCAGATCTGACCTGTAACTTGGTCTGGTTTGGTCTCCATGATGATAGAAAGGTTTAACCCCATACTGCGGAACATTCCAGACAAAGCAAAAACATCTCCATGGAAAAAAAAAAAAAGCGTTTGACGGACTCTCCACCAGAAAAGTTACTCAGTGCACCTTTAAACATATCTATCTCCATGGAGACGAGCAGTGACGCCACCAGGTCAAGATACATGTCAGATCGGTGGACAGATTAACTCACTCCCAGCAAGAATGCATGCTTTAAAGAGTATTTTGGAGCTACATAAATGCAAAGATAAATGCTCTTAATGCCGTACAGGTCAGATCAGATCATAGTCAGAATGCCTTTTTTTATCTATAGAAACAACCAAAAAGTTACACAGTGCACCTTTATTACTGATGACCTACTGCAATTCAGCTGATTTGATTTTCTTATCTGGTTATCTGACTCAAAATATAATACAAAAATCATTTTATCAAGTAGCACAAAAGCTGCCCACCTGCCTCTGAGTGAGCACTGTATTCTCTGTATAAACCACAGTACCAGAGCCTGTACGCTCCTATTGATTTGTTCTGTTGAAATGATCTGATTCTTTTCTCAGTGACAAATGTTGGCAGCGGAAACCCAAAGCAGCCTTTATTTTTTGGGAGTGTGGCGAGCGGGTTTGGGTCGCGCGGCAGGGGTGTCCTCTCTCCTCACCTCTCTTCAGCGCCACGCCAACAGTTAACTGGTCCACGGCGATCGATACAGGAGCCAGAGGGGTCAGAGTGGAGCAGAGTGGCCCTCCTTAACTCACCGATTTGTGCTTTAACCTCAGACAGAACAGGCTGTATGGGTCCAACGGTGGAGCTGCGCCACAAGGCCCACTGAAATCTATGTAAGAGCACCTCGGTTGGGAACAGTCAATTGGTTCAGTTGGCCTTTTTCAGTGACGAGAAAGTACTGCAGGAAGCTGGAGTGGTCTAGAAAATAAGGGAAGTGGGGTTGTAGATGTTTTCGTGCAGTATTAAAGGGTTTTCTCTTAAATTGTATCCTTATATCTTCTTCTTAAAGGTGTAATATGTAACTTTTTTTTGCAAGTCTTCATATGTTGCCTTGTCTGTAATGTTCCATAGTACAAATACAAGTACAAGCACATCTTTTAATCTGATTTTTTAATTGCTTAATACCCAAAAACCATGCGTTCTTACTATGAGCGCATTCTTACTATGAGCAGGGTGTTTTCTCCACAGATCAGCTTCTCTCAAGATTGATAAGTGTAATGCCATACTGTCATTACAGTCAGAACTGGTTCACTGTGATCAATACTAAAGCCACAGGGGTCAGAGCGGAGCAGAGTGGTCCTCTTAACTCACCGGTTTCTGCTTTAACCTCAGACAGAACAGGCTGTATGGGTCCCACGGTGGAGCTGCGCCATAAGGCCCACTGAAATCTATGTAAGCGCAGCTCTGTTGTGAACAGTTGACTGGTCCAGTTGGCCTTTTTCAGTGACGAGGAAGTACTGTAGGAAGCTGGAGTGGTCTGTTAAATAAAGAATGCACTGATTCAGTCATGGTCATAGATGTGTTTGCTCATTATTGAAGAGGATTTCTGTTACATGGTATCGTTATATCTTCCTCTTAAAGGCACAATATGTAACTTTTCCTGTAGGAAATCTTCTGCTTGCTTGTCTTTGTCTGTAATGCTCCACAGTATGAAATTAAACACATCTTCCACTAATTAATTAATGGATTTATCTTCCATTTTACATCTTGTTTGTATATCTTTTTGGGGAGGAAGTCTTCCACCTGGAAATGTTACTGCTTTCTCTGTAATGTTATGTACCTTGAATTCATTTAATTACACGTGTTTTTATTTTATTTCATTGACCTGGCGGTGTATAAGTTTAATGACATACTCTGGAACATTCCAACAACATCTTATTGCTTTAATCCATAATAACTGTATTAAAGCAATAAAGTGGGTTAGACAAATAGAGTTTATGATTCAAACATAGCAGAGCAAAATTTAATAGTAGTTTAAGAACTGACTGAACTGTCCTGATATTACTGGCTATATAAAACAAATGTACGGACAACTCCAGCAACAAAGAGAAAACAGGAGTCAGTATATCTCCCACATGTTTGCTTCCGGCCTGACAGAACCTTTGCAGGATCAGTCAAACTCTGCACTGACCGGAGGTGGGGAGGTCTGTCTGAATGAGAGAGTGCACACACATAAAGCCCCAAGATACGAAGCTGCAGCGAAAATACAACCACAAAGACTGTATTTCCTTGCGCCTGTCTACACCTGTCTGTGTATCACAGCCTGATACCTTTAACCTACCAACGTCTCAGGACTTTCAGATGAATCCACTTTCACTCCTCTCAGTCATGTTATTTTAGCTAACTATCTAACCCTTGTCCTTCGCTAGTGATGGGTGACAACAGTGATTTTTGTTTTGATTCGATATCCAGTAATACTACGGCAAAATTATTAATCCGATACAGATACCAGTGAATCTTGTGTGTGTAGAATCCCTCAGTCGTCCAGGTAGAATCCATAGCAAAAGGAGAAATTTAATTTGTCAACTGGACAGAGTTTATTTGGTCGAATACATTTCGCAGCTCATCCAAGCTGCTTCTTCAGTTCTGGTCAGATACTGGTGGACACTGCTTTATATCTGCTTGAAGGGAGGAGCTTAATTACAATGAAAATTACTCTGAGACAACACATATTTATTTACCGTTTCTGTTAGTCAGGTGAGTCTATTCAATATGGAGTTGTTTATAGTTTCTGTTAGTTAGGTGTGTCTATTCAATATGGAGTGGGAGTGGGGGAGTAGTTAGCATATCCATTCAGGGCCATGATGGGTGTTTTCACACCTCTGGACATGTCTTGGCTAATCCCATTGTTTTCCCAGTTTGTTTTGATTTAGGTTTGAGGATAGAGTTATAGATGGGAGACAAATGATGTCTGAGACCCCCATTTCTGTTCAAGGAAGGATTCTCTTTCTTGACAAAAATAGCTTCTTTAACTCCCCTCTCAAACCAGTTCTTTTCTCTGGCCAAGATCTGGACCTCGCTGTCCTCAAAGGAGTGGCCCGTGGCTTTTAGGTGGAGATGTACGGCAGATTGCGGCCCACCCTGGTTTTCCCGTCTGTGTTGATACATCCTTTTGTGAAGTGGCTGTTTTGTTTCTCCAATGTAGCGCTCACTGCAGTCTTCACTACACTGAATGGAGTAGACCACATTGCTTTGTTTGTGGCTCAGCGTTTTGTCCTTAGGATGGACCAGTTTTTGTCTTAAAGTGTTTGTGGGTTTGAAATAGACTGGGATTTCATGTTGTCTGAAGATCCTCTGTAGTTTTTTGGAAACGCCAGCCAGGTAAGGAATAGTTACACCCCTTCTCCTGGGCTCTGGTTCTCTGTTGTCCTGTTTCTTTGCTCTCTTCGTTTTATTGAAAGCCCATTTAGGATATCCACAAACGGAGAGGGCTTTCTCCACATGTTGTTCTTCTTTCTCCTTTCCCTCTGCGCTTGTAGGAACCACTTGGGCCCTGTGTTGTAATGTCCGAATGACTCCCAGTTTGTGCTGAAGTGGGTGACCAGAAGTGAAGAAGCAGCTCGGATGAGCTGCGAAACGTATTCGACCAAATAAACTCTGTCCAGTTGACAAATTAAATTTCTCCTTTTGCCAGTGAATCTTGTATTAAAATGCGTTGAAACTCCTCTAAGAATTTTACTTTAGCATCATTATCGTTGCACCACCCAAACTTGAACTGATCTAAAAGTTAATGTGTGGAGACAAAACAGTGTATAAAAAAAATAAAATAAATAATAATAAAAATAAATAAATATAAAGGGCTGGTACCCATTTTTTCATGTATTTAAGCAAAATTGTCTGGCACCAGTACTGATACATTTTATTGTCAAAATATGCCCTCTACGTGCCGTCTGCATCTAATTATAAGGCATTTTTATTGCCCGGGAATCAGGAACTGCACAGTTAGCATGTTAGTTGTTGGTAGCACACTTCGCTCTTGTGTCTGAAAGTAGTGAAAAGCGCTTTTTAAACTAATTAGGATGCTCTGAATGCATAAGGTAAGCGAGGAATGACTTTGAACCATTGTAAACTGTTTAAAATAAATACTAGCTCTGTTTTACAAGTTTTTAAGACAGGAAAAATCAGTTACAGCACCTTTAAATATCTATATTTTTTGCATGAGAATTGATACTGTCTGTCAGTATCAGTGTTTGGTATTATCTGCCCATTACTATCCATCTCTATAGCAGCAGAACCATCTCAGAGCCTCCTCAGCCTCTCTATTTCCTCCTCTTCACCACCACCAGTGTCTGTATTCGCATGGTAAGACAATCAATTTATCTTTACAAACCCTTAATAACGATAATGCATTTGATTTATAGCGCACATTTTGAACACTATCATACCCTTCCTGTAATATCCCCACCTGCCAGGGTTAAAGTGATACATTAATATAACCCAATAATGTTGCCGTGGGTTTGCTGTGTCTCTCCTTACTGTTATAAAAACAGTACTGAACCTTCTCCGAACACACACAGGATTGAATTAGAGAGCCGAGTGAACATGGGCTAAATATACCCCGAGTTGATTGACCTTAATGATTGGCTAAGCAGTGGCTGGCCTGGCTCTGATTTGATTAGCGCTGTGAGTCACTGGCACAAACAGGTCTGATCCACGCTTATTACATCTGATGGAGAGTTTGCTGTTGAAGGTTGGAGCGTTTTGTCGTCTCAAATGGAGCGATTCTGGATCAGTCTTTAAACATTAGACTGCACATTATTCTCCCATCCGGGTCTCTTAAGGGCGCACTGCTGGTCTGGTCCTGTTCCAGTTGGGTTTAGTCCAGATACAGGCTTGGTTTGGTCCACAGACTGTATAAAGAAGTGGACTAAGTGAGTGTGACGTCGGCCAAATGAAGCTCACGAGGCTAGCAGTTATAGGAGTGAATTTGTAGCCAGGTCTGTATTAGGAATTTCTGTACAAAATAGCGAAATAAAAACACCAGGATCACGTAGCATTAATATGAACACTTTAAGACCAAAATGACGAGGCTGTCACAGCAGCAGTTACAGAGAGAGGGGAGACAATTTTTAACGTGAAGTCAGTTGGAAAAACAGAGTCAGTGTAGCCGGCAGTGCCCTCATGCTCACTTCCTGTTTGGAACGCGATGGCTAACGGGTTAGCTGTGTCCATTTGTATATACAGTCTATGGTTTGGTCTTGTTCAAGTCTAGCAAAACATGTAACTGGAAAAATGCACATAATAAATTTAATTCTAACCGGAATCAGGGCAGAATGATCTGTGTAGCTCTTTGAATACTAACCTTGGATGGCTCTCACTGAAAGAAATAGGAAAAAGCAAAACGAAAAATACTTGAAGCTGATTGGTTGAAGCATCATAACAGTGGAGCGAGCCAAGAAATCAAACAAAATTGATGCAATACGTATAACTTTTTTCCTGTCCACAAATTCAAATCGCTTACCTCCTGCATGTTTTTCAAAGTTTCAAAGGCTGAAGTACGTCTGTTATTGTCACCATGTTTGTTTTGTTTGTTTTGGTTCATTTGGGCACTTCACCTTTGGCTTCGCCCAAACTACAATGCTGTGATTGAAAACTGTGATTGGTCAGAACCACCTGGGCCCAAACACACAAGCAGGAGCCAGGCCAGATCGATTATTGTGAGTTTGTGTACTGAAAAATACTATGAGAATTCCTTTTGCTGACCAGGTTAATTGGGCCTTGTTAGTCTTGGCGTTGTTCAGACTCACCTGTGCTCTCTGGTTTTCTTCTGTCAGACCAAAGCTGACGCACTTGCAGACAGCAGTAATGTAGAGAGCATCTAGTGGTGATATGTGAGAATACAACAGATCCAGGTCAGACGGTGTAATTACAGATGGAAGCTTTTACACTGGCAAGCTGGTTGAAGTGACTTGCCCAATAACACAACTATTTTATGATTTTATGGTTTTGCTTTTATTAGATTTTTTATTGGTTTTATTGTTTTATGACTAATATGATGAAATTTTTAGCAATTATACTTTTAGTTGTTGCTTTGCTTGTAAATGTGCCATATAAATAAAGTGGATTTGGGTTTGGAAAACGCAGATCAAAACCAACAAACCAACCGACTAACCAACTGAAAACCCAGAATTAAACCTACATTTATCTGTTTACATGCAGTTTGAGAATGAACTTTTCTATATTACAAGGCCATAAGTTTGATGTTAGCCCTCCCCTTCCTCCTCCTTCTCCTCCTCCTTTCCGTCTTCTCATGTATCAGTCCAACTACTGCCTGGAGATTTTACAAGTTCCCTCCTCAAGGTCGGTGCGCAGCAAACCCAGGAAACAGTCATTAGACGCGATCGGAGCTGCGATTCTGCGTCTCACACTAAACCACGCCGACTTGACTGGAATACCAAGGCCCTCTGATTTACATAGTGCCCCAAAGAGCTCGTAAACAACCAAAAAGTAGGCAATGATGGAGCGTTCTTTTGGGGAGTGAAACATCTGGTGACTTGACAAATATAGTAACTTCGAGACAATGTAATTAAGCGTCCCATGAATCATTTAGACTGCCCAATCAACCCAAATAGGCAGTTATCGAAGGGAACAGTCGCATCTTCGTCATGTCTGTGAACGTAGTGTTTTGTTTTTTTTCTATAGCAGATGTTGAATGGGCCTAAATAAAGACACAAACAATGTAATGACAGCTTGCCGTCAAAGTAAATGTGTCATTATAATCCGAAGCGCTCCGATCAGTTCTCCCACGGACGTAGACTTGGTTTGGTCCATGGACTGTAGAGAGAAGTGGACAAAGGGAGTGTGATGTCAACCATAGTGTCCAGTCAAATGAAGCCCACGACGCTAGCAGTTATAAGAGCGAATTTGGAGTCAGGTCCATATTAGGAATAGAAATGTATTTATGTACCAAATGGTGAAATAAAAAGACAAGGATCATGTAGAACAGGTTAATACGAACGCTTTAAGACCAAAATGACAGATAGAGGGGTGACAGTTTTAGTTTTGCAATGTAAAGTCAATTGGAGCCAAAGTCGTTGGAGCCAGTAGCGCCCCCATGAAAACTTCCTATATGTAATGAACGTGACATCTAGCAGGTTAATTATGTTCTTTTATATATATGTTGGAACGTACTTTTTGGGGAGTGAAACATCTGGTGACTTGACAAATATAGCAACTTCGAGACAATGTAATTAAGCGTCCCATAAATCATGTAGACTGCCCAATCAACCCAAACAGGCAGTTATCGAAGGGAACAGTCGCATCTTCGTCATTTCAGCGAACGTGGTGGGGTTTTTCTATAGCAGATGTTGAATGGGCCCAAATAAAGACGCAAACAGTGTAATGACAGCTTGCCGTCAAAGTAAATGTGTCATTATATTCCGAAGCACTCCGATCAGTTCTCCCCCGGCACTATATGAAAGAGACTTTGAATATTCATCACAGAGCCAGTTAATGCGTGTCACTGTGAGAAACAACCAGAGTCATTGCAGTGAAAGTTCGCATAGGCCCACAGCACTGTTCTATTCAAAGGGATGACAAATGGTATTACGGCTACATGATCCTACTGTACATGAAGAGAGGTAGAGGAGAGACGTGAGTGTAAAACAATAGAATAATATGAAAAATCAGTGTAAGAAAAAAGGTGATATAGTCATTAATGGGCCCATATTACGTCATTTTCTATGTTATAATGTTTAATTCCGCATCACAAATGTACATGGAGTTGTGTTTTGTTTCATTCACACATGTTTAACACACAAATCCTGCATATTTAGAGTTCTAATCACACACTGTTCCACCTGATGTCATGTGGTACTACAGGATGTGCTCCGGTGTGTTTTTAAACTCCATACATGTTCACTAGAATCATATGGATGATTTTAGAGCTGGAATCACCAATCTCGACTGAACAAAAGACATCGCAAGGCTAATGACGTGTGTGTGAATGAAACAAAACACAACTGCAGGTATGTTTTTGATGAGGTATGAGCATTATGACGAATTATGGCGAAATTTGTGTAATATGTAATATAGGACCTTTAAATATTACAACTACCATTGTTTTTAATCTTGCACAGAAAGATGAGTTCCCCTGATAACTAGTGTTGGGACTTTCGGCTCTTTTACGGGATCCGAATCTTTTGGATCTGTTCATTTCAAAGAGCCGTTCAAAAGAGAAGCTCTTTTATATTTATAATATATTACCGTTACCTCCTCACCTTTTGTTTCCTTCACACATGTTTAAGTAACACTTTATTATTAGTCTGTCTATATCTCCAAAGCTCAAAACACGCAGTTCCACCTTATGATGTCATCAAGCAGTAGTTTACAGATGAACAGCTCATTTTACCTTTAGTTCAGTAGAGATTGTTATTTCCAGGATTGAAATGGTCCATATGATTCTAGTGAAGGTGTATGGAGTTTAAAAACACAGTGGTGCACTTCCTGTAAGATAGAACAGTGTGTGTAGAATCCCTCAGTCATCCAGGTAGAATCCATAGCAAAAGAAGAAATTTAATTTGTCAACTGGACAGAGTTTATTTGGTCGAATACGTTTCCTCAGAACTGAGGAAGCAGCTTGGATGAGCTGCGAAACGTATTCGACCAAATAAACTCTGTCCAGTTGACAAATTAAATTTCTTCTTTTGCTAAAGATAGAACAGTGTTTTCCATTTGAGAGAAGAACTCTACCTAATTATGCAGGCTTTGTGTGTTAAACGTGTGAATGAAACAAAACACAATTCCAGGTGTGTTTGTGATGAGGAAACATTATAACATAGATCAGAAAATAGCGTAATACGGGCCCTTTAAGTGAAGACTAAATTGCCTTATACACTTTGAATCTCTTGATCACTTCCTCCAAATCTGACTGTTAAGAATGCCGTCTTTTTCTATTTTTATCCTCTCTTCTTCTCCACAGCTCATCCCTCTGACATCTGGTTTACAGTAATAGTTTATTACCCCCTCCACTCGCCCTTGAGACCTCTCACCTTCCACTTACTCGACTAAACCAGCCTTGTAATCCCACTGCGCTCACACAAACACACAGGACTCCCATATGTTTGCATGGGGCTGGGAACTGGCAGATCTCTATAATAACCATCCCCACTGGGCCTACAGCATCACACGCTACACAACCTTACAATAATATTACACACAAACGCACGAACACACACATATCTCGTTTACCTGCACCCTCCTCTGTTGCTCGCCCATTAGGGAGATGAATTCATTCACTCATCATTTGCATAAACACCTGCCAGTGCTTTGTCTCCCGCTGATTTCTAATGATTTTCAAGCATTGGTGGTTCCTTGTTGTTCGCGACGCTGCCACTCACAAAAATGTCCTCTCTCGACTTCGGAATTTTGTCACAGATACTTTCTTCCAAATTGGTTCGAAGGTTAGAAGGAGCGCCCGTCCAGATTCTATTGATTTAAGCAGTTTTCCCTTTCCCTGCAGCCAATTAATGGCGTAAGGTTTTGTTGACGCTAGAAAGTTGTATTTTTTGGGGGAATGGGCCTTTTTGGCAGCCAACAAAGTTTCATTTTAAGCTACAGGGAGAGTCTGAATCTGGGCACGTTTTGTTTTTAAGAGTTTTTTCAACAGGTTTGGTGTCATTATCTTGTTTTGAAATTATACTTTTTAGTTGATCAAAGCTTTCAAATACTGGACTCTGTGTGGCTCCGCTCGTTATTTACTTCCATTTGAAAACATGCATGAAAAACAAACGCCACTAAGTCAGCTAATCTAAAGGGATATAATAGTTAGAGTGCATATTATTTTGACTTAATTTAGCGGGATAATACCTCTTGAAAATAGAAATGATTTTTAGTAGTTGTTTATTTCAAAGAAGAATTTGTAAAGAAAGGTTAAAAAATATGTGGAAAATTAAATTTGAGGAAGTATAGAGTTCTATTTTCGAGAGTCTCACATTGATGACATCACAGGCAGAATCCAGGGATAATCCTGTCCAAAAGTTTGGTACAATTAGCATGCGAAAAACACATTTTTCTTATCTATAATTTCTTATTTTATATTTTTACTTCACAAAATTTTGTTGTGTACATTAGAGGAGCTTTGGGTCTTGTTCCTTCATCGAAAAAGTATCTGAAGTTGTTGTATTTTGTATCCTGTGCCGTAAGCCAACACACAGTTAAATTTTTCCAGGATTGTTGCGTCACAGGTAGAAGCCCTACGCCGTTTTAAGACCATAAATCATCACCAGACTCGTTCTAAGCAATTCTGCCCTTGAATTACGTCAATTACAACTGCATGCTTACATTAACGTGTCAGGGCGCCTTCCTTAACCAAGCACCGTTTTTTTCCCTCTGCGGCCAGTAGATGGAGCCCTACACCAGATTCCAGTTCTCAAAAGCATGTTTAAAGACCATTAACAAACAAATAATGCATAATATGTGTTAAGTTTTGTCTTGTTTAAACTTGAGACTTTTAATTGTGCATAAAAACTACACTTTTACACATCTGCCCGCTATGGTCCCACGCCTTTATTTAGATTCACTCGTCTGCAATAACAGCCCCATAATGTGAAACAGGCATTGTACTTGCTCTTTTTATGTGCCACCAAAAGTGTGCTTTTAAGTGCTTAATTCAATAGTTTGATCGCCTTAAGAGCTTCCATTACTTTGTGCGTTTGGCTGATAGGAGAAATTAGCAGTCTGATCCACACAATCTCCTCTAAAAACATGGCATGCTTCACCTTTATAGAAAGTCAAGATAGTGAACAAAATCAATTTAACCAAAGCTGTTCTAATGGAAAGAGCGTTTTATCATTTCTCTCTCAAAGATCCATAGAAAAGGACCTTTGCACAGGACAATTCTGCTTTTCCAACTAAATTTCCAGCACTGCACAGAGCTGAAAATTAAATTCATCTTTAGGTTCAGGCCCATATTCTCTCCCCCTTGATGTATTATTTGCATCTCCCAGGCTAATAAAACGCATTGACTTTAAAATATGCTCAGAGTATATGATAAAACCTATTGAGCGTCGATGGGGGAAAAGAGGGAGTTATGAGGATCTCTAGCTATGCTGTAGGATGTGGATGGGAGTGTTAGCACGAGTTAGCCACGCCAGTGATACGATAAAAACCTTTCTTTTCAAAATGACACCCTGTTTTACCTTAAAGCTGCATTCTGTAGCTTTTCTGGTAGAGGGTGTTATTGCTTTGTCTGGAATGTTTCACAGTATGGTATTAAACCTTTCTATCTTCATGGAGACCAAGTTACAGGTTAGATCTGTGGAGAGGCGACCCCGCTCACAGTCAGAACGCCTGATTTTCTGGGTATTTTTGAGCAATAAAACCACCTGTAATTGAATAAATGTAAAGTAACGCTGTTTAATGTCATATTGTGGAACTTTCCAGGCAGACCAATGACGTATCCATAGAAACAAAAGCAGGTGACGGACCCCCTAACCAAAAAGTTACATTACTTTAAAGATTATTACTTAGGTCACCATATTATCTTTATAATTTCTTTTTAAATGCTGTATTTGCTAAAAAAAACAACATATTTACCTTTTAAATATGTTTCACTTTAGTTTTTGACACTCAGGAGTCCCCACCTCTGTTTGCTCTCCATGCTAAGACACTCCACCTTCAGAGCGCTATCGCAACAAAATCAATGTGCGTTCCACTAATGAAACCAGTTTGTCAAGTTGTAGTGTATTGTTTTGTATCATGTTTTTGCATATTTATGGAGAATTGTCGTGTGGGATCATGGGTGACGTAAGCTTGTGGGCGGAGCATTGTACAGAATCTTAAATTTAACCGTAAAGAGGGTTCGAATAGAGCCTAGGAGAGATCGAAAAATTATTTAAACATGCTTGTATGACATATAAAACGTCTTCAGGAGTGTTTTTGATGAGGGAACAACATTATAACATAGTAGAGAGAGTAGAGTAGAGTAGAAAACCCAATGTACATTCAAAGTGTTTTTATTTACTTTCAGTGTTGTGCTTCGTCCATATTTATTACATGCGTATATTTTTCACCTCAGATTGGACCAATATTCTCTCCCCCTTGAATTATTATATGCATCTTCTTGGCTAATAAACCACGATGACTTTAAAATATGCCCTGAGTATATGATAAAAGCGATTGAGTGCCAATGGAGGGAGGAAAAAGGGGGGACTCCAAGGATCTCTCTCGGTACTCCTGTATGTGGATGTGATCGTGATGATTCTAAACACAGGTGGGGGCCCATGCATCATGGGGGCAGGTGAAACACATGATCCGCGTGTCCTTGGCCGTATCTCAGCAGCATCAGCACAGAATGGTCCCGCCAAGGTGAAGCGCCAAGGTCAGCCATCAGGGGGAGCCATTCGCCAATATAATTTATTAAGCTCACGTGATGTTAACATGTGTCTGGGATGCCATGGGAGGTTTAACTTAAAGTGCACCATGTAAATGAGGTAACGCTGTATTGTGACTGCACTATTTATATTCTTAAAGGTGCACCGTGTATCTTCTAGGTTGGGGGTCCATCACATCCTTGTTTCTATGGATATGTCCATTGCTCTGCCTAGAA
Organism: Taenioides sp. WSHXM2023; assembly: GCA_029959045.1. Lineage (NCBI taxonomy): Eukaryota > Metazoa > Chordata > Actinopteri > Gobiiformes > Gobiidae > Taenioides > Taenioides sp. WSHXM2023. Next base: position 11,073,509 of record CM057105.1, read on the forward strand.
TGTTCCACAGTATGACATTAAACAGCTTTACATTACATTTATTAAATTACACATGGTTTTATAGCTCAAAAATACCTAGAAAAAATAAGTGTTCTGACTTTGAGTGGGGTTACCTCTGCACAGATCTGACCTGTAACTTGGTCTGGTTTGATCTCTATGAAGATAGAAAGGCTTAATGCCATACTGTGAAACATTCCAGACAAAGTACAGAGAAATGTTTAAGTCATAATGAATAACTGGTTTATTAAGAATGAATCAGGCTCAGTTAATTGTTCTATACCTGATTTTTATTGTCTTAAAAATGTGAAGAACAAAACTATTTCATTTTAGTTCATTTTCCGTCCCCATGGCAACAGAGTGGTTGGCTGCTCTTGTGACTACCTGGCTCACACACTGAGCAGTTTTTGAAACGTTTAGTTTTTTTTTTTTTTTTTTAGCTCAGTTTATTTTTTGAGGTCATATCATGGGATTTTAACCAACTAAGAAGTGCAGCATGTGCAGTTCAAAGGACACAAGGAAGGGACTGTTGGATTGTGTGAAATGAGCCGTATCCATGGAGACCACAAGAGGCTAGCTAAGGAGGTAGCTATGGACATTTGAAAATGCTACAGTTTTTTTTTTTTTTTTTTTTTTTTTTTTTACACCATATGTGGCAGCAAATGTGGCAGAAGACCTTCCAGAGGAAATACTTTGAGGGAATGAACCGTTTGGTCACCAACCGAAACACCAGAGCGGAGTAAGAACAACCCTAACCCTAACCCTAAGAACAAGGCCTTTACTGTTGTGTTCACCTGGCGCCCCCTGGAGGCTGCTGTGATGCTGCAGGACACAGAGGAGGAACACTTTTGGTTCTTCCACCAGATCTGCTGACCCTCCCTGACCAGGTCCTGTTAAACCTTTGACTGAGACACAAAGGCCATTGAGACGCGCAGTACAAAATCTGAATTATCGGGATCAATAAAGTATCTGTCTGGGGCAACACAAATTTAATACATGGGGCGGGGGGGAATCATATACAGACCCTTTAATTATGTCTAATAAGCTGTAGTTACTATAAAGTGAAAGTATGGGTATGACACCTAATGACTTCATAGAGATGTGTTTGCTTTGCCTGGGATGTTCCTCAGCATGGTATTGAGCTTATCTCCATAGCAACAAGGAGCTGTTGCCACCATGCCAAGTGTTTTTAAGGTCACATCTGTGGACAAGTGACCCAGCTCACAAGAAGAGGTCAAGTTTTTCAAAATATATAGAAAAAAATGCAAGATACAGTAGTTTAATGCCATACTGTGAAACATTTTGGATAAAGCAACACTATTTTCATTGCGGAAAAAAGGTGATAAGATTTCCTGGAGTCTTTGAAACCATTTTAAACAGGGTATTTTGGATGTAATATTTCAGCATGTAGCCCAACAAAGGCCCATAGCTGCACAAATAAGCCTTTTCATGAATACAGATTTATAATGAGGATAAGTTGAATGTGTATAAATATGAAACCACAAAAGACATGTTGTTTGAGCAGTGAATTTCTATAGAACTAATCATCATTAAGATTCATAACCAAACAATAGCGCTCCATTAAAGCCACAGAACATACTGACACTGGGGTTAGCTAATTAGCGGCTAAGCTAGATATCTGCACTGCCATCTATTTTAGCAGCACAAAAGAACCTGGGTTTATATTATTTAGTTATTTCTAAAAACAGGATATGACACTGCCGAGCTAAATTAATTAAGACTCCACGTTGTATTATCATATCAATTATCAGTTTTGCAAAATTGAATCTAATTATACAGACGTGTTTGGGGGTTCATTCACCAGTGTCCAATGATAAGAATTTTAATCACAATTTAACTGTTTTGTTTTTTTGTGTTTTTTTTCTCCCTCAAAAGTGGGTTTATTTTAGGCCATATCACACCTTGGATAATGTATTCGTCATTTCATTATTTCTGGGAATAATTAACCAATCAAATTCAAAACTGCACTCCCGACTTCAAGTGTTTTTAATGTCTTTATTATAGATTTGTGTGTGTGAAAAACTGGTCTATTTATAGCTATTAATTATGTTATTTATTGTTATTATGATTATTATTATTATTATTATTATTATTAATGTATTTAATTTTATTAATTTTATTTTTTTCCATGTTTGCAATTTAGGTTCAATTCATTAAAGGTGCACTGTGTAACCTTTCTTGTGTAGGGTCCACCACCTGCTTGTCTCCATGGAAATTATATTGGTTTGTCTAGAATATCCCGGTATGGCATTAAACGCATCAATAACATGGGTTTTTATTGACCTAAAACATGCATTCTTACTGCGAATGGGCTCGCCTCTCCACTGACCTGATATGTAACTTGGCCTTTTGGCGTCACCTGCTGTCTCCAGAGAGATAAATAAGTGTAAGGCCATACTTTGGAACATTCCAGACAAAGCAATAACGTCCATGGAGAAACGCAGGTGACATACTCTCCACCAGAAAAGTTACACAGTGCACCTTTAAGGTAAACAGGTTTCTAATTATTTCTGCATGGCCCACACCACTGGAAATAATCCTGCGTTATTAACCCAGAGATCAAAATGCTCTGTTCCACCTTGTGATGTCACGTAGTGGTAGTTTTCAGTTACTTTTTTGACTTTAGTTCATTAGAAATCGGCAATTCCAGAGCTGAAATCATCCAAATGATTCTAGTGAAGGTGTGTGGAGTTTAAGAACACAGTGGAGCACTTCCTGTATCACCACATGACATCATAAGGTGAAACAGAGAAACAAAACACAACTCCAGGTCTGTTTGTGATGAGGAAACAACATTATAATAAATCAGAAAATAGTGCAATATGGGCCCTTTAACACAATATAATAATATAAACTATGAATAAAAGGATTTGGTTTGTGAAAAATCAGTAAGTTATAAATAAATCTTGAACAATGAAACTACAATTCCTCATATTGATAATTATAAGAAGTTATTGAGTGAATGTTGTTTACGTCCTTTATTGAATTAGCCGGATGTTTATCAGGTTATATTTGGTTCTGACCTGGAATACAGTGATGCCAAACAATTATAATGTTATGAAGAATTTCCATTTAACAGCATGGAGCCTGTACAAATGAATCAATAACTCATTTCAAAGTTTACTTTTATAGAGAACATAATACTGCTAATTATATCAAGATAGAAAGAAAGATTAGTGCAAAAACATATTGGCATGTATTTCGTTATTATAAACCACTAGATTATGAAAAAATGGTCATGGAATTTGTTTGTAATTTTCAACTTTCTTGTATTTCAAATAACTTTTCTGATTTTTTTTTTTTTTTTTTTTTTTTTTAAACAATACTTTTCCCCCCTTTATATCGCAACCAGTACTGCTGAACCAGAACTATACCAGGACTAAACCAGGACTATACCAGGACTAATCCAAGACTAAACCAGGACTAAACCAGGACTATACCAGGACTAATCCAAGACTAAACAGAACTATACCAGGACTAATCAAAGACTAAACAGAACTATACCAGGACTAATCCAAGACTAAACAGAACTATACCAGGACTAATCGAAGACTAAACAGGACTAAACCAGGACTATACCAGGACTGTACCAGGACTAAACCAGGACTATACCAGGACTATACCAGGACTAATCCAAGACTAAACAGAACTATACCAGGACTAATCAAAGACTAAACAGAACTATACCAGGACTAATCCAAGACTAAACAGAACTATACCAGGACTAATCGAAGACTAAACAGGACTATACCAGGACTATACCAGGACTGTACCAGGACTAAACCAGGACTATACCAGGACTATACCAGGACTAATCCAAGACTAAACCAGGACTAAACCAGGACTATACCAGGACTAATCCAAGACTAAACAGAACTATACCAGGACTAAACCAGGACTAATTCAAGACTAAACAGGACTATACCAGGACTAATCGAAGACTAAACAGCACTATACCAGGACTAATCGAAGACTAAACCAGGACTAAACCAGGACTATACCAGGACTAAACCAGGACTATTCCAGGGCTAAACCAGACTAAACATGACTATACCAGGACTAATCCAAGACTAAAGAGGACTATACCAGGACTATACCAGGACTAAACCAGGATTAAACTAACACTAAACCAAGACTAAATCAGGACTAAATCAAAACTGAACCTGGACTAAATCAGGACTAAACCAAGACTGAACTGGGACTAAACCAGGACTATACCAGGACTAAACCAGGACTCAAAGAGGATCAAACCAGGTCTACCACATGCATAAATTTTCACAAAAACAAAAAAAAAATAATAATTGAGAACACGGTGAGGGCCAGTCTGTCAGCGCGTGGCCACCTGGAGCTGTTTACAGTGGTGCTCTGGGTTAAAATGCTAATCACACTGTTTGTTGTTGTTTCTCCACTTCTAATCACTTCCACATTTGGGCTTTTATTCTCTTAGACATTATAAAATGGATCGTATTGGAAGACAGGCTAATTTGCTCTATTTGTGATGTGAAGTGTCTTGCTCAGAAGCACAATATTAGTATATGTGACGAAGTAGCCACGTCAAAGTCCGCGCTAACCTAAGTTCGCCCAAACAAACCCACGCTAGCCTGGTTTTTCATTCTGCTCTGTTTTCCACTCCGTGTCCCGCTCCCCATCCATCCGCTCCGTCCTCCACGACATTTACCGTCCGTCCACCACCACAGTCATCTCGGGTGCACACGAGTCCACTGTTAAATCATCCATGTCCATAATTCTGTTTTCCAACAAACTCCAAACCAGTGACAACAATGACGACATAGTGACGTGCTCGCAAAATATCATTTCCTGCACTAAATTATCCATATTATTTTTCCTGGTTCTGCTACAGGCGCAGAGACATGGCCATGTTGCATAGTGTATTTTTGTGTATTTTCCTATATTTTTGTTATTGTTAATCCAGGTTTTAGCGTTGAAAACCAACATTTTTGTGTTAATTGTCTTGGGGGAGGAGCCTTGGTGGATAAAAGGTGGATAACTCTCCCTCCCTCAGTCAGTCTGGGCCAGGACTTGTACACGGAAGGTAACGACCTATAGAGTTTATGACTTATGAAGTATATTTCTGCTGTTGTGTGTACATGTTGTAAATACTTTTCCCCGTCACATTATAGTATATAGTATTGCTTCAGAATGTCATTTTAAAGAAGACATACAGAGCTTGTGCCTGCATAGTACCGTATATAGTTATAATATACAACATGATGGACATTTTTAATCACAATATTTATCTAAAATGAAAAAAGAATGAAATAAGCCTGCTGAAAGTGTGTACGTCACAGTGGCCGTGTACCAGTGGAGGTGAAAATGGGTTCTACTCACGCTTACGTCACAAAACCAGAAGACGTTTGGAAACATGTGGATGACAACTTCCTTTAGGTTCTGTTGGTGATAGAAACTCTGACAAAATCTGGGTCTTCATCTAGATGTCATTGTATTCTTTCTTTTTTTTGTTCCCTTTTATAAATTGCCTGTTAATTTGTGTATTTGTCTATCTTCATAAAGAAAAAAGAAAAAAAAGATGTAATTGTAGCGTTCTGTTGTGTTCGGCAGATCAACAGTTCCAACCAGCTGCCTGTAAGTGACATCGAAGACGCGATTAGAGTCCCGTCCCCCATGAAAAGCTTTGGCAGGTTGTGAAGACGCTGCTGCTGAATCCACGGTTTTATCACTACACCGGAAGTCGTCATCCGCGTGTTTCCAACCGTCTTCCGGTAAGCGTGAATACATTTTTGTTTTAACTCCCTCTACATGATCCTGGGTTTTTTATTTCACGATTTTGTCCATAAATCAAGAGATGAACATTAATAACAGACAAATCCGGTGTTTTGTTTCCCTGAGGTCGGCTCTCGCTAGCGTTAGCAACAGGTTTGACTGACAACTATTGTTGCTAAGCACCCGCCTCCTGCCATTGCCTTATCTATAACTTTACCCGATGTGACACTGGTTTTCTGGATGCACATGCCCAGATACTTAGGCGCAAGTGTGGAAGTTGCCGTAGTAACCGTTCTTAGGACAAACTTCATTTTTCAGATATTTCCGATCAAATTTACTCTTTAAAGGTGCATTGTGTAACTTTTCGAGTGGAGGGTGCGTCAAATGCTTGTCTCCATGGAGATGTTATTGCTTTGCCTGTTTTTTTTTTTTTTTTAGGTATTTTTGAGCAATAATAAAACCACCTGTAACCTGAATAAATGTAAAGTAGAGCTGTTTAATGTCATACTGTGGAACATTCCAGGCAGAGCAATGACGTATCCATAGAAACCAGATGGTGACGGACCCCCAGCCAAAAAGTTACACAGTGCACCTTTAATTTAAACTATTAATAAACATCAGAAACAGAGCAGAGCAGAGTTAAGTCTGATTTCAGAGGTTGAATGGCTAACATGGCTATCATTTTTATGGTCAAATGTGATTGTTTTTTGTTTCTATTTCTAAGAATAAACTCCGTAGAAGTGCCGAATTTTGATAAAAACATATTCAATGTTAGCAATACATGTGGCTACAGCAGAGAAGCCATAATAAACAAATTTAAAAGAGTTTAACAAGTTAATTTAAAAAGATGCGACATCGGGGCAATGACACCCGTCTGCCATTCGGTGTTTAGCGAGTTTTTTCACCCAGACGCCAGAGTCACGTGAGCCGAATGTAGTGAGCCGTTTGTCCGAATCTCTCTGTGAATGAGTGAAGTGTAGAGGGCGCTAAAGAGTGCTAAAGAGTGCTAAAGAGTGCGGGCCTGTGTAGTGAGGGGTTAGGGACTAAGGTGGACATTCGGACGTGTACCTTCAACAACCTCACTCCCGATTGGCTCTTTGTTTGCTCACTCGGATTACCAAATATGGAAGTTGGCTCTAAATTAGCCAAATGAGGTTAACAGTTCCATATTTGGTAATCCGAGTGAGCAAACAAAGAGCCAATCGGGAGTGAGGTTGTTGAAAGTACATGTCCGAATCTCTCTGTGAATGCGTGCTCTGTAGAGGGCGCTAAAGAGTGCGGGACTATGTAAGGAATAAGGGGTTAGGGACTAGGGTGGACATTCGGACGTGCACCTTCAACAACCTCACTCCCGATTGGCTCTTTGTTTGCTCACTTGGATTACCAAATATGGAAGTTGGCTTTAAATTAGCCGCTATAACTGTTAACCTCATTTGGCTCCATGGAGATGTATAGAGCTGAACACGAAACAGAGTCTATGGGGCTAAACACAAACAAACATCAGCATCTCGGGACAAACGAGAAAACAAACAAAGAATTCATTTACATGCATTAATTTTAAGTATAGAAACGAGTGCCAGTTTCCTTATAACACTAAAAAATGCTATTTATCTCACACGCACTCATATAAAAAATACAATGGCCCAAGTTCATTGTTAAGAGGTTACATCTTGATCTTGCTGCATGTCTTTCAGATGTTTTTATTTATAAACTCCCAGCTCCCTTGAAAGCGTCGCAAGTTCAGCCTTAAGCGCGTAATTCCCTTTTAATTAATGTATTTATTCAAGAGTGAGCGCTAGCTTTGGTGCCCTCTCTCTCTTTCCAACTGGCCTCTCTAAAGATGTTGTGCACTTAATAGCTCCGACGCACTGTTTTCTTTTTCTTCTATTTATTTTATTTTTTCAAAAAGGATCGGCTGACAATCTGTTTTGTATTGTGCGGGGATGTCGCGAGCATGTGGTCCCAGATATAAGAGAGAGATGAATAAAGAGTGTGAGTGTGCAGAAACTGTGCAAAACTTAAGCTAATGGAACATCTGATTAAACAAAAATAAGATTGCTGTTTTATTCTATGACTGTTTTTTTTTTTTTTTTTACAGCGACTTTTTTTTTTTTTTTTTTTACACTGGGAGTTGTGTAATTTTTCCACATTCTCTTTCTGAAGAAAAACAAAACAAAACAAAACAAAAAAAGTCGTCCAAAGTCATTCCTCCCTTACCTTATGCATTCAGAGGAGATTTCCAGAGACCAAGGTGACGTTTGGCTGTCAGGGGAAAGCTAACAACAACTAGCATGCTACCTGCGCACTTTCAGACCTCAAGAGCTGCTTTTACAATCTATCTGTATACTGGGGCAAGACAGATTTTGCTTAAATGCACGGGGAAAGTTGGGTTTGAACAAGTGGTTCCTTTCTAGCAAGCCATTTTATAGTACTGAGGCTCGTTTGAACGCTTCCTTAAAAGGGGCACTGTGTAACTTTTCTAGAGGAGGATCCGCCATTTGCTTGTCTCCATGGCGATGTTGTTGCTTTGTCTGGAATGTCCCGGTGTCGCATTAAATGTATCCATCTTGCATTTACTCAATAACATGAGTTTTTATTAACGTAAAACTTCCATTCTTACTGGAGTGTGAGTGGGCTTGCCTCTCCACAGATCTGACATGTAACTCGGCGAAATGGTGTCTCCAGCTGTCTTCATAGAGGTAAATAATGCCATACTGTGGAACATTCCAGGCAGTATCTCCATTGAGAGAAGCTGACGACAGACTCTCCAACAAAGATTACACTGTGCACCTTTAACTCATTAGTTTTTATGCGTTTTTAGACTGATTCACCTTATTAACCCTGATCCAACACAAAAAAAAAAAAAAAACAGCACAGAAACAGAGCAGGCAACACACGTGAGAGCTTTGTGCACAAAAAAAAAAAAAAAAAAAAAAAAAATCATATTAACTTGGATAATAACTGGATATAATTTGGATCATGCATCATTTCAAAGGGTAAACACACTCCCACTCTGTTTGAACCATTTTGTAGCCTTGGTCATTTCTCTCTGGGATTAGTTTGTTGTTAATGGTGCACTGTGTAACTTTTTGGTTTGGGGTCCGTCACCTGCTTGTTTCTATGGCTATATCATTGCTCTGCCTGGAATGTTCCACAGTACAACATTAAACAGCTCTACCTTACTTTAATTACATTACAGGCGGTTTTATAGCTCAAAAATACTTAGAAAAACAGGCATTCTGACTGTGAGCGGGGTCACCTCTCTACAGATCTGACCTGTAACTTGGTCTGGTTTGGTCTCCATGAAGATAGAAAAGTTTAATACCATACTATGGAACCTTCCAGACAGGGCAATAACATCTCCATGGGGAAAAGCATTTGACAATCTCTGAAAAATCTCAAATATTTGGTTCGTCCTAAGTCCTTGCCAGCCTTTTGAATGGCTTTTTGAAGCGAACCGATGCAAAAGATTCGAATCCCATGATCAAGTTTGCTGTAGTAGTCAAAGCAGTTGAAAGAAATATATACTTTTTAGTTCCATGCAATCCTCATTCAAAGCATTTAAAGCTGTTTCACTCTTTAGACTTGTAATTTATAAATTAATTTTAACAAGCTCACCTTACTGTGTCAAAAATGTCTCTTTCAATATAAAAACCTTGTATCCAACCATCCAAATGTTGAGTTAAATGAGAAAATAATTATGATAAAACATAGCAGTAAAGAGACAGTGGCTTTTGGTGGGGATCTCAAATGAAGCATGAAGTGTGTGAAACAATAAGCTGACATAGTTATCTTTGCGTTCCCATTGTAAAGCACTGCTACTGTATTTTCTGGGAAATGTGACAAATGTATTTTTTGGAGATGTGCAGTGTCGGGGGAGGGCGGGTGCAGTTAATGGAGACGCACAGGAGGGGGCAGCAGAAACAGAAAGTTGTCAAAGTTCTGCACGCTGTGAGGAAGAACAACAACTTTGTCTGAAACGGTTGACTCAAAATTAAATGTACGCTTGATGTTTTCAGAAATGTTCGTATTGTTTCTGTTGTGGTCTAGTAGTTGGGTCACAACGGGAGTGTCTCAGGTTTGATTCCCAGACCTTTTGTGGCCTTTACACACTCTGATCAGTGAGAGATAAAGTCATTTTAGCAATTTAGAGTAACTCAAATCTCAGAAGCTAAGCACTGGGAATATCAGGTGCCACAGTAAGAATCCAGCAGCAAAAATTTATGTCGTGTCCTTAGGCAAGACACTTCACCCACATTACCTAGTATGAATGTGGTGTGTGTGTAGGGATGTAACGATATCCAAATCTCTCAGTACGATATCATCACCATATGCATCTCACGGTACAATATTTATTGCAATGTTTTGTGGAGGCTAAAAAACTGTGAATACGCCACTTTTTCTTTTTAAATGCCTTCACAAGACTTTGGTTCAGTTATCATCCAAAGACCGAACATTCAAACAAAAATGGTTATTAACAGTTATTAAGCAAAGAGATGTAGCAAAAGGAGAAATTCATTTTGTCAGCTGGACAAAAGTTTATTTGGTGGAATACATTTCGCAGCTCATTGCAAGCTGCTTCTTCACTTCTGGTCAGACGCTGGTGGACACTGCTTTATATCTGCCTGAAGGGGGCACTAACTACAATGAAATTACTCTGAGACTACCACACCTATTTGTTTACAGTTTCTGTTAGTTAGGTGGGTCTATTCAATATGCAGTGGGAGTGGAGTGTGGGGTGATGTTAGCAGAACCATTCAGGGCCATAATGGTGTTTTCACACCTCTGGACTATTGTTTTCTTTGTTTTGATTTAGGTTTGAGGATAGAGTTATAAATGGAAAACAAATAATGTCTGAGACCTCCATTTCTGTTCAAGGGAGGATTCTCTTTCTTGACAAAAATAGCTTCTTTAACTCCCCTCTCAAACCAGTTCTTTTCTCTGGCCAGGATCTGGACCTCACTGTCCTCAAAGGAGTGGCCCGTGGCTTTTAGGTGGAGATGTACGGCAGACTGAGGTCCTTTTAGGTGGAGATGTACGACAGACTGAGGTCCTTTTAGGTGGAGATGTACGGCAGACTAAGGTCCCGTGTTGCTCTCTCGCCTGTGTTGGTACATCCTCTTGTGAAGTGGCTGTTTCGCCAGTGTAGCGCCCCCTGCAGTCTTCACTACACTGAATGGAGTAGACCACATTGCTTTGTTTGCAAGACAGACTTGTAATTCGATATATTGTAATGGACCACGGTATTATTGTGAGACTTTTGACGATATGGTATTACGATATTTCGGTTATTGTTACATCCCTATGTGGGTGTGAGTGAATGTGGCTGCCTCACTTTCATCAGTTTGTCCCAGGGCAGCTGTGGCGACACTAGTACTTTACTAGCACAAGTATGGAGTGAAAGACGAATGCTCTTTAAAGCACTTTGGGTGTCTTGAAAGGCACTATATAATACTAATTTATTACTTACTAATTTAATCATTTTGGCGTCACCAGTCCCAGATTACGGGACAGATCTGTGGACAGTCCAACCCGCTTCCAGAATTCATATTTTCAAGATACAGAAGATATATTTTTAGCATTCCAAACACATATAGCTGAATGAATGCAATAAGTTTAATGCCATTCTAGTCTTAATATTTATTTTTTTGTTTCGCTTTCAGTAAAAATCAATAACATATGCACACGTTGTAATAAATTTCTAAAAACAATAGCTATTATATACGAATAGTAAAAATACACCATAAAAAAATAAAATAAAAAAGTGCTGTGGATCAGGTCCTCTACAACTACAACTGTGAAAAAACACATGCATAAGAATGTCTCCCTCCCACACACACACACACACACACACACACACACACACACACACACACACACACACACACAGTATTGGACCCCGAGGCAAAAGGATGAAATTAAGCAGGAACTGACAATGAGTACAGTTAGAATGGCAATTATGTGTCTGACTCCAGCTGCGCGTCTCTCCGTCTCTGTCAGATCGGAAACAGCGAGGAGCCATTTTTGTTTCTCTGTGTGGAAATACAACGCTGTGTCTTCAGGCAACAAGTCAATCCAAATGATCTGGACTTGATACTGTACGAGAAATAACAAGGAAATACTCACATTATTCTCATGTTGTATTTTTATCTTAAAGTTTTGAAGATGGAAATTTACATGACTGCTCCAAGGTGAAAGAAATGACTGTTTATGACTTGTTCGCTCGTGTTCCCATTTGCAACACACATGTACACGTACACACACACACACACACACACACACGCACACGCACGCCCGCACACACACATTACATCACAATAGGGGCTAGACAAAAATATACAAAAACTAAAATGAGAAATAAACCTTACCTGGCCAGCTACACGTGTGCGTTTGGGTGTGTGGGTCTGTCTTTACAATTTCATTTGACAAACAGCTTAAAGGTGCATTGCGCAACTTTTCCGGTGGAGAATTCGTCACCTGCTTGTCTCCATGGAGATGTTATTGCTTTGCGTCGAACGTTCCACGGTATTGGCATTAAACACATCTATTTAGCATTTATTCATTACGGGTGTTTGTATTGCTCAAAAATACAATAATTCTCTCTGTCAGTAAGGTTGCCTCTCCACAGACCTGACCTGTAATGTAAGCCTGCAGTTGTCTTCTTTTGAGATAGATAAGCTTAATCTCTAGCGTGAAACAAAGCAATAATAGCTCCATGGAGACAAGCAGCACAATGTACATTTAATCAATCAGAGAACTCTAACCCTAAAAAAAATGAAATAAAATAAAATAAAATAAATAAATAAATAAATAATCTGCAGTCATTAAAGTTTTATGTATCTCAGGTAAAAAAAAATTAAAATAAAAAATAAAAATAACAAATCAAATAATATCCATCCAAGCTCTTTTCAACAACTAGCATGCAAAAAAACTTTATAATTAGAAGGAAGATCTGCTTATACAATATATCTGTAACATTTTGCTCAAATACATGGGAAAAAATCCAATACAGACCCTTTAATCACTAACCCAAACATTGGAAATTCAACTCTCACTACTGGCATTTCATAGTTTTGCCGTGTCCTTGGGCAAGACACTTTACCTTCACTGCATTTAGGCCACATACTAAGCTCAAAACAGTGAATACAGTGAATATCGTTAAGACTAATATTGCGTAAACCAGCCCTTGATCTTTCTACTGTAAAGATGGTCTCACGCGTATTCATTTGTTCCTTGTATTTCTGGTGCTTGCCCACAGCGCTCACAGCTAAATAATGATAAACTCTATTTATATAGCTCGCTTTTTCTAACAAGATTACAAAGTGCTCGGGAGATAAAGGAACAAAAGGCGCACAGATAAAAACAAGTGAGATAAAGCCAAGCCCAAATACTGAGGCGCCAGATAACACACCCATAAAACAATGTGGCTCATAAAGGGCAGGGGCAGAGGCAGGGGTAGAAGCAGAGACAGGGGCAGAGGCAGGGGTAGAAGCAGGGGCAGAAGTAGAGGCATGGGCAGAGGTTTACATGTGGGAGAGACAGGGGCAGAGACGGGGAGAGACAGGACTAGAGACTTGGTAGAGGCAGGGACAAGGGCAGAGGCAGGACCAGAGACGGGCAGGGGCAGGTGCAAAGACAGGGGTAGAGACAGGAGCAGAGACAGAGGCAGGGGCAGAGACAGGGGAAGACAGGGGTAGAGACAGCACTAGAGATTTGGTAGAGGCAGGAACAAGGGCAGAGACAGGACCAGAGACGGGCAGGGGCAGAAACAGGAGCAGAGACAATCGCAGAGACAGAGAAAGACACAGGGGCAGGGGCAGAGACAGGGGAAGACAGGGGGAGAGACAGGACTAGAGACTTGGTAGAGGCAGGAACAAGGGCAGCGCAGGACCAGAGACGGGCAGAGGCAGGTGCAAAGACAGGGGTAGAGACAGGAGCAGAGACAGGGACAGAGACAATCGCAGAGACGGGGGGACAGACGGGGTAGAGACAGGGCCAAAGACAGTTGCAGACCGGAGCAAACAGGGCCACGTCAAAGATTCCTGCAGATTCAGCTCGTAAACTGAACACTGTCCTGAAATGTGATAGTCGTGTCCTAGTTTTGTCAAATAATGTGATTCATAAGCAAAAAAAACAACAAAAAAAGCATAAAACAAAACAGGAAGTAGGTTACCAGAGTCGTGCCTTATATATTGGAGGGTCTATACAAAATGTGGTCATGGGGTCCTCTTATTTGATCACCACAATAATGATTTTATCGTTAACAGCCATGCACCACTTCTCCCATTGTCTGATGCTGAACAGACAAACCACTGTCCGGAAAAGGCAGTTGTTTACACATAGTTCTCATCCAGCAGCCTTCTCTGATTGGACAAAACCAGGTGCCACGGTGAGGCAACAGTGGCGAGTGCACAGGACACTTTGCCCAGATGCTCACACAGTATGAATGAGGCATGTGAGGGTTTAGTTGCAGTGCAGATTGGCAGCCGTACTCCATCCGTCTACCTCAGGGTCCTGTGCATTTGACCCATCCTTCAATACTGCTGGGTTACACCTGTCAGGAGCAGTGGGACCCATCTCCAGATCTTGAGCTAGTCTCAGCTGGAGGATTTGACCTATATTGTGCATGTTTTGGGTTGATGGGGGGAACCGAAGTGTCCAGAGGAAACTCATCCAGACACAGGGAAAACATACAAACTCCTCAAAGAAATTCCCAGGAGTCGAACACGGAATGAAATGGAAAAAAATGAGAAGTAAACCAGAACTAAAGCTTACGTGGCCGGCTACACGTGTGCGTTTGGGTCTGTGGGTCTGTCTCCACAATTTCATTTGATTGACAGGCAGATTAAAGGTGCATTACGCAACTTTTCCGGTGGAGGATCCTTCACCTGCTTTTTTCCATGGAGATGTTATTGCTTTGCCTGGAATGTTCTATGGTATGACATTAAACACATGTATTTAGCATTTATTCATTATGGGTGTTTCTATTGCTCAAAAATACAGTAATTCTCTCTGTGAACAGGGTTGCATCTCCACAGATCTGACCTGTAATGTAGCCTATAGTTGTCTCCTTTAAGATAGAATACACATAACCGATACACAATGCACCTTTGACCAATCAGAGAACTCAAACTACGAACTCCTCAAAGAAATTCCCAGGAGTCGAACATGGAACCCTCTTGCTGTGAGGTGAAATTGCCTTCTATCTATGTTATTAGGTTCTTTTTTCAGACCAAGAGTTTGTTTTCATACCTGACAGTTTCGACTGCTCCCTGCGGTCTTCCTCAGAGTCACGTGATGTTGCTGTGTCGTGTCCGTTCAGCTGATTTATTCAGATATTGGCGCTGTCTTCCTACAGGTGGAGGCAGGCCGACAGCGCCATCTGCAGTCCGACTTCCTCAGGACGGTATCTCAGGTGTGTGAGAGTAAAAAAGCCCCCTCGTCCCGGTTTATCGTCCCGTGGGCGTGTTTCCGTATTTCGATTACCTCTTTAATCCAACTACGATGTTTGTTTTCCCCTGTCTCAAAGACGTTTGCTCCGTCCCAGTCCATAATGTGTTTTTTTTTCTTTTACAGTGGTCAGAAATGGCGAATTTGAGTTGTTCCTGTTCTTTGTGTTTCGAGACGAAGGGGCTGTTTTACTCTCACACACCTGGGATACTGTCCTGAGGAAAAAAGAACTTAATAACATAAATTATAAGAAAACCAAATGAACCTTATTGGACTACTACGCTCAAGACCTTCTATCTGATCATCTAAAACATGAATATTTATGCCCACCCCTGTTATTTTACACACTTAACACTCCACACAACACAAAATCAGGTCTTCATCTTTGTTCCCCTCCTCCTCCTGCAGCTGTTCAGTTCAGACCGTCTCCCCACCACCTCGTCTTCTCTCCGTCTCCTCTTGTTCCACACACGTACGCGGGTCTGGTGCTGCTCTAAATGCGTTCAGTTTCAGATTTCAAAGTGTGATCTCGGCAGACTGATTTCCACTGCGTTTGTTTGTATTTGATAACAGCTCGTCCCTGCAGGCGGCCGGTCCCCAGAGCTGCAGCAGATGTGAAGCACGCCGCACCACGCATCTTTAATATTCTAAATTTGGTGTTTGGTTTTTCGTCCTGTTCTTGGGTGGTCACTGCGATTCATCCACCGCTAATGTGCAATGATTTGGAAATTGATTTGGGGATTTTAAGGCAGATGCCCTTCACATTTTTTTATTTTTATTTTATTTTTTTCACCCAGCATCTTAAATTCTGACCAAGATCTGCAGTAGTTGAAGGACGGGTCAAATTAATCCACAGAGTTTCAAAATTAAGAGAAATAAGGAGCATTACCATAATAATTAATAAGGGTGGGACGAGATACAATTTCTACAAGACGAAATGAGACACGAGACAAGAATTTGACGTTATTTACTATAAATAAATTGTGCAATCAAGTTCCTACTTTTTTATTTTAACTCTCACCGTTTTTTATTTGACTTTATTTAATATTCTTCCTGTAGCACTGCTTTTTGTGTCTACAGCTTCTCAAAAAATGTATCTCGCCAGTACTTAGCTCCATTTTTTTATCCAATCCAAACATAAAAACATGTAAAAAAAAAAAAATATATATATATATATATATATATATATATATATATATATATATATATATATATATATATATCTCATGAGATTATTTTCAGCAGTCTTGTTTCAATAACAAAATATTATATTTTGAATATGTTACAAAATGTTGCATGTGACAAGAACCTAAAACCTATAAATGAATAAAGTTGCTTGTTGGTTAAATGTTATGAAATTATACAAGATGATATCCAAATAAAAATTCTTTTTAGACTTAGACAAACTTTATTGGAAATTATTTGGACACAGCAGCTCACACATCACAATATATTATAATAATAAAAATGTATAAATGGTAATAAGTTCTAAGTAAGTAGCAAAAAATAGCAAAAGACTGGTGTCGAATAAGGCATAATTATAGAAATATATATGTACAAGTAAAGTAAAAGAGAGAAAATACTATAAATACAGTATATCACAGTTATACAAGAGGTCATAAGGAAAACAGTGCAAGAATGATGATTGACAGGACATAGGGTTATCTGTTACATAAGGGTGAGTTGTTGTACAGTTGTAGGGAGTATTATCTGTCACATAAGGGTGAGTTGTTGTACAGTTGTAGAGAGTATTATCTGTTACATAAGGGTGTGTTGTTGTACAGTTGTAGGGAGTATTATCTGTCACATTAGGTTGAGTTGTTGTACACTTGTAGGGAGTATTATCTGTCACATAAGGGTGAGCTGTTGTACACTTGTAGGGAGTATTATCTGTCACATAAGGCTGAGTTGTTGTACAGTTGTAGGGAGTATTATAGTATGAATGTAGTCCTGTATCTCTCACTGTTTGAGCGGAGCTGTAGGAGCCTTTTGGAGAGTGAGCTCCTCTGTTCAGTGTGTTTGTTTGTTTGTTTGTTTACACTAACCTTGACACGTTTCACCAAATCTGTCTAAATCAGCAGCAAAACACGTCGCCGTAACACCGTATGATCCTGAAACATGTCAAGGTGTAAACAACACACTGGTCTGTCAAAAAAAGAAGAAGCTTTATTTCAATATAATACAGCTTGTGAATCCTTAAAGGTGCATTGTGTAACTTTTCTGATGGAGGGTCCGTCAAATGCTTTTCTCCATGGAAATGTTAATGCTTTGTGAGGAATGTTTCACAGTGTGGCATTAAACCTTTCTATCTTCATGGAGACCAAATCAGACCAAGTTACAGGTCAGATCTGTGGAGAGGCGACCCCACTCACAGTTAGAACGCCTGTTTTTCTAAGTATTTTTTGAGCTATAAAACCACCTGTAATTGAATAAATGTAAAGTAGAGCTGTTTAAAGTCATACTGTGGAACATTCCAGGCAGAGCAATGATGGACCCTCCACCAGAAAAAAGTTACACAATGGACCTTTAACAAAATACTGCATTATGTAACTGTTATTACTTCGCCTGGAATGTTCCACAGTATGGCATTAACCATTATGGATATTGCATTTATTCAGTTGCAGGTATTTCTTGTAAGACAAATCTCGAAAAAACGTGCATGATTCAATTTTATTTATTTTTTTTTTATTTAATTTTTTTTTTTTCCACCTATCTGAACTCCAGCACCCAAACTACACACGCGTTTATATATTATAGGAAAAGTTTGTAGTCTCCGATGTCCATTTGTTCTTTGTCAGTCTTATTGTTGTATTTATTTATCTCTTTAGTCACTCAGATCATCTTTGTCAAACCCACGATCTCTTGGTTTATTCAGTTTAATTCCTCCCCATCTGAGTCCCATGCCTCGTGCCTGGATCCGGTGCCTTCTCGGGGCTGTGCTGGTCGGATGTGAGGGGGTGGAGACCAGACTCTGAGTGAAGTGCCCCTGGTCAGTGAGTAGGACGGAGCCCATTTCAGAGTGACCCGGGGCCAAAGAGAGAGGAGGACGAAACATTTGACTGACGCCTGTGGAAACACTTAGAAAGGAGGAAATGTAGAAAATAAATATCGAAGGACACATATTATACCAAATTAATATTTTTGAGCTTTCGAATATTGTTCCCTCAGTAAAGGTGTTACTGTTTTGTCTAGAATTTCCCACAGTATGGCATTAAAAGTATTTATGTCTGTCGAGACGAGCCCACAGTTCCTCAATGCCAAGTTACAGGCCAGATCTGTGGAGGGGTGCGCTCGCTGACTATAGGAAAGCATGTTTCTCATAGTATTTTTGAGCTATAAACACAACTGTAATTCAATAAATGCAACATTGGTGAGTTTAATACCATACTGTGAAACCTTTTCGGCAAAGGGAAAATATCTCCATGGAAACAAGCTCAGGGCGGACCCCCCACCAGGAAAGTTACACGGGCACCTTTAAAATACACACCTGGAGTCTTATTTAGCTTCATTCATGCTGGTTTCAGTAATCTGTAAAAATAGTTTTGCCTCTGAGTCTCAGAAAACGATCTGTTTGAAATCTCCCGTGATTGTGATGTCATAGATAAAAGCCCTATGCTCTTTTTAAGTCTATAAATAACCAACAGGCTGCTCATCATAAACATGTCCAGACATGTTCCCCGTTACGTAATTTAATTGTTTTCGCTGATAGATGGCAAGCTGCACCAGATCCAAACTTTTCTCCATTAAGATGTTGATAAAATTAAGATGACCTGATTTTAGTGTCTTAAAAACAAGAAAAACAACTAGTCCAAAGTTATTCCTCATTTCCCTCATGCATTCTGAGCATATAAATGAGTTTATAAAAACTTTTCACAACTTTTCAGAGTGGACTTTTGCTGCATCGACAAAGCTAACAAAAGTTATCATGCTAAAGTGCACTTCCTGAATATCAAACAACGAAAAGCTTTCTAATTAGATGCAAACAGCACGCAGCAGAATATTTTGACGTCAAGAACTGCTTTGAAAATAAATCTGAACTGGAGCAAGAAAAAAACAGATACAGGTTGTGGAGAAGCTGGCCAATGTGGTTTTAAGCAGGAGGCAGACTGAAAATATTCCATTTGACCTAAAGGTTTATTCAAAATTTCACCGTGGTATTGTGGCAAACAAAAAAGTAATACATATTTACAAAAAATAACTTTGCTCAAAATTAGGCATAAGCAACAGAAACTAATGAAACTAAAAACCCACGTGTACCCGGCTTACCTCCAGGTAAGTTGCTTTATATCCAATCCTTATCAGGTTGGATTTAAGGCAACTTCACGTGTTTAACATAATCTATAAACACTGAAACATCCAAATCAAATATACAAAACCCGACAAACAAAAGGAACTGAAACCAATTCTCCCCTCCACATGGTTTGGTCCAAAACCTCCCCCCAGAGGCTTTAAATATGTCCGTCTCAGGACACGTCCTCTTTTGTCTCCACACTTGAGTGTGTTGTGTTAAAGGAACGAAACAAAACTAAATAAAACAAACCCGGGATAGTTATATTTAGTAGTTTAGTTGATTATAGAGAAATTAACAAATATTAAATGAAATTAAGGTGTATACAGGGACAAAGGCCGTCTTTGTCACACAGGGCCTTCACTTTAAAGGTGCATTGTGTAACTTTTCTGGTGGAGGGTCCGTCAAACCTTTTCTCCATGGAGATGTTATCGCTTTGTCTGGAATATTTCTCAGTGTGGTATTAAATGTTTTTATCACCACTGAGACCAAACCAGACTAAGTTACAGGTCAGAACACCTGTTTTTCTAGGTCTTTTTATGCTATAAAAACACCTGTAATTGAATAAATGTAAAGGTAGACCTGTTTAATGTCGTACTGCGGAACATTCCAGGCAGAGCAATGACATATCCATAGAAACAAGCAGGTGACGGACCGCCACCAAAGGTTACACAGCGGTTTCACCTTTGTAATTTATCAGTTGAGCAGAAGATTGGAAAACTGCTCTTTCCAGGTTTTCCTCCAGGCTTTTTCCTGCTCATAAAACCAACAGTACGGAAACAGCCTACTTTATCTGTGTAAGTAGAGCACGGTTACATTCTTCTCGCATGTTTTTTGGTTTTCTTCTGGTAAATTTGACCTCATATCTCCACACTTGACAAATGAGTCTACGCCGGTTGTCATTGGTAACTGGGGCAGACAGCGGACGCTCCAGTTTTTTACGAGGCTTTGACACAATGGAATAAAACATGGATGAAAACGTGGACACTGCATCACGTTGCATCACATTAATTATAAAAAAAAGTGGCGTGAGCGTGCCGTACGGTGCCAGGGGAATAGACTGGCTGAATGAAGATGCAGCGTTGATTTTGAAATCTCTGGGTTAATTATTTAGTATTATTATTTATTAAGTTTTCTTATTATAGTCTTTGTTGTTGGAATATAATGTGACGTGTGAGCTACTGTGTCCAAGTCATTTCCCTTGTGGATCAATAAAGTCTGTCTAAGTCTAAGTCTAGTTCGTTAATTGACAATCGTGATGATTAAAGTCACTGCGATTGTAAGAAAAAATGGAAATGTGTCGAATTTAGAAGCGAAAATAAAAAGACAAAAAGTGATTTCAATGCGATTTGTATCCCCAAAAAAGTAAAGCAAGATTCAGAAAGATAAATTTTCTTTCTTTCTTTTTTTTTTTTTTTTCTTTTTTTGTTTGTGTAGTTCAGCAAATTGTGTCTTGTCCCAGTACAGATGTACAGTATAAGCAGCATGTCCACCGCGTGCTTTCTGAATCGAATCATAAAGCGTTCTATTGTCTTAGGAATCAGGAAGTGTGCAGTTAGCATGCTAGTTGTTGTCATTAGCATGACCGTGACGGCAAAACTCCACCGACTATTCTAGTTAGCTCATTTAGAGTAGCGAGATGAAAGGAAATCAAATCGAAATGGCAAATTTGAACGGACGCAATTAGGAAATCTTGCAATCATAAAATAAACTATAACATTAAACAAAACACAATAATAAACACAAAAACATAACTAACTAAAACAAACATAACTACAACTAAGCCCCCCACCCCTAATGCACCCCTTCCCCCCAAACACACACACAAATATAAGTAAATAAGACTAAAAGTAATCTGGTAGTGCAGCAGAACCGTACTCCAGGCCCCCATGTATTTATATTTTGGAACATTTTTAATAAACACTTTTAGGCTATATTTAAACATCTATACTTCACCATCATCATTTTTTTCATCATCTTTTACTTTTTACTACAACCTTAAAGCATATTTTTAAGGTTGGTATTTTCTTTTTCTTCCCTGCTTTCTTTCCTTTCCTTTTTCATTGATTTTATTTATTTATTTATTTTATTATTTTTTATTATGAATTATCTTCTTTTTTAATATAAATTCAAATGTCTGAAATTTTGCAATTTGATTTTTTTTATTTTATTTTTTTTTCCCCAAATTCTCCAGCCCTACTCATATGTATACTTTTTTTTTTTTTCTTAAGGTGACCCAGTGTAAAACATAATTACAAATAATAATAATAATAATTTTATATATATATATATATATATATATATATATATATATATATATATATATATATATAACTTAACTTTATCCAAACATGTTGTCATGCCCATATATATAGTTTGCTTTCTCAAAATATTTTATTTAACCTATAATTTCTTGACCCCCTTTTTATTCTTTTGATCAGGCATAATTTTTATATCTTTCCTTCTTTTTTATTATCATATTCATTTAACACATTTATTCTTATTGGTTTAAATTCATTATTTAACATTACATTTGTTATCGTATTACTTTAGTCTCATATGTATACTGCTCAGATAAATGTACTTCACCTGAATGAATCAATAATTATGAATAAAAACAGAATTGTATGTGATATTTCTTCTTGCAGTAATGGCGACAGTAACATCAGACAGTGAGAGTCTCCGCTCTATAGGAGACACATGTGGGACAGTGGCTCCCCAGGGACCCCTCTGATCGGCCCCTATACCGCCACGGAGGTTCGGAGGCGGAGCGCGGTATCGACCACCACAAATTGACCTGAGAGCCGTGTGGCCGGTCCCTGGGGTGGCACCATTAGCTGCTCAAACTTTCCCATGATCCCGAGCGAGAGGGGGGAGGTGAGTCCCAGTAGAAATCTGTCAAACTGCAGTAGACCTGACCCCAGAAAGTACTGGACGGATTAACTGTGAACTCATAACTCAACTAAAGCTGTCGTATTAGCTCTAACAAGTACTACTACTACTACTAGTAGTAGTAGTAGTAGTAGTAGTAGTAGTAGCAGTAGTAGTAGTAGTAGTAGTAGTAGTAATAGTATTTATTTATTTATTTATTTATGTATTTATTTTGCACATTTATCAATAAAAAATCAGGTGTCAGAGGCACAAACACCAAATGCCTGAGCCTCCACTTCATGAACTCACCTTCAAACTGAACATTACAACTGTGTGTTACTCAAACGTCTCATTTACAAACTTTAGATTAAAAACATTTGATTCAAACATGGATCAAAACACAATCAAACATCCACAGATGAACGATTATGAAATATCAAACATTTCCTCAAACTCTTTTTAAACAATGTTTCTGATCTGCTTCACTAACCAGACGTGAAAACTTCCTCCAGAATTTACCGCCTCTGTATTGAAACCAAACTGAGATCTTAATGTGACGCATTTTAGAACATGAAAATTATGATTTTGACAAGTTTTGTATCTATGAATCTCTGCACTGGTTTTAAAGTAAAATGTGAACTGTTTAGGGATCGTACTTGTATTATAAAATTTGATAAATATTTATATCATAATTATAAAGAATGTTAAGTGTGAATAAATTAGCAGACGATGTTAGTGGGATGGAATGAGTTACAAGTCGAACAAAAAATTTTTGCACCAATAATATTTTTAGGTTTTGTTTTGTTGAGTAGTTTAGAAAGTGCTTGCCCAGACGATATTATAATATCACAGATAAATTAAACTCTAGTATAATGTAAGTTTAGATTTTGAGTCCAGAATTTTACAAACTTTTCTTATAATACCAAGAGATTTATTAATTTTTCTGGTCACCCCATCAGCATCTTTCCCGTTTTGATTATCATCGACAATGATGCCCAAAAATTTGGTGGACATGAGTTATTTAATTTGAATCAATTTTGATTTTAGGGTTAATTGGAAATGATTTTCTTTTTCTTTCTTTTTTTTTTTTTTAATATTAGGAGATCATTTGTTCATCTTGAACCATTTGTCATAAGCAGATAAATGCATCATTGGTTTGGTTTATTAGAACACTAAAGTTTGAATTGGATATGAATAAAGTCGTATCATCAGCAAACATTATTGGGGTAGGATCTTGAGTTATATAACATAAGTTGTTTATGTACATTAAAAATAATAAAGGACCTAATATGGACCCCTGAGGGAATCCACACTGTAAATCAGCTCCATCAGAAATGCAAACATTGATAGAAACAAACTGGGATCGATTACAAATATAATTCTGTAGCCACTTAAAAACTGTTTTATGGAAACCATATTTATATAATTTTGCAAGTAAAATTGTATGATTGACTTTGTCAAAAGCTTTTGACAGTAAACTGATTGTTGTCTAATGCCGACGTTATTTCATCTAATAATTGAACTAAAGCCACGTACAGTAAGTGCTGTGATTTTTACAGAAGCCGTATTGATACTTGATAAAGAATTGAATGAGAAAATAACCTTTTATAACCTTTTAAACCTTTTATAAAGAACTTTTTCTAATACTTTTGAAAAGCAAGGTAAAACAGATACAGGTCTATAGTTATTGAAACAGACTCTATCCTCTGCTTAAGGCAATGACCTTAGCTATTTGAGATCCTCCTCCACCTGTGTTTAAAGACAGTGAGATAAAGTCACTAAGTGGCTTCAAAATGTAATGTTTGATTTGCTTCACAAGCAATACAGAAACGCCATCATGTCCAGCAGAGGATGGTTTTAATTCATCAGTGATTTTACTTATTTCATTGATATCGGGGGCTAAAAAAACATAATTTGAGGTTAGCTGGATTGAAGGTATTCCAATGGCTCTGCATAAGAGGCAAAAACTGTGTTACATTTCTGTACTATCTCAGCAAAAGTTTTATACGTAGTGGCACCATCCTGAAGACTGAAAGTATACTGTACTGGTGTTTGTGGATGTAACGTCCTTTTGTAGTAATTGGCTGATAACTTTTCAAGTAACTTTAATATTTTTTGAGGTCTTGTTTATTTGGCCAAAGTAATACTTAGACTATACTGAATGGACATAGTTACAGTCTTTGGTGCAGTTTCTGTATTTTTTTTATAAGTATGAAAAGTAAGAGGGGTTGGATTGGATACAGACTTTTTATAAAGTTTGTTTTTCTTGCTAAACATTCTCAACAAATCCAGTGTAAACCAATGATTGTCTTTGGCTTTGATAGTAGTAGTATTAGTAGTAGTAGTAGTAGTAGTAGTAGTAGTAGCAACAGTAGTAGTAGTAGTAGTAGGAAAATTGCCTGTATAAATTTTAACTTTTTACTATTGTGAAAAATAAAATTAATCAATGAAGGCAAATGGTCAGTTGATTAAAATGGGAAACTTGTTCAGTATTTGTGTATTTAGAGGGAGAGACAAACGAAGAGAGGATGGAGAAAGGACGAGAGAAGAGACAAGGAGGATGGCGTGAGAGAGGGAGAGGGGTTAGAGAAAGGGGAAGAGAGAGCAGAGTAAGAAAGTTTGAGAGATCAGGGAGAAAGAGGAGAGAGAGAGGAGAGAGAGAGAAAGAGGGACACTTCATGGAGAGTTGAGTCTCACTCTGATACGAGACACTGTCATCCATCTCACCTGAGTTTATGTGATGGATCTGCTCACGTCAATGACCCCAGCAATCTATCACTGCGACTGCGAGAGGAGAGGAGAGAGGGAGGAGAGGAGGGAGGAGAGGAGAGGAGAGGAGAGAGGAGAGGAGGGAGGGAGGAGAGGAGAGAGGAGGGAGGGAGGAGAGGAAAGGAGAGAGGGAGGACAGAGGAGAGAGGAGAGGAGAGAGGGAGGAGAGGAGAGAGGGAGGAGGGAGGACAGAGGAGAGAGGAGAGGAGAGAGGGAGGACAGAGGAGAGAGGGAGGAGAGGAGAGAGGGAGGGAGGAGAGGAGCAGAGAGGAGAGGGGGGAGAGATGGAGAGAGAGGAGAAGAGAGAGGGAGGAGAGGAGAGAGGAGAGGAGAGGGAGGAGAGGAGGGGGGAGGAGGGAGGAGAGGGGAAAGGGAGGAAAGAGATGGAGAGAGGGAGAAAAGAGGAGAGAGGGAGGAGAGATGGAGAGAGAGAAGAGAGAGGGAGGAAAGGGGGAAGAGAGATGAGAGGGGTAGTGTGAGATGAGGGGGAGATAAGGGAGAAGAGGGAAGGGAGAGATGAGTGTGAGGGAGTGTGAGATGAGGGGGAGAGGAGAGAGAAGGGAGAGGTGATCAGGGAAAGGAGAAGGGGAAGGAGGAGTGGAGAGAGAGAGAGAGATAGAAAGAGAGGAGAGGTGAGAGAGGGTAGAACAGAGACAGAGGGCAGGGGCAACCAACCCCTTCTGCTGAAAATGAAACTTAAAATCATCATATCTTTTTTTTTTTTTTTCTCTTCAGTAAAGCGTCATTATATTCAATTTGAAAACCAAAACCATATACACAAGTTTGAGACAGAGTAACATCAAAAGACCACTCGTTTTTCAAAAATCGTTAGCCTCCGAGCATAATTACCTTAGTCATTTTTCAAGGTTTTCAGGAAAATACAAAATTAAATAGCGCGAGTCGATAAAAAGACTGGTGTGATTTTTGTGTTTTTAGCTGTAAAAGTCCTTCTAATTGGCCGAGGATGAGAGGATGGAGACAAAGACACAGAAGCAGCGGAGTCTGGAGAACAGAAGAGACAAAAAAAAAAAAAGAAAAAAAAAAAAAAAAGATTTAAAACAATTAATTATTCTGTAGGCAAGTGAAATGAGAATTCAACCTAATGAATCACCATTTTGATCCAAACATGGTAGAAAGTTGTAGTAGCTGTTACTACCTGCCTTTTTTTTTAAGTTTTGTATTATTTTAATTTGTATTTATTTGCATTTATTCATTTTGTATTTTTTTTATTAATGTTGTTTATTTTATTTTATTTCATTTTTTATTTTATATATATTTTTATTAATTTTGTATTTTTTAAATTGAATTTTAGTTTATTTATTATATATATATATATATATATATATAATTTTTGTATTTTTTATTAAAATTTAGTTTATTATTTTTAATTTAGTTTATATTTTTTAATTGAATTTTAGTTTATTTATTTCTTTATTAATCTGCAGTGAATTTGTAGTTTGTCTGTGAGTTTAAATTTTTTTGTATCCATTCTAAACTTGTTGACATTGCCGTCATGTTGCAGCCCTGGTGCTGGCAGAACATCTGCAGTATTGGCCGAGTAACAGATTGGTTTGTCAGCTGATGTTAATGTGGACAGAGGTGACCTACAAAGAGTCATAAATGCTTTATAATGCACAGATTAATCACACCACAGCCATTTGTAAACCATTACAGCCTAATGGGACGCACTCCATCAGAACGATGCAAACTGATCAGACTCCAGTGAGGGCCCAGGAGGAGACACAAAAACACACAAATAAATAAATAAAATAAATGTAATTATGTTCAAACAGTATTCTTTATTATCTGCTTTATTATTATTATTATTATTATTATTATTATTATTATTATTAATAATAATAATAATAATAATAATAATAATAATAATAATAATTTATTTATTTTTATTAATTTATTTTTTATGAGGTGAAATAAAATAAACAATTGTTAAATACATGTCATTTACACATGTATTCATTTATTTTAAAGATGTAGTATGCAACATTTCTGGTGGAGGGTCTGCCCCTGCTTCTTGTTTCCATGGACGTTATTGCTTTGTCAAAAATCTAAGCTTGTCTTTTGTTTTGTTTTTTTTTTTGTTTTTTTTTTGCATTTATTCAATTATAAGTCTCAATTACAAAATCAATTTGTGTGGGGTCGCCTCTCCACAGATCTGACCTGTAACTTGGCCACCTGTCTGTCACCATGGATACAGATACATTTAATGCCATACTTACATTTAGAGCTGTATTGCTATTGTTCATTACATAATTACATATTGTATATATTCGTTTTCTAATACTTCTTCTCTGTGTAAATAGTAGTTTTTTGCATGAGCTCCCCCTGCAGGTGTGGTCTTGTGAGTGCAGTTTGGGTCAGATACACAGAGATGAATGAAAAGAGGGAGAGAAATGAGGGCTGTTTTATTTATTCTGTTCTATTATCCTGTGAGATTTAACACTTCTTACAATATATCTTGGACAACAGAAAAAAAACAAAAAACAAAAAAAAAAACATTGAATATTAAAATTTCCACCACACATCACAATAATCTACACCCGTTTAGTTATTACATAAAAGCGTTGTAACACAGTGAGTTATGTCAGATGTTAATAATAATAATAATAATAATAATAATAATAATAATAATAATGATGCAATGTCAAAGCCTGGGGGAAGATACAGGGCCTGTCCACATGAACCTGATCCCATAATCCTCACTTATCAATGGCTTTTATGGATCTGCACTGACAGGACGATGCCACATCTCAAACTCCAGCTCCAGCCGCACAAGGAGAAGTCAATGGAGCAGCGGGCGTATTGACACAGGTGTGAGGGAGGTGATTTACATGGGAGTCTATGGAAGATCGTTTCAAAGGGCCTTTAATACACTATTTTCTAATGTTCTAATGTCGTTTCCTCATCACAAACAGACCTGGAGTTGTGTTTTGTTTCATTCACACATGTAACAGATTTAGGCAAACAGAAAACACTCTTCCTCCTTGTGGTAATACAGGAAGTGCTCCACTGCGTTTTTAAACTCCACACACCTTCACAAGAACCATTTGGATGATTTCAGACCTGGAATTGACGATCTCGACTGAACTAAAGGTAAAAGGAGCTGTTAACTTGAAAACTACCGCTTCATGACAGCACAAGGTGGAACAGATGTCAACAGACTAATGTTAAAGTTACTCAAACATGTGAATGAAACAAAACACAACTCCGGGTCTGTTTTTGAGGAGGAAACAACATTAGAACATGGTTTAAATCTCACACGAGTCAATTTCATGTAATATAAGCCCTTTAAATGGTATCTATGGTTCGGCCTTTAAATGGTTTGGCTCCAGTCAAATGAAGCTCACGAGGCTAGCAGTTATAGGAGCGAATCTGAAGCCATATTAGGAATATAAATGTATTTACGGATAAAATAGCGAAATAAAAAAAAAACAAAAAAAAAACTCTAGATCACACAGAGGCGGTTAATACAAACATTGAAAAACCAAAATGAGGATTCTGACAGCTTCAGTTACAGAGACAGGGTTTTCTTCTGTAAAACGAGTTCAGGAAAGTATATAATATAAATAAAATATCTATGGTTATCAAATTAGGTTACATAGCAATAAGGGGTTGAAAATAAAATACACTAGAGTACTGAAAAGTACTCAATATGGTGCCTATAAACAGAAAACGGCTTGAAACTAATGTCTATGGATAGTAAAAGGAGAAATTTAATTTGTCAACTGGACAGAGTTTATTTGGTCGAATACGTTTCGCAGCTCATCCAAGCTGCTTCGTCAGTTCTGAACTGAGGAAGCAGCTTGGATGAGCTGCTTTTGCTATGGTTTCTACCTGGACGACCGAGGGATTCTACACACATCTCAATAATGTCTATGGAGTACACTTAACTCAAGTAAATATAAATATACATTATAACAGGCCACTTCAGAGACAGGAAGTGATGTCATGTATTGATCCTGGGTTCATTGATTGTTCTTATTAGAGAGACTCAGTTACAAAGACCGTATTGATTTTGTGTAAGAGTCTGGACAAAATAAACCAAACAGACCTGCAGCTATTTACACGTCAATGTATCGACTGAGACCAGTTACAGATCCAAAGAGCAGACCTGGGCGTTGTGCAGCTCCTGGGCCACATACGGGGCTTTGGATGAGTCCAACCGGCCTGTTTAAGCTCGTTTGGAATTACAAAATAAACATAGTTTTACCTCATGTATGGACTAAAGCTGCATTGCTTTTATTTTAGAGGTGTTTTTAATGATATTTTTTGTAAGGCGACCTCACTTTTTCATTGCTGAGTCATAGCATTTACTCTTACCAGTCTCACCAGCGCGTCAAAACAATGCTATTTACTGTTGTTGTTTTTTTTTTGTTTTTTTTTTTTTAATAAAGAAATGCAATTAATATTATGCAGAATTAAGTTAAGCATTTTGGCCCGGCCCTCCACAATATTTTCTGTTTTTCCTGTGGCCCCAAAAACACAGACTGCACTTTTTACAGACATCAAAGTGAATATTCACATGTTTTACACGTTTACACACTTGTACATATAGAAAAAAGAAGAAACAGGTGTAAATTTGGACTGGACCCGGACCACAACAGGACCAAACCAGGTCCACATCAGGACTAAACTGGGCTCCAACGAGGAGCTAACCAAGACCAGAGAACACGGCTTTACTGTCACGTGCACGCTCCTGGATTTCCAGATGCACACTCCTATAGTCTCACATGCACACTCCTGTATTTCCTCGTGCACGCTCCTGTATTTCCTCGTGCACACTCCTATAGTCTCACATGCACACTCCTCTATTTCCTCGTGCACGCTCCTGTATTTCCTCGTGCACACTCCTATAGTCTCACATGCACACTCCTCTATTTCCTCGTGCACGCTCCTGTATTTCCTCATGTACACTCCTATAGTCTCACATGCACGCTCCTGTATTTCCTCGTGCACGCTCCTGTATTTTCACGTACACAGTTTCTCCTTTCACTTTCACGTTCCTATATTTCCTCGCGCACGCTCTGTATTTCCTCATGCACACTCCTAGTCTCACATGCATGCTTCTGGATTTCCTCGTGCACGCTCCTGTATTTCCTTGTGCACGCTCCTGTATTTCCTCGTGCACACTCCTATAGTCTCACATGCACACTCCTGTATTTCCTCGTGCACACTCCTACAGTCTCACATGCACACTCCTGGATTTCCTTGTGCACGCTCCTGTATTTCCTCGTGCACGCTCCTGTATTTCCTCGTGCACACTCCTGTATTTCCACACTTCCTTTATCCGCGCGTTGTTTCTGACATTCCTTTTCAGGGCGCACACTGAAAGTCCAAAAACCTCTCGAATTACGGCTCTCGCGGCGTCGCCTTTGAAGTCGGCTCCTTTTGAACCAAATTCAATAACCATAATAATAAAGATGAAGAGAACAAGGCCATTTCTACAGCGCTCCTCTGCTCCTCCACTGCTCTGTACCACACCAGACCATACTCCTGTCACCCCCGACTCTCACCCACAGACTGTAGGAAGAAGTGGACTAAGTGAGCGTGACGTCCCCTGTAGTGTTATAGAAATGTATTTATAGACAAAATAGAGAAATAAAAACACCACGATCGTGCAGAGTGGGTTAATACGAACATTTTAAGACCAAAATAACGAGGCTCACTGCAGCAGAAAGAGAGAGAGGGGAGACAATTTTTCAGTGTAAAGCAGGTTAGCTACAGTATGTCCATTTTTATATATATATATATATATATATATATATATATATATATATATATATATATATATATATATATATATATATATATATATATATACGCAGTTTATATATTAATTGTCTCTCCACTCTCCCTCTGTCTTTCTCTCTTTCTCCTTCCCTTCTCCTTTACCTAACCCCTCTCTCTTTCTTTTTCTCTCTCCCACTCACCTCAACCCCTTCCTTTATCTTCCAGTTTTACCCCCTCTGCCTCAATCCCTCTCCGAACCCCAACTCTCACTCTCTTTCTTTCATTTTCTCCCTTTCAGCCCTCCCCTATCTGCCCCATCGCTATCTCTCTCACTCTTCCCCCTCTCTTTCTCTCTCTCTCTCTTCTCTCCTCCACTACTCCCTCTCTATCTCTCCCCCCTTTATATATACAGTCGATGTTCTCACGCCCCTCTCACCTGAAACATGTGCAAACTCCAACCCAAAACATAAGTGCTACACATCAGAGCGGCTGATGGTGCAGATTGGCAGCCTCGCTTCCATCAGTTTGCCTTAGGGCGGCTGTGGCTACAAGAGTGTGGAAGTGTGGAGTGAATGAATAATGCACGATAAAGAGCTTTGGGAGTATTTAAATATTCAGTACCAACTCAATGCATTTATTATTTATAAGTAGATCCAGGTTGTGTGAATGGGTCTGTAATGCTTCATGGGCAACACTGGATGGTGTAAATATGTTATAGCTTGGCTTTCACCTAGTAGGAGTATCTAAGTGAAGGAATTTAATTTTATGTAATTACATTACAATACATTAAATTGTATTTTATTTTTATTGAATTTTAATTGTATTTAATTAAATTTTAGTTTATTTCATTTTATATTATTTTATTTCATTTTAGTTTATTTAATTTTTATTTTATATAATTAATTTTAGTTTAGTTCATTTTATTTTATTTCTTTTTTAGTTTAGTTTATTTCATTTAATTTTATATTATTTTATTTCAGTTTAGTTGAATTCATTTTATTTTATTTTTATTTTAGTTTAGTTTAGTTGAATTCATTTTATTTTTGTTTAGTTTAATTCAGCTTAGTTTAGTGTTGTTTAATATATTTTAGTTTAGTTTAGTTTAATTTCGCTTAATTTAGTTTAGTTGAATTCATTTTATTTTATTTTATTTTATTTTACAGAATAAGCAGACTGGGGCTCCTGCAAACCAAATGAAAATGTAAATCCCCCATAATAAAGAAAGTGAAGTTGTGTCGACTGTGTGAGGTAAACTCCCTCTACACTTGTTCTGTAACAAACTAGGAGCTCTGCATTATCCACCATCTTAGTTTAGGAGCCAAAAATCTCTCTTTATCTACTGCATTTTTAACCTAGTCTCTCTCTCCTGTCTATCCTTCTTTCTCTCTTTTACTCACCCCCTCTCTCGTTTTCTCTCTCCGTCCCTCTCTTACTCATTTCCTCTCCAACTGTCTCTTTCTTTTTCTCACTTTTTCACCTGCCAGTCTCTCTCTCTCTCTCTCTCTCTCTCTCTCTCTCTCTCTCTCGCTATCTTTTGGAATGCATCAAATCCTCCTCTCTCTATCCACATGTCTCCTCCCTTTCTCTTCTCTTTCACTATTTTCTTTCTCTTCTTCCTCTCCTCTCTAAACCGCCCTTCCATCCCGCTTATTCTCTCTCCATCAATGTGCCTCCCCTCTCTCTCCTCTCAGTTCTCTCTCCCCCCCTTTCTCTTTTTCTATCTACTCTATCTATCTCATCTCTCTCTATATATCTCTTCCAGTCTCTTTCCTCTATCCCTCCCCTCTCCACCTCCTCTCTCTTTCAGTCCTTCACTTGTATCTTCCCTCTCTCTCTCACCCTCTCTCTCTTCCCCATCCTTTCGCTTTCTCTCTTTTCACTATCCACTCTGACCTGACTCTCTCTCTCTACATCCCCTTTTGTCTTTCCATCTCACCTGTTTCTCTCTCTATCTCCCTCCTCTCTACTTTCCTCTCTTTTCTCTCTTATTTATGCCTCTCTCTCCCCTCTACCTCCCACCTTGGCTGTCCCTCCCCTCTCCTCTCTTTTTCTATCATTCACTTGTATCTCTCTTACCCTCTCTCTTTCTCTCTTCCCCATCCTTTCTCTTTTTCTCTTTTGACTATCTTCTCTCACCTCACTCTTTTTCCCCTCCCCTTCTCTATTTTTATCTCAGCTGTTTCTCTCTCCCACCTCTTCACCTGTCTCTCTCTCAATCTCTCGCTTCATCTCTCTCTCCCCTCTACCTCACCCCTTCTCCATCCCTTCTTCATCCCTTCTCTATCTCTCTATCCGTCTTCTCTCTTAGCTCTAACCCTCTCTTTATCGCCCGATCTCACTACCTCTCCCTCAATCCCTCTCTTTTTGTCTCTTCCACCCCTCCCCTCTCATTTGTGTGTCTCTCTCTCCCCTCTACCCACCCATCTCTCTCCCTTCCTCCCTTCTCTCCCCCTCTATCCTCTTTCTCTCTCACACACACACCTCAAACCCCCTCTTTATCTTCCAATCTCACCACCTCTGCCTCAATCCCTCTCTTTTTGTCTCTCTCAGTGTTTTTAAAGACCTCCTCTTCCCTCCCTCCTTTGCTCCTCTGTAGTCACTCTGCAGTCTGTGATTACATTGTGCTGCTGCTCAGAGCCTCTCAGTCCCCGTCTTCACTTTTGGGACCCACAAACTGACTTTTCTATTTACACGCTCGCCCTCAGCCCCTTCCCCATCCCTCTCCTCTTCTCTCTTTCAATTATCTGTGTCGTATGGGATTATTTAATTGCACAATTATTAGCAGAATTATCCTTAATGTGCCAGAGCTCTTGGTGAAATGAACGCAGTCTAACCAAGGTGCTTAACCCCAAAGATGGAGGCAGGATACGGACTGGCGCGCTCCCCTTCCGTCCGTATAATCAAATTACTGTGAGTAAAATTAATTGAAGTCATACGCTGTTGAACAATGGGGTTTAATACAAGTTAATAGAAAGTTTCTGTTCAAGTCCACGAGCTGAAAACAGGAGCAGATCCTCGGAGTGATTAGAGCAGGATTCCAGGGAGAGGAGAAGGAGAAAGGAAAATGGACTCAACGGAATTCCACAAATCAACAGGAAAACTATTTATTGTTTACTATATAACTGTCTTTTTGTTGTTGTTGTTGTTGTTGCTGTTATTGGTTGTGAGCTTTCAAAATAGCGGCCATTATCAGTGAATAATAAGACAACATCATGTAACGAGAGGGTAACTAGTTCTGTTCGATTATGGACTGTTAAAGGTGCATTGTGTAATATTTCTAGTGGAGGGTTTGTCACGCCACCTGCTTGTTTCTATGGATATGTCTTTACTCTGCCTGGAATGTTCCACAGTGTGACATTATACAACTCTACTTTGCATTTATTGAATCATAGCTTGAAAAATACCTAGATAAACAGGCATTCTGACTATGAGTGGGGTCGCCTTTCCACAGATTTGACCTGTAACTTGGTCCAGTTTGGTCTCCATGAAGATAGAAAGGTTTAATGCCATACCGTGGGACATTCCAGACAAAGTAAAAACATCTCCATGGAGAAAAGCATTTAAGTTCACCTTTGCGTCTGCTAAAACGTGAGACGGCCATTTACCATGTTCCATTTGTCCCATTTTGTTTCTCTCCCAGTTTAACGAAAAAACACATAAAAGAACACATTAGTTTAAGTTAAAGCCCACCATGTAACATTTCAGCCACACAAAAACAACTTCTACATTCTGTTTAAATCCAGAAGGAACAATTGTCACGAGACTACGAGATTAGATCCACAAGAATGAGACAAGATGAGATTTTTACATCATTTGTAATAAATAAGGTAGTGCGATCCATTTCACAATTTCCGCTGCACTATTTTTATTTGTTTTATGTAATTTTTAGTGGTCATTGTAGTACTGCTTTTTGGAACTACAGTTTATATAACTCACCAACACTTAACTCTTTTTTTGTCCAAGCCAGAGGTAAATTCAGGGGAAAAAATAAATAATTTTTCTCACGTGTGCTCGATCTTGTGGCAATTTTGTCTCACGATATCTTGTGGTACGAGATCTTGTCCAATTCCTACAAATCATAGATCGTGACCTCCCCCCTAATGTACAGACGCTAATTTGTATCAAGTGTCTCTCAAACACGGAAAACATCTGGAAAATTTTGAAAACATTCAGAACAAAATATATAATTTCATTTACCTGAGATAAATAAGAGTTTAGTTTTATTATAAGCTGCTATTTTTTGACACAACAGTTGATGTAGCTGACAAGTTACAAGTCAGATCTCTGAGGAGGCGAGTCCACTAATATTACATTAAGAACTGAATAAAGCACGTAACTGACATATCTCTCTCCTCCTCTCTCTTTCAATTATCGGTGTCGTATGGGATTATTTAGTTGCGTAGGCTTGCCTCTACGTAGATCTGATCTGATCGTTTTCTTGCCTGAACAGCCAGTCCCTTCGACATTCTGTTCAACTGCAAAAGGCTCTGGAATCTAACCATAGATGAACCACAGTGCCACAGTGAATCTCCCTCCTAATGTGGGAAGATCCAACTACAGATGGTAATTTGTATCTCTCAAACGCAGAAAACATCTCTTGAAAATTCTCAAAACAGTCAAAACAAAATACATGACTTCTTTTACTTGAGATAACTTGCGATTCTACTTGAGATTCTTAGTCCTCTGCATTGTTTTCCTACCTTTTTTTTACTCATAAGCCACATTTTTTTTGGCACAAACAGACTATGCGTCCCTCTGTCAATTATGTTCAACTCATATTTTTGTTTTGTCAAAGCCTGTGGTTCTGGATGGCCTTGAAAATGGTTCCTATGAGGGGCAATCATCTTATCGTCCCCAAGTATGACTTCCTAACTTCCTATCCAGCTTTAACCTCCTATTCCTATCGTTACTCTTGCCTCGCAGCTCGAAGGTTGCAGGTTCGACTCCCTTTCTGTGTGGCGTTTGCATGTTTCTCTCTGTATCTGGCTGAGCTTCCTCCCTGAAATCCCCGTCAATCCAGAACAAGCCCAACAGGTCAAATGCTAGAAAGAAATAAGACTGGAAACTGCTGGAAAATATCTGACAACGCCTCTCCCTGAGCTCTTTGATTCTGTGTTGTAATAAGTGAAGTGCAGACGAGGGGAGTCAGTGAATGATCAGCTGATTACTCATAACGAAGTAGAGCTGGATAATGTGTCTGGTACCTCCATGTGTAATCCAGAGTCTATTCAAACAATTAGCCATCAGTGCTGCCACTCTAATCACTCCCTGTGCTGCTCAGTTCATTTGCCGCTGTCATACTCTCTCCAACGCCTTCATCATTAAAAACTTTAATTAAGTTCAGACTATAAAGGCTTCCACTGCCGAAAGGGGGCTCCTGTTTGGTGTTTGGTGCAGGAACCCAGGGGTAAAACTGAAATTGTAAAGCAATGTACTCCAATGAAAACAAAACAAAAAGATATGGCCCAATATTCAGAGGTTTTAAGGTGGAATATTGACCAAAAAATGCAGCACCATGGCAACGAAATGCAGAGCTATTGAACACTGTTGCTAGCAAGATAATATAGACATTAAAACACCCAAAATACATGGTATTGTGGTTTCAAACAATCAGTTAATGCTCCACTGTGTAACCTTTTAGCCAAAAATGCTGACTAAAAATCATTCTTGTTGTGAGAGGGCTTGCATCTCCACAAACGTGACTCATACCTGCTTTTTCTCCCTTTAGCTGAATATTCCATAGTATGGAATAAAACCTATCTATCATCATGGAGAATGTTCTGAAGTATGGTTTTAATTTTATATTTACATGGATTCATGCAGGTGACGGGCTAGCTCCGGAAAGTTACGCAGTGTTGCTTTAAAACCTCAATTTTAAAGCAAAGTGCACAGAAACTTAAATATCCAAGTTGTCAAAATAAACTCAACAAGTAATATTTTAGTTAAAGGTTTAATGTTTTTTCTATACTTCACCTGGACTGTGTAACTTTTCTGGTTGTGGTACAGCATCTGTTTATCTCCATGGAGATGTTATTGCTTTGCCTAGAATATTCCACAGTTAAGCATTAAATGTCTGTCTCCCATGTGTTTATGCAGGTCCTTGAAAACCATATTCTATGAGCAGAATTCGATCCCTTCTGTTGTCTCGCTGCAGCACTGGAATTTCCCCAGTTGTGGCTCTCTTATCTTATCTCCACAGATCTGACTTATAACCTTCCTTTGTGGTGCTACTTGCATATCTAGATACATAATTTGAATGCCATACCATGGAGCGTTCCCAAGCAAATCAATAACATCTCCATGGAGACCAGAAAAGTAACCCAGTCCACTGTTAATGAAAGGTTTTTCCGAACTTCTCCGGTCTCCTGTATTTTCCTTCATTACCTGGAATACCGTGTCCTCCCAGATATAGTCCCTCCTACACCACTGAGGCCATGTCATTTTAAGTAAAAAAACAGGCATTCTGACTGTCAGCGGGGTCGCCTCTCCACAGTTCTGACCTGGAACTTGGCCTTCATGAAGATAGAAAAGTTTAATGCCACACTGTGAAACATTCCAGGCAAAGCAATAACATCTCCATGGAGCAAAGCATTTGACAGACCCTCCACCAGAAAAGTAAAACAGTGCTCATTTAAATTGGTGACTAAATGTGTTTATGGATTAAGGCTGTGCGGTTAATTACATTTTAATAATCAAATCAAGATCCAGTCAATAGAAATGATAAATGATCTAATTCGGTAATGGAGAGGTCAGAGGTCTACAAACAATCCTCTGTGAGTAAAAGCATGCAAGACTTTGGAGGAAGAAACTTTTTAAAATGATAATCATCTTGAAATTTAAATTTAAATCATTTGCCATACCGCAGAACATTCCAATAACAAACCAATAACATCTCCATGGAAACCAGAAAAGTAACTCAGTCCACCTTTAATGCAAGGTCTTTCCGAACTTCTCCAGTCCTACACCACTGAGCCCATGTCATTATAACCTAGAAAAACAGGCATTCTGACTGTGAGCGGGGTCGCCTCTCCACAGAGCTGACCTGTAACTTGGTCTGGTTTTGTCTCCATGAAGATAGAAAGGTTTAATGCCATACTGTGAAACATTCCACAGAAAGCATTAGACGGACCCTCCACCAGAAAAGTTACACCAATGATTTGATTCGGTAATGGCGAGGTCTTCAACCAATCCTCTGTGAGTAAAAGCAACCAATAACATCTCCACGGAGACCAGAAAAGTAAGCCAGTCCACCTTTAATGCAAGGTCTTTCCGAACTTCTCCTGTATTTTCCTTCATTACCTGGAATACCGTGTCCATATAAAAGTGCGTGTGATTGGTGAAAGTCATTGGTAATCCTCCGTGTGCCCCTTCTCCCAGATATAGTCCCTCCTACACCACTGAGCCCATGTCATTGTAACTCACTCCCTTTTACCCTTGTGGACTTGTTTTGTATTCCAGCCGCTCATAATGAATATATTGATTTACATTTTAGGGCCCGGCCACAAGTCGCAGATAGTGATGACAATATTTCTGCAGGCAATAAGGTGAGGAGATTAAAAATGGATCCCAGGGAAGAGAGGGATGGAAGGGAGGGAGGAGGGAGAGACATGTCCGTCAAAGTCCACTCTTTCCTCACACTATCTGATGGAAGCGTGCACTCAGCCATGCTCATTATTAAATCTATTTTAAATCTTATACTCAGAGTCCTGTGTCCGCGACAGTTTTGGCCCAGGTGCAATAAAGAAAAATGTGTTCCAGATAAGACCAAAATGACATTAATAAGACAAAAACAGCAAGTTCACAATATATACTTGGTTAGAGGAGAACGGATAGAGTTTTAATGGTGCAAAATATAACTTCTCTTGTGGGTGGTCGGCTAACTGTTGTAGAGAAGATGTTCCTTTGCCATGTTCCACACTATGGCATTAAACTCGTCTATCTTAGTGGTTAAAGGTGCACTGGGTAACTTTTCCGTACCTTGGTATCTGCAAATTTGATTATGTTAAATAAAAAAAAAAGAAATAATAGCTTTTTTCTGGCAGAGGGTGCGCCACCTAGTGTTACTGCTTTGCTTGTAATATTTTTTTGTTTTGTTTTTTTGGTGAAATCTTTCTTTCTCCATGAAGATACGTAAGTAAGTGGTGTCATCAAGCTGAGTTACAAGTCAGATCCATGGAGAGGCGGCACTCACAGTAAAAACGCATGGCATGTTCCAGTCTAAAAACATTAAACTTGTCATTCTCCGTGGAATCAAGCAGGTGATGTAGCTGACAAGTTACACGTCAGATCTTTGGAGAGGCGAGTCCACAATGCCGTATGGTGGAAAATTCCAGGTAAAGCTAGCATCTCCATGGTTACAAACATTAATGGCGAACCCTCCAACAGAAAAGTTACGTAATTATGGGTTTCATGTTTTTAAACTTTATTCCTCACTTACCTTATTCTAATTATTCACCATAATGAGCTTTTATACTTTTCACAACAACACCATAGAGTAGTTTTGCCACCCAAGGCTAGTATGTTAACGTGCACTTCCTGATTATTAGACCAAAAAAATCCTTTCTTATTCAGTTCCGACAGCACGTAGCTTATTTATTCTGACCACAACAGCTGCTTATACAACAAATCTGTAAAGGGGCAAGACAATTTTAGCTCAAATACATGGTGGAAATCAGGTACAGGGACTTGAAGGTAGACTTTACTGTCCCTGTAAGGAAATGTGTCTTCTATATTTGGCCCATCCTCAGATCCTTTGCCCCGTTGATAGTTATACCTACAAAGTTCAAGAACAGAAACACATTTATCAAAAAAAGAGACAAAACAAACCCCTCTCAGCGTTCAAAATAATAAATCACTAAAAACGTCACTTCAGTCAAGTCCAGTTTCATCCGTATGTCCAAGAAAGGAGTCCACGTCTGTTCAAAATAAGAAAAGAAACGCAATTTGAAATGAAATAATGAACAAACACTGAACAAAACAAAACAAAAAAGAAAAAGCTCTCTCACAGGTGAAGGTGACACGTATTCAAACCCACACTGTTTTCACACTGACCCTGTGAACCTTCTGGAACAGTTGCTTTGCAGTGTACGGCACAATGACAAAGCGTACAATGTCCCCACACTGCGATTCTGAGTCATCATAACGGATCTATGCCTGTCTTTGTCAAACGGACCAGTGTACGGCGAGGGCACGTACGCTGGGTTTGTGCGAGAAGAAAAGGCTACAGCTCTGGAGCGCTGTTTTCTATGGCCTCAGAATGTCATGAATGAGTGTGAAGAATGTACAGCAGCTCAGCATCCCACACAGCACAGGGAGAAGCGACGCGTTTGTGTACGATACCATGTTTAGTGGCCATTTTGGGAGGCTTTCTGATTTTTTTTTTTTTATCTTAAATTGGCGACTAAATGTGTTTATGGATTAGGGCTGTGCAATTACATTACATTACATTTTAATAATCAAATCAAGAGCCCTTCAACCAATCCTCTGCCAGGAAAAGACTTTTTAACTTTGGGTTTGGGGGTCCGTCATCTGCTTGTTTCTATGGTTAAGTCATTGCTCTGCCTGGAATATGACAATATGACATTAAACAGCTCTGTCTTACATTTGATAAATCGCAGGTGGTTTTATAGCTCAAAAATACCTAGAAAAACAGGCGTTCTGACTGTGAGCGGGGTCGCCTCTCCACAGATCTGACCTGTAACTTGGTCTCCATGAAGATAGAAAGGTTTAATGTGATTCTGTGAAACGTTCCAGACAAAGCAATAACATCTGGATTAGGACTTTAATAGTCAAATCAAGATGAAATCCTGATGCAGATGCTTTATTTTATTATTTTATTTTATTTTATGTTATTTTATTTTTTGCACTGATTAAAATATAATCATAATGAAATTATGTTTAAATAATTTAATTTCATTTGTTTTGTTTTTTTTATTGTAGACAACTAGTTTTCCTCTGGTACATACATAATGAAACACTTGGTAGAGGGTCCATCAAATACTTTTCTCCATGAGACGTTATCGCTTTGTCTGCAATGTTTCACAGTATGGCATTAAACCTTTCTATCTTCATGAAGACCAAACCAGACCAAGTTACAGGTCAGATCTGTGGAGAGGCGACCCCACTCACAGTCAGAATGTCTGTTTTTCTACGTATTTTTGAGCTGTAAAACCACCTGTAATTGAATGAATGTAAAGTAGAGCTGTTTAATGTCATACTGTGGAACACTGCAGGCAGAAAAGTGACACAAAAAGTTACATAGTGCACCTTTAAGAGAAATAGACATACACAATGTAAAAAGAACAGTACAAAACAACAACACAATTATATTTATTTATTTATTTATTGTTTTGTATTTTTTCTGTTGCCACAACAGACTCGCAAAAGTGTAGCTGCCATTCTTTGCCTTCATCATCTCATTTCCTCAAGTCTGGAACATCTACTGCACATCTCCATGACAACAACATGCTTTCTTATTCCTCTGAGATTTTAGCTGCCATCTCGAAAAAAAAAAAAAAAAAAGACAACATTTACACCACTTATCCTCACACAATAAACCTGCTTTTGTTACACGGATTTAAGCTCTTCCCTTTTTAAAATCTGATCAGACTCGGACAGATTGTAAAAGGAACGCCTGTGAGTCTGCGGTAGACTTCTTGACGCTTGATAAAACACGTCAACAAAGATCTCCTCAGCAAATCAGCTACAGAAGATTTGAAGTTTTGTCGTGGGGGATAGAACATTTCAAATTCGCTTTCTTCTCCATAAAGCAACACCGGAAATTAATTGCATGAGAAGGCCAACAATAGAAAAGGCTACCGCTGAGATCCGGGTTCAATTTTCTAGCAATAAATTTGAGAGAGTAGAAGTATCATTTTAGCAAGGCTGCAAAATAATATGATTGGAAATGGAGTTCTTTCAAATTGGACCAGAAACCCAGCCAATTCTGGACCAGATAAGTTTGTACGAAGCTGCTGCCAATGTATCCATATCGTACATTAAACATGGCGTTCAATATATCTGCATTATTTAAACCAGCGCCTGCAGGAAAATAGAGCGGTCGACCCAAACTGCATTTTAATAACAATATTAAAGGAGGAAATCCAGCGTAAAAGTGCATTTGCATAGCATTACCACGGCGACCTTGGGGAGATGTGTTACGCAGCTGTGGAACAACTTTGGCCGTGACTTTTGTGGACTGTCAAATAAACATCGAGCAGCGAGAATATGGGATGTAATAGAGGTAAAGATGCAATATGGAACTTTTCTAGTAGAAGGGAAAACAATATGGGCTTTAATAGAGATAAAGACACAATACGGAACTTTTTTGGTAGAAGGGAAAACAATATGAGATGTAATAAAGGCGCAATACGGAGCTTTTCTGGTGGAAGGGAAAATAATATAGGATGTAATAAAGGTAAAGGTGCAATACAGAACTTTTCTGGTAGAGGGGCAAACACCTGCTCTCTCCATGGATGTGTTTTTGCTGGGTTTCAGACAACATCACAGTAAGAATACTGCGATACAGTGAGATCTTGGGTGTAGCCACTGGAATGATCAGGTTTATTTACCTTTGGGATATTTCACGGCAAAGTATGATGGAAAGTACGATGGAATCAACAGGGAAATTGCCCCGTCTGCAATTATGACATCACTACACTCTATAATCACCATATTCCTGTCAAAACACCAATATTTTCCACAGTTTGCTATTAAACCTTCTCCATGGAGATAAGAAAGTAGTGCCACCAGACCAAGTCGCAGGTCAGATCTACGGAGAGGTGGCCCTGCTTCCTGTAAGAATGCATGTATGTGGAGGGATGGTGCATGTTCTCCGTGTGTCTGGGTGGGTTTCCTCATATTTCCGCCATCGACCCAAAACATGTAGGTCAAATCCTCCAGCTAAGGTAGTCCTGACCAAGACCAGCTCAAGATCTGGAGATGGTCCCACTGCTCTTGACATATTTAACCCAGAGACACTGAAGGATGGGTCAAATGCAGAGGACACATTTTCTGATCAAGTCTATGGGAGCACCTTAACCTTAATTATGTTCAGAGCAGCTGTAATTGAATACTGTTTAATGATCTTCTGTGGAACATTCCAGGCAAAGAAATAACCATGGAGACAAGCAGGTAGTGTTTTCACCACCGAAAACGTTACATCGGGCACATTTTTTTTAAGAATATTCTACATTAAGATAAAGCATTCCATTCAAATCAATTACTGTGATTAATAACTTGCACGATTTGGAAAACATTATTATTTTTAAAAGGTGCATTGTGTAACTTTTCTGGTGGCAAGTCCGTTAAACGCTTTTCTCCATGGAGATGTTATTGCTTTGTCTGGAATTAGACTTAGACAAACTTTATTGATCCACAAGGGAAATTATTTGGATAGAGTAGCTCATGAATGTTTCACAGTACGGCATTAAACCTTTCTATCTTCATGGAGACCAAACCAGACCAAGTTACCGGTCAGATCTGTGGAGAGGCGACCCCGCTCACAGTCAGAACAGATGTTTTTCGAATTGAATAAACGTAAGGTAGAGCTGTTTAACATTCCAGGCAGAGCAAAGACATCTCCATAGCAACAGGCAGGTGACGGACCCCCAACCGAAATGTTACATAGTGCACCTTTAACAAATTTGGACTAGACCAGGACTAAACCAGGTCTAGTCCTCTCAGCTAGAGGTTCAAACCAAAGCCAAATAAGGACAAATGTGAAAACACCCACTTCTGTATGTTGAAAGTTAAAGTTTAAACCTCAAATGAGTGTATTTCCGAGTTTAACTGCATATCCAACCCCACATTAAAGCTTTATTTTTGCATAACGAGTCTGTATCTTAAACAGCGACGAGGCCCAACTGTTTTTAGTCAGGCTTTTCTCTGCACTTTATCCCCAATGGGACAAATTAAAGAAATCCAAAAGGTCAAACAAGTCACAAACTCCCAAATATATGCTCACAGCTACTTCCCCCTCTCCTGCTTTCTCACTGCAGCACAAACTGGAACATGAACTCGTATTAAAGATTTGGTGTGTACAGAGGAGCTATAATGAGTGTCAAAATGAACCAACCAAAGCACAGCCAAAGGGGAGATTTGAAAGGGAGATTTAAGTCTATATTTTTAACACTGTGATTTCTATATTTGTTTTTTCTTTAGATAAATTGCTGCTTGTGCCCCAGCCTAATTTACTTGTTGTATAGTTCGTCTTATTTGGTCAATTTTCAAGCTATTAAAACAAAAAAAACCAAAAAACTACCTAAAAGTATTAAGATTGAGAATTTTTTAAAACATTTCTGCTTTTATGACTGAAGGAAATAATGGTTTTCTGTATTGATGTTGAAATGGAAGGGCATCTGGCATCAAAATCCAAACAGCAACCTACAGAGAACAAATACTCTAACCTCGACTACACTATGAACATTCAGGTAAAGCAATTAATACTTTGCATTTGAGGTCATCAACATTGCCTGGGGGTGTGAAGCTAACTGAAGGCACTACTCTGTTTGAAGTCTCAGTTAGACTTAGACTTGAAGCTTTGTTTTAACACAGTCTGACCAGAAAAAAAAGAGTAAGCTGGAACTACAGGTGAGATGATTTGTGCTGTTAAACAAGTCTCTTCAATATTTATTTCTTTTTATTTTTTGTTATTCTCACCTTTTTTTGCTGAAAATCAAACTCCTAAACAAGATCGTGAACGCTCGTATTGATCACTGGCTCCAGAAAATGCGCAGTTTAAATCCATTTTGTATTTTTTCTTGGGTCTTCAAACTATCTTAAACCATTCTTGGCAGTGTTTGCTAATGCGTTGTGTCTCCATGGTAACTGCTGAACATTCCCCCTTAGAGATACC
Organism: Taenioides sp. WSHXM2023; assembly: GCA_029959045.1. Classification (NCBI taxonomy): domain Eukaryota; kingdom Metazoa; phylum Chordata; class Actinopteri; order Gobiiformes; family Gobiidae; genus Taenioides; species Taenioides sp. WSHXM2023. The sequence goes on from CM057105.1 coordinate 11,118,250, forward strand.
TGTAGAAAAGTATCAATAACATTTCCATCGAGACATGCAGATGACCTCCACCAGAAAAGTTCCACAGTGCGTCTTAAACTGATGCTGTATAAGTTCTTCCATAAAGTAAAACCATAACTAGACGAGCACATCCCTCTTCTCCTTCTACAGTGAGACCGGGGCTGCAGAGGTCTGATGTTCCATATTCATGTCGGGTTTCTATTGACGGGGCGTGTTCCGATAAGAGCGATGCTGAGTTGCACAGATAGTACGTTAGCTGGATCACACGAATGCTAATACATCAGATACCGATGCAAATGTGGGCCCCAGTCATTTTGGAGCTGTAGTGGATTATTTATTCACATTTTACCCAACTTATTTCAAGTTCCAGCCGCTTGCGTTTTCAGCACTATTTTACAGTCTTCGCTAAGATGCTTTGTGGGTAATTAATAGTGTAATGCTTTTAAGAGTCCAATTACTGTCTGATTTTAAGTTAAAAATAAGAAATAAGAAACTCTACCATGGACTCAGCAATATTATAGTTTTGTATCCTTGAATACACTTGGCAGTTTGTGTTGTAATACATAAAGATGCAAAATGGAACGTTTAATAACAATAAAAATGCTGCTTTACACTTGTAATTCACCCCATTCACTCCAAACGCGGTAGTGGTAAGGCAGTATTGTAGCTAGGGTTGTCAAACGTATCCAAAATCAGACACTAATCGATACCAAAACGAGTATCGAAACTGGATACTCATTTTTCGCATGTATCGATACGAAAAAAGTCACAAAAAGTCAGCTTTAAAATGATCTGGAGCTGAATCAGAACAAGTATAAGAACACACAGTATTCACAGACTAGTATACGCCCAGATATAAAAGAAAGTACTGCGATATAACGTTGAAAATCACATTCTAATATCTTAATAAAGTTTTTTACTACCATTGTCTTAAAGGTGCACTGTGTAACTTTTCCGGAGAGGGTCTGCAACCCCTTTGTCTCCATGGAGATGTTAATGCTTTGGTTTAAATGATCTACAGTATGGCATTAAACTGATCTGTCTTTATTTTTATTGAAAAAAAAAAAAAAACATCTTAAAACTTAACTTATTCTCTCTACCAATCTAACTATTAATTTGGCTTGCAAGTCTCCATGGAGATTCCTAAGTTTATGGCCATACTGTGGGACATTCTAGGCAGATCTCCATGGAGACAAGCAGGTGACAGACCCTCTGCCAGACAAGTTACACAGTGCACCTTTAAAAGTATTGGGAATAGTCTATTTCTTGGTATCAAAATCAAGTGAAATTTTCTGGAAGAAGCTCCCGGGGTTGTCAAAAGTATTCAAAATCAGATACTAATCGATACCAAAACGAGTATCGAAACTAGACACTCATTTTTCGCAGGTATCGATATTAAAAAAGTCACATTGACAGGACAGAAATGAACCTTTCCTGAGCTTTAGAACGATCTTGAGCTGCATCAGAACAAGTATAAGAGAAAATCACATTGTACCGTCTAAAGAAAGCGCATTTTATTATCGTCGTGGTATCGGTATCCGTATTTAGTATCAAAATTATTCCTCAGTATCAAACTCATGTTTAAAAGTTAATGTCGCCAATCTCCAATCACCACAAACACTCTGGGCAAGGTTCATGAAGTGTCTTGCCTAAGGACACGTCAACAGAACCATTGTTTTCTCTAACCACTTTTCTGATATAGGATCGTCTGAGATCTTATTCCTTTGCCTGGAATGTTCCTCAGTGTCACATTTATTTAATATGGCTGCTTTTATTGTGAGCTGGGTTGCCTCTCCACCGATCTGACCTGTAACTTGGCCTGGTGTAGCCGTATGTTTGTCTATAAGGAGACGGTTTTATTGTGAAACATTCCAGGCAAACCAATAACATCTCCATGGAAACAAGCTTCACCGGAGAATGTTACGCATCCATTGCCTGCTTCAGTCAGCTGGGATAGGAAGGGCATCCGGCTTTAAAACCAAACTGATCCAGTGTTTCTCTGTGGGAACGGATATGAGACGGGAAAACGCTCAGATAACCAGGTTGTTTCGTTTTGTCACACATTTGCATAATTGTTTGGATCCACATTTTTCATTTCGGTAAACAATGGGACTTAATAAGACGACATTTATGAATTCAATAAAACACAAGGTAAAAGTGCCGGTGTAACGCACTGCCAGCAAATTCCCTCAGATCAGCCCTGTCAATGCTGTTTCCACTATTTAGACTACACCGTGCAATAATACCGGGAAATAGATGCCTCCCAGCTGTGTCCATGCCTTATTTTAGCATGTTTGTTTGAATGGGACACACATATGGATTAAAACAAAGCAATTACTTATCTGTAATGTGGTGTAAATAATGTATAAATGTGCATTAAGTTACATTTCTGATGAAGGGTCCACTAGCTGCTTGTAAAGTACAGATACTGGAGCAAAAAATACTCAAGTAAAAGTAAAATTATCACCTAAAAATGAGCAAAAAGTACAATTTTCAGGTCTAATTACGCTGCAGATGTGCAGATTTTTGCTGAATTTTGTTCACGAGAAACAAATGAATCAGTGTTTTGTTTTTTTGTTTTTTTCTCGCTGTTTTTATTTGTGTATTTGTATTTGCTCAAACTGTGAACGTGTTAAGAATAAACCCTCAGCATTTTCAGCAGGTCTCAGACTATAATAATAATAGTGTAGTGGAGTAGAAAAGAGAAATACCTTAGCCTTTCTGATGAAGGGTCCAGTACCTGCTTGGCTTCATCGAGATGTTATTGCTTTTTCTGACTTGGAAGGCACTTTAGAAAATGGAGGCGGGTGGACGCTGTTTTTAAAAACTGCATTTGACGTAAAATATTTTAAACTATTTATTGTTATTATTATTTGTGCTGCTGATGACCTGGACCTGAGTGCAGTGTTTTGTTTCTATGTTGTTGTTTTTTTATTATACAGAAATGACAAATAAATTCTGATTCTGAAATATCCTCTGATATGGCTTTAAATTTCTCAAGGAACCGCGCACCCATTCACACACAAATTCACATACCAGTGTACGCAGACACTGGGGGCGAGGTGGGTTAAGTGTCTTGCCCAAGGACACAACGACAGCATTCATCTGTGGGGAGCTGGAATCACACCGCCAACCTGTGGGTGAGTGGATCTGACCGCGCAACCAATGATGTTTATGTCGCCAAGCAGTAACATCTCCATGGAGACAAGTGCGTGGTGGACCCTGACAGAAATGTTACTTAGACTTAGACTTATGCTGCATCCCATTCCTCTGTCTTACCCCTTCGTCTTACCCCTACCTCTTGGTTTTGTGCGTTCATGTGAGGGCAAGGGGTGTCTCGATTCTAATTTTGATCACGGGCTAGGGTCACGACCTAGGGCTACATACCCCTTGAAACGAAGTAAGCTCTGGACCAGACTTGAAACGAAGGGGTCGGCCTACAAGCTCAGGCAGGTGTTGGGATCAGGATGGAGCGTCACATCAACCAGCCAAGGAGTCTCATAAATGTGAGTATTTTCAGCAGTTGGAAATATCAGTTAACAGTTTAGCAGGTTTACAATTATGACGCTTATGTTCTACGTTACTTTTAGTGAACTGTTGTTGTGGTTTTAATTGTAGTAATGTCTGTTTAGCCGACGTTATTGTTTTCATCGAACTTTCATGTATAAATACGCTAGTTTTTTGTCGAGCTGAGGTACCCGATAATCCTTGACGTGGCACTTTTTAGGTGAAATCAGTGTGAAGTCAATTTGCTTAACAGACGCAAACGGTAATCGAGTGGTGTCCCGTTTCTTAGGGGAACATTCGTACCCCGAGCCCTCACAGCTCGGTATCGAGGGGCAAGACAAAGACGTAGATAAAGTGGTAGAGGAAGGGGTAAGACAGAGTAATGGGACGCAGCCTTAGACTTAGACAAACTTCATTGATCCACAAGGGAAATTATTTGGATACAGTAGCTCAATGAACCTTTATATATCTTCCCTCTGCAAGTTTGCCCTGTTGAATGCCCATGCAAGTAACGCTGAGCCAAATCAATTGTACTGAGGGCCGCTGTTGCGTTTTCTTTTTTCTTTCTCTTTTCCTTCAGCGTGCACTTTATGTTAAACCATAAACATAATTAATACATAACAGACTCTCTTTCTACTGGGAAATACTAACTAGCAAACAAGCTAACCTTCTAACCAACACTCGGGGCTCCACAGCTGTCAATTACCGGCTGCACTTTGCATAGAGAAGCAGCCCCGGCTCAGACCAAGTTCATTAATTGATCCGCGGAATTCCCGACTGAGGAAAGAACGGCTCAATAGGACGTCTTACCCTGTAGTGTCCACCGGGGGAGTCCTTACACATGCCATAATGTGTCAGTGGACGTGCGCATGGTGTTGCACAAAGGCGGCGCGGCGTGGGGGGGCTCATTACAGGGGAAAGTATTGGAAAGAGAATCGCACTGTTTCATTGATCCGGTCGTTATGGTAACGTACCGCAGGCCAAATAGACTTGAGCTGGTTATAATTACAGTTTAGTCATGAGCGGGGTGAGGTGCGCTTTAAAGGTGAACTGTGTAACTTTTCTGGTCAAGGGTCGCGGCCTGCTCGTCTCCATGGAGATGGTATTGCTTTCATAGGAGTGTGTGTAGCTGTTGGATACTGACAGCGAGATGGTCCTGGGCAGTGGTGGAAGAAGTATTCCGTTTTGTGAAAGTAAAAGTACAGATATTGGAGCAAAAAATAGTAGTAAAAGTATCACCTGAAAAAAAGAGAAAAAAGTATTTTGCGCAGATTTTTAGGTCTAATAAAGCTGCAAATGTACTGATTTTTGCTGAATTTTGTTCAGGAGAAACAAATGAATCAGCTGTTTTTTTTGTTTTTCTAGCTGTTTTTATTTGTACATTTTTATTTGCTCAAACTGTGAATGTGTTAAAAATAAACCCTCAGCCTTTTCAGCAGGTCTCTACTTTTTCGTTTTCAGTCCAGTTAAAAATTGTAGTTGAGCAGAAAGTACAGATCTCTCAAATGTAGTGAAGTCAAAGTAAAAAGTATCCACTTTAAAATATACTTAAGTAAAGTACAGATACCTCAAATGTATACTTAAGTACAGTACTTTACTACTTTTACTTTGTTAAGTTCCAAGACTAGCTCAACTTTAAAGCCATACATATTATATTTGGCTTGTGTATACACATGCTATTTGATGTTTCATGATTTAGAACTTAAAATAATGCCTAAAAACGCAAACCAATAACTAAAAAAACGGAAAAGCTTCATTACTCTATGTACTCTGATCTGGTACAGCTCACCATCTACTGGCAGCAAAGTGAATTACCACATGGAAAACAATTAAACTAGGTAATGAGCAACATGTCTGGATATCTAAATGTAAACATGTACTTATAATGAATGCAATTTGACAACAGAATATCAAAAACAGCTAATTGATCTTCTATGGACACATATTTGCATGTTCTGAAGGTGTGGCCAAATTGACTTCAAAATAATGATAATTGTGCCATGACTGGACTGTGCAATTCTTTTGGACTGTACAATATTTTGGACTGTGTAGTGATGGGAACTGTGCAATGAACAGAGTGTGCAATAATGGGAACTGTGCAATGAGTGGAATGTGCAATAATGGCTACAGTCCGGTGTGTTTACATTCATGTTGTGTCATATTTGTCCATTAACTTGCTCTGTCCCAATCAAATACATAAATAAATAAAATAAATAAATAAACAAGTCCACCGGCATCTGACCAGAACTGAAGAAGCAGCTTGGATGAGCTGTGAAACGTCTTTGACCAAATAAACTTTTGTCCAGCTGACAAATTGAATTTCTCCTTTAACCATAAATAAACAAGTCCTGTGATTATTTGTAGATTTAAATACTGAGCAGGGCTTCTCTCTATAATATCACAATCCCAGGAATTTTAAATGGTGTTTTGTGAGGCTCAGAGGCAAAGGACGTTTTACAGAGAATTAATGAAAAAGACCACTGAAAAGTCAATTTTGCATAATATGTGTTTTTTACTTGAAAAATTTGGCCTAAATGCAAAAGAAATACAACCTTATGCTGCAATATGTCATTTTTTTAGTTGGGGATCCATCACTGCTTGTTTCTATGGATATGTCACTGCTCTGCTTGGAATGTTCCGCAGTATGACATTAAACAGTTCTACCTTACATTTACTCAATGTGAGGTAGAGGTTTTATAGCTGAAAAATACCTAAAAAAAATCAGATCTGACCAGTAACTTGGTCTGGTTTGGTCTCCATGAAGATGAGAACGTTTAATACCATACTGCGAAACATTCCAGACAAAGCGATAACATCTCCATCGAGACAAGCATTTGACAGACCCTCCACCAGAAAAGTTACACAGTGCACCTTTGAAAAAGCTTTAACATTTCGAGGCCTGCGAGAACACATTCTTTTCTTTTTTTTCCCCCTTCTTAATTCTGAAAACGATTCTCAGGAAATCCATCTCCTCATCTGCCCGCTCCACTCGACTGAACCAACCGGAGCTTTTGGACGCTGCAGACGCTAAATGAGACAATTAGAAGCTCATTTAAAGATAATTAAACATAAATAAATGAGAGCTTATCCCGCGGCATCACTGGAGTGCGTGTGCCCTGCGGAGCCCCTCTCTGCCCACCTCACCGTGCCCCCGTCTGCACATGGCACTTCACAAAACAGCAGAGCACTCAGGAGGAGAGTCTCTTCACACATGTTTAAAGATAGTTTGCTTTTTTCTTCTCCGTTATGAGTCCTTTTACGTAATGATTTCTAGTTAATGACAGTTAAACTGAGTTGCCCCAAAAGCCTCTTTAAAAACACTTAATTCCTTCACCTGTTTTTAGTTCCACTGCTTCGTCCATTTCTAAGACATAAGTAAAACCATAAGTGACAAATCCTGTAAAACAGATGCCTTTCTATATGAATCTGTGCCTGTCTCTCAGTATTGTATGTAAATCTCGTGGTATTTCGATGTATTCTCGCGGGATCTTCACGTCACAAAATCACGTGGGCCAACTAAACCAATCACTGTTGCGCTCTCGGTGACCGTGCCCGCCCAATCGCATGAGTTTATTATGCCGCTGTGATTCAGTCTGAGTTAGGTGCTGTTGGAAGCTGGTTGAGAGTCGAGCTGCAGGTCAGTTTCTGCTTAATCCTCGCTGTTTACTACTTAATTCTGCCTGACATTTAATGAGTCATGTTGTACCTTCATAGGAGCCTTCTATCGCGTATCAAAACTGTGTTAAAAGGCTTGTGTGCAAGGTGTAATCTGTGAAAACTGACCAGGTTTCTACCCCCCGATGGCGAGCTGAAAGGAGCAGACCTCAAGCTTACAGAACCTACTTAAGTATCGCAGAGTCACACCTCTCCTGCAAGGACGGTAGGGGGTTCTTTGCAGCCCACAAACTCTCCCAACACAGTCACATGCCCATCGCCCGCTGACTCACACACATTCCCCCTCAAGAACTCTTGCTGCACTTTACCTCTGTCTGGATAAACGGTCAAACCCAGATGTGGGATTCAATGAACTGTGTGTGGGCTGGGTTAATATTTTTCCATCTAGTTGTATTTTACATTTTAAGTATTATTATCTTTTAAGTATTATTATTATTATGGTTATTATTATTATTATTATTATTATTATTATTATTATTATTATTATTATTATTAATAATAATAACCATAATAATAATAATAATAATAATAATAATAACAATAATAATAATTTATTATTTTTTATTTATTATTATTATTATTATTTTTTTTTTTTCAGATTTTTTTGAGCACTAAAATGCCTGTAAATGGGTAAACAATAAAATTAAGTTTAATGCCATACTGCGGAACATTCCAGGTTAAGTAATAACATCTCGATGGAGACAAACAATGGTGGACCCTACAACAGAAAAGTTACATAGTGCAGCTTTAAAGGGCCCATATTATTCTATTCGCAAACACACCTGGAGTTGTGTTTTGTTTCATTCGAACACGTTTAACGCACAAACCCTGCAGATTGAGTTCTTCTCTCAGACTGAAAACACTCTGTTCCACCTTGTGATGTCATGTGGTAATACAGGAAGTGCTCCACTGTGTTTTTAAACTCCACACACCTTCACTAGAATCACTTGGATAATTTCAGCCAATCTTTACTGAACTAAAGGTAAAAGGAGCTGTTAACGTGAAAACTACCACTTTATGACATCACAAGGTGGAACAGAGCATTTTGAGCATGTGTGAATGAAACAAAACACAACTCCAGGTGTGTTTTCGATTATAAAAACATGGCTTAAAGTTCACAACAGTCAATTTTGTTCATGTTCTGTGTTCTCACATTTACACTTGTCCGTATTCAAATTGTCCACTTGTGCATTTGTCCATTGTGTGTCGTAGCAAATTGTGTGAGAATGTAGAATGTTGTGTTTCTGCTGTAATTCTTATTATGTTGTCCAAACTGATTTTCCGGCGCACTCTTGGATGTTGTAGTTCTTTCAAACACACTTTCACTTTTATTCTGTTTAATTGAAGTGCATTGTGAGTGAGATCTGAGTAGTAGTTTTCAACATTTATTACACACACATTTCTATCATTAAGGCAATCGCTTCAAAACACGAGCTCGAAATAAAAACACTCCACTGATCGATTCGTCTGTTGCCAAATGTTCAGTTTTGAAATGAGCTCTCAAAAACAATCAGGGTTTATTTTTGGAACAATGTTGAAATGAAAGTTTTTCCTCCAAAAAATGAATATTATCTGATCTCTAATGCGGCTTTATTTTCACGGCACACACACAAACAGAAGCACACACAAATACATATACAGACGCACACACATACAGGCACATACACTCACGCAAACATACGCAGAGTCACAAACGTACGGACACACACAGGCACACAAACACAGGCACACACAGACTCACAAACACACATAGAGGCACACACACAATCAAACATAGGCACACAAACACAGGGACACACACACACAGACAAACAGGCACACAAACACACACACAGTCAAACATAGGCACACAAACATTCATTTAGATCACCATGTTTCCTTTTATAGTTTATTCTTTTCTGACAACGTATTGACGTATTTTAATAATTCCAGTTTCATTTTTGACGCTCCCCCCCCGTTTGCTCTCTGCTCTAATCACTCCCCCTTTCAGAGCGCTATCACAACACAATCAGCATGCATTGTATCAGATTTGTGAAGTTGTAGTGTATTATTTTATAACACACGTTTTTGTATATTTATGGAGAATTGTCGTGTGGGAGCCTGGGTGACGTAGGCTTGTGGACGGAGCATCGGACATAATCTTACAGCGAACCGTAAGGAGAGTTTGAATAGGGCCCGGGAGAGATCACTAGATGACTCAAACATGCATGGATGACTCTAAAACCTCTTCCGACATGTTTTTGATGAGGGAACAACATTATAACATGGTACACCAAAGTCACTTACCAAACCTTTAAGATGCCCTCTGTAACCTTTTGGTTGGGGATCCGTTACCTCCTTGTTTCTATGGAGACGTCATTGCTCTGCCTGGAATGTTCCACAGTGAGACATTAAACAGCTCTACTTTACATTTATTCAATTACATGTCATTTTAAAGCTCAAAAATACCTAGAAAAACAGGCATTCCTACTGTGAGTTTGGTCGCCTCTCCACAGATCTGAGCTGTAACTTGGTCCAGTTTGGTCTCCATGAAGATAGAAACATCTCCACGGACCCTCCAGCAGAAAAGTTACACAATGCACCTTTAACTAAAGCAGTGCTGACCTATTTTAATCCATATGTGAACTTTAAATCTTATTGATCTAATAATAAAGGATTAACGTCACAAGGACCTGATTTTTGGAAGACGGGTCTCCATGTTTTGAACGTATACATTTTTTTTTTAGGTTTTTTAGACTAAAAAAAAAATCCTTACAAATTTGATCCAACCTCCTCAAACCCTGAAACCCTGAAACCCTGAAAGCCTGGGCAGATAGGACGAGGCTGTGTTCTCTCAAATAGGTTTTTCTGAACGTCGTTAAAAATGAAAAGAGCTCAGAGATAAAGAAAGAAAAAAATGCACTGTGGCCAAAACAAATCGATGGGGGCAGCAGATGAATTCAATCCTCACTCATCAGATGGATCCTCCGGGAGAGCCCCCAGCCTTCCCACTCCCCAGACACTTCCTCCCCAGTACACCGCTCCCATTACCGGACAATCCTCCCAAATCCCGTCCAAAGCCCCGGATCCAGACAAGTGGAGCTGGGCGGACCTGAGCCTCCACCACGAGAGTAAAAGCACAAAGAGACCGGGAATGTTCAGAAATATGGTTCTGAGAGTGGAATTCAAGTGCGGTGTAGAAAGGAATCCCAGTGAGATTTTGTTGTTACATGTCAAAAAAACAAAAAAAAAAAGAAAAGGAAATATTTTTGTGAGGAAAATCTGAAATAAAATAAAAATGGTAAAATAGAATAGAATAAAACACAATAAAATAGAAAAGATCAAATAAAAAAATAGAATAGGATAAAACAAAATAAAATACAATAAAAATAAAATAGAAAAATAGAATAGAAAAGAATAAAACTAGAAAAGCACTCAGAGAGCGCAGACCTCCGCCAAGCCCCATTTAACGCAATGCTAACGAAATTTTCAAAGTGATCCAGAATCCAGGATTTCTTCTGGATCGTCACCAAAATTTAATCATCTGTTGGATTTACCATTAGGAACATTTCCTGAAAATTTCATCAAGATCCGTCCATAACTTTTTGAGTTATCTTGCTAACAAACAAACAAACAACCAAACAAACAAACAAACAAACAAACAGACAGACGCAGGCGAAAACATTACCTCCTTGGCGGAGGTAACAAAATAAAATAACATAAATAAAAACAATAAATTATAAAAAAAAAATAGAATGGAATAAAACAAAATTAAATAAAAAACAAAAATGATAAAATAGAATAGAATAACTACAAAATAAAAAAAAAATAAGATTGATAAAATAGAAAAAAAATAGAATAGAATTTTGTTTCCTGGTCAAAAACATACCCAGAGTTGTGTTTTGTTTCATTCACACATGTTTGAGTAATTCTTTATTATTAGTCTGTCTACATCTCCAAAGCTCAAAATGCTCTGTTCTACCTTGTGATGTCATGAAGTGGAAGTAGTTTTCAAGTGAACAGCTCCTTTTACCTTTAGTTCAGACAGAGATCGGCAATTCCAGGGCTGAAATTATCCAAAAGATTCTACTAAAGGTGTGTGGAGTTTGTGGAGCACCTTCTGTATTACCATATGATGTCACAAAAAAAATAAAAAAATAAAAAAATAAATAATAATAATAATAATAATAATAATAATAATAATTTAAAGAACAGTGTGTAACTTTCTGGTGGGGGCACATCACTTGCTTGAGTCTATGGAAACAGAAAGTTAAATCCATACTTTGGTACATTCTCCACGGGGATAGATACATTTAATGCCATAAAGCAGGGGGCCAAGTCAGGTTTGTGGAGATGCAAGCGTACATTTTTTTTTTTTTTAAATATACTGTATGTATATTTTTTTCAATGCAATAAACACACACAAAAAATAACAAGCTTATATTTTAGTATTTTGTGACTAAAAAGTTACGTACTGTTGCTTTAAAGGATCTGTATGTATCTTTTCTCAGGTGGGAATAAAAATATGACAGTAAAGTTACTCATGACTTACATACTTATGTACTTCCTTACTTGTGTACTTCCTTACTTCCTTATGACTAAAAAGTTACGTACTGTAGCTTTAAAGGAGCTGCATGTAAGTTTTCTCAGGTGGGAATAAAAATAAAAATAAGACAGTAGAGTTTATCCATGACTTACATACATACTTACTTAGGTACAAACTGTCTTACATACTTACTTACGTACTTACATACTTATATATGACTAAAAAGTTACGTACTGTAGCTTTAAAGGAGATGTATGTAATTTTTCTCAGGTGGGAATAAAAATAAGACAGTAGACCTTACTCGTAGTTTAAATACATCCCATTTGCTGTTTTGTTTGTACAGTATATGTAATATGTAAAGATCTGGGTAAATCATCAGGGATATTAGACTAAAATCAAATTGTCAAATATTCCTTATATTCCGCACTACCGCCCCATTCATCTCTCCATATTCTCAGTTATTATACACATTTTCATAACCCAAACTAAACGATATTCCCATCAGCCCCTGCTTATGCTATGAAATAAACATCTAGTAATTTAGCATTTTCACTAACAAAGAAATTGACTCAAATGTTTCAGGACTGAATAAATGAAAATGTAAATGACAAGTTAATTTGCACTGATTCTACAAATAATAATGAGAAAACAGCTGAGTGGATTTAATGAAGGAGGGATGGGATAATATTATGATATATTATGATATATTGCAAGAGAATAGACTGAACTGAAAACTCTGATAATGGCCACGTTTGCGTGATGTTTTGTTTTTTTTTTTAATTCCGAATTAATTGTTCTGAATGAAATAGTCTTCTATTTACATCGACCGGGAGAAAACTCACACTTCAGCCGCTACCGGCTTTTTTGTCATCTCGGTTTGTCGTTACGCCGCGGACTCTAACGTGATCCAAACTTTTTCCGCAGTCGTTCCGATGATAATTACGCAGCAGCTGGAGAATTCTATCCTCATGCTTTACGTCTGTCAGGTGAGGAGGAAAAGGGAAGCGTGTCGGAGAAGGAGGAAGAACACAAAGTGAGTCAACTGCTCTACCTCATCCCTATCCTAGCTCGCAAATCCAAAGCGCAGTGGATGAAAGTCCGAAGAGAGGACTGCTAGAGCCGGATCGCGTCAGAAGGGCGACCCAACGAGCATGCGCCAAACGAGGAATCGTCTATTCTTCTTAAAAATAATTCCGGTCTTCCTTCTTCCTAATTCTGTTCTTCCTAATTCTGTTCCTTCTTCTTCTTCTTCTTAAATTAATTTGGCTTTAAAATCAGAACAAACCACCCACTTACTTCGGAATTAAGTTTAATTTTGAATAATCATTTTCATTAGGAATTAAGTGTTTACATGGTCTTTTTAAAGCGGAATTAAAGCTCTCATGTGAACGTGTGATATAAAACCGTTAAGAGCCATTATTTCTCCACCATATGAGCATTTTGGAACAGGCTTTTTTACATTAGTATTTGTCCTCAGTTAACAGCACAATTTCCTGTGAGTGGATTAATTTTATAAGACAATTTTAAGCCTCTCCAAAACCATGAGTCACCCAGCTCTCTAAGGATCTTCTCTTTTTGAACCGTGCAATGAGTCACGCGCCGTTAAAAAGCGTATATACTGTATGTCAAGTATGCAGATTACAGCCGCACAATACGAGCGTAGTGGCCTTGTGGAGGCAGAGAAGCAGATCTACGGAAGGAGGCGCGCTGTTGTGAGCTTTACTTCGTGCTTTTAAATTATTTTATTATAGGCAGGTGAAAACTCTCGCAGGATACAGTTTGATAAAAGGTAAAATCAATTATCACCTATAGGTTCATTACGATTTCCAAGTGAAATGTCTCGACCTGGTGACTAAAGCCTTGTCTAAAATGAACACTGGCTGGCTGAATGAGCGATTTCATTGACATAGAGCATACTGTTGTTGTGTCCTTGAGCAAGGCACTTCACCCATCTTGTCTACGTGTGCCTGTGTGTGTCTACGTGATGTGTGTGTGAGCGATAGGTTGTGGTTGAAGCTGTATACTGCCTACTACTCTTAAAGCTTTTTATTCTTAAAAACAAACAAACAAACAAAAAACAGGAAGTGCGGTGTTAGCATGCTAGTTGTTGTAAGCATTACTAGCACAGCAAAGGCATTATCAAGTAAATTCATAACGATTTCCGGTTTTCTCTGCTGAAATGTCTCGACTTGATGACTCAAACCTTTTCCATAACGCTCAGTATTTATTGAATGGGGGATTACATTGAAATTGCTCACGCTGTAGAGCTGGGGTCATCAAACAAAGGCCCGCGGGCCAACTCCGGCCCTCTACGCCCCTTTGACCGGTCCCCCCATGTCCTCTGCCCCCCACCACTTGAACTGGCCCCATGAGGCAATTCTCAAAAGTTGTCATGGCCGATTTTTTTAATTACTTTTTGGCAAATAATGTCGTGTCGACGTGTCTGCACCTTGTATTTTGTTGATTTTTCAATTAAAAATGATATTTATATGAAGTATTTATAGTTATATTAAATAATTATGACATATTTACATTTGCCGCCAATTTTTAAAATGTATTTACTTTATAGGCCTATTTATTTGACTTTTATTAAGTGCTGCACACAATTATTATTAACACAATTGTTATTAATATTATTATTGTTAATATCAACAGGCCAACCTACAATTTGTAATTTTTCACTCTCCTTTGCCAGTGACAATCCCCAGATGTTTCTTACCTTGATATTTTTTTACCTATGATAAGTTATTGTTATTAGAAATTAAATAAATGGAATATCTGTGGTATTTCAGATTAAAACAAAGTGTTAAGTACTTACTACTTTTGCAAACCACTAGTAACGAAAAACAAATATGTGCCAGGATTCTGTGTTGATATGGTATTGTGGATGTCTGTACCAGGCTCGTCATTCTGTCATTCATACAAGTCAGGGAGATAATGTGGCTCTCAGAGAAAAAAAAATGGTGACCCCTGCTGTAGAACATATTGCTGTTGTGTCCTTGAGCAAGACACTTCTCCCACCCTATCTATGTGCGTCTGTGTGATGTGTGCACGAGTGATTGGTCGTGGTGGGAGCTGTGTACTGCTGTGTGTTGTCTAAAAAAGCTTTAAGAGTAGATTTCTAAAAGCTTTTTATTCTTCAAGAACCAGGACGAGCGCTGTTAGCATTGTAGTTGTTGTTATCAAACTCCGCTCTGCTTTCTGAAAGTTGTGAAAAGTGCTGATAAACTCATCGTGGTGAATAATTAGGATGCTCTGAATGCAGAAGTGCGGAATTACTTTGGACAAACTGTGTCAAATGAAGTAGTTAAATTTTTCACGTAGCGCCTTTTAGCACATTTTGCGTAATTATACTATAGGATTTTATGTTACATGTGTGTCTGCAACTAATTCAACTAAGTCCTAATAAAGGAAGTGCGCTCTTAGCATGCTAGTTGTTAGCAAAATTGCAATCCTGCCTGTAAAAGCTGGGAAAGGTGCTTAAAAATTCAAGGGAATGCTTAGACTTAGACAAACTTTATTGATCCACAAAGGAAATTGTTTGGACACAGTAGCTCAAACATCACAATGTATAATGATAACAAAGAGAAAAATGGTGATAATGAATTCTAAATAAGTCTCAAACATAACAAGAAACCGGTGTCAAATAAGTAAATGTACTGTATATATATGTACAATGCATTAGAAAAGTGTGGCATAACTTTGAACCTCTGCAAAACTTCTTAAAACAAACTCACAAAATCAGGTACAGCACCTTTAAAACCACAAAATCTTACCACAGTTCAAATTAACAAAAAAGGTGACCTCAACAAACTTACATTTTTGCAGCTCGCTTGCATTCAACTCAAACCCGCTACTGAAATGCTATACACAGTTCACTGGGGACGGAGCTAAACCTTTATATTCCTTTGTTTGTTCTTTCTCCATCTATCTATTTTCACATCAGAGCCGCGCTTGTGTTTACGGCTCCGTGCCATTGCCAGGAGGTGGGCAGTCGGCGGTTTGAGCAGGGCCTGATGGGAGATCTTTGAGAAAACTTGGATTGAGTGATGAATCGATTACACGCCACTGCTCCTACTGCTGCTGCTCCTGTTGTTATTGTGAAGGCAGAAGAAGAAGAAGTCACGGTGACCTCAAAAAGCTGGATTATGATAACTTTATGGAGTTTATGGAGAAGGCTGAGGCGCTTCGGTGAGTAATAAGGGAGACAGTTATAGGAGGAGATGTATTTAGCTGTGTTTGAAATGAGAACACAATGTTAAACTGTTTGTGCAAGAATGCCCCAAACTGCACATACTAAAAAGGGCTCCATGCAAACTTGTATTTTTAAAGGTCCTATATTACGCAAAATTGAGCTTTAAGCCATGTTATAATGTTATTACCTCCTCAAAAAACACACCTGAAGCTTGGAGGACCCTTGGAGGTCCATCGACTCCGAACAAAGGGGGGAGCACTATTTAGTTAATTTTGCTAAGTTAGTTTGTTTGAAGTTACTTTTTTGTTGCTTGTTTTCTGTATTATAAGTATTTGCCTTTTTGTGACTTTAAGTTAGTAGCTTTAGTTAATTATTTAATGTAGTTTCCCCCACTCTTGTGTTCAGTTTAGTCGCCCTCGTCTATTTAAACGCACCTGTTCTCTGTCTAGGAGTTAGTTTTTGTTCTGTTCAGTTGGATTTAAGTTTCCCCAGTTGAGCCTTACTTTTTGTTAATAATTTACTTGCACCTTTTTTAAATTACATTTTTATTTGACTTTATTAAATTTAAACATATTTTTTATACCTTGTCTTTGCCTTTTTTTTGTTTGGTCCACTACAAGAGTCTTTTGTGTTTGAGCGCAGAACTGAGCCTAAATATGCAGAGTTTGTATGTTAAATGTGTGAATGAAACAAAACACAACTCCAGGTCTGTTTGTTATGAGGAAACAACATTATTAAAAATTGTTTAGGCCCATTAAAATGTATTTTAAAAAATGGCCAAAACTTCACATGCTAAAAATGATTTGATTCCAAACAGTAAAAGTTGCAAGAACAAATTAAAATCTGTCTAACGAGTCCCTGTGTGTCAGAAATTCTTTGGTACGTCTCTAGTATTCACATGCATGATTTTTTGGGCCACTATCACAGCTATCAAGAACCTTTTCCTGATGTGAAGTGAAGCAGCTCCAGTCCCAAAGCTTCACACTGAAACTCGCTCTCATCTTTTTGTTGAAAATCAAACTCCTAAACAGGACCATGAACGTTCATAATGATCACAGGCTCCTAAAAATGTTATATTTAAATCAATTTTGTATTTGTGGGAACCTTGAGCTGACCCTAAATGAACTAGAGAGAAACAGGTGGCAGCTCCTTCTCCAGAAAAGTTCCACAGCTTTAATATGGAACAACTTTAGAGGCGATTTGAGTCTCAGGAGATGTGCCCACCTCACGGAAACAGTTTACGAGTGATTCTGTTCCCATGAAGGCTTTGTTAGCTAATGCAAACATATCAAAGTCAATTGGACTCCTTCTGCTCCATTAGCCGCTGAGATATGATAAATAAACATAATTAAAGAGACTGCGGTGTGTGGGCTCAGACTGCAGCGTCCACAGACTGTGACATCCCAGACCTCCATAAACGATCAGAGCAGGACATAGTCTGAGCTAACGGCCACATTATGGACTGTGTGAGATACGCTCCCATTGATTCAAACTGTTTGGCCGGAGCCGACAAATGAGCTGTCAGGAGTAATGAGGCGAAAAGAGGTGTGTGTGTGTGTGTCTGTACTGTACTGTACACACACACACACACACACACACACACACACACACACACACACACACCTGTATTTTTCACAGCTGAGGTTATAGGGCCACAGGGTTAGGGTCAGTGAGTCTTGAAGTGATTTTTCTCAAACTGAAAAAAAAGTCAAGATTTATGGCAAAAAAATCTCAAGCGCCAGTAGCTCAGTTGGCGTGTGCCAGATCCGAGTGTGAACTGAGCCAAAGGTTGGGGGTTTGAATCCTGCTCTCTTTTTTTTTGTTTCATTTTGGTTGTTTATAGTCCTTAGTCTGAGTGGACTTTCATCTCCACAAACCTGACTCATATTTGGCCTGGAGGAGGGCCTCATCCTGCTTCTTTCCATGGAAATGTGATTCCTTTGACTATCATTTTCCACAGTATGTCATAAAACTATCTCAGTGGAGAATGTTCCGAAGTGTGGTTTTAACTTTTCTATTTCCATAACACTTCAACTGGATGCCCCCATTTGCAACCCACCACTATTTGTATTTATCTATTTATTTAACTTGTTTGTTTCATGCAAAAATGTTATAAACTCATCCCATTTTTTCAGCCCGGTTCCTCCATTTCCCTGTAAACCTCTGCGGTAGGACATAGGGTACTTTGTGAATGTTAAAATAATTTGCCAAAGGACGAGGTGACTTTGGAGTTGAACCGGAGACCATCTGGAGCCTGCTGTTACTTAATGAGAGAGTCCAGTGCCACTGTGAGTCTCCAAGCAGCTCTATTGGGCAACGCTGTAGAAATAACAGGAATAAAGACGATCAATTTGAAAATTAACAAAAAAACATTGACAAAACTTCATAAGATGTTATTGTTCTGCCCAGAATGTTCCTCAGTATGGCATTAGCCTTATCTGTCCCCATGGAGACAAACCAAGGTACAGGAGAGATCTGCTGTGATCTCATGGTAAGAATGAATGTTTTTTGGGGTATTTGTTTCCATGGAAATGTGTTTGTTTTTTGTTTGTTTTTTTTTTTGGTTAGTTTTGTCTCTTATATTTATATTTATTTTATATAAATATATTTTTTTTTGTTTTTTTGGTTAGTCTTGTTTCTTAGCGTACAAGCTTTCATGTGGAAACAACAGAATAGCCCACTTTGCACTGAAAACTGTTGTATTATTTAGTTTAATCAACTTGTAGCCATAGAGTTACATGGGACATTGTAAATTCAAATGCCTTATATAAAAACTTTACACGATGAAGAACTTGGAACACATTTTTCTCTTACATTTATGTGAGCAAATTATAGAAAAAAGGTTCAAACTGATATCTCTAAATGTAAGTTTTTTTTTTGTTTTTTTTTTCCTTTTCACCTGCAGCATCTCGCCTTAAGATACTACTACCAATGACACCTCTTAACTGAAGAAAAACAAAACCAAAGCTAAAATCGATTAGTTAATGCTTTACTGTGGAATCCAATAACGTCCGTGGAAACTCCTCGACAGAAAGTTCCACAGTGCAACTTTGGTTCGTTACGGCCTTGAGAGAGAATACCTTAAGTTCACGGAGAAAGCATTTCTTACGTTCCTGTTTCGTGTCCAGTGGTGTATTCACAGTCTTCGCTCTTATTTTCTCATATTTTTGCCCGTTTCTTTTCCTCCTTTTGCCCCGGTTTATAAAGAGAGCCGTGGTCTGATAACACCGAGAGAAAACCTACATCACACTGGAGCCAAAGTCCAGCTCCTGTGTGCTGCTTACACCTGCACATTTTAGGATAACATCAGCAATCCTCTCTCCTCCTCTCCTCTTTCTCTCTCTCTCTTTCCCCTCCGCCTCTCTTCCTCTCTTTACCCTGCCTCCGTTTCCTTGCGTCCTCCCGCCTCTCTCACCCTCTCCTCGCGCGTCCGTCTCTCCATCCTCTCCTCGCTCTCTCCATCCCCCGCACGCTCCCCTTCTCTCCTCTTCGCTTCCCTCTCTTTTCTCTTCCCGTTCGCTCCACCTCTCCAAAGCTCTCCGGACATATGGTGTAGGCTGCGATTGCACAAACTTATAATTGGTTCTATCTTTCCTTTTCTCTCTCCTTCTCTTCCTCTTCCCTCCTTCTATCCTCCTCTCTTTGTATGTACGGTATGGATAGAGTTTGCACAAGCTTGTAATGATCCTTATGTTTCTCCTCTCTCCAATTCTTCTTTTCCACCTCTCCTCTCTCCTCCTCTCTCCTCTAACTAACCCTATGTTTCCTCCTCTCTCTCCCTTTCGTCCTCCTTCTCTCCTCTCCAAAGCTACCTTAACATATGGTGTAGGCTGTGATGGCACAAACTAACCTTATACGTTTCCTCTCCCCCTCTCTTTCTCTCCTCTCCTCTTCTCTCCACTCCCTCCTTCTCTTCTCTCCTTTTCACCTCTCTTCCTTTTCGCCCTCCTCCTCCACCTCTCCGATGCTCCCTGGACATATGGTGTAGGCTGTGATTGCACAAACTTATCTCTGTGTTTGGCTCTATGTTTCCTCCTCTCTCTCCTTCTCTCTCTCTCTTCCTTCTCTCCCCCTCTCTTCCTCTCCTCCTTTCCCTGAACATATGGTATAGTCTACAGTTGCACAAACTACTAACTAACCCTGTGTTTCTTCTTCTCTCCCTTTCTTCCTCCCCTCTTCTCCTCCTCTTTCTGGACATATGGCATAGTCTGCGATTGCTCCTTGTGTTTTTCTCTCGCTCTCCTCTCTTCCTTCTCTCCTCCTCTCCCTGGACATATGGTATACCCTATGTCTCCTCTTCTCCTTTCCTCTTCCCTATCCTCCTTCTTTCCTCTCTCCCCCTCTCCTCCGCTACTCTCCACCTTTCTTTCTCTCCTGTCTCCGTCTCTCTTCCTCCTCTTCCTGTACAGATGGTAGTCTGCGCTTGCACAAACTTCTTACTAACTCCTCTCCCCCTCCTCCTACCTTCTGTCTCTCTCCACCTCTCCTTCTCTCTCTCTTCCTCCCTTCTCTCTCCCTCTTCCCCTCTCTTCTCCTCCTCCTCTTCTCCCTGTACATAAGGTTTGCCTGTGATTGCACAAACTTCTAACTAACCCACTGTTTAAAAAGAAAGGGAGAGTTTTTTCTCTTCTCTTCCCTCCTTCTTCTCTCCCCACCTCTTTTTCTCTCTCTCCTTCTCCTCCTCTCCTTCTCTCTCCTCCTCTCCCTGGACAAATGGGATGCCTTCGATTGCGCAAACTTCAAACTAACCCTCCTCTCTCTCTCTCCTCTTCCCTCATCTCTCTCTCCACCTCTTCATCTCCTCCTCCTTCATCTTCTGGAATTGCACAAACGTCTAACTAATCCTTTACACCCCCCCCGTCCCCCGTCCCCCTCTCCCTCTCTTCTTCCCTCATCTCTCCTCTGTCCATCTCTCCTCCTCTTCCTGTACATATGGAAGTCTGCGATTGCACAAACTTCTAACTAACCCACTGTTTCCTCCTCTTTCTCCATCCCCCTCTCATCATCCTCTCTTTTCTCTCCCTCTCTCCTCCAGAAGTCTAACTACCCCTCTTTCTCTCTCTCTCTTTTCCTCATTTCTGTGTTTTCTTCGAGACCGTTGCATTTGGAGCTGCACGCACCAATTTAGAAGCTGCACGGCAATGGAGATTCACATGAAAGGCCTTGTTATTCTTGATTATGCCTTGTTATTCGGCCTGTGTTGGCAGTTGTATCGATCGCGGTACAGTGTATATAGTCTGCCGTATTGATCCGGCTCTTCCTGGTGCGGTGGGCGGTCGCTGATCATTGGCTGGAGCCGGGAGGGGGGTCTTTTTACCCTTAGATCTATGGCATGTTGAAAGGAAGGTGGCAGGTAGGAAATCATGCATAATACATCAACTTGGGGCCAATAGTCATCTTCAGGAATTATAGCATTTCTCACACCGGGACGGATCTGATGTTTTTAATGATCTCGCCGTTTCCGTGTCCATTTGAATTGAAAACGTAATAATGGGGGATGTATCTGCGAGGTGGTTGTCTGAGCTTCAATCTTTTATTCTTTGTTTGTACTGTCTGGTATAAATAGAACTTAATTGCTCGATGTTGGAAATTCAAAGAATATGAAAGATGTATGTTTGTTAAAGGTGCATTATGCAACTTTACAAGGAGGTTTGCTATGCTTGTTTCCTTGGAGTTGCTGCTGCCGCGGCTAGAATGCTCCACGGCAAACAATAATAATGATTGTCAATCATTTGTTGTAGGTATTGTTCAATATTTTCTGTTTTTCTGTTTATTATTGTATTTTGTTAAATGTTATATTCAATTGTCTTTAATAATAATAATAATAATAATAATAATAATAATAATAATAATAATAATAATAATAATAATAATAATTTAGGACTTGTCCAATGAAAGTGTTTTTATTGCTATAACATCCATCCATCCATTTTCTTCCGCTTATCAGGGCCAAGTCACGGGAGCAACAGTCTAAGCAGGGACTCCCAGACTTCCTTCACCCCGGACACTTCCTCCAGCTCCTCCGGGGGGACCCCAAGGTGTTCCCAGGCCAGCCGAGAGACATAGTCCCTCCAGTGTGTCCTGCGTCTTCCCCGGGGCCTCCTCCCGGTGGGACATGCCCGGAACACCTCCAGAGGGAGGCGTCCAGGAGGCATCCGGAACAGATGCCCGAGTCACCTCAGCTGCTCCTCTCAATGTGGAGGAGCAGCGGCTCTACTCCGAGCTCCTCCCGTGTGACTGAGCTCCTCACCCTGTCTCTAAGGGAGCGCCCTGCCACTCTACTAACTACCTATCAAAGTACTAACATACCTCGAAAAACATTCTTACTCTAAGCAGGATTGGCTCTGCACAGATCTGACCTGTGACATGGCCGCTGTAAAAAAGTTACAGAATTGACCTTTAAAAAACAAAAAAATAAATAAAAAGGGGAAATTACATGCAATAACTACATTTCTAGTTCTCTTAAAAAGCCACAGTATAAAACTTTATAGGCCTTTTTTCCAGTTTAATTACATTTTTTGCACTGGAAAAACATAGACAAACGTGTTCTTATTTAATATTCCACAGTATCGCATAAAGAGTATCTGTCTCCATGGATACTGTTCTGAAGTATGGTTTTTCTTTAATTTTCCATAGAATCACACAGGAAATGTGTCACCTCCAGAAAGTTACATACTGTCTCTTTAGCTGTTAACTGTCTCTTTGTTCTAATGTTGTTTCCTCGTCACAAACAGACCTGGAGTTATGTTTTGTTTCATTCACACACGTTTAACACACAGATTCTGCAGATTTACACTGAGTTTCTCTTTTCTCAAACAGAAAACACTCCACCTTTCACCTCGTTTCACCTCCATACACTTTCACTAGAAACATTTGGATAAATTCTTCTAAATCAAAGGACAGGGTAGAGCAAAGAAGTAGTTAGGAGTAGTAGTAGCCAGTATACAGCATTAGTGGCACAGTAGTAGCAGGAGTAGTAGTACTAGGAATAGTAGTAGGTTATAATAGTATCCAAGCATATATTTTCAAATTTGACCAGATTTCAATATTGGGCCATAACAATAGTAAATCAGTAGGGATAAAAAGTAATATAGTAGCAAGCAAAGAAGTAGTAAGAAGTGGGTAGTAGTGGGCAAAGAAGTAGTAAGAAGTGGGTAGTAGTGGGCAAAGAAGTAGTTAGAAGTGGTAGTAGTGGGCACACAGCATTAGTGGTACAGTAGTTGTAGTTGTAGTTGTAGTTGTAGTAGTGGTTGTAGTAGTGGTAGTAGTGGTAGTAGTAGGATACTTCTAACATGAAATTCTGCTCAGTCACCAACTTCTGGAAATACTAGCACCAGTAATATCACAAATACTTCAGCAGCAGCAGTAGTAGTAGTAGTAGTAGTAGTAGTAGTAGTAGTAGTAGTAGTAGTAGTAGTAGTAGTAGTAATTATTTTGGTCGATTTATTTTCATATACAAAACTGCACACATTTTATCTTATGGAAATACTAGTACTTGACGGGAGTATATCATAACAATATTTTCTGGAAATACTGGTATCAGTACTTCAAATAGTGCAGTATCAGTAAAAGCTATAAAAGTAGTATTATGTTTTTGAAGAGGCAACACCATTATAACATGGCTTAAAGTGTTAGTTTTGAGTAATATAGGACCTTTAAGTACCAGTACTGTTGAATACAAGTACACCGTGGACTCTACTATGTTATTTACTCATTTCTAACCCTATAAAAACCAACTGACTCCTCACCTCATGTGTCGGCAGCCATATTGATTTTAGAACCTCCCTTGCGTTGCCGTCACGCTGATCGTTCCCCTTTCAGCCAGCAGGGGGCGTCTCCACCGTGAGATGTATGTCATGTAGATAGCGCCGTGGCAGGTGGGAAGTCATGAATAACCCATGAAGATGCATTTTTCCGCTCCGCCATTTTCAGAACCCATCCCTCACCTTCCGATGTTTTGTTGGAAATCTCACTTTCTCATGAATTACAGTGGCGTCTCCCCTCTTCATACTGCATCATGCTTATCAGCCCGCGGGCCCCCGAACCATAAATCAAACCTGCGGAAGAATTTTGGCAAAGTTTATGGTGGTGATAGACGGCATTATCAGTGAGTTTGTCTCAAAACAAGTCACTACTCAAACGGGACACATACATTGTTTCAGAGAATGCCTCATTTTTTGGAGATTCGCAAAGTTTAAGGGAGCGCAAAGTCACCCCAAAGTGTACTAAGGTGAATGATGCACTGCGTTTGGTTTGATTATTATATCTGCTGTATGTTTGAAACTGTAAAATTTTTGGTAGTTTGGTTGTTGGTTCAATTTAAAGCTCCTGTAGGACACAAAATGGACTCTTGTGAGCTTTAAAACGTGTTCTAATGCTGTTTCCTCCTCAAAAACAGACCTGGAGTTGTGTTTTGTTTCATTCACACAAGTTTGAGTAACTCTGTCTACATCTCCAAAGCACAAACTGCTCTGTTCCATCTTGTGATGTCATGAAGTGGTAGTTTTCAAGTTAACAGTTCCTTTTACCTTTAGTTCGGTAGAAATAAGATAAATTTCCAGATGTGTAATTATCCAAATGATTCCAGTGAAGACAGTATCTCAGTTGGTAACAGCGTTTGTCTCGTTTGGCTCGATTCCAGCTCCCACAGATGAATGCTGCTGTTGTGTCCTTAGGCAAGACACTTAACCCACCCACCCAGAGTCTGTGTGTGAATGGATGTTGTTGTAAAAACGCTTTGAATGCCTTGAAGGTGGAAATAGGTGCTATATAAAAATGTGACAATTTGATCATGGTGTATGGAGTTTAAAAACACAGTGGAGTGTTTTCTGCTTGAGAGAAGAAAAGCCTAATATAGACTCCATAGAATCCTGGGGTTGTGTCCTTGAGCAAGGCCTGTATGAAAGTGTGATTTGTATACTCAGGCTGTAACATGCATTTTTTGGTGACATTGCACAGTGTAAATTTTCAACTTTAAGCTTATTCTGTCGGTGTTTGGGAATCTACAGTGGCCCAGAAGGGACAATTTGTTCTTCAGTGAATAATGTACTAAAAGAGTAATGCTCCTCTCCTCCTCCATATGTGCTTAGCTTGTCCCCAGTAGACTCACTTTGTCCACACTCAGCTCAATCTATGGAGGACTGTAAGTAATGAGACAAAGACTTTTAAGGACACCACAAAATAACAGCGCTTTATTTGGATGTTACGACAAGAAATTATTGACTTCAGCAACAGTAGCAAGAAGTGGGACTGCTTGTTTTTGATGTGTGTTTGAACAATTTTACAATACAATAAGGAACATCTAAAAAAAATCTGAATATTATGAAAAAGTTTAAGATTTTTTCATTTTCTCATTTCTAAAAGTCAAACCTAAATATTATAAAGACTCGTGACGCATAGAGTGAAATGTTCAAGCCTTTATTTCTAGGAATTTTGTTGATTATGGCTTAAAGGTAATGAAAACACAAAATTATGTGTCTCAGAAAATTTGACTATTATACAGGATCAATAAAAAAACAAATAAACAGAAAGTAAAGTTTGATCGCAGCCTTCAGATCATCTGCATCTCTGACTCTGGTGCGTCTCATTTTCTACCTCAGAGATTCGAATATATTTATAATAATAATAATAATACATTTTATTTATATATCTCTATGGGGTTCAGGTCAAGCGAGTTTGCAGGCCAATCCAGCACAGTAACACCGTGGTCAGTGAAGTATCTCTTGGTACCTTTGGCTGTGTGGGCTGGTGCCGGGTCCTGCTGCAGAATGAAATCAGCATCTCCATAAAAGCTTGTGAGCAGAAGGAACCACCAAGTGCTCTGTCTGCCACGTTTCAGCAGTGAGTCCCAGGGCAGGTGTGACTACAGCACAGGTAAAGCAGAGAATACATAGAGTAGTGTAAGATAAGACCATGTTACACCTATAAAGAACAAAGTACCAACTAAATAACACAATAACTTATTTCTAAACACTTTTTGAACACACCACTTGAGTTGGCTAATGTATTTCTAATGAGCAAGGCCTGGAATGTTCCACACTATGACATTAAACATATCTATCTCCATGGAAATAAGAAAGTGACTGTGACGGAGTAGCCCCGTCAAAGCCCGCGCTAACCTAAGTTCGCCCAAACAAGCCCGCTCTTGCCACTTACCTGGTTTCTTTCATTCTGCTCCGTTTCCCGCTCCATGTCCCGCTCCATGTCCCGCTCCCCGTCCGTCCGCTCCATTCTCCGCTATATTTACCGTCCGTCCACCACCACAGTCGGCTCAGGTGCACACGAGTCATTGTTAAACCATCCATGTCCATAATTCTGTTTTCCAACAAACTTCAAACCAGAATCCATCTCCCGTTCGTGAGCCGCACTGTCAAACCGAGCGCCTCACTCACTTCCTGTTTCCTACACTAAATTATCCATATTATTTTTCCTGGTTCTGCTACAGGCGCAGAGATATGGCCATGTTGCACTGTGTATTTTCGGGTATTTTTCTATATTTTTGTTATTGTTAATTCGGGTTTTAGCGCTGAAAACCAACATTTTTGTGTTAATTGTCTTGGGGGAGGAGCCTTGGTGGATAAAAGCTGGATAACTCTCCCTCCCTCAGTCAGTCTGGGCCAGGACTTGTACACGGAAGGTAACGACCTATAGAGTTTATGACTTATGAAGCATATTTCTGCTGTTGTGTGTACATGTTGTAAATACCTTTTTGTTTCACTGTCTTGTATATAGCACTCTTCAAACTATTTGGGAACATCATTAATTAAATAATCAAAAACATTCTTCTGACTACGCCATCGTCATTACCCAAGAACAGAACCCCGTCACAATGACACAACTAGGACACGTTATAGTTTAGATTTGTGGATAAATGACTCCTCTCAGTCCGAATGAACGTTTTCTGAAGTTTGTTTGAGCGGTAAAAACACCTGTAGTGAAATCGATACGTTTTTGCCATTTGACTTCACACAAAGTTGGTCACAAGTTGAAACTTACAGCAGGAGCATGTCAAAATGGAGTCTTGTGAGTTTGTGTACAAGCAAATATTGCTGTGCACAGTTAGAGCAATCCAGGAAAGCAATACAATTTACATGGTGATAGAAAAGAAAGAAAGAAAAGAAAAAGAAAAGTTACATACAGCACCATTAAGAGAAGACATGAAAATCTTAATTATCCCACGTTATGCATTTTGTGAGTACAAGAACCTATTAATTGAATAAATTAAGTTATATAAGTAGCAACAAAATCAAAATCAATGCATGTACCATTATATACAACCAAGACTAAACCAGGATTAAACAGAACTGAGTCAAGACTACACCAGGACTAAACCAAGTCTGAACCACGACTAAACCAGGACTAAACCAGGATTTAACTAGGGTACCCCAAGAGAGAGCGAGAAAGCGAGACAGACTCCTCCTGACTGAAGACCGGGACTGGGATTATAACCAGATTTGAGCAGGACCTTTCACTGTAACAGATAAGAGTCAAATTATAACAAGTTTAATCTGCAGTATCCTCCGTGTTCTTTGATTATCGTGTCTCTATTTCAACCCTCTGTCCTCCATAAAAAAAGGGATTTAGGCAGCAGTAAAATGATACAAATCCAGACAGTTCATTTATTATTATGCGTTAAGTCTTACCCATTTCAAATAAAGGAAATAAAAGATGTTGGGTTCATTGATTTCAGTTGTAATTGGCGCCATTTTGAGTACTTTTGACCATTAAAAGCACTGCACACACGAAACACTATATGCAATGAAATCTCAATATGCAAACGTATATATTTCAGTCTTTCTTTACAACACATCTGCCCAGCTGCTCCGAAATAAAATATGTGGGTTTCAGTTTTTTGTTATGGGCGCCATTTTGAGGACTTTTGAGAAAAGCTAAAAACTGTCCTATTGTTTCATTACTCTGGAATACATGGACATGCTAAGATACTTTACACTGAAAATTGTAGTTACTTCACATTAAATGTCACATCTGAACATACAAACGTACAGATATTTGAGTTATTCTTTACCAGTCTTTTCTATAGAAACATTTGACAGTTCTAATCTGCGTTTGCGGCCGTCTGCAGAGGCCTCACTGCAGCCTCTTTATCCGCTGGGCCTCTGAAGATAAACATTAGATTTATGACTCAAACCTGGCGCGCTGTATTCCCCGCTCGCTAAAAGAAAAATACGCAAGGTGCAGAAATCGGTGCAGAAATCGGCACAGAAATGGACAGTGCGGGGACCAAATGCGAGTCTGCTGATTTAATAGAAGCCAGGACTCGTGGAGGACTCCAGGGGGGGCTATGGAGGGGTGCGCAGAGGGACGGACTGGGGGGAGGGTCTGGACAAAGCGTTAGCTGCACACGATGATGGCTGGATATTTAAGACAGCGGGACAGAAGCAGGAGCTGGTGAAAAATGTGTGCCAAACAATAAATGGTGACAGAGTCCTAATAGTGTATACACTTTCTGTGAATTACAATGGAAATGATGGCGCCACCTGCTTGTCTAAATGGGGAAAGCAATAATATCTCCATGGAGACAGGTGGTAGACCCTTCACCATGTTGCTGTGTGACTAGAACCCATACTTACCCTTTGTATGGTTTTAAAGGTCCTATATTAACCAAAATTGACTCTATAATGTTTCCTCATCAAAAACAGACCTGGAGTTGTGTTTTGTTTCATTCACATGTTTGAGTAACACTTTATTATTCGTCTGTCTACATCTCCAAAGCTCCAAATGCTCTGTTCCACCTTGTGATGTCATGAAGTGGTAGTTTGCATTGGAGGCGAGGGAGCAGCCCGAGAACGTAGAGAAAAATCCCGCACACCATCTTACTTGTAAAATGTGAGATTTATTAGGACATACGTTTCAGCACTAGACTTTCATCAGGTATTTTTTTTTTTTTTTTTATTATTTTGAAAAATGTTGCATGTCCTAATAAATCTTACATTTTACAAGTAAGATGGTGTGCGGGCTTTTTCTCTATGTTCAGTAGAGAGTGACAATTCCATGTCTGAAATTATCCAAATGATTCCATGGAAGGTGTGTGGTGTTTAAAAACACAGTGGAGCACTTCCTGTATTACCACATGACATCACAAGGTTGAACAGAGTGTTTTCAGTTTGAGAGAACGCAGGGCCGGCCCAAGGCATAAGTGAACTGGGCCTCCACGCCACCAGGGGGCCCCCCAAGACCAGTTGGAATGGCCACCTGCTAAAATATTTTTAAATTAAAAAGTGTAAAATCAATTATATGATATTGCAGAAACAAAAGAGAAAATAAACTAGTTAACCTATTTACAATAAATACAGTGTCTTGTCTGCTGATTTGTTGCGTTACTTGCAAATAGTTTAACATGCCACACTTCACTCTGAATATTTTATATTGCAATAGCCGTAATGACACAAGTTACAGTATAATGTAAACCAACAAAACACGCAGATGATAGTGGGTGTCTTAGACTAACTGTGTAGCCTATGAAATGATAAAGCAGCAGGTAGTGCAGTTTTGGTGGTGTGGGGGGGCCCCAAATCAAATTCTGCTTAGGGCCCCATAAAGGTTTGGGCCGGCCCTGAGAGAACACATCTTACATATGCAGGATGTGTGTGTTAAACGTGTGAATGAAACAAAACACAATTCTTGGTATGTTTGTGATGAGGAAACAACACTATAACATACTGTAGATCAGAAAATTGCATATTATGGGCCCTTAACAGCAAAAGATTAATAAATAAAAATTGTTAAAAGTGCTCTCTCAGACTGAAAGTACAGGGTGTGTCAAAGTGCTTCTGTGGAGATCTGCAGATTATAAATACATCTGCTCCCTCATGATCGTTACAATAATACAGCGTCTGCAGTGAAGTGGAGCTGCCTGGTTTTATCTGTGGAGTCCTTGGAGTCTGTAACAGAGTTTATAACAGCAGAGGAGGGGGCCTTTCTTCTCGAGATCAGGCTTTAAATCTGACTGTGTGGTGCTTTTGTGCTGTGATGGTCTCGAGGCTGGTTAAGAACACTGCGAGATGCCATCTGGACCCTCACAAATGATTAACTACGGAGAAAATAAGTGTCAACATAATGTGGCGGTGCGGGGAAAAATGAAGCCAAGTGTGAAAAGTGCAACGTTAGAAAGACTCGACCAAATACTGGACCGAAGACTGTTTCGAAGACTGGACCAAAGACTGGACCAAAGACTGGACCGAAGACTAGGCCGAAGACTGAGCCGAAGACTGGACCAAAGATTTGACCGAATACTGGACCAAAGACTGGACCGAAGACTGAACCAAAGACTGGACCGAAGACTAGGCTGAAGACTAAGCTGAAGACTGGACCAAAGTCTGGACTGAAGACCTGACCAAAGACTGGACCAAAAACTGGACCAAAGACTGGAGAAAAGACTGGACCGAAGACTAGAATGAAGACTGGACCAAAGTCTGGGCCGAAGACTGAGCCGAAGACTGAACCAAAAACTGTATCGAAGACTGGACCAAAGATTTGACTGAATACTGGACCGAAGGCTGGACCAAAGACTGGACCGAAGACTGGACTGAAGGTAGGAGACAGAGTGACAAGTGACAGTGTGAAGTAAGTCATGGTAAAGGCAAGGAGACCATTTCAAACCAAATCAACTAACTTTTCACGGGGAATGGTTATGGTGTCCATTCGTTCAGGTTGGTTAGAGCATTCACCCACCTACAAGGAGGTAGCAGCCAACAACTATTCATGCTGGAGAGCATCCTGATTCTTGGACAATAAAACACTTTCTAACCTGCCTGCGCTGCTTATACAAAATATCTGTACAGAAGCAAGACAGACAAAAATACAATACATACAGGCTCTTTAATTAAAAGTGATCAAACTGAGATAGTCCACTCTGAAATGTAAACTTTTAGACTAAATTACAGTCAAATCTAGTTCACTCAAATACTAAAAAAAAAAAAAATAAATCATTCTTTTGTATCTAATATGTCAACAAAAAGAAGCTAGAAATTTAAACCGGGCTCTTTTTGTATTTCTGTTTTAAATGTCGTAAAAATGCTCAACTTTGGCCATTTTTTCACCTTATTTTTATATGAAAACATTACAAAGTGAAAAAAAGTTTTTTTCTTACATTTATGTGAGCAAACTACAGAAGTTTCAAAATGATATATTTAAATATAAGATTTTTTTCTCCTTAAAAAAAATAGAGCAGCAGTTTGACTGAAAGAAACCTGCACAGAATCCATATCCTCATGCATATATATATATATATATATATATATATATATATATATATATATATACACAACTGTCTTACACTGACTGATAACGTGTGATTGTTTTGTATATCTCTATGGCCCAATGACCCACATAATATATTTCCTTTTTGCACACTATCTTTGTCAACCCCAGCTCAATAGACTGGCTGCTACCTGAACCATGACTGCACTATCCAGTAGCTCACATGTCATCTTTGGCACCAGAAAAACAGCTTTAATCATGTTTTATCTCGAAATGCTGGATGTCCAGAGTGCGTAAGGGAGAGGGGAACTGCAGAGGCGGTGTCATCCACTGGCACGCTTTATAATTGCGGTAATATCATCCAAAAAGTCCATTTATTTTGACCTGAAACTGCCACCCACCCCATTCATACCTGTGTTGAGCCTGGCCCGATTTCACTATCCTCTCTGGCTAATATCCCTCCTTGAATAGTGCCGTGTGCAGCGGGCAGTGACAGATAGCATGGGATCGCGTATATTTCACTGTTCTTTAGTTCGGCTCTACTGAGAATCAAATCCCAAATGTGTTACAACAACCCGGGTAGTGGAAGTAGCAGTTAAGTTTCTCCCCCATAAAAAGTACTGTATTACATTGAGTGGTTTTGTAGAGGTCTTCTGCAAGGTTAAAGCAGTACACATCCATTCAGATAACGTTCGTTTTATTACAAGGCTGTAATCTTACTGTACAAGAGAAGAGAGAGAGTCACTGGGACGTTCTTGCATTGAAATCTACTGTGGTTAGTAGATTTAAATTAAAAGATTAGACACAGTGGTATATCGTGTGACAGATCATGAGGTTTGCGTGTTCTACGTGTGTCTGGGTGAGTTTCCTTCAGGTATTCCGGTTTCCCCCATCAACCCAAAACAAAAGGTACACATTTGACAAACCTTATAACTCAAGATCTGGAGATGGGTCCACTGCTCCTGACAGGTTACCACAGCAACAATTTTGATGGGTCAAATGCGGAGGACAAATTTCCCTAGAGGGACAATAACTATTTGTCTTACATTGTTTTATGGGCGACTTAGCAAATCACAATAAGGTTTTGGGTTCAGTTCCAAGTCCAGTTGTTGTATTTTATTCAGCTACCACTAAAACAGGGCTTATTTCCATGTTATTGCCTCTAATGTTCCACAGTATGGCATTTAAAACAATATATTATTCCATTACATGTGCTTTTATTGCCCGTAAAACAAATTCTTACTATGAACAGGTTTGCCTCTTTGAAATTGACATGGTGGTGCTTTTTTCCACGGAGATAGACACGTTTAAAGAAGACCTACTGTGCTTGTGTCTGCTGTAGTTATAATCTATCACACCCGTGGATCATTATGTTATCATTTGCACCTTTTAAATTACAATATTTTTCTAAAACGGCTTAAACAATGTGTTAAAGATCATCATAGCAAAGTGCCACATGCTGTCAGCCTCCAGCCTCCTATGGATAGCGAGTAGATTTTTTTTTTTTTCATTTGTACCAAAATGACTATGCAACGCCGTTAAATCCCATGTCATCGATTAAGAAAATAAAACTGGAGAAAGAAGAAAGTATGCCACAGGCAGCGTGTACCAGTGGAGTTGATCAGCAAAATGGCGTCTTGAAAATAAACGGTCAAACATGCACGAATCACTCCAAATACGACCTCGAGAAGATAAAACAAGAAGGGGAACCAACTGTAATTCTATTTTGCAAAATACGTCTGCTTTAATGCCATACTGTGGGACATTCCAGGCAAAGAAATAACCTCTCCATGAAAACAAGCAGGTGACACCAGAAAAGTTACACAGTGCACCTTTGTTATCTGTGTTATTTATTTGGATGTCAGTCTTATCTTACTCATTATCTTACTCATCACTGCATACTCCCCCCAGTCTGCGTATGTATATATACTGTTCCATATATACTCGTAAACTCCATAGCTCCTGCTGGTCCCTACAGTATATTTCCGAGATGTAGGACTGAGCTCGCAGCCATCTCCCGTTTTCCCATTTCCCTGGTGGATAATCACCAGAGACCCACTAAATCCTCCATATCTCCCCCAGGATGGAGGGGGGGTCGGCAGCCGCGGGGAGAGTGGGGCCAGCCTCCTCCACTCCGCTCCGTCCTAGAAGAACTCTGCTCCGACGTGAGTCACAAAAGAACTAATACTGGTTTTCAGATTTGAGAATGTGATGATTTTATATTCCCAGATGGGGGAAAGAGACAGTTTTTTTTTTTTTTTTAATTGATAGCGTTGGACTTTGCCGTGAAATATCCAAAAGTTAAATTCATTTCTTTTTATTTTTTTTTTAAGAATAATGCGTTTATTTGGATATTTTCATAAATGATAAATTGCATTATGTTCCAACAGTAATCACCATATATATAAAGGAAATTATTTTATATTACTAATTATAGTCTATTAAAAAAAAAAAAAAAAAAGACACTAGATCCAAGAACTCCCTGTATTACAACATAAACATAACTATTTTCACTTAAATAAACCTTTTGTTCATTATAACTTAAGTCTTTAGTCACGCTTTTCATGGTTGGGGGTCCGCTGCCTCCTTGTTTCTATGAAGATGTCAGTGCTTTGTCTAGAATGTTCCACAGTATGACATTAAACAGCTCTTACATTTATTAACTCTAATGTAAGTCTCAAAGAAACTCATACTGGTTTTAAGATTTGAGAATGTGACGATGTTATACTCCCAGATAAACCTTTTTATCTTCATGGAGACCAAAGACATTTTTTCCTATTGATTACATTGTAAATATCCAAAAGGGCAGAAAATGTTGAAAATGTTTATTAATGACTCGACCTAAGAACTCAGTGTATTAGAACATAAATCTGCCTTTAAACAATATTCACTTTAGCTGCCCCCATTTGTATTAAAAATGACTGGAATGTAGAATGGAATTATGCCATCTGAAAACCAGGTATATAATACATTTTCTGTCTGTCATCTTTTGTATTATTATTATTTGAATTTTAAGTTTATGTCTTAAAAATAATAATAACAGCTCTAGTTCATTTTCAACCATTTGCAGTTGTCCAAAATTATTTCTTTCTTACTTTTTACATTCAGAGCAGCCTCATTATTCACCGCGATGAGTTTATAAATGCTTTTCCCAACTTTCAGGGACCAGAGAGGTAATGCTAGCAACTGCAACTAGCATGCTAACAGTGCACTTCCTGATTAAATGACAATAAAACACTTTCAAATTAAATGCAGAGAGCTGTGTAACTTTTCTGGTGGAGCACAAGTCAGATGCTTTTCTTCACTGAGATGTTATTGCTTTGTCTGGAATGTTCCACAGTACGGCATTAAACCTTTCTATTGTCACGGAGACCAAACAAGACCAAGGTACAGGTTAGTCTGTGGAGAGGCGACCCCGCTCACAGTCAGAATGCTTGCTTTTCGAGGTATTTTTGAGCTGTAAAACCATCTGTAATTGAATAAACATAAGGTAGATCTGTTTAATGTCATACTGTGGAATATTTCAGGCAGAGCAACGTCGACGTATCCATAGAAACAAGCAGGTGACAGACCCCCAACCAAAAACGCACATACTGTAATGCACGTTTAAATTAACTTATACATTTAAAATTGATCAACATGGACAAAATGTAGATGTAGAGATAGAATTAATTAGTAAATAGGTGACCCCCTTTAACTCTGATTAATTTTTGAATAGCTATGGACAAAGTGGTGTTATATTCCACCTGTTATGGTACAAACTCTTATATTCTCTGCCTTTTCCCCATGCTGCTCAGTTCAGGCCTGGCTCCATCTGAACGGGGCTGCTCTGGTCTCAGAATAATGAGTTTGGGAGAGGAGCTGTGGGGCTGGATTAGCTTCAGGAGGGCACAGGCTGAGATGGGAGAGATATGGACTGTCACACATACAAACAAGATGGTTTTAGCTCAGTTCAGGGAGCCACAGTCATTACAGTGTGGATAATAAAACAGGGTCCAAAGCCTGAGAGGGTTTAACATGGAGGGAGCTGCTGGTTTCGCTAAAATGGAGCTAATCAGAGAGAGACTTAAAACATAGAGAAGTAAATGACTCAGTCTCAGTGGCCGTGTTGGAATTGTCTTGTTTCTTAAAGCTGCATTGTGTAACTTTTCTGGTGAAGGGTCCGTTAAATGCTTTTCTCCATAAAGATTTATTACGTTATTGCTTTTTTTGTAGGTATTTTTGAGCTGTAAAACCACCCGTAATTGAACAAATGTAAGGTAGAGCTGTTTAATGTCATACTGTGGAACATTCTAGACCGAGCAATGACATAGCCATAGAAACAAGCAGGTGAAACAGTGAGAGAAACAGGACTACATTCATACTATAATACTCCCTACAACTGTACAACAACTCAGTCTTAAGTAACGGATAACCTTATGCCCTGTCAATCAGCATATTATTTGCACTGTCGTTCTTGTCTCTTGTTTATAGCTGTGATTTTATAGTTTATTTTATATTTTATGACTTATTTTTCTATTTTATTTTTTATTTTTATAATCATGTCTCATTTGACACCTGTCTCTTGCTATCTTTTTTGCTATACCATTTATTTTTTTACTTTATATTCTATTGTGATGTTTGAGCTACTGTATCCAAATAATTTCCCTTGTGGATCAATAAAGTTTGTCTAAGTCTAAATCTAAGTGATGGACCAGCAATGAAAAAGTGACATAGTGCATATATTTGTAGACACTAATTTGGCCCAATGGCAGCATCTAAAATATACTTTAAAATCACGCTGAAATGAAGAAATTTGCAACAAAGGGTTATTTTTTATTGTCAAATGTTACTGTTCCCAGACTTTGACCGCAGCAGCACCTTCTTTTACATTTGGGTCTATACGTTCGTGGTAAACTACTAGCCACAGCCGTCCTGGGGCAGACCACCACCAAAAACTCACACACGCACCACTGTCTTAGTAGGCAATGTGGGTAAAGTGTCTTGCCTAAGGACACAACGACAGAACATGGCCCACTGCTCCGGCCACTGTCGCAGTTGGAACATTTGAATGAAAACTTATCCAGATCTAGACTGTGAATGTTTAGGGCTCGGTTCTCAAACACAAAATAAATGTGGAGGTGCAATAATGTCTTTTGTGATTTTTTATTTTATTTTTTTTTTTCCAACTTTTTTCGTTGGTACATTATTTTTATTTGGCCTATTTTTACTCATGTTAGAAAATCCTGTGAATTTGGCAAAAATGTTGAAATCACTGACATTGCTCCAGATCGTGAGGGTTACACAGCAAAAAGCAATATCTACGTAAGTTAAAATGACTTAAATTAAGAACATTTTGCTTTATTTGAGTAATAATAATAATAATAATAATAATAATTATTATTATTATTATTATTATTATTATTATTATTATAAGAAGAAGAATAGTAATAATAATAATCTTTATTTATGAAACACTCTTAAAAATAAGATTTACAAAGTGCAGTACAGACGCAAAAACAGTATGAAAGCAAAAAACAGACAAAGTTAACACAATAATCAAAAATAAGATCAAACTATTCAATCAATTCTAATAAATAAATTAATAAAATTTAAATAAATAAATAAGTCAATCTAAAACCAGTTAAAGGAAGGCCAATCGGTAAAAATAAGTTTTAAGAAGTAATTTAAAAGATGGTACTGATGGTGCGAGCCTTATCTCCTCAGGCAGGTCATTCCAAAGCCGAGGCGCCCGGACTGAAAAGGCTCCATCACCTTTCGTCTGGAGCCTGGACTTTGGAACAGCTACGAGTCGATTCAACCTGATGAGTAAAACTATCCACCAATGGAATAAGTGTGTTTTTCTCAATTCAAGCAACGTTAGATTTAGTTTCTTATTTTAAGTGCAAAGTGTTTTTCTTCTTAAGTGTTTAAATGTTCATATTTTAAGCACAAAAACTCTTGGTAGAAGTGAAGTTGACTCAGATATGATAAAACTTTCTTCATTCAAGTATTCTTAACTTAGCTAGATTTGTGTTTTCGCGGTGCACAACTCATTCTCTTATATTCACTGGTAACTTCTTTACATATTTATATATTCTGTGTTCCGACCATTGCAAAAACCTTTATCAGACAGTCCCAAGATGGCTGCTGCTGCTTCCTCCATGACAGCGGTTGCTAAGTCCCCCTCTAGAGCCTGTGCCATCTCTCTGCTGGACCACGGACCAAAGCTCTGGACCCCTCGTCTGGCTCCCACCGCTCCACCATCGAGAGTGTAAACAAAATGGAGTCCAGATGAAATAATTACAGGCGGTGGACATGAACAGTGAGAGCCGTGAAGATCGTGGTCAGCAGCCTGGAAAAACTCATTAATATTTTTGGAAAGTTTCACTGTGAGTTTGTTTGACTTGGGGTTAGAGCCATCTGTAGCACATGGCGTCACTACTGTACATCGTGTGTGTCTGCAAAATGAGTCAGAGCCAGTTCTTATAGTCTGGTGAAAACAGCCAACAAGCTCTTTATTTAGTCGTCTTTAAATACTCAGATTTAACTTGCTTTTCTTAAGGAAGTTGTAAGTGTGCTGTTAGCATGCTGATTAACTAAATATATACATTTCACGGTTTATCCGATCGGGTCACGTGATTGGCTGTGAGCTGGAGACATTTGTCACAGTGAGGGACACGAGGACACTGGACAAACTGCTCTCCATCATGGACACTCCTGCTCACCCACTGCACCAGACTATAGAGGGACAGAGGAGATAATACTCCCTACAACTGTACAACAACCCACCCACTGCACCAGACTATAGAGGGACAGAGGAGATAATACTCCCTACAACTGTACAACAACTCACCCACTGCACCAGACTATAGAGGGACAGAGGAGCTCATTCTCCAACAGGCTCCTACAGCTCCGCTCAAACAGTGAGAGATACAGGACTACATTCATACTATAATACTCCCTACAACTGTACAACAACTTAATCTCAAGTAACAGATAACCTTATGCCCTGTCAATCAGAGTATTTGCACTGTCGTTCTTGTCTCTTGTTTATAGCTGTGATTTTATAGTTTATTTTATAGTTTATTACTTATTTTTCTATTTTATGTTGATTTGTACATATACATTTATTTTTATAATTATGTCTCATTTGACACGTGTCTCTTGCTCTTTTTTGCTACACCATCTATTTTTGTTACTCTCTGTTATTATATTATATTGTGATGTTTGAGCTGCTGTATCCAAATAATTTCCCTTGTGGATCAATAAAGTTTGTCTAAATCTAAGTCTAGTTTGGCCTCAAAATGTTGTTATTTATTTCATTTCATAGTTTTATTTCAAAATAACTATTTTTCTATTTCTTTGGGTGTTGCTGTAATTGTTCTGTTAAGATGAATTTCATTTTAAGGTCATTGATGCCTTTCTCCATTATATTTTTCAGTATATGTGCTATATTTGCTTTCAGGTTGCCGCAGTTATCACAATTCCTGCTATTATTTTTTCCTATTTTATGTAACGTATCATTAAATCCTGTATGTCCAAACTTTAATCTAGAGACTAAAACATCTATTTTTCTGTTTCCCATTCTAGACCTCACTGACCCCAGTTTTTTGTTGTTTTTTTTCTGAATCTTGTAGTACCACCGACCTCTCTTCTCGATATCCCACTGTTTTGCCATTTTTCCTTCACATTTTGTTTAACTATAGATTTTACTGCATTTAACTTAATGTCACTTCCATATCCACATTGGATTTGTCTCCTGGATTAGTTGAACCAGTTTCTTTTATTCCTCGTCTGTGGTTAGTCCCCGCCCACAGGTGAGTCCATGTGTCTGTACTGGTGTGTAACATCAGCTGCTAAGTATTTATCGTTTTACAGGTTTCAGTCCCATCACAAAGCCGTAAACACAAGTGAACTTCAATCAAAATAAAAAATACAGAAATCTAGAAAAACACAAATGACTCCAAACAGTCCCCCCTCCCCACATGGTTTGACCCATGACCCCAGCCAAAGGTTATAAAAATGGCCGACATTAGCCACGCCCCCTCTTTGTCTGGACCATGTGGTGAACCAGGTATATTTCACAAATTTGGAGTTTAACGGAAATGAATTGGCAAACAAAGATTATTTAAATAAACACCATAAAAACCCTTTAGTTTTTTAGTTGTGTTTGACAAATTAACAAAATGAAATGGCGTTGCACAGAAAATAATGGGACAAATGCATTTCTTCATGGAGGTGTTTTTGCTTTGACTGGAATGTTTCACAGTACGGCATTAAACCTTTCTATCTTCATGAAGACCAAACCAGACCACATTACATGTCAGATCTGTGGAGAGGCGACCCCGCTCAGTCAGAATGTCTGTTTTTCTAGGTATTTTTGAGCTA
This sequence comes from Taenioides sp. WSHXM2023, assembly GCA_029959045.1. Taxonomy (NCBI): domain Eukaryota; kingdom Metazoa; phylum Chordata; class Actinopteri; order Gobiiformes; family Gobiidae; genus Taenioides; species Taenioides sp. WSHXM2023. The sequence goes on from CM057105.1 coordinate 11,157,741, forward strand.
TAAAACCACCTGTAATGTAAATAAAGAGCTTTAAACTGCCTGTAATTGAATAAATGTAAAGTAGAGCTGTTTAATGTCATACTGTGGAACATTCCAGGCAAAGCAATGACATCTCCATAGAAACAAGCAGGTGACAGACCCCCAACCACATAAAATAATGGGACAAAGTGACCGCAAACATTGTCCTTTATCACACTTGGTAATTGAGTTAAGTTATCATAGTATCAAAGTTATCAATAATCATTCTTAATAAACCATTTGTTTGTTATAACTTCAGTCTTTGTTCATGCTGCACAAGGTACACTTTTTGGTGTAACTTTGTGGTTGGGGGTCCGTCACCTGCTTGTTTCTATGGATACGTCATTGCTCTGCTTAGAATGTTCCAGAGTGTGACATTAAACGGCTCTACTTTACATTTATTCAATCACAGGTGGTTTTATTGCTCAAAGATACCTAAAAGAAAACAATGTGGTTGCCTCTCCACAGATCTGACCTGTAACTTGGTCTGGTTTGATCTCCATGAAGATCGATTTAAAGCCATACTGTGAAACATTCCAGACAAAGCAATAACACTTCCGTGGAGTAAAGCGTTAAGACTGTGCGTGTTTTTCAAGGTTTTTTTTTTGAGCAAATAAATGCAGCACAGAGAAGTTTAATGCCACACTCTGGAACGTTCTTGGCAAAGCATCTCCATGGAGACGAGCAGACGCAAACTCTCCATCAGAAGTTACACACTGCCCCTTTTAAGCGTAATGAGTTCTATATTTAAACCACATGTAATTTCTCCCCTCCGCCACAGCCTGTATTGTCTTATTCAAATGCGCGCTCCCCCGTGTTGGTGAGAAGGTTATGGAGACTGCTGTTTGTAAACTCCAGTTGAATATGCATGCTTTTCTCACCTTGAAATCAGCATCTTGTCTGCGCTCACACCCCCGTCTCTGTTACCGTCGCGCTAAGCCTCAGATGCCCTTCCTATCCTTGAAGAAATGTACTGATCTCTCAGCAAGAATCAACATCATGAGCCCTTTTTATTAAATGCGTCCTGCGCTTTGTACGAGCAGCGTGTCTGATAAAAGAAATATTGAAGGTGCGCTGTGTAACTTTTGTTGTTTTGTTTTTGTTGTTTCTATGGAGATGTCATTGCTCTGCCTGGAATGTTCCACAGTGTGACATTAAACAGATCTACTTTACATTTATTCAATCACAGGTGGTTTTATGGCTCAAAAATACCTCGAAAAACAAACATTCTGACTGTGAGCGGGGTCGCCTCGCCACAGATCTGACCTGTAACTTGGTCTGGTTTGGTCGACATGAAAATAGAAAGGTTTAATGCCGTACTGTGAAACATTCCAAGCAAAGCAATAACACCTCCATTCAGAGAAGCATTTGATGGACCTTCCAACAGAAAAGTTGCACAATGCACCTTTATAAGTGTGTGTTTCTGTTGTGTATTTGCAGAGAAAGCGCAGAGGAATGACGCAGGGAGAACATGCAAACTCTACGGGGTACAGCTCGTCCAGGCTTCAAACCAAGGAAGGCTCTTGCTGTGAGGTGAGTGGAAATTAGTTTTACTTTCAGTTCCCTTGGTAACGTGTACTAAATACGAACGGCGTCTGTTTCTGGTCCCATGCAAATCGTCTATGCGGAAAAATTTAAAAATTCCCCCGAATTTTACCTCCTGTAATTCCGCAAACTCAGAGCTCCTCAGGTGATTTCAGTCCCACGTGAACTCCCATGTCTGTAAACTGCCCTGTTTTTCGTCCGTGCACTGAAGCTAATTAAATTGAAAAAGTCTCTACGGCCCATTTTAGGTCCAAACACGAACTAAATCAACAATATTTATTCTCCACGGACTATAATCCATTTCTATTTTTCTACAATTAATAAGTAAAAATTTCAGAATGTTGATTACGTTTTCTTGAATAACTTTTTAAAGAAATTGTACTTTTCAGAGTATTTTTCTAGCAGCGTACCTTAACTCCTGCTTGAGTGATATTTTTATTGAAGTAAAGGTACTCCAAGTTGAGTTTTAAGATATATTTTAATAGTACTCCTACTTGAGTAAAAGCTGTGGTTCCTCTTCCCACTGTAAGTCTAAAAGTGACCAAAGCTTAATGTGACAATGAGATGATTTGAGTATTTTCGTTTCTTGTACTGCTCTTTCAGATCTGATTTTGTTTTTTTCTCTTTTTTTTGTTTGTCCTTTGAAAATACCCGATTGTGTGCATTATTTTATGTTTTGTCCTTCAAATTACTTGAACTGTAAATTATAAATCAGATGTTACGTCCCAACAGCTACTCCTTAAGTTAGTTACTTGAGTAGTAGTTTTACCAAATACTTTTTACACTTACTGAAGTAATTTCATGGACCACTACTTTGTACTTCTACTTGACTAATATTTTTTTGAAGTAACGTTACTCACACCTCTGTCAGACTGTTGTGTTTGCGGTTATGACTTGTTATATATATATTTACGTTTTATGTCTACAGTATGCATGGTTTTCATTGTCTTTTTGTATTCACTATTTTATTTAGGTTTTTTTTTCCCCTTCAAAAGATATATTGTTTTATATTGTTAATCGCTATGGCAACTAAAGCTAAATATTTTTGTATCATTCCAAAACCTGGAGATAGAGAAAGACGCATAAAGCATATTTAAAAGTGCACTGTGCCTTGCCAAGAATGTTCCGGATTGTGGCATTAATCTTCTCTGTCTTGCCTTTATTTAATTGTGGGTGTTTGTGTTACTCAAAAATACCTTGAAAAACATGCATGAGAAGTCACCTCTCCACAGATCTGACCTGTAACTTAGCCTGGCTCCCAGCTCTTTGTCTCCATAAATAGACTTGTTTAATGCCATAGTTTAGAACATTCCAAGCAAAGCACTAACATCTCCATGGAATCAAGCAGGTGACAGAAGCTCCACCGAAAAAAGTTCCATAGTGCACCTTTTTTGAAACAAACAAAACACACTGTCAGCTTCAAGTTATTTTGAACCAAAGTGAAGATTTGATTTTTGCAGAGTTTCTGTCACGGAGCTTTTAACAGAGGAGGAGTCTGTCGTTTACTTGATCCTATCTCGTCAAAGCAGAGCCAGGGTTAGTCTCCACACGACCAAAGTTTATTTCTGTATCTCAAAGTTCACCGAAGAACAGCCCGAGTAAAGCCGTTTGTGGTCTTTGCATCATTTGTAACACGGCTGACACCATCTGACAGTTAATTAAGGTTTTATGGAGCTGACGGGGCTCAAACTAAACAAAGAGTAAAGGAAAAGGAAGCACTAGTCCGGTATAAAACGGCTTTATCGGCCATTGTAACAACATATGCGTCGTGGCTCATTTCTCTTTCCTTGCTTCTTTCTCCTTGATTCCTCTCCTTGGTGAGGAAGTCCTGCCCACAGAGGAGACACAGTGAGGAGAGGATATAAACTCCTCACTGAGACCAATAAAGTTTGATTCTTTTCTCTTATGTCTGCCTCCTGAAGCCTCCCTCAGGTTTACTCCTTCCTTCCGTGGTTTTCTTTGGGACACCACTTAATATAACACATTTGATTGACAGCTGAAAAATGGAGGATCGAGAAAAGGAGTCAAGGTGAAGGAAGCGAGGAAAGAGAAATGAGACATAACCTATATCTGTCTCTTTCTCTGTTTTCATGTTTTCTTCCCTCGTCCAACTGTATTTTATGTGTTTACCCCCACTCTCTCTCCCTCTAATATTCTTGTCTCTCTTTTCTCACTTTTATTCCGTCTCCTTTCTCCCTGTTCTTTATTTCCATTCTCTTTCCTTTCTATTTCTTTCTCTTCTTCCCTCTCATTTCTCTTTCTCTCCATGTGTTATGTCCTGACGAAGTAACTGGTGAGGGCAATTGTTCTTTCTCCTTGTAAACAATCGCATTTTTGGAGGAATAAACGTCGACAAAAAGTCCCCAAACCAGGTATGGGATCGACTGGTCCGGCGAACATTTTTATAGAACGGGCATCGCGACAGTGCACAAAGTTAACCAACTCAACAGCGCTCCATGGAAAGTTAAAAAATTCCAAATGAATGGGAGGCCAAGAAGCGTACTTTGCCATAGGTCAACGAAATTAGGAACAGTGACAGAATTCCAGGAGACGAGCAAAAAAGCTAATCGTTGTGCCGCGTTATGATGAACAGGAAGTCGGCCAGTTTTATTTCTACTTTTTACTTTTTTTCACTTTTATTTTAGTGGAGTTATGAAAGGAAGGGCATCTGATATGAAGCAATCCAAATCACCATACAACCTTAACATTACTAAAAAGAATGAAAGTGCAAAGGAAAGGAAGTACTAGATAAAGTTTGGGATAACACTGCTGTTTTTTTTTTCTGTAGAGGGAGGAAGCGGAGTAGCTCATTTAGTATTTATCCATTAACCAAAGGGTTGCTGGTTGGACTCCTGTTACACATTGTTGCTTTATCTTTGGGCAAGACACTTATTATTTAGACAAGACATAAAGACATATTGCCCACTCAGTTAAGTGGCTATTGTGACAGGAAGGGCATCTGATATGAAAAATCTGCCTTTCATCAAAAATAAATAAGTGTACTTTTGGATGCAGTCTCCATGTACACTATTGCCTGGAAAAAAGAGGGAAAAAAACACAATCCACAAATAAAATATAAAGAAATAAAAAGTGAAAACATCTTGAATAAGTAAGAATAAGAGTAAGTTTTTGAATAGTCCAGAAAAAAAATAAATTATTCTGCTCTAAACTAAATACAATTTGAATAGAATAAAATCATAAAAATATGAGGTAAATACTGTCAAAATGTAAAACAAACACACACTGGGCTTCTTGCACTTTTTCCCAGCATGGTTTTGATACTGCAAATGGAAAATAAACAAACTGAAACTAAAGTTGATAATTATGCAGTTATAAACTATTATGCAGTCCCCATTCTCTTTGATATCAAACAAATACCCTTTATTTTCCTGAAACGCTCCCGTTATCGTCGGCATCATTACAGCACATTTCCCCAACAACACCCCGCATTATGGCATTACCGGTGATCACTGCCCCTGCCCGCTCGGCTTGTCCGGATTATGTCCACTGGCCTTTCTCCAGCACGTCCCCAAACTCCAGCCAAAACTCCAGCCCCAACATCTGCCTCTGCATATTCAGCTCTCCATTACAAACCCGCCCGATGATCCTCGCTCCTCTGGCTTTGATTCTCACTTTCATTAACATTACACGTGTGGATATCTAGTCTCCCCCGCGGTTGGTCGGACCACCCATCGCGCCCCTCGTCCCCCTCGCCCTTCGCTCCATGCCTCTGGGGGTGAAAAAAGCAATTAAAGGCACCACCTGTTCCTGGCCGGTGCAGAAGCTTCAGTGTGGTGTAATTGGAGCTCCTCTGTCTGCTGGAGGTGTGTTGGTGGAGGCTGGTCTCTACAGCTGGCCCTTAAATCTGAAAGAAGCACATCTACAGACCAGGCTCAGACTCGCACTGTACCACTGCAGAGAGGAGAGGTGAAGGAGCTGCACAGAACGGTGTTTTAGCAGTACATTATGAGGGTAGACCATAGGCATTCATTACCTGAGCAGCCTGAACCACGCTTTGACAAAACTTTACAAAGACGAGTGGAGCTGTTTCACTGATTTCAGAGGATGGTTCACGTCAAAAACAAACACTGCTGCTTACATATAAAAAAGGGCAAAAAACTACATAAAAGACTGGGTAAAAGCACAGATTTTTTACAATCGATCGACAATCAAAACACCAAACTTACTCATCTCAGGTAAAATAAGTTGTACATTTAGTTCTGAATGATACGAGAATTTTCGAGAGGAGGCGTCTTCTGTAATTTGAGAGACACATGACGCAAATGAGCGGCCGTGGTTGGACCGTCTCGAGTTCGGACGGAGGATTTTCACGCTCTGTGGTCCCGTTCCATTCTCTTCTGGATTCAGACAGAATATAGAAGGGTCGGGCTGCTCGGGCAAAGACGTAGACAATTCGTAGACACAAAATTCTTCATATGTTTGTTGCTAACACGATATCTATGTCAAATTGAACGTTAAATCACATGCAAATGAAAAGTGAAACCAACCACAGTGTTATATATATAATATGTATGGTATGGTTAGTTATACGTAAGTTAGCTTTTAGCACAATTTTTGTTTTTCTTTTTTTTTTTTTAGGGCTTATGCTAGCAGCTATGAGAGAAGAAAATAGTGGGCACCGGCTTCAGTGTCTTTCTGGACTAGTCAAGTTGCTAAATATAAGTTACAGGTCAGATCTATGGAGAGGCGTGTCTGCTCAGAGTAAGAATACAGTTTGTACATGGCAGAGCAATGTAAACACCTATAGTGAAATAATTTACCAGAAAAGTTAGTCATCATGCATCTTTAAAGGTCCAAGATCACTCAAAATTTACTCCTGTGAGCGTTAAGCCATGTTGTCATGTCATTACCGCCTCGAAAACAGACCTGGAGTTTTGTTTTGTTTCATTCGCATATGTTTGAGTTAAACCCGCATTATTTGTCTGTCTACTTCTTCAAAGCTCAAAATGCTCTGTTCCACCTTGTGATGTCATGAAGTGGTAGTTTCTAAGTTAACAGCTACCGTTTACCTTTAGTTCAGTAGAGATTGGGAAATCCAGGGCTGAAATTATCCAAATGATTCTAGTGAAGGTGTGTGGAGTTTAAAAATGCAGTGGAGCACTTCCTGTATTACTAGATGAGAGTGTTTTCTGTTGTGTGAAGAACTCAACCTAAATTTGCAGGGTTTGTGTGTTAAACATGTGTGATTGAAACAAAACACAACTCCAGGTCTGTTTGCAGTGAGGAAACATAACATGAATCAGAAAATGGCGTACTATGGGCCCTTTAAAGCTAGATAAACACATTGATTCTAAATGAAGAAATGTTACATAATGTCAGTAGATGGCATCCTTGAATTGTATATTTTTGCACTCACCATTTTACCTAAACACACACAATAACTGGTGATTGAGACAAATCGTGAGTGAGTAGTGGCAGTGAGACAGTGTAATATTGCGCCCGGATGGTCCCTCACAGCGCCACGATGCGTCTTCATTAAGCGTCAGTGCAAATTAATAACTTATGACTCGTTTCAGTACAGCTCGTAAAACAGGCGCTGGCATCGGCATCGTCATGGTAACTCGTTTTTGTCTCAATGGGAATGATAAGTGGCTCTGGCAGCTCTCCCAAGACGTGTACAACGTGCTCATCCCAGAGGCCCATAGAGAATGAATGGGGAGGTGAAAGACTGTTTAGCTTTTGTGTATGTTTAAAGCCTGGTAATTAAAGATGCACTGTGTAACTTCTAAGGTGGAGGGTCTGCTACCTTCCTGTCTTCATGGCGATGTTATTTCTTTGCACTTTTGAATGTTCCGCAGCAGGGCATTAAACATATCTGCATTGCGTTTGTTCAATTACAGGTGTTTTATAGCTCAAAAATGTCTTGAAAAACATTCTTGATATGTGCAGGCTTGCTTTTCCGTAGATCTGACTATGACTGTGATAACAAAATTTTCATACTCTGGAATAATTGAAGCAAAGCAACATCTCCATGGAGACAAGGTGACAAGCAGGTGGCAGACCCTCCACGAGAAAAGCTACACAGTGCAGGTTTGCAGTGGTCCAAAGTTCTTCCTCACTGACCTTCTGCGTTCTTAAACATCTTAATTATTCACCACAATGAGTTTATACGACGTTTTCGCAACTTCCAGAGACCAGAGTGGAGTTTTGTTGTCACGGCAAAGCTAACTATCAACTAGCATGCTAATGGGCACTTCCTAATGATCGCACAACAATCTGCTTTATAATTCGATCCGTCAGCGTGTTTGTAATGGCATTTCACCATAGCAACCAAACTTCTTTTTGTTTTCTTTTTAATAAATTCAAAAGGGCAGTGGGCGGGGAAAGGTAGCGGGGAAAGGTGGTAAGTGAAAACAGACCGTTTCAGAGCACCAAAGTCTTGGATTAATTTCTGATGACTGAATTATAGCATGGTTAAAAGCTCATACAAATGTCTCCTTTTAACTGGAAGCAAGTATACCCTTGAGTGAATAAAATATTGATTAAATTACAGTGGCAAAGGTGGTATAGTGGCCTCCCTATAATTGGAAAGCTGATGGTTCAAATCCGCATCTATAACCTGCTATTTTGTCCTTGGGCAAGACCCTTCCTCCATCTTGCCAACTATAAATGTGCTGCTATGTGATGGGTGGTTGCTAGAAAATCAGGTGGAGTTTGGCAGCCATGTTTCAATCATTTGCCCCAGGGCAGTTTGCAGTTTGAGTCATGAAAACAAAGCCGTACCTGATTTTTAAAACTTAAAAATCTAAAAAAAACAAAAAAACCACAACTAGTTCATTTGAAACAGTTTGCAGTGGTCCAAAGTTATTCCTCACTTACCTTATGCATTCAGAGCACTTTTCAGAGCTTTCAGAGGACAGAGTGGAGTTTTGTCATCACGGTAAAGCTAGCAGCAACTTCCATGCTAATCTCGCACTTCCTGATTATCGCACAACAAAGCGCTTTATAATCAGATGTGGACAGGACTTACAGTCCCTGACAAAAGTCTTGTCGCTTATCCATTTTGTAGAAACAAAAGCTTATAACCTGACTTTAAATTAATCGATTGGTTTTAGAAATGTCTCATATGAAAGCTAAAACCCTCCCAAATTATGCTCAATATACTAAAATAAATTTGCTTTACTGAAGAAAGATTGATCATTTAATGAACACAGAAAGGTCAGATTTTGGCAAGACAAAAGTCTTGTCGCCTTGTCATATGATGCACCCAATCCTAGATTACAGCCTCACCTGTGATCAGTTACTGATCAATCAATTAGTGGATGTGTATAAAAAGAACCCCAGCACACCAGACCTTCACATCAACTGCAACTTGACCTCTGACAACATGCCTAAGATCCACCCTGAGACCAAAGCGTTAATTATCAAGAGGCTGAAGACCAGATCCACTGCTGAGGTGGCTGACACCTTCAATGTGTCTCAGCGTCAAGTACAAAGAATAAGAAAATGATCTGAAAAGACTGGAGATGTTTTTGACAAGCCCAGGTCCGGCAGACCCCGCAAGACAACTGCTCGGGAGGACCGTCTGTTGATTCGAAAATCCAAGGCCAGCCCCTTTTCCACTGCAGCAGAGCTCCACCAGGCCTGGTCACCTCAAGTCCCTGTGTCAACCAGAACAGTTTGTAGAATTCTGTCTCGAAATGGCCTCCATGGTCGAATCAGTGCACAGAAACCAGCACTAAACAAAAGGCAATTAAAAAACCGTGTGGCATTTGCCAAGGCCCACAGCCTGCTAAAAGGATGGACACTGGAAAAGTGGCAGAAGGTGGATTTCTCAGATGAATCCTCGGTTGAATTACATCACAGCCGCCGCAAATATTGCAGGAGACCTACTGGAGCCCGCATGGATCCAAGATTCACCCAGAAAACAGTTAAGTTTGGTGGCGGAAAAATCATGGTCTGGGGTTACATCCAGTATGGGGGTGTGCGAGACATTTGCAGGGTGGAAGGCAATATCAATAGCCTAAAATATCAAGAAGTATTAGCTACCTCTTACATTCCCAACCATAAAAGGGGTCAAATTTTGCAGCAGGATGGTGCTCCATCGCATACTTCTATCTCTACATCAAAGTTCCTCAAGGCGAAGAAGATCAAGGTGCTCCAGGACTGGCCAACCCAGTCACCAGACATGAACATCATTGAGCATGTCTGGGGTAGAATGAAAGAGGAAGCATGGAAGGCAAAACCAAAGAATCTTGATGAACTCTGGGAGGCATGTAAGACTGCTTTCTTTGCTATTCCCAATGACTTCATCAACAAATTGTATGAATCATTGTCAAACCGCATGGATGCAGTCCTTCAAGCTCATGGAAGTCATACAAGATATTAAATATGGATCTCACAGCACCACTACTTAATTCACTGACGTTATGCAACATATTTTTGTATTTGAAGTAAATTATTTGTTCAATTTTCTGTAGGCGACAAGACTTTTGTCTTGCCAAAATCTGACCTTTCTGTGTTCATTAAATGATCAATCTTTCTTCAGTGAAGCAAATTTATTTTAGTATATTGAGCATAATTTGGGAGGGTTTTAGCTTTCATATGAGACATTTCTAAAACCAATCGATTAATTTAAAGTCAGGTTATAAGCTTTTGTTTCTACAAAATGGATAAGCGACAAGACTTTTGTCAGGGACTGTATTTTGACTTCAAGAGCTGCTCATACAATATATCTGTACTGGAGCAAGAGTGTACCTCATTTACAGCAACTTCCATGCTAATCGTGGACTTCCTGATCATCACAGAATCAAACGTTAGATGCAGCACTTATTTTGACCTCAAGAGCTACTGAGGCAAGACACGTTTTACTCAAATACATGGGGAAAAATGAGGTACAGGTCCTTTGACTAGAGTGAATGAATAATGCATAAACTATGAAGCACCTTACATGGAAAAGCACTAAACAAAACCAATGCATTTTTATTCTTTTAAGTTGGTAGACCTGCTTAATTTCTTGTGTGACCTTGTAATGTAAATTGATTGCTCGCATGTGTCCAGTGAAATCTCCTTCGCAGAATAACAGAACGGGCTTGTTTACATGTAAATGGGCTCCATCGTTGGCCACGTCTCAATTCTTTCCTTGCTTCCTTCTCCTTGATTCCTCTCCTCGACCCTCCATGTTTCAGCTGTCCATCAAAAGCGTCATATTAAGCGGCGTCCCGAACAAAACCACTGAAGGAAGGAGTAAACATGAGGGAGGCTTCAGGAGGCAGACATCAGAGAAAAGAATCAAATTGTATTGGTTTTTAAACTTTACTGATCCAAAAATGGGCAAAAATACTTCCTTCTTGTCCTTCCTTCTCCTTATCGCTGACCTCTGAGAGCGATGTCATGAGGTCAAGAAGGAGGAAGGACCAGTGAGAAGGAGCTATCGCTGCTTTAGGTGGATCCGGATCCTCCTAACCAGAGGCAGGAACAATAGTAAAAACTACAACTCCCAGAAAACGAACTACAACAAGCGCGCCATCCTTCGTAACTCCGCTAATCAATTCGAATGGTCCTTGTCATGGTGGACAATGACGCATGTCTGGTTCAATGATAAGGAAAGGGACATCCTAAGTGAATTTAACCAATTTCTGAGGCACTGCTTGATTCCTCTCCTCGATTCTCCATGTTTCAGCTTGTCAGTCAAATGTGTCATATTAAGTGCCATCCTACAGAAAACCAAGGAAGGAAGGAGTAAACCTGAGGGAGGCTTCAGGAGGCAGACATCAGAAAAAAGAATCCAACTTTATTGGTCTCAGTCATTTCCTGCAGAACTGATGAGAGGAATCAAAGGAGAAGGAAGCGAGGAAAGAGAAATGAGACACAGCCATAGTGTGGCTCGGTTTAATGACGGAAGTTAAAAATACAGATAGGAAAATACCACATTTAGCTGCCAGGTTCATCTGTCATTACTGTAATTGGTAGATTGAAGTAACGCACATTCAATTAGCAGAAAAGCAAGGGGATAAAAAACAGATTGGCTGTGTGGTAGTTGTATTTTAATCCTCAGTAATGATACATGAATCATACAGGCTTATTTAAAGATCTTATGAACTCGTGTGAGCTTTTAGCCATGTTAGATTGCTGTTACCTCATCAAAAACATACCTGGAGTTGTGTTTTCTTTCACACGTTTACATAATCCTTTATTATTAGTCTCTCTGCATCTCAAGTGCTCAGAATGCTCTGTTCCACCTTGTGATGTCATTTAGTGGTAGTTTTTATAAGTTAACAGCTCCTTTTTACCTTTAGTTCAGAAGAGAGTGGCAATTCCAGGACTGAAATTATCCAAATGATTCTAGTGAGTTTAAAAACACAGTGGAGCACTTCCTGTATTACCGCATGACATCATAAGGTGGCACAGAGTGTTTTCTGTTCCTAAATATGCAGGGCTTGTGTGTTAAACATGTGTGAATGAAACAAAACACAACTCCAGGCCTGTTTGTGATGAGGAAACAACATTAGAACATAGATCAGAAAACGGTGTAATAGTCTGAGGTGAGAAGTTTCGTTTTGTGACCAATGACCTCCTTCGTTTCGCTTGAGTCGCCGAAATAAACAAAGCTGATTGGACGGCTGTGTTTGAGGCTGTTTTGAGGTATACGCACACTCAGCTAAGAAAGATCAGAGACTAACCCACAACCTCCTTACTGAGACGAGGAGACGGGAGAACCACTCACATGCCACTAATATAGACCTGCTGATTTGAAAAAGTGACAGTATTTTGAAAACTGTCCACTTTTCTCCACAAATTGGAGTCCATTGTGCGTGCGTTTGCTTAGAGCTGTTGCATAAGACCAGAGAAATCGTCTGTAACGGCAAAATGTCCTGCACTTTTGTCATTAGCGTCAACAATGGGCTAACGTGAGCCAGTGCACACTCAAGTGGCTTCAATTGATTTCTTAATGTGATTGTGTAAAGGGCTTTTAAAAGTGTCTTACAGTGCATGTGACAGGTTAGACTTTAATTTCACTAAAACATACAGCAGACAGTAGTTAACGGCATTAGATTTTAGATTTATTTATTATATATATATATATATATATATATATATATATAATTTTTAATTATTATTCATTTCATTAGCGATGTTCAATGTCCATTTAGTGACAAACACACAAGTACATATATGCACGCATGCACATCTGCATTTTATACTCATGTACATATATCAGTGCCCCCCCCCGCATGTATATACGTGTGTGTACATGCATGCACATACCCACCCATATACATACATGCACGCGTACACCCACGTTTCCATCATTTCAGATCCATAAATATACATGTATACTTACACACGTATATTATATAGTTACTGCATCTTATATTTTATAAGAGGCAGAGTATAGTATTGTCAATATTATACTGTACCTATACTTTTTTTTTTTTTTTCCATTTAGTGACCCCTCAACAAAGTAATAAAAAATAAATTAATTAATAATAATAATAATAATAATAATAATAATAATAATAATAATAATAATAATAATAAATAAACATGCACATTCACTCACACACATACACCCATACACACATGCACACACACACTAAAGGTAGGGTACATATCATTTTGCCTCTTGTATTATAGGTGCTCACAACTCCTTAAATCTAAATTCTTAATTTTAAATTGCCGTCTTGCTGTTAATCTTTCCATTTCCGTCACATCTTTAACCCTTTTCCACCAATTTTCTTTAGTAGGAGGTTGTGGTTTTAGCCAGGATACAGTTGTCTTTTTTTTTTTTTTTTTTTACATTGTCCCAATAGTCTCTGATTACACGGCAGTCCCAGAATGTGTGTGTGTGTGAGACCTCCATCTGACCACAACACTGTATTTTGTTACATTATATTTATTATATTATTTGTATGATGTTTATAATTTTACTTCTTGGTTGGACACAGACAGCAGATATGTGGAGGTAATTCCAAAACTTAACAAGCAGAATATTAAAAAAGACCTATTGCTTTTTGTGAATAGTGTCTGCTCTAGTTATAATACATGACACCCGTGGATCATTACGTTATAATTTGAACATTTTAAATCACAATATTGATCTAAAACAGCATGATAAAAAAACAAGTTGATTTCTGCATTCGAAAACTGTGGTGTCCAATGGGAGCTGAAAACGTCGTCATAACAAAGCGCCGTGCAGCTGTCGGCCCCTCTGATGGATAGCTGATAGCGAGTAGAAGATTTTTTTTGGTTTAATTTATGCAAAAATGGGTATGCAATGCTACTGAACCCTGCATGCACTTTTAATACTTTTAAAACTGGAGAACAAAGTACGAAGCAATGGGAGTGTACTGGTGGCAGTGAAAACAGGCGTAGAATTAAACCAAAGATGTTCATTTTGTCTTATGTACTTTAACTTCTTGGGTTCTTCTTTAAAGACAATACAGTAACGTGTACTTTTTGACATGTTTTGGCTGCTAGCTGCAAGGAATAGAATTGCTGAAATCTAAATACAACTTCAACAGGGTCACTAAGAGGGGACGCAACTATTGACGCAATTATGGAATGGAATTTTCAGTTTTAATGAGAGCTATTCTCTTTTAAAACTCACTGCTACTTCTTGTATTTTTGTACTTTTCTTCTCAACTTTCTCCCACAACTTTCTGCCACTTAACTCATGTAAAGCTGATACGTATTTACCGCACGTACGAATCCATCAAACCAACTTATAATTAGAAAAACATGAAAACCTGTCACACGCATAAACACAACACCCTCCACACAGTTTGTACCTTCAGTGACTCAGTTTCAGATTTCTTTGGTGGCTCCATAGTGACGGTGTAGGTCATTTGTTGATCTTGTCAGAATCTGAGACATTTGACAACCAATTTGGACAAGAAAAGTCACACGCTCTCTCATTTCACCATTAGGGCATTGCTGCTTTCTGTGCTTTTGCTTTGACAGGGACGGACCTGCCGAGTGACAGGAGACGAGGAGAAACAGACAGCAGAGAAACACAGCGCCCGCAATCAGTCCGTGTTTTTGTACATGACGTCTGGCGTAATTAATTGGGTTTCTCTGGGATAAAATCAATTTTATTGACTAAAAAATTGCGCACGATGGAACTTTTTACGTAGAGAATTAATCCGCCACCTGCTTGTTGCCATGGAGAGGTTATTGTGTTGCCAGGAATGTTTCACAGAATGATTTTTTTTTTTTTTTTTTAATATGGACAGCATTTACATTGGATTAGACTAGACATATTGTTTTAAAGGTCCTATATTACACAAAATTGACTCTTGTGAACTTTAAGCCGTGTTAGAACGTTTGAGTAACCCTTTATTATTAATCTTTATACATCTCCAAAGCTCAAAACACACTGTTCCACCTTGTGATGTCATGAAGTGGTAGCTTTCAAGTTAACATCTACCTTTTACCTTTAGTTCAGTAGAGATCGGCAATTCCATGACTGAAATCATCCAAATGATTCTAGTGAAGGTGTGTAAAATAAAAAAAACAAAAAAACAAAGTGAGCACTTCCCGTATCACCACATGACATCACAAAGTGGTGGAGTGTTTTCCGTTTGAGAGAAGAACTCAGCCTGAATATGCACGGTGTGAGTGTTAAAGTGTGAAACAAATATGGGCCTTTTAATTTCTTGAGTATTGATACAGGTTCACATGAGTATCTAGTTTAGATCCTAGTTTTTGTAAAGTTTTGGTATGAATTTTTATTTATTTACCCTCATGTTGTGTCTAATGCAGATTTCCGTGTCTGAATGAAATCACCATACCGGGATATTCCTTATTGTAAAATCATATTAATGTTTAAACCCTGGTAGAACACGTATGATTGGAGGAGCTGCTGCCCATATAAAGATTCCGTGACACCCTGACCTCACTGTGTAAGTATATGGTCCATGTTAATAAATGATATCGGGGAGAAGGAGGCTCCGACCACCACAGAGGTCAAAGGTCATCCATGCAATATTACACTCTGATTATACTGGGGGACTCAGCCTTGACTGTGGAGATGTTCTGTGTACATGCTTTTCTGTGGGAGCAGGTCAAGGGGAGGACAAATTAAGTGGGTTTTACGCAGAAGTCCAACCTTAAAGATTTTTTCTTTGTGTTCCCGTGATGCCAGAAGCTCAACTGCAACATTAAGGAAAAGGTTTAATATACTAGAATGATAATAACATAAATAGACCTTTTTAAAGACAATGTAATTTTTGTGTAATTTTGTAATTTCAATGTTATTTTCAACACAAAATATTTCTTATTCTGGTAAAAAGCTATTCAGGAAAGGTTCAAATGTAGTTTCCCAGTTGAAGTACAGGACAATCCAGTCTGGCTATGCTTCTGTTGTAGGGAGTATTATACCTCTGGTCACGTTGTCCAAGATAACGGTGACTGAGCTGGCAGTATGGGGCCAGCACAGCACAGAATTTCTCAGCATTACCTTCAATCCTAACACTTTCTTTTGTGAGTCACTTTTGGCCAATCACAGCCTGTGACCTTTGCCTCTCAACCAATAAAAGCTTAAACCAAGTTTTTTATTTTTTTCCCCATGGTTCCTTACAAGTTCAGCCACTCTCTCAAAGCACTTCAGTTATTTTTGAAGCCACGGCTACCCTGGGGTTAACTGACACGAGTGAGACTGCTAATCTGCTCCTCTGACGACCACCAATCACTTAAACACTGCAGTTTCTTGCCCAAAGACACATCAGTACTCGTCAGAAGGAATCAAACCCACATACTAGACGTCACAATCATTGTCAGTAACAGTCATATTTTTGCTGGGTCCGTGTCAGCGTTTCCTCTTTTCTATTTGTGAATCGTGATCAGTTTTCCCCAAATGTCACAGAAGACGAGCTGTTATTAACCTTTGCAATGGACACAGCTTAGGCCTCATTAACATTTCCAGTCTCTGTAAATACAAATCGTTTCATTTTACTTATTTATTTATGCATTTCCTGGTCCTTCTCTCTTTTCAACGTTGGATTTAAAGACCGCGGGGGCCGGTCAGGTGTGAAATTGTGCACTTACGAGCCCTGGCGGTGACGGGGGATCGCACTGGAGTTTACTCGCTTGTTAATGCTTCCTCCGTCGTATTGTCTGGACTTGGGAGGCCATGAAATATTTATGGGGCAGACATATTGGTTTGTGCTGTGAGGAAGCCCGTGGACAGAGGCTGGTGGCAGGCCTTGTGTTAGTGTAACTGGGCTCTGGTTCTGGTTTGTTTCTGTGTCCTGGTATCATGTGGGACTGAGGAAAGTCAAACTGACAGCCGACATGTTCAGCACAAACTGTAATTGTATTTTTATTTTACAGAGCTAAATGTTGTAAGCTGGTGTGTAGATTTGAGGTAGAAGATGTGTTTTCAAGTCTATTACAATCTTGGTTTGTTGCATCCTAATCATATGTAATTGAATAAATGCAAGATAGATATGTTTATATGTATTTTATATGCTATACTGTGGAATATTTCAGACAAAACATGAACATCTGCATGGAAATGAGAGTACAAGTCCAGTTGTGGCTCTTCAGTCTGACAAAATACGTGTGCAGATTCTAATATTGAGTCTGTTTGTTGGTTGATGCATCTATCCAGGGAGAGCGGATGAAAAACAGATGTTTTGGCTAATTCTGGTCCATTTACTGAAGTGTTTATTTATGTACATTGTCCCTGTTAATGATAATAATAAACAAACACAATAAATGAATAAATTATTGTGAAATGTGCGTTTGCGACTGGACCTCATGAGGTTTAGGGACGGAAAGCCTAAAGTGAAGTGTACAAGTGTATAGGGATGTAATATCAAGATTTTTCTGTACCATATTTTCACGATATACACCTCACGATACTATATTTATTGTCATATATTTTGTGGAAGCTAAAAAAACTGAATATTCTACTTTTTTTCCTCTTAAAATGCAAGACTTGATTCAAAAAACTAAGATTTAAAAGTACTTATAACTTATTTCATGTAGCCTTCATTGAAAGAGCAAAGGTCATGTAGTTGTTTTTTTGTTTTTGTTTTTTTTTAGCTAATGCTGCATCATAACTACTCATTAAGTGAAAAGACTTGTAATTTGATATATTGTGATGGGCCTCAATATTGTGAGACCTTTGGCGATATGAAATTACGGTGTTTCGGTTATTGTTACAGCCCTGCAAGTGTACCAAAACAAACATGGAGGTGCCAACAGACTTGAGTTTATTTGAACAAGAATACAGACTGCTTCATTTGTGAAAAACATGCAGAGGGAAGCGCTTTGTGCAACGCTGTCTGTGCTTTCCTCGCAGCTGGACTTAACAAGAGTTAGTTATGCTGTTGTGAAGCTTTGACAAATCAGCTTGGAGTATTCGTCCCAATCGCTTTTTGCTTTCAGCCAGAGCCATCCCAGACTGATCATTGTGTAAAACTCAATTGTAGCACCATATCAATCTGGTGTTATCGAGGTTTATGGCTGCTCCTCCACCTGAGAAAGACCCATCAGCACCTTTAGAATCAAACAGAAGTAAAACCCAAACAGATCTTTACTTTATTCCTGTGCAGTGAGCTTTGAGAGTCCACAGAAAACCCAACGTCCTTGAAAACGAGCCTTCACTTCGCCATTATTCTGTCCTGTTTTGAAGGAAAGGTACAATCATTTGTCGCAAACTCTCTGGGTTCAGTTTGATAAATATTTCACACAGCGTTGCGTTGCACCACATCGGACCAAATGACCTCCGCGATGCCGGCTTCCCTTTCTAATCAATTTGGAGCCATCTAAAATTGACCCTTTTCATGCACTTTCAACTGGAAATGGCTGTCGCGATGGGGCGCTAACTCATGCATCGGCTCGTGTTTATTCCGCTTTCAACTGGCCCCAGCAGGATCCAATATAGATCTAATAAAGAGGGAAGGGCCTGTCTAAAGAGCTGTGCTGATGGGAGTTTGGTATGCTGCTTGTTTCCCCGTAGAAGACCTGCTGTCCCAATTCAGGCCCAGTGCGTGTTCGGATAGAGAAAATGTGTGTTGTATTACCCCACCTGCCCCCATAGGAAAACACAGCAGGGATTTGGTATAATGTAGGTCCAGGCACATTGCAAAGAAATGGCCACTGCAAAAATAGAGAGGGAGAGAATAGTTGTTTGTTGTGAAAATGTTGTTTCCTCCATTTTTCAAAAAAGAAAAGGAAAAAACAAAACAAAACCTGGAGTTATGTTTTGTTCCATTCACACGTTTAACACACAAACCCTGTATATTTAGGTTGAGGCTTCTTCTCTCAAACAGAAAACTCTGTTCCACCTTGTGATGTCATGTGGTAATACAAGAAGTGCTCCACTGTGTTTTAAAACGCCATAAACCCTCAGTAGAATAATTTGGATGATTTCAGCCCTGAGCCTGCCAATCAAAAAGGTAAACTGTAGCTGTTAACATTTTGACATCACAAGGTGGACCAGAGCATTTTGAGCTTTGGAGATGTAGACAAATAATAAAGTACTAAAAAATGAAACAAAACACAACTCCAGGTATGTTTTTGATGAGTCAAGAGTCAATCTTGCATAATATACGACCTTTAAACATATCTAGATGGCATTTATTAAAATATCCACATTTTCATTGCTCAAAAATCCTATTCAAAACGTGTTTTCTTACTTTGAGTGGGGGTTGTCTATAACTTGGTCAAATATTGTCTCCAGCATGAGATAAATATTATTAATGCTATACTGTGAAACATTCCAGGCAAAGCAGTAATATATCTCCATGGAGACAAGCAGGAACAGACCCACTACCAGAAAAGTTACTTAGTGCACAGCTAATTGAAGTCGTATTGCTTTTTTGTGAAGTTGAAGCCAGTGCAGAGGCAAAACACAGACCTGCTAAAGCTGGAGTCTAAATATAAATGCAGCCTGTGGTTTGAGCAGAGAGGCCACAGAGAGCTGAGAGACAGAAGAAACAGAGGAGAGCCGAGAGACAGAGACAGAGGAGAGTCGAGAGACAGAGGAGAGCCGAGAGATAGAAGAGAGACAGGAGAGCCGAGAGACAGAGGAGAGCAGAGGAGCAGAGACAGAGAGCCGAGAGACAGAAGAGACAGAGGAGAGCCGAGGGACAGAGGAAAAGAGAGAGAGAGACAGAGGAGCAGAGACAGAGGAGAGCCGAGAGACTGAAGAAAAGAGAGAGAGAGACATAGGAGCAGAGACAGAGGAGAGCCAAGAGACTGAAGAGAGACAGAGGAGAGGAGCCGAGAGACAGATTAAAAGAGACACAGGAGAGCCGAGAGACAGAAGAGAGGCAGAGAAGAAGAGAGACAGAGGAGCAGAGAGACAAAGGAGAAGAACAAGAGACAGAGGAGCAGAGACAGAGGGGAGCCAAGAGACAGATGAGCAGAGCCAGAGGAGAAGACAGAGAGACAGAGGAGCACAAATAGAAAATGGTGACGATGGGAGAGTCACTGGTGATTAAAAAGACATAGAGCAGAAGCCATCAGGCCTCTGTCTGTGTCTAATGTCATGTAATCACCACTGAAGCTGTAAACTGCAATTATCTCTAAACATGGTCAACGCTTTTGTTCGGATGCAGAGACGTGTGGGGCCATGTGCTGAGAGTACAGAACAGCAGAAACAGCAAAAAGGCAAAGAGATACTCGAAATGAGAAAAAAAAATGGTGCTTTTGCTTAAATTAAGTAAAGCAAACGACGCGCTGGCCTCTGAAAGCTGCGAAAAGTGCTTATAAACTCATTGTGTTGAATAATTAGAAGGCATAAGGTAAGTGAGGAATAACTTCGAACTGTTTAGAATGAATGAAGACTGAAAAAAGAGACGCGTATCTAAAATCTAATCAAATTCTTCTCAAATTTTAAATCTTAGAAATCACTCTCCCAAGGTTTTGTGATAAAAAAAAAAGTAAATAAAAAAAAAGGTTGGGGAAAAAAAAAAATGAAATTATCTTTATTTGTTGTACAGTTTGATGGTTGTTCAGGTGGAATTTTAAAGTCTTAGTAATTGCTCTCTCAAGGTTTTGCGATTAAAAAGTAAATTTAAAAAAGAGATAAAATGTACAAAAAATAAAACTAATTAAAGGTGCACTATGTAACTTTTCTTGTTTTCATGGTGATGTTACTGCTTTGCTGGGATTGTTCCACAGTTTGGTATTAAAGTTATTCATCTTCCCTGTATTAGATTACTGGGGTTTTTATTGCTCAAAATGCCTCGGGAAATTGTGCATTATTATTTTCAGCGGGGTCACCTCTCTGCAGAGCTGACCCGTAACTTGGCCTATTGGCATCATCTACTTGTCATGGAGAAGTTTAATGTCGTACTGTGGGAAATTTCACCTGTATTTGTGGTACACAGTTTGACGGTTGTACAGGTGGAGTTTAAAATCCGAATCCTCCTCTCTTCGGTACAATGTCCTTGAAGAACTTTACTTTTAAGAGTCGTGTAACTCCAGATAAATCTGATATTTTAAGGTTATGGTCAGGTCTGAGACTGTATTTTTAGTGAATGCCTCGATCTCATACAGGAGGAAAACTAGGCCAAGGCGCCAGCAGCAAAGGAAGCAGCATCTCCACGATAAACACCACCTATGCACAAGGATGGGAGGGCATCTGTGACATTTTGTTGTTCAGAAACGGTATTAAAATTATGTCTGCAGCCCTGACTACACACACTTCAACCTTAATCTTACATAACAACATTAACATGGGAGGCACAGAGGTTAGCGCTCACAACAGAAAGGGTTCAGTTCTTGGATATTGTATTTTTCATGTTTGTTTGACAGGTTCTCGGTCAGTGATGGGTTTTGTTTTTGTTTGTGATGTTAATGAGGGAAACCAGATTAATTAGCATTTACATTAATTATTCCCACACATTTTAAAATCCAAAATCTAGTGTACTATTTTGGATCAGTAAGAAAGTGGAGTGTGCGTGAGTGTTGGTGGTGGTCGGAGGGGCCAATGGTGCAGATTGGCAGCCTCGCTCCTGTCGGTCTGCCCCAGGGCAGCTGTGACTACAATAGTAGCTTGCCACCACAGTGTAGAGTGAATGAACAATGAACTGTAAACCGCTTTGGGTGTCTTGAAAGGTGCTATAAAAAAAAAAGTAACTAACTACTTAATTAACTATGGAACTTGGTGAATGTTCCACCATCTGCTTGTCTCCATGGAGATGTTATTGCTTTGCCTGGAATGCTCCACAGTATAGCTTCATGGTTAAATGCACATGAGGGCATTAGAGTTACAGGTCAGATCTGTGGAAAGGCAACATCACAGTAAGAACGCATGTTGTTGTTATTATTATTATTATTATTATTATTATTATTATTATTATTATATGTTTTTGTATGATTTATTATTTTTTATTTGTATTATTTTTATTTAATTGCTTCAAATTAATTATGATTTAATAAATGCAAGATTGATTTAATGCCATACTCTGGGACAAACGGATGACTAACCCCCCACCTTATTTTTTTTTTTTTTTTTTTTTTTTTTTTTTTTTTTGGTGTGTGTGTGTACCAATTCGTATCTGTACATGAAGTTGTGTGGGCAACATTTTCTCTAGTGCAATGGACAATTCACATCCTTTTTAGATGGATTTGCATCATTACCATAGCAATTAACAATTCAAAACAAAACGTGTCATTGAAATGGTAAACAGTCCTCAAAATGTCACCTTTAAACCCGAAACTACAACACAAACAATCCTGTCAACAACTTGTAATTCACTTTATCAAACAAAATGTAGAAATGTCCATAAATCAAACCAGGATTCTCACTTCGTCTCTATTGACATTTCTTACATAATATTTCTGTCCTGACTCCTCGCCCTCCCTCTCTCCCTCTCTCCTCGTGCACTCACCTATTTATTATTTTCCTTTTTCTTTTGGCGTAAATGAGCCGTTAGCGCGCAGAGAGCTAGCTGTGATGTTGCTAATGGTCTGGGTGGGCCCTGACTGCCGTGCGAGCCCTGGCCTCCGATGCACAGATAAATGCGTGCTGCTTTTTCTGATCCATGACTTCCTTCAACCACTGCACCAGCGTCGCCATGGAAACACCTTTGAAAAGACTGGCACCAGCGTAGCATCTGTCCGTCCAATAGCCATTAGCACATATAATGGGAAAAAGGTTTAAAAAAAAAAGGTATTGTTTTTCTTAGACACAGCTGCTGTCAGGCATCTGGGGCATAAAATGATGAGGAATAAATGGTGACTAGCACGAGCAAACATGAGAGTATAGGGATGTTAAGAAGTTAAAGGTGCACTATGAAACTTTGCCTTTTGATGGTCCGCCAGAATATTCCACAGTTGGGCATTAAAGTTCCATATATCTCCATGGAAACAAGCAAATGATGCCACCTGGCCCAGTTACAGATACAGGTAAAAACAAAGCAGAATGTTTTTTAAAGGTATTTCTGAGCAATACAATATGGAATAATTCACTAAATCCAGAACAGGCATGTTTAATGCCATACTTTGGAACTTTCAAGTCAAAGTAATCTCCATGGAGACAAACATGTGGCCAAACATCCTCGTTAAAGGCAGAAGCTAAGCAGGGCTGGGCCTAGTACTTGAATGGGAGACCGACGGGAATACCAGCAGTCGCAGTGACTTTAGGCCAAATAATTTCCCTTGTGGATCATTAAAGTTTGTCCAAGTCTAAGACACGTCAAGACAAGACACTTCAAAGTGGGGTGCGGGTGTTAGTGGTGGTTCGAGGGGCCAGTAGCGCGGCTTGCCCCAGGGCAGCTGTGGCTACGATAGTATCTTACCACCACCAAGTGTGGAGTGAATGAATAATCCACTTTGAGAGTAAATACAGGGCAAGGGATGGCAACAGCCCATGGCAACACTCCAGTATTTACAGCATGTCTTTGTATGTCCAATATCATGTCCAATATCATGTCCAATATCATGTCCATTATCATGTCCATTATCATGTCCATTATCATGTCCAATATCTGTCCAGACCAAATAAACCATCTAATGTCATCTAGCCTATTACTGAGGAGACAAGCAGGTGGTGCACCCTCCACCTGAAAGCCTACAGTGCACCTTTAAATTAAGTGATTATACTGTGACTGGAGTTTGAGAATAGTTTCTTGCTCAAGGGCACAGAAGCATTACTCCGAGTGAGCGTGACCATATTAGTATTTGAGTCACTTCCTGCGGTCTCAGTGGAGGTGAATTTTCTGTATCTAAAATGGCCACTGCTTTGTCACTGCTCTTAACCAGCTCCAGGAGTGAGACTGTGTTTGAGAGAAAAGTTTGAGCTGACAACAGGAAGTGAGAGATTCCCTTGTGTTAAAAATGACAGGAAAGTGCAGAGAACAAGGATGACTCAATACAACGCTACAACTGTGCCTCAGATACAACTCTGCAACTCTATAGTCCCCGAAAACACATTCACCTTCTGTAGTCGTGTCTGAGGAAGTCACAGTATCAAATTGGAGTTCTATGAATATTGTACGAAGAAATATTCCAAAGCTATAGCTGAAAATATCTTAAACTATAGATTCTCATAAGCACACATCTGACCTGTAACTAGTCCTTTGAGGTTCATTTGGCCTTCCGATAATTTCAGGTAAGTAAGGTTCTTTTTTCAGACCGAGTTTGTTTTCATGACCGTTTCGACTGCTCACTCGTGGTCTTAGAGTGGTTGCTGTGTCGTGTCCGGTCAGCTGATTTAAACAGATTTTGGCGCTGTCTTGCTGCAGGTGGAGGCAAGACAACGGCGCCATCTGCAGTCCAACTTCCTCAGGACGGTATCCCAGGTATGTGAGAGTAAAAAAGCCCCCTCGTCCCGGTTTATCGTCCCACACGCTACAGCACGTGAACACTCTGAGAAAGACCGCTAGTGAGCAGTCGAAACGGCCTGGTATGAAAACAAACTCTTGGTCTGAAAAAAGAACCTAGTAACATTGACCTGTAGCTAATATACTAAAGCGCACTGACCTCCTGGAGTCATTTTCTAAGGAGGCCACGATATCAAATTTTACTTCTGTGAATATTGTAGAAAGAAATACTCCAAATGCCATTGAAGAAATCAGTCTTCTTTACAGTTACAGCTATAACGCCTTGTAAAACAGATTCTTGTATAAGCAGGGTCACTTCTCCACAGATCTGACCTGTAACTATACTGTATATATAAAGTTCATTTACCACCTGGAGCCATTTTCTAAGGAGGCCACATTATCAAATTTTAGTTTTTGTGAATACTGAGAAGAAATATTCCAAATGTCATTGACCTAATCAGTCTTGTTTACAGTCACAGCTTTATAAGAATCTATGTAAAACATAGATTCTTGTAAAACATAGATTCTTATATACGCGGGGTCACTTCTCCACAGATCTGACCTGTAACTGATATATATATATAAAGAGCAATTCACCTTCTGTAATCATTTTCTAAGGAGGCCACGGTTTCAGATTTTAGTGTTATGAATATTGTAAGAAGAATTATTCCAAATGCCATTGAACAAATCAGTCTTGTTTACAGTTACAGCTATAATGCCTTGTAAAACAGATTCTTATGTAAGCAAGGTCACTTCTCCACAGATCTGACCTGTAAATAATGCATACACCTTCTGGAGTCATTTTCTATCGAGACAGCGGAATCAGATTTTAGTGTTATATAAAAATTGCGAGAAGAAATGTTAATTACATGTTTTGTTTTGTTTTTATTGCTGAAAATACCTTAGACATAGATTCTTATGTATGTGGGGTCTCTTCTCCACAGATCTGACCTGTATGCCGGTTACCAAACCACAAAAATTCTGTCTTTTTTTTCTTACATTCCCTCAAGTATGTGAACTGAAAAAAATATCCTTCTTACAACTTTACAACTTGGGCTTTCATTCCGTTACTTGCTTGTCTCTCGCAACATATTAAGGAACTTTGGAACATTCCAGACAAAGCGACAACATCTACGGACACAAGCGGGTGACGGACCCCCCTATGCAAGTATTGCTTTAACTTCGGTTTTTGGAACAGTGTGATTGATCTAACAGGTACATCCAGCCAGATGTCTGTACCAGAAACACCTGGCTGTCATCAGGGCAGTTCTGTGTGACGTCACCAACTACTTGAAATCGCAGAGGCCCCTGGAAGCAGCACAAACGTAAATTTAGGAGTTTTTAACCCGAAAGCGGCAAATGTGCCAATAGTTCGCGCCAGAAAGTTTACATAATGTGCATTTAAATTTGTGAATCGTGCATTTTCTGGCATAAATTCTCAAACTGGTCACATTAAACGCTTTTTATTTATTGAGAAAATGTATAAAAACACACTGGAAGCAAATTCAAATCCATTACACAATCCTCTCCGTTTATGGCACGCTGTTGCTTCATTTAATCAGAACATACGGAGTCTCCACATGACCTGTTTGTCTTGGTTCTCGTCCCACAGTTTGAGAAACACTGATTATATTATCTGATTTTATTTAAATATTACAGTTATTGACCAATCTCTTGCATCATTCATATGTTATTATAATGTTTTAACCTAATTTAACGCTCTCTATTGGCATGAGCGGCGATGTAAACACAGGTGCTAACGCTGTTATATCATACGTCTCATTTTGAATCGATTCGCACCATTTTTGTGACATCTGTGCCCCGTTTACAGCTAAATCTAGGGTGACGGGACCGGCCAGCCGCACCTGTCGGCTCCTGTCTTCACCTGTCTGCTCAAGTGTTGGCACGATACTAAAATTTCAAACTCTGTACCAGTTTTGTTCATTTTTAAAGCTCTTTTTTTACACAATATTATAATTTTCAACACAAAATAATAGCGGTTGTTTATTACATCATGTGATCTTTCACTAGGCTTAGGAAAGGTCAATTTTTTATTTTATTTTTTTTATTTTTTATTTTTTTTTCAGTATCGATACTTGCTTAAATGAGTATCTAGTTTCGATACTCGTTTGTCATATCGTCTAGTATGATTTCCGATACTTTTGACAACCCTAGTCTGCTTCTGTCTGCACCTGTCGGCTCCTGTCTGACGAGCCACACACTCTGCTCCTCTCTGCACCTGTCCGCTCTAGTGTTGGCACAAAACTAAAATTCTAAAATTTCAAACTCCATACCAATTTTATTCATTTTTAAAGCTTTGTTTTTTTTTACACAATATTGTAATTTTCAACACAAAATAGTAGTGTTTATTACACCATGTGATCTTTCACAGGCTTAGGCTTAGGCAAGGTCAAATTTTGTGTTTTTTTTTTTTTTTTTTTTTTTTTTTTTTTTCCAGTATCAGTAGTAGTAAATTAGTTTCGATACTCGTTTCAGTATCAACTAGTATATGATTTCTGCTTCTGTCTGCACCTGCCTGTTCTGGTGTTGTCACAAAACTAAAATTTCAAACTTGATTTCGATAATAAAGAATAGACTTGATACCCGATACCGATTTTGTTTGATCATTTTTACAGCTTTTTTTTTTTTTTTTTTTAACACAATATTGTAATTTTCAACACAAAATAATAGTATTTATTGCACCATGTGATCTTACATGAGCTCAAATTAAATCCATTTATGTGATTTTATTTTATTTTTCAGTATCGATACTTGCTTAAAGGTGTAATGTGTAACTTTTCTGGTGGATGGAGATGTTATCACTTTGTCTGGAATGTTCCACAGTATGGCATTAAACCTTTCTATCTTCACGGAGACCAAACTAGACCAAGTTACTGGTCAGATCTGTGGAGAGGCGACCCCGCTCACAGGCAGAATGTCTGTTTTTCTTGGTATTTTTGAACTGTAATACCACCTGTAATTGAATAAATGTAAAGTAGAGCTGTTTAATGTCACACTGTGGAACATTCCAGGCAGAGCAATGACATCTCTATAGAAACAAAAGTTACACAAATTGCACCTTTAAATTTGAATCTAGTCTCCGTATCGACTAGTATCTGATTTCCGATTCTTCTGCCAGCCCTACTGTGCTTCTTTCTGCACCTGTCTGCGCCTGTCTCCTCCTCTGTTTTTGCCCCTGCCAGCTCCTGTCAGCCCCTGTTTGTTGTCCCCTCTCGCATTCGGAGGAGGTACACTCTGTTCTGCACAAAGACACGACTCAAGCCTTTGTAGTAATTGATCCTTCCACCTGAGGGCAGTACTTTCTAATCTAAAATCACACAAATCTGCACAACACATCTTCAATTAAAACGCTGGATTTTATTAAAATTTTAGTGAAATTTCATCCCGCAAAATTATGTTTTTAGGTTTGATTTTTAGCAGTTTGGGAGACGTCGCACTTTGAAGCTTGAGGAGTATTTTTTCGATAAAGGGTTGGCATTGATTTTTGTGATCAATTTTTTTTTTTTTTTTTTGAACAATTTATAAAGGAGAATTTAAGATGCAATGAGCAAAAATAATGAGATTAAAGCATTAAACAGAGAGAAAAGCACCTTCACTGTAAGAATGCATGTTTTTTTTAATCCTTTTTTTATTGCCTTTTTCTTTTTTTTCCCCAATTTAAAACACCAGTAATTGAATGCTGTTGATAAAACTAAATGCAATATGGTGGAACATTCCAGACAAAGCATTAATATTGCCATAGAGACACGCCAGTAGCATGTTACATAGTGCATCTTTTTAATGTCATACTGTGGATCATTCCAGGAAGAGCAATGCCGTATCCATAGAAACGAGCAGGTTTCTATGGATACGGCAACCAAAAAGTTACACTAATTGCATATTTAATATTTGAATCTTGTTTCGATACTAGTTTCAGTATCGACCAGTATCTGATTCCCAATACTTTTGACAACTGCTCCTGTCTACATCTGACATACTGTAGATAAAACTAAATGCCATATGGTGGAACATTCCAGACAAAGCCATAGAGACAAGCCAGTAACACAACCCCCAGCGAGTTACATAGTGCATCTTTTTAAATCAAAATTATTTCTTATCATTTTAAAGGTGCACTGTGTAACTTTTCTGTTGGAGGGTCCATTAAGTCCTAGTCTCCATGGAGATGTTGCTTATGTTGCTTTGCAGTTTTGCATTAAACGAATCTATCTCCATGGAGACCAGAAAGTGACACCACCGAGCCAACAATTAAAACATGCAGGATTAGATACGTTTAATGCTACTGTGAAACATTTCAGGCAATATCTGTATCTTGGGGAAAAAAATCAGATGCCAGACTCTCCACCAGAAAAGTTACACAATGCACCTTTAACACATAGGTTCAGTTGTTTGTTGTTGGTAATTACAAAGATATTGACCATTAAACGGGTCAACAAATGTAAAACTATTGGCAGTTTTTGTTTATGATGTCCCCTAAAGCCAACAGAGACAGAAAGTACATTTAAAAAAAACTCTGTTAACTAACCCTAACCCTAACTGCAGAATAAAGCCACAGAACGCAACTTTTAGCCCCTCAATAAATTGCTTTTTTTTTTTTTTTTTATTTGAGTTTGCACTTTAAACAATGCATTTTACAACTGCAGCAGGCACTTTATATTTATTTATGTACTTATTTTATCTTTGACTAAATAGTGTTTAGTGTCTTTTATTTGTGTTCATATTATGTGGTTTGTGTTTTTAATGTTTTAATTTGTCTGTTTGTGTTGCCATTTGCACCCCTTTTTGCAAATGGGAAATAAACTGAACTGAAAACTGTTGTTCGTCTCCATGGAGAGAGAAGAAAAAAAAAAGTTCCTTTATAATCTTCCACGTTATGGCATAAATCTCGGAAGTATTGCTTTAACTTCAGTTTCGGAACAGTGTGACTGGTCTAACTGGTATCCAAACTCCGCCCCTGCAGCCAGGTGTTTGTCTCAGAAACATCAGGGCAGTTCTGCGTGATGTCACATAGTACTCTAAATTGCAGAGGCCACTGAAGGCAGCACAAACTTGGATATAGGAGTTTTTGACCAGAAAGCTGCAAGTTTGCTGATAGTTTGCACTTAAAGGTAGATTGTGGCCCTGTCAAACTCTTTTCTCCATGGAGATGTTATTGCTTTGTCTGGAATGTTTCACAGTATGGCATTAAACCAAGTTACAGGTCAGATCTGTGGAGAGGTGACCCCGCTCACAGTTGTAATGCCTGTTTTTCTAGGTATTTTTGAGCTATAAAACCACCTGTAATTGAATACATGTAAAGTAGAGCTGTTTAGTGTCACACTGCAGAACATTCCAGACAGAGCAATGACATCTCCATAGAAACACCAAGCACGTGCCGGACCCCCCACAAGAAAAGTTACACAGTCCACCTTTAACTAATTTGTTTTGCATTTATTCAACAACAGGTGTTATTTATTGCTCAAAAATATCTTAAACACACATTCTGAGAGTGAGTGGGGATCGCCTCTCCACAAAACTAACCTGTAATTTGGCTTGCAAGTCTCCATGGAGATTCTTAAGTTTATGGCCATACTGTGGAACATTCTAGGCACATCTTCATGCAGACCCCCAACCAAAAAGTTACACAGTGCACCAAAAAAAAGTCAAGAAACGGTAGAGGACACCATTAAAACACCACACACGCAGGTTAGCAGTGGAAAAAAGTAGATTTACTGTTTAGTTCCACTTTAACCTGAGCTGTGTGTGCCGGCCGTGAGTTGTTACCTCTGCAGTTTTTGGGACAATAGCACAGCTTGTTCTCTTTTCACACCTCTGTCAGTTTGTGCAGTAAATCGCTCCCTGAGTACAGCGCTGACTGCTCCGCCTGACGGACTGGGGGCCGCTGCAGCGTCGGTGTTTTGGCTTAGACGTTATGTTTTCGGACAAAGTATGGTTTCTTTATTAAATCTAAACCGGGTCTGACCTGTATTTTTGAGCGTCCAATTTGTCCATCCTGACCGCTGCAGAGTGTGCTCAGACAGACGTGTGGTGATGGCTGAAACTGCAGGACTCGGGTAAAGACTGGAGCTTAAAACTGTCTGGAAAACAATCTTGGCTCTTTTGCTCAATCTGCCTGGCAGTAAATGAAGTGGTGAAGGGCCTATATTGATTTATTATCTGGATCAATCCAAAACCATTAGTAAACCATTAAACTCTCTTGCATTTATTCAGTTACAGGTAATAAAAATGCATTGAATTTATATAGCTCCTTTCAAGACACCCAAAGCCCTTTATTTTGCATTCTTCATTCACTCCATACTCGCCACAGCTGTCCTGGGGCAGACTGACAGAAGCAAGGCTGCCAAACTCCATCACCACCACCACCACCAATACTAATACACACATCACATTCATTCTAGGCAATATAGTTAAAGTGTCTTGCTGAAGAACACAACAGTTTGCACTAGACCTGAGCCACCATATAAAAAATGTCTTCTTTCTTTGAGTTGCTTTGCCACTCCACAAACTGGACCTGTAAATTGCCCGCACCCATCTTTCTCTATTTAAAATAGATCAATTTAATGCCATATTCTGGGACATTTCTGGTGTCTTCATGGAGACAAGCAGGTGTTTGACTCTCCACCAGAAAAGTTACACGGTGAACATTTAAATTTACTGTCTGTAATTAGATTGGCCGACCCGCTCCTGTTGTAATTCTCACACTTCACCACTAGATGCTGTCTGTTACTGCTGTCTGTGTGCCAGCTTTGGCCTAACACACAGACAGCAGTAACATAGGTTGCGCATCTGACTTATCTACTGGTAACAAAAAAAAAAAAAAAGCAAAATCAAGTACACTTGAAAATGGCAGCTTTAAAAAATCTATTTTACCATCTATTTTTGTTACTCTCTGTTATTATTTTATATTGTGATGTTTGAGCTACTGTATCCAAATAATTTCCCTTGTGGAGCAATAAATTTTGTCTAAGTCTAACCACAGAACAGGTTTGTATAAAAACTGACTTTCTGGACCAACTATACGAGCAGTAAATAACCAAGATCTGATCCATCTAACTTTTCAGTACAAGCGTCTAGACACATCACACAACACTGCAATTTCAACGCCTCATTCACCAAAAATTGATCAAAACTATGCACGTTTTAATAAAATTTCTTGCAGGACAATATTGCGTACGTTCTGTATGAGTTATACAGCCACAGCTCTATGTACCTGCTGATAACATTGAAATCACTGCCCTGAGTCACACAGTGTGGATCCAAAGACGATTACATTCTCTTTTACACAATTCAATTATTACCGGCTCTCCAAACACTTCCCCGAGGCGCTCTCACGTCCTCCTCCCCGTTTGGAGATGACATCACGTCCAGATTAAGAAAATAGTCCCTTTCAAACAAAAACAATAATTCAAAATGGCTTACGTTGGAGTGACAATTTAATTTAGCCAGCGCCGTGCAGTCTATAGCCACTTGTACCATACAGTCAAAGAGAATTGGTTGTTTTTGTCTTAGTGGAAAAAATTAGTGTAATACTTGGGAATAATCTGCTAGTGTCACTCCGCGGAAATGGAAAACGCTCCGAGACCAAATGTTGTCATGTTATAATAAAATAATAATATGTACAGACACGTCAACGTCATGTCTGAAAATTTCCCAAACTTCTCAAACCAAAGTGTGGACTTCCTTGGTATTGCCAATTATGCTTTGCAGAAATTGCTACTTGCTAAAACATGCAAAAAGTGTATGTCACATCTGCTGCTCATGTCCAACCAAGAGAAATTAGAAACTTCACCAGAACTTAAAATCCAGAAAGTTTTTTTTTTTTGTTTTGTTTTTTTTGTAAAATCTTAAATGGATTATAATTTTTCAATATTTATTAAAATGTAATATTTTTAATTTTGTCCACTGATCTGAAAGTTGGCGGTTCGAGTCCCGCTCTCGACATAAGCGTCATTGGTTGCGCGGTCAGATCCATTAACGCACAGATTGACTGGTGCGATTCCAGCTCCCACAGATAAATGCTGTTGTTTTGTTCTTGGGCAATACACTTAACCCTCCCCTGCGTACACTGGTGTTTGAATGGGTGAGTGGTTCCTTGATGTAAAGCGCTTTAAGCCTTGAAGGGGGAAAATAGAGAATGGAAACCCAACCGAAGTCCGACGGGTTTGGACAAATATTTAAAACTTATGTTCAGGCTCGGGTCGGACTCGGACACATAAGCTGTTTCCTGTCTACAGTAAAACGACTCGCTTTGAGACTCTGAAGTGTTCAAAAGATCAGAGCTCTGCACTTCTAGTTTAGACACAAGTCAAAACTGTTATTTGTGAAATGTGTTGCAATACTTCAGATACATGATTTTTAAAGCATAGAAGATTGGCGATAAAGTCCACAGGAAGTAGAGCCACTATTGCAAATCTTCAACTTCACCTCAATCCGTGCGCTTTAAAGAACGCCTCAAACTGGATTAACAGAATGGTTTTGTGGACTGGGGTCATTATTTGCGAAGGTCAATTTCTATGGAAAATGTGGATGAGATGCTGTACTCATCTCTCGTAAAGTGGTGAATTTAAAGTCTTATTATTTTCATTATATACAGAGTTTATATTTTGCATCTCTGTGTCCGTTAGAGGCCACACAAACGATATTCTACATGTGTCATTTTAATTGTTGGGTTCGAACAAATAAAGGATAAAAACTGCCACACTGTGGAATATTCCAGGGGGAGCAGTAACATCTCCATGGAGATGACGTTTAAATCACATAACTAGATTAATTATCGGAATAGATAAACTACTTTTAATAATAATATTAATAAACACAGCATCTGTTGTTAGAGAAAGTCTTTTTCTGTACTCTATTGAGGGCACTCACTGCCAGCTATGCTTCCATAGTAGGGAGTATTATACCTCTGATGCAGGCCAAGATGACAAACGCTGAGCTGGCAGTGAGTGCTCTCAGTATAGCACAATATTGATTTTTTTTTTCTTTCCCCCCAAATTCAGATTGCAGCTATTGTAACGAGTTATGAACCATTATTTTAACATAATTATTTTAACATAATTATTTGAAACGTCAGAAACCAAACCCCATTTCTAATCCTCCTCTGCGCACTTTAAATCCACATTTAGTTTGTGAACAAGTGTGCGTAGTGTGTAGTGTGTTTTTTGTGTGTGGGTTAAATGTCTTGCCTAAGGACACAACAGTATTCATCTCTTAGAGCTGGAATCGAACTACGAACTTGTGGATCTGACCGCTCTACCAACAATGTTTATGTCGAGAACAGGAGTCAGGCGTGTGTTGTGCGTGTTGTGCGTGTTGTGCGTGCAGTGCATTGTGTGTTGCGTTTGTGAGCCTCGCTGAAGTGTCCGCTGCTCGTCTCTTCTGTTTGATCAGGAGCTAACTGGATTATAGTTTCATTTACTTGTTTCATTTGGTGGTCCGATAACTGCCGCTGATTCTCATCTTCAGAGAGGCGAGTTTAAATCCTCTGTCTGCTCGTTCTAAAGACAAGGGACGTTATCAGGGCTTAATGTTCACAAAGCGCCTTCAAACATGTGCGAAAGCTGCTTAAAGTGTGGATAAAACAAGCGCCTCTCGTGTTCTATTAGCACGTTTCACAGATCAAATGTTAGCCCATCGAGGGTGGCGGTTTCAAGATGGCGGAGGGCTTAGTGTTTGACTTAAATAATTCAGCAGCAGCCATTTAAATAAACCCCGACAAATGATTAAGACGCAGTGAATGTGGTTTTAATAGAATGGAAAAAGACATTAGCAGGTAGAGATGACAACGATGGAGATGCCAAAAAGTGTAACAAGAGGCTGACATTAATTTAAAGGTGTACTGAGTAACATTTCTGATGTTTGTTTCCATGGAGCCAGTTTGTTTCCATCTTTTTGCTTTGACTTGTTGATTTATTTATTTTTGACAGTGAGTACTTTAAACAATATAAATTCTACTAATGAGCTGTGTTGCCTCTCCACAGATCTGACCTGTACTTTGGCCTGGTTGTGTTATCTGCTTGTCTCCATTGAGATGGATAGCTTTAATGCCATACTGTGGAAAAATCTGTAAAGCGATTAGGCATGAGACAAGAAGATGCTGTACTGCTACCAGAAATGTTTCGCAGTGTACCTTTTCTGTAGTGCCATTTTTGATGGCTGATCATTTAGAAGATATTTTGTTTTGATTTGTTAATTGCTATGGCAACGGTTCTAACTTTTCATCATTCTTAAACCCATATATACGTAGCTCTTTGACCATATACACCTCACTGCTGTGTTTCAAATGACACACACAACACAACATTGTATAGAGCAGTCGTATTTAAAGGTCCTAGATTACACAAAATTGACTCGTGAGGTTTGAGGCATGTTAAAATGTTTTTATTCACTCAAAAACCACCGAGAGGAGGCCCCGGGGAAGACCCAGGACACGCTGGAGGGACTATGTCTCTCGACTGGCCTGGGAACGCCTTGGGGTCCCCCCGGAGGAGCTGGAGGAAGTATCTGGGGTGAAGGAAGTCTGGGAGTCCCTGCTTAGACTGTTGCCCTGCGACCCGGCCCTGAATAAGCGGAAGAAAATGGATGGATGAAACATGCCTTGAGTTGTTTTGTTTCATTCATTGAGTTTGAGTAACCCTTTATAATTACTCTGTCTACATCTCCAAAACTCAAAATGCTGTTCCACCTTGTGATGTCATCAAGCAGTAGTTTTCAAGTGAACAGCTACATTTTACATATTTTGTTCAGTAAAATTGGCAATTCCAGGGCTGAAACTATCCAAATGGATTCTAGTGAAGGTTTATGGAGTTTAAAAACACAGTGGAGCACTTCCCGTATTACCACATGACATCAAAAGGTGGAACAGAGTGTTTTCTGTAAACTCCAGGTCGGTTTGTGACGAGAAAACACTAACATAGATCAGAAAACGGTGTAATATGGGCCCTTTAAAATGAACATTGTCCTCTCCTCTTTCTCTTACGCTTACCCTCTTTTTTTTTTGTATGTTCTTTCTCCCTCTCTCTCTCCAGCTTCAGTCTACTCTACTCTTTCTCTCATCCCATTCTCTCTCCATCTTTAACTTTCCCCATCTCTCTTTATTCTCCTCTTTTATCACTCTCTTCACCCCTTTTCTCTGCTCCCTCTCCAGCTTCCTTTGTCTTTCCTCTAACACCAACTTTGTCATCTCTCTTCTCTCTCTCTTGCTCCCTCTCTCCCCCTCTTCTTATCTTCCCTTCCTCCTTTCTCTCTACCTCTCCCATCACTCCCCTCTTTTCCTCCTTTTTTTTGTTGTTGAACAGATGAAAACAATCAGTCTTGTCACTTACAGAAATCATCAGGTGGAACATTTGTGAATTTACCTTTCGGATATTTCTTAGCAAAGTACAATGAAATGAATCCCCGTGCAGGTTGTATGTGAGCGTATACAAACGTGTGTACATGTTTGGGTTTGATAAATGCAAAGCCTGTATCTGCTGAAGCGCACAGAGCAGTCCCACCTTTGCTAATTGCTGTGAACATGTTCATTATCCCTGTTGTGTTGTTCACTGAGCTGGAAACTCTGAGTCCTGGCACCACTTTGCACAATATCCTCGGAAAAATAACAACACACTCTCTGGGATTGTATCGCATGCAGTAAACCTGGGCTATATGTGGGATTTAAGGTGCACTGTGTAGTTTTTCTGGTGGAGGGTCCGTCACCTTCTCGTTTCTAAGGAGACGTCATTGCTCTGCCTGGAATGTTCCGCAGTATGACATTAAACAGCTCTACTTTACATTTATTCAGTTACAGGTGGTTTTAAAGCTCAGAAATACCTAGAAAAACAAACATTCTGACTGAGCGGGGTCGCCTCTCCACAGATCTGGTTTGGTCTCCATGAAGACAGAAAGGTTTAATGCCATATTGTGAAACATTCCAGACAAAGCAATAACACCTCCATTCAGAAAAGCATTTGATGGAGCCTCCACCAGAAAAGTTACACAATTCCCCTTTAATAACTATGCTTATTTACCTTTACATCACAACAACTTTAAGGTAGGGGGTGCGCTACCTGCTAGTGTCTATGGAGATGTTATTGTGTTGGCTGGCACATTACACAGTATGGCATTAAAGGTACTATATTAGGCAAAATTGACTCCTGTGAGCTTTAAGCCATGTTCTAATGTTGTTACCTGGACAAAAACAAACCTGGAGTTGTTTTGTTTCATTCACACATTTTAGGCATGAGGCAAGAAGATGCTGCAACACTACCAGAAATGTTTCGCAATGTACCTTTTTGTGGCGCCATGTTGAGGCTGGTCAGCCATTTCGCAGTGTTATGTTTGTGATGAGGAAACGTTATAACATACAGTAGATCAGAAAATGTAATAATATGGGCCTTTTAAATGTGTATATATGTGTATTTAGCATTTACTCAGTTTAGCACACGTTTATTGCTAAAAAAAAAACATGCATTCTGACTGTGAGCGGGGTCGCCTCTCCACAGAACTGACCTGTACCTTGGTGTAGTGGTCTAGAAGATTGATATGATTGGACTTCTGTTTATATTGGTTATATTATAC
This sequence comes from Taenioides sp. WSHXM2023, assembly GCA_029959045.1. Taxonomy (NCBI): domain Eukaryota; kingdom Metazoa; phylum Chordata; class Actinopteri; order Gobiiformes; family Gobiidae; genus Taenioides; species Taenioides sp. WSHXM2023. The sequence continues at coordinate 11,194,625 of CM057105.1, forward strand.
TGGGCCATTTTGTCTGTTTTTCCTGCCGTGCATGTAAACGTGTATAATCTATCTTTACTCGTAGTGTCTTTTACACAGCCGCCCGTATCATTTCTCGGTCTCCTGTATTCCTCCTCTGACCTTAACACGGTCCTGGGTCCATAATGTCATTACTGGTGTGTATAATGAGGACTGAACCGGGGAGCAGCTCGTGGCGTGGCATTAACAAACCCCTGTTCACACCAGTGTCTGTCTGGACCCTCAGGACAGGGCACCTTATCACTTTACACGAGCATTTTTAATTAAACGCAAAACCCTCTAAGCCCTCCCTCCTCCCTGTCTTTATCTTCTTTTCTCTCTCTCTATCCCTTTATGTTCTTTCTCTCTATATATATCCATTCTTTTTCTTCTCACTCTTCCCCTTCACTCCTCTATCCCTCCATTCTCTCTCTCCCTCTTCCCCCTTCACTCCTCTATCTCTCCAGTCTGTGTCTCTCCCTTTTCATTCCTTTATCTCTCCATTCTCTCTTCCCCTTCACCTCTCTCTCTCCATTCTCTCTCCTTCTCTCTCCCTCTCTCCCCTGTTCACTCCTATCTCTCCATTCTCTTGATCTCCCTCTCTCCCCTTCACTCCTTTATCTCTCCATTCTCTTTCCCTTCACTCCTCTCTCTCTCCATTCTCTCTCTCCCTCTCTCCCCCGTTCACTCCTCTATCTCTCCATTCTCTGTGTCTCTCTCCCCGTTCACCCCTCTATCTCTCTATTCTCTCTCCGTCTCTCTCTCTCCCCCCTTCACTTTTCTATCTCTCCATTTTCTCTCATCTTCTTGCTCTCTTCCCCTTCACTCCTCTCTCTCCATTCTCTCTCCGTGTCTCTCTCTCTCCCTTCACTTCTCTCTCCATTTTCTCTCATCTTCTCGCTCTCTCCCCCTTCACTCCCCTCTCTGTCCACTCTTTCTCCCGCCCTCGTATCTCTCTCTCCCTCCCTCGTTCCATGCTGCCTGTGCTAATTAAACTGTCGTCTCTCCATATGATTACTCTGCCAGCCTTATGGATCAGGGATGATTGTATTTGCCAAAGAGAGCTCCTGCCTCGTGTTCTCTCGTTCACAGAAGAAATGAAAGGAACAGAGAGGCACCGCAGAGCTCCCAACACTTAACCTCTTCAGAATGGAGGGATGACTGCGGAGGGGAAGCCACTGTCTGAATGCACGAGGGAGGAAGGGGAGAAAGAGGGGAGGCTGTATTTGTTAGGATAATGGTCAGTCCCAACACGCCAAGGCTTGACCGGAGATGTGGAGCGCTCCCTTGGCATTCCTGGTTCTTCCTAGTGAAATTGTCAGTCTGTAATTACTCGGACTTCTGCAAATCTGTTTCACATCTCTGCCTAGTCCAGTTCTAGAAATTTTGACTTCGACAAACTGTATTGATCTGAAATAAGTAAAATTACTTGGACACAGTCGCTCACACATTCCAGTATAACAACAAAGAGCAAAACTTACAGTAATACAATTCAATTTACAACTAAAGTGACATTATTTAACTATTTGGCAAATAAAAGCATTCATTTTGTTTGGTTATTGCACTGAAAATCGTGCGTCTATACTGTGAGAGGGCTTGCATCTCCACAAACCTGCCTTGGGAAGGGCCTACTCCTGTTCGTCTCCCTGGAAATGTTCCTTTAGCTATAACCTTCTACATTATGAGATAAAATGTATATATCTCCAGAATGTTCCTAATTTGGTTTTAACTTTCTATTTCCTTAGAAACATACAGGTGATGTGCCGCCTCCAGAAAGTTACGCACTATACCTTTAAAGTAGAAAAAATGGCAAAAGACTGTCAGGTGTCCTGGTTCCTTCCTCCCTTTACTTGTGTGTTGCTGTCAGCCAATCAGAGCCCGCTACCTTTGCCTCTAAACCAGTGGTGTCCAAACTTTTTTCATCAAGGGCCACATATCTAAACACAGACGAAGCAGAGGGCCGATCGAGGTCCATAGACTGGTGCTCAGTACAGTGAATAATTGAAATATGCATGTTTAACACGTTAGAACGAGCTATCAGTCCTTTATTCATGCTAAGATCCACATGAAGAATACATGTCTTATCAAGGTAGATTTTCAAAAAACTTGCAGTCAAAACTTGCAGTCAAAACTGCCCAAAATAATCTGGGCCAATTCACCTGGAAGCCTGAGGGCCATGAAAAATTTGTCTGAGGGCTGCATTTGGCCCACGGGCCATAGTTTGGGCAGGCCTGCTCTAAACTAATCATCTTTGAAAAGTGGTAAATGGTCACATTTTTATATTTTCCACTTTCAAGGCTCTCAAAGCACTTTACATCAAGGAACCGCTCACCCCTTCACACACATTCATACACCAGTGTACGCAGACACAACAACGGCATTCATCTGAGGGAGCTGGAATCACACCGCCAACCTCTGGGTCAGTGGATCTGACTGCTTAACCAAGAATGTTTGTCGAGAGCGGGATACGAACCGCCAACCTTTAGGTCAGTGAACAAACGCTCCAACTGAGCTACCGTTTTCCATCAATATAAACTCTTCCCTCCATCATTCTGTCATTTTAGCTACTTGGATTTATTCAATTACAAGTGTTTTTATTACCCAAAAATACCTTAAACATGCCTTCTTATTGTGAGTTGGGTCGCCTCTCCACTGACCTGACCTGTAACTAGGCTCAGTGACATCTCTTTGCTTTACTTTGATGGAGCTTGATACGTTTAACACTACACTGTGAAACATTCCAGACAAAACGATAACATCACCACGGAGGCAAGAACGCGCCTAATCCGCCTTGATCGATAACAACTTCTGAAAGCAGCAATACAAGTTTGTCAAATATTGTTTTCTGTTTTCAAATTATAAACCAAACCCTAACCTTTCTTTGACAGATCTGATTCATTTCCCCGACACTTTAACAAGTCTCGAAACGTCCGTAAAACCACAACTTGTATTAACCTTCGCCGCGCAGTTAATTTGTCATCTTTTATATCACTCCGTAACACAATAAAACATGATTGGATTTCGTCACGGTGCCGCAAACGCATCAGAGGAGGCTTTTTCTAATTGTGCGCCCTAATAATCGCCGTGGCAACTCTCCCGTGGCCGATCTCCTTCATAACTCCATGTCTAAATGCGCTGTCTTTGCCCAAATTGCTTATCGACTGCAGCTTTTAACTAAATGTCACAACAGTGTAGAGTCCCCCCGCGCTGGGAGAAGAGTAGAGGAGCCTGCAGTACATCATGAGGTCTTATAATAGCCCCAGTGACAATAGGAGTGATAATTATAATAAAGTCTGTGAGAATATGAACGCTCTGCGCCGCTCTCCTCTCCTGTCCGACCGGCTTTAATTGCGTCAATTAGCCACGTCAATTTTTAGTTGGGTTTTGATTAGAGGAAGGGCACGGGGCAGACGCCGAGCTGGTGAGTCATGAGGTGTTCAGGGGCATAAACAGACGCACTTTAAATGAGTTGGCTGTGTTCATTGTGTTTTCCTAAAGATGCACTGCGTAACTTTTCTGGTGGACTGTCTGCTACCTGCTCGTCTCCGTGGAAGTGTTACCGCTTTGGCTTTTGTTACTTAACTGCCGGAATGAAGAAGAGCAAATGACGCCGCCAGACGAATGCATGATTTTTCCAAGATATATGAGCAATAACAACAGCTGTTGGTGAATAAATGCCATACTGCGGAACATTCTATCGGCAAAGCAATAACATCTCCATGGAGGCCAACAGGTGATGGACCCTGCAGCAGAAAAGTTGTACAGCTGATGCACTGCGTAGTTTTGTTTCAGTTAAAAAGAGTTGGCTGTATTCGTTGTGTTTTCTTAAAGATGTGCTGTGTACCTTTTCTGGTGGAGGGTCTGTCACCTGCTTGTCTCCGTGGAAATGGTATAGCCTTACCTGGAATTTTCCACTGTATGGCATTATCTACCTCCAGACAATGAGTTGATGCCACCAGGCCAAGTTACAGGTCAGATCTGTAGGTGTTTTAAAGGTATTTATAGCAAAAAAACAATTAAAAAAATGAGTGATTGTCACATGCATAAAGTCAAAATGAACTGCTTATAGTGGGATTTAAACTACCAACCCTCTCCACATTATTCCACTGTTATTATTTGCCAGTCAAAAGCGTACATTTGATTAAATTTATGTTCTCAGTTGAATCATTTTGCTGTAGTTGTTTAGGATTGGGTTGCCTTGCCCATTGACACAATATTCGCAAGACTTGGGGATGGGAGGGCATTCATCTACCAACCTTTGACATTTGACCAATAATCTGAAGCTTGATGGTCAATTCCTACTCTGTTGTTGTGTCCACGGGCAAGACGCTTCCCTTTACTTGTATAAAAATGTTATGCTACAGCTTGGCATTACAGACTTGCCTAAAAAAAACATGATTCAAAGTAAACTCCACACTTTTTTCTGCAGAATATTCACATTTTCTGTGTCTTGTTCCTCTCATTTGGGACTTTGCGTAGATCTGAGCTGGACTTCATGGCTACAGCATGTTTTCTATTTGTTTTGTATGTGAAATTATAAATCAGCGTTAGTGGGAATAAGCAGAGCATATGTTCTTTTGGACTCTCGCTCTGTATCTCTGTCTGTGTGCATAGACTTACCTACACCACAGAATGGGGTTGTCAAAATAAACCAAAAAAGACTTGATTTTTTTCCTTTTTTTTTTTTGGAGTCTGACCAGATGCTCCAACGTCCTGCCGTGCCCAGCTAGGTGTGGAATCAGCTGTCACCCACCGAGGCAGTAGCCCAGCCTTATTTAGATCTGTGGATTTCAAGGTAGATGTCAGCTTATTTGTAATATTATTTTGTTTGATTTGAGTGTTATGAAGGATTCCGAGAATACCTGTCGTGTGGCATCCGGAGACAAAGGAGGGGACGAAAATACACTAAAGTACGGGTTATTTTCATCATGATTTGATGTAGAGGTCGGCGGAAAGAGCTTTCTGAGAAGTTGAGATGAAAAGAACATTGACTGCTGGATGGAGACTTTTATAATAACAACGCATTCAATTTATAAAGTGCTTTGGGGACACTTAAAGACTCTTTACGGTGCTTTACTCATTCACTTCACGCTCGATGGTGGTAAAATAATAGAGTAGCCACAGTTGCCCTGGGGCAGACTCACAGACTTTGTGATGTCCCAGCCAAGTACTAACCAGGCCTGGCCCTGTCCACCTACATTCATGTAAGGTTATATATATGATCATGTTTTAAAGCTGCTCGTCTCCATGGAAACTGATGTTTAAAGCCATACTAAAGGACACTCCAGGCTCTAATCACGCTTTCTGGAAGATGTTTGGAAACGTGCACATTAACAGGCAATTTATAAAAGGAAAAAAAGAATAAAATGACGCCTAGATGAAGAAAACCTGCACATTTTCTCAACAGAGCCCAAAAGAAAGTCGTCATCGGCATGTTTCCAAATGTATTCCGGTTTTGTGACGCAAGCGTGAACAGAGCCTACTTCCTTTGCTCCTGGTTCCTTGGATAATCCTTGGAGAAAAGTTTATTTGATTTATAAACTGTAAGATGCAGCTACGGCTTTTTTAGGACATATTGGGAAGACTTGCTGTTAGGTTATAATAATTTTAAGACAATACATTTATTTTTATTGGAATACAGTTTGAGATGTACCTCTCTTTTTCGAGGGGGTCCAAAAAACACAAAATATTAGTAACACACAATACAATACAATACAATACAATACAATACAATACAATACAATACAATACAATACAATACAATACAATACAATGGAGAGAATACAAAACTTCCAGGTTTACATTACAAAACATACACACAGACATAGACCTGCTCCCTCATGTAAATTATCTTTAAATTCAATATAGACCTTAGTTAATGTCTCTTCATGGATTTTGGCTCCTGTTATCTGCAAAATTTTGAAGATTTTCCAATTCAAAAGATATAATTACAGTTATAAATTGTTAATCCTTTTTCTTTTGTACATTTTAGCTCTGCAAAAATCTGATTCTGAAACATGGCCTGTATTAAGATCAGTCCCATTTCCTCTCCTTTTCCCCTCGTCACCTGCCGGATGAGCAGGTAAATCTGGACCCCCGTGTGCTGCAGTCCATTTTCCAACATGTCCTTTAATGAAAGAGATGAACAGTGTGAGCCCGGGGCCGATCCAGTTTAAACTATCTGCTTCTCTGTGCGTCTGAAGGCATCTCTGCTTCACTCTCTCCCCATATCGTTACAAAGAGTCCCTCCTCTCACCCCGAGCTCTGACCCCACTCGGATAAAAGTCCTCAAAATGGCTGCGTGCTACTTATGAAGATCACCATAAAGGATTCCAGGCTTAAAAGTGGGTCTGTGCTGCTTGGATGGTCAAAAGGGAAGGAGATGGTAATTCCTGGGGCTAGAATCCACCATTATCCACCATTATACAGAAGTGGGAGAGGTATGGCTGACACTGGGCCTATGATGAAACAAAGCTTTTAAGTCCATTCAAACCTGCAGACTGGGATATGCTAAGGACACTGTATTTTAAATGGAGGTTTAAGCCCACTTGCAGTTATGCTAATCACTGGTTTCAGCTTCCTGTTTTATATACGTACCATATTGAGGTCTTTTTCTCCATTCAGAAGATGTAATGTTTTGTTTCATTGTTAATCGCCACGGCAGCAGTCTTAATTTTCCATCATTAATGCACTTTAATAAAATAAAATGATAGACAGATGGCTTCCTTTTAAGTACAACATTTTGAGCACTTTTTCCCCATTCAAAAGAAATGGTCGTTTCTCTTAAATCGTTAATCGCCATGGCAACGGCCCTCGTTTTCCATCAATAATGAACTTTTTTTTTTAGATCAGATCCCCTTCCTGACACAACTCTAAAATAATGACAGATGGACAGATAGCTTCCATTTAATTTAATTTAACAACAGTCTGAGCACTCCCCCCCCCCCCCCCCCCCCCCATTTCTATTAAATTGTTAATTACTATGGAACGTCTTAATTTTCCACCAGATTCCCTTCCCAACACAGCTCTAAAAAAATAAAATACTGATGGACAGATAGCTTCCTTTGACGTACAACATTCTGAGCTGTTTTTTTCCCCATTTAAAAGATGTAATGTTTTGTTTTAAACTGTTAATCGCTATGGCAACTGACTTACTTTCCATCATTAATGCACTTTTTTTTTTAAATTTTTGATTAGATTCCCTTCCTGACACAACTCTAAAAATAAATAAATATATATATATAAATATATATAAAATAATGACAGGCACAGCTTCCTTTAAGTACAACATTCTGAGCACTTTTTCCCAATTCAAAAGAAATAGCATTTTCTATTAAATTATTAATCACTATGGCAACGGTCCTAATTTTCCATTATTAATGAACTTTTTTTTTTTTGGCTCAGATCCCCTCCCGTCATAACTTTAAAATAATGACAGATTGACAGATAGCTTCTATTCAAGTACAACATTTTGAGCACTTTTCCCCCCATTCCTATTAAATTGTTAATCGTTATGACAACGATCCTGATTTTGTATCATTCTGAAAACCATAGTCTTTTATGTATTGACTCAAATTGAAACAAAAGACGACTTAATCTCTGGATTTTATTAAATCTCATTTTGAGAACCTTTTCCTCAATCAGATCATATTTTGTGTTAAACTGTTAATCTCTATGGCAACGCTCCTAAATTGTCATCGTTCTGAAAACTCTGGATGTCAGTTTTGTCTGGACTTTACAGGGACTCAGTTGACACAAAAATTGCTTTATGTTAAAATGGTTAATGTCTAGACTGAATTAATTGAATGTCATTTTGAGGACTTCTTATTTTCCAATGAAAAAAAAAAAAAATTGGTTAAAACTGTTAATCGCTATGGCAACGGTCAGAAATTGTCATCTTCCGCAAACCAGTGGATCTGTTGGGCTGTGTCCGAATGTCCGCACTATTCCCTACTTAGTGCACTATTTAGGGCTCACACCATTTTTAGGGGTGTCCGAATGGCCAGTTGGTGAAAAAGTAGTGCACTCAAAATTTCACCTTGAAAAGTAATGGGCATCGGTGGTCAGTGAAGCGGTCAATATAGACCACAATGCACTGGGAAAGTCGGGAAAACGACGGCTACAGCGACAGGTATTTAACTGGACACAATGACAACATTCATCTGTGGGAGCTAGAATCGCACCGCCAACCTGTGGGTCAGTGCAATGATGGTTTATGTCGAGAGCGGGATTCGAACCGCCAACCTTTGGATCAGTGGACAAACGCTCTTACCAACTTAACTTTATATTAGTCCATAAACAACCTGGTCTGATCTTTATTTATGACAGAAATCAAGTTTTATCGGAGTTTTACCTTTAGACTTTTTTCACCCAGATGCCAGAGTCACGTGACCCGACTGTACTGAGCTGCGTGTCCAAATCTCTCTGTGAATGAGTGCTCTGTAGAGGGCGCTAAAGAGTGCAGGCCTATGTAGTGAGCGGTAAGGGACTAGTGTGGACATTCGGACACAGCCATGGTTACTGGTAATTCACTCGCAATTCAAATGTATAGAAAATCTGCATGTGTCACTACTGATGTTTTTTCATTCTGAATTAAATTATTCTCCTTCGAGTTTACATGGAAATAATAATTCTAAATTGAGGTTTACATGGAAAACACGTTAAATCGGAAGGGTTCTGATTGGACAGGGACACGAACGTATTTACGTCGACCGGAAGAAAACTCACACTTCAGCTGCTACCGGCTTTTTGTCATCTCGGTTTGGTTTGTGTTTTTATATTTTTTGCCGTTAGCTCTTTTCATTATTTGTAGTTCTTCCAGCGCACTTAGTAAAAAAGTGTTTCAGTTCCAGACCAACGTTTTCTCCGGGCCGCCATCTCGCAGTGCGTCATCGCATCAGAAGGGCGACCCAACGAGCGCTGAACAACCTGAATAATTTAATTTAAGGGGATTAAAAGTTTACATGATCGTTTACCCCTTAATTCGGAATTAAGTTTAATTCCGAATAATCATTTTCATTAGGAATTAAGTGTTTACATGGTCTTTTTTAAAGCTGATTTAATTTTTATTCGGAATTAACTTACTTTTAATCGGAATTAAAGCTCTCATGTAAACGTGGCAACTGAGGAGTAAAGAACTTGGAAAAGATCTGTCAGTCTAAGAGCTTTTTGGCAGTGTTTTCTAATGCGTGTCTCTATGGTAACTGGTGAACATTCCACCAATGCGCACATGTGTAGAACACCCCCAGCATGATGTCACTGCAAAGTATCAACAGACAAATTATCCGCCTCACGTTCGGCAATATAAGAAGCTGCGGTTGAAAATGGTCTAAACAAATAGCGGCTAATGCAGGAAACACCATTACCACACCAAACAGTTTATTGCTCCATCATAAAACTGTTTTCTAAAATATAACGTATATACGATGTTTTGGATAATGGTTCATGAATAGAACGGAGAAAAATAACAGATTTTAAATAAAAGATTGCACAAAGAGACCCCAAGTTATGTAATCACTGTTAAAAAGCACTGAATTATAGAGGAAACTGAACAGAATGTGTATGCTTATAATAGTCAATAATGGCATATGTTTAGAGCAGATGCCCTCCCGTACACAACGCTAAAATGATGAGTATAATGTGTGGCAGTTTGAAAAAAAAATCCAAGGAGAAAAAGCAGATGTCCGATTTCAGACTCACTTTTCTCCCTGTGGTATGTCTTGATCTTGGTTTAATTAGATGTAGAAGCTGGGGGATTAGCCAACTCTGTCCAGACAAGTTTTGCTCAAGGACACAATGGCAAAGTTAACTGCTTAGAGTGGGATTTAAACTACCAACCCTCTCCTAACCTTTCCAGTTATTTGTCAGTCATTATTTAAAGGTTCTATATTACAAAAAAGACTTTTGTGAGATTTAAACCATGTTATAATGTTGTTACCTCCTCAAAAACAAACCTGGAATTGTGTTTTGTCTCATTCACATATTTGACTAACTCTTTATTATTTGTCTGTTTGCATCTTCAAAGCTCAAAATGCTCTGTTCCACCTTGTGATGTCATGAAGCAGTAGTTTCCAAGTTAAGTTTTAACTTTTGTTTAGCAGAGATGGGAAATTCCAAGGCTGAAATTATCCAAATCATTAGTGAGGGTGTAAAGAGTTTAAAAACAGTGGCGCACTTCCTGTATTACCACATGACATCACAAGATGGAACAGAGTGTTTTCAGTTCAGAGAGAAGAATTCAGCCTAAATTTTTTAACAGTGAAAAATGGTTGTCTTGCCCAATGACACACTATTGTAGCAGCTCTTGAGGTCAAAATAAATCTGCTGTGTGCTGTCTGCATCTAATTATAAAGTGTTGTCTTGTTCAGTAATCAGGAAGTTTGTGTTAGCCTGCTAGTTGTGCAAAACTCTGCTCTGGTCTGTGAAAGATGTAAAAATCGCTTATAAACTCATCATGGTGAATGTGAGGAATAACTTTGTACCGCTGCAAACTGTTTAAAGTTTCACTATGTAACTTTTTGCTGGGGGCCCGTCACCTGCTTGTTTCTATGGAGATGTCATTGCTCTGCCTGGAATGTCCCACAGTGTGACTTTAAACAGCTCTACTTTACATTTATTCAATTACAGGTGGTTTTATGGCTCAAAAATACCTAGAAAAACAACATTCTGACTGTGAGCGGGGTCGCCTCTCCGCAGATCTGACCTGTAACTTGGCCTAGTTTGAACTCCATGAAGACAGAAAGGTTTAATGCCATACTGTGGAACATTCCAGGCAGAGCAATGACATCCACTGAAACAAGCAGGTAACGGACCCCCAACAAAAAGTTAAAAACTACCGCTTCGTGACATCACAAGGTGGAACAGAGCATTTTGAGCTTTGAAGATGTAGACAGACAAATAATAAAGAGTTACTCAAACATGTGTGGTCAAGTTACAGGTCAGATCTGCGGAGAGGCGACCCCACTCACAGTCAGAACGCCTGTTTCTCTGGGTATTTCTGAGCCATAAAACCTCCTGTAATTTAATAAACATAAGGTAGAGCTGTTTAATGCCATACTGTGAAACATTCCAGACAAAGCAATAACATCTCCATGGAGAAAAGCATTTGACGGACCCTCCACCAGAAAAGTCACACAATGCACCTTTTAAAATGAGCTAGTTCTGTTGTAAACGTGTAAAAAAACGGCAGTAAAAATCAGGTAGAGAGCGTTTAACTTTTCCCCGTACGGCTCCCCTCGATGGCAGTACCAAGAAGGTGGACTTAGCCGACATATTCTACCTGTTTTCAGTCACGTTTTGCCATTTCTTTCTATCCTACTGACATTTTAGTATAAAGTACGCAGCCCGTTTTATTTGCACCTCCCGCGTCACTACACCAGCTCGGAGATACACTGTAAAATGTAAAAAGCAATAATACCAACAATCCAGCCATCAAACACACTGTATAAACCACACTGTAATTTACATTGCATTGGACTCTATAATATAATGTATGCACACCCCCCCTCCAATCATAACACGCCATTCCCATATACACTAACCTATAATAGGCCCTGTTTGCACTAGTTTAATTTATATGTAAAACCAGGGCTATAGCATTTGTCCAGCCGATTGCTTTTGCTGGTATTATTTTCTTTTTCTTATCAGACTCTGTGGAGGAGGGAGGAGAGGAGGAAGCGGGACAGAGGAGAGGAGTGGAAAGGGGGAGGGGCTAGGTGACATGTTTGAACACGGCGATTCCAGTTTCTTTGTTTCCCCTTTTTAACGGGTAAATGTCACAGCGCCCCGCCGAGACAGACATCATTATTTACGTGTCAGGTGAGACGGGTGGGAATACCTGGAACAGAGGCAGACCTGTGGAATTGTGGGGCTGTAAATGGGATCTGGCAGGAATGACGAGCTCCGTTGTTTAGCGGCGGTAAATGTGATTAGACACGTGGAAAATGACAATAACGAACATAATCTGGATTACAGACAATTGGGAATGGAATAAAACAATGTTAGAAACGTAATGGCTGTGGAAACATGCTGTAGTTTTACAGGCACTGTGAAGCGAAAGGAATTAAAGCTGCAATATCTAACTTTTCTAGTGAGGAATACGCCACCTGCTTGTCACCATGGAGATATTATTGTATTGCCTGGAATGTTTCACGATATGGCATGAAACTGAAGCTATTTTCCATTTGTCCAATTGCACTTTTCGTTGCTAAAACAAAAGTGTATTATGAGCTGCTTGTCGTCATGGAGATGGGTAAGCTTAATGTCATACTGTGGAACATTCCAGGTAGAGCAATAACATCTCCGTGGAGACGAGCAGAAAAGTTCCTTAGCGCACCTTTAAAGCTTTCCTACCAAGAGAGTTAAGGGTTCGATTCCCTCTAGTTGAAAATACAAATAGTACAGCTTTGTGGCATATTGGTTAGCACTTCTGCCTCACTGCGAGAAGGTCCCTGGTTCAATTCCAGAAGAAATCAAAATGACTCGGGATCAAGTACCCATCTGTAGGCTCTATTCACGTTTGGAAACATGCGGATGACGACTTCCGGTGTAGTTCCCGACACTGGACATGATAAAACCGTGGATTCAGCAGCATCTTCGATCTGCCGAACACAACGGAATGCTACAATTACATCTTTTTTTATTAAGTTAGACAAATTAAAATACACAAATAAGCAATTTATGAAAGAAAAAAGAACGCAATGACATCTGGATGAAGAAAACCGGGCCATTTTCTCAGTTTTCCCAGATTTTGTCAGTTACTATCACCAACAGAGCCCGAAGGAAGTCGTCATCCGCATGTTTCCAAACGTCTTTCCAATGAGCCCACTGTACTGTACTGATAAAATTTCTACAGATCCAATATAACACCGTAACTCTTAGACCCCACTGTGTAAATATTTTGTTTTTAGTAAAAAGGCTTATATATATATATATATATATATTTTTTTTTTTTTTTTTGTGTGTGTGTTTTTGAGCTTTTTTCTTTTTTTGTCTTTTTTATTACAAAGCATGTTATTGTCAATCGGGACGTGCTTGGTTAGCATGCTAGTTGTTTTTAGCTTTGCTGTGATGGCAGTTGGTCTCTAAAAGTTGCAAAAAGCGCTTACAAACTCATCGTGGTGAATAATGACGCTCTGAATGCATAAGGTAAGTAAGGAAGAACTTTGGACCACTGCAGACTGTTCAAAATGATCTAGTTCTGATTTTCACGTTTTTAAGACGGTCAAAATCAGGATCAGAACCTTTAATTATAAATAAAATACTCCACCTTGTGATGTCATGAAGTGTTTTTTAGGTTAACAGCTCCTTTTACCTTTAGTTCAGTAGAGATTGGCAATTCCAAGTCTGAAATCATCCAAATGATTCCAGTAGAGTTGTATGGAGTTTAAAAACACAGTGAAGCACCTCCTGTCTTATCACATGACATCACAAGGTGGAATAGGTGTTTTCTGTTCGTCCAGGTATGTTTTTGATGAGGCAGCAACAATTCTAACACAGCTTAAAGCTCACAGTAGTCAGTTTTGTGTCATATAGGCCTTTTGCATTGAACTAGTTCTGTTTTTCATGTTTTAAGACAGTCAAAATCAGGATCAGAACCTTTAATTTTATCGTAGTTTTCCTTAATGGTCTTTCTAAATGACTTTTTTTTGCAAAGATTCCATTAACATATGTCTACCAAATCCAACACAAGTACGCCTCTACTTCAAATACCGATAAAAGCTTTGTGTTTGAACTTTCCCTCTTGCTAATTACTGTTTCACGCTTCAGTTGTGATGATGGCTCCTCCCCGCCGTACATTTTTAACAATGCCTTTTCAAACTCTATTGTGATTCTGTTTGATGAAACTTTGATACCAACAATGTAGCTGGAAGTCCTCACATTTTAATGCGTAAGAAGGGAACCGGCGAAACAGCGGAACGTTGAATACAAACTTGATTTAGGTAATTACTATAAGATTGAGGTCTCCCAGAGGTGCTGTTTTAAATAAGCGTGACTCAAACTCGCCATGGAAACTGCTAAATGTTGTTGAATGTAACTTTAATTGCTTAAATTTGTGGTGGGTTTGGGGCCGTTGCAGATCTTTGTTTGGCGGCGTTTGCGTCTGACCCTCATCCTGATTGCACTGACCTCATTGTGCAGTGGATGTTTTTTTTTTTTTTTTTCCACAAAAGCTGCTCATTTTGTTTTTCTGCATCTGGAACATAGAAAGTTTGGGTAAGCAATTATGTTAAGCGGCGTAATGGGTTTAAATGACACCCAGAATATGTGATGATAAAGAGGGAGTATGATTATATACTTTTTCTGTTTGTTCTTTTTTTCTTCTACCATATTTCTACATTGCTCCCTCATCAAATATATGTCTGAAGGGGTTTTAGATGTCGTCCATGCATGTTTGAGTAATTTACTGATTAAGGTGACCAATTTTCATAATCAAAATCTGTGGGACACTTGGTTTGGGATGGTGGTAATAATAAACTGGTAAAATGAGTGCGTAATTAAGGAAAATTGTTCTGCACTTGACCCATTTATGACTAACGTGAGTCAGTATAAGTCATTTCTAAGCAGCTTTTCTGTATTTTACATAAACAAATGATCATTTATGCCTCTTTTTACTGTTCAAATATGTATCAAATCAGTCAAAAATTTGGACATCTTGGACATTTCTTGTATAAAACTGGGACAAAGCAATGATTTTAGATAAATCTGCAGGGACAAGGGCACACAGGACTCAAAACTGGGACTGTCCCGGGGAAATTGGGACGTCTGGTCACACTAGGTTAACTGAGATTCTGTACAAGGCTCCACCCACAAGCCTACGCCACCCATCCTCCCACATGACAAATCTCCATAAATATACAAAAACATGATATAAAACTGTACACAACAGCTTCCCAAACCCGATATGATGTGCGGTAGTTTCAATAGCGGGACGCACGCTGATTGTGTTGCGATGGCGCTCTGAAGGGGGGATGACTTAGCGCAGGGAGCAAAGGGAGGGCAGACTCAGACCATGTTAATACGTTCTTTTCAGTGAATACAGCATTTGAAACAAAAGCTAACATGGTGATCTAAATTGTTAGCAGTAAATATCTCATAGAAGTAAAATGCCCCGTATTTAACTATTTTTACGTCAAATTTTAAAACATTTCTGATCTTTAAGGTGCTGTACCAGACTTTTTTCTAATTCAGGAAGTGCACTTTACTCCTTAATACATATTGTAAAAGCAGAGACTGAACGGTAGTGCCCAGACATTTTGGAAGGCATTTTGTTTGGATGAGAACCACAAGGAAGCAACTGCCAGGGACAGACAGTTTTTTTTGTTTTTTTTTTTTGTCAACTTCAATCAGATACATTGCTGGATGAGAACCATTTGGATACAATTGCCATGGACTATCTCAAACACTTTTCATGGTTCACCATCAGAGCGAGACGGGACTAAGAGGGCGGGGCTAAACGTATTCTTTACTTATGGGTCAAATTTGGCCCAGATGCCCTGAATTTACACTGCATCACAACCTTCTTCTGTAGCCACGCCTGCCCTAAAGCTGGGCAGGAAAAATGGCTGCCAATCTGTGCCCAGAACCTCTTCAAACATCACCAATCCCACTAACATGCAATTAAAAAAAAAAAAAAAAAAAAAAAAGGCCAATATCAGACCGCTTTGCACTGTCTCCATCTCATTACAAAGCATGTTATTGTCAAACGGGACGTAGTTGTTTTTAGCTTTGCTGTGATGGCAGTTGGTCTGTAAAAGTTGTGAAAAGCGCTTATAAACTCATCGTGGTGAATAATTAGGATGCTCTGAATGCATAAGGTAAGTGAGGAAGAACTTTGGACCACTGCAAACTGTTCAAAATGTTCCAGTTCTGATTTTCACGTTTTTAAGACAGTCAAAATCAGGATCAGAACCTTTAATTCTAAATAAAATACTCCACCTTGTGATGTCATGAAGTGTTTTTTAGGTTAACAGCCTCTTTTACCTTTAGTTCAGTAGAGATTGGCAATTCCAATCTGTGCCCAGAACCTCTCCAAACATCACCAATCCCACTAATATGCAATTTAGGCAGGTGTTTGTGGGGGTCTGTCACCTGCTTGTTTCTATGGCGATGCCATTGCTCTGCTTAGAATATTCCACAGTGTGACATTAAACAGCTCTACTTTACGTTTATTCAATTACAGGTGGTTTTATAGCATAAAAATACCTAGAAAAACAGACATTCTGACTGTGAGCGGGGTTGCCTCTCCACAGATCTGACCTCTAACTTGGTCTGGTTTGTCACCATGAAGATAGAAAAGTTTCATATCCCAAGCAGTAAAATCTCCATGAGGACAAGTATTTCACAGATCCTCTACCAGAAAAGTTACACAATGCGTCTTTAAGATCAGTGACCCTTCATAGCAGTACAAACTCCACCGTGACATTACAAATTTGTTTTTCAAACTTATAAACGCGTTCCAAACCCCGTGTCTAGCCATAACTGCGCGTTTTAAGTACATTTTCTGTTACTCAGCCAGCTCAGTATTAATCTTGGCGTCTCTAAAACCTCCGGGACTTCACATTTGGCGCACTAAAAGAAACATTTCCTGTAATAACCCTATTGAAGGTGACACTTGTTTCCAGTGACTGCCCCTGTGTGCGCTATAGAGAGAGTGAGCTGTCACAGTCACTCCAAGATGGCCGCAGTATTTACATATTTTTTTCTGCTCATCCAGCCATTTAATCACCGCTGCCCCTCTCGAGATGAACACGGCATTTATAATCCAGGAAGCCTCTCTCCCCCAAGACCTCTATGTACAGGAAACTGGAGAATTATTAATGGCTTTAATTATAGACCTGTACATGCATGCGCAGAGCTGGACTATAGAGGTTAAATGGATAGGAAATGAATTCAGACAGCTCCATAGATACTTCTGGTGTTTGTGGAGCATCGCGGAGTTGTCAAAAACCAATTACCTGTAATTTACTAGTGGATGTTTACAGTCGCCATTGGAAGTAGAACTGGGTTGAGTGGGTGACCGCAATACAGCAAGAAGGACTAATTTTTACCTCGTAAGATTATAAATTCTCAGGAGAACCTAAAGCTCATCGTCTTCAGTGGGGTTGTTCCAATACCGGTACTGATACTGGTAAAATCTCCAATACCGCATGTTGTGTCCTCTATATGACACTGAGTTAAACCATTGAAGCAGAACCACAGGAGAAGGTTTTGTACTTTAATTTTCCTCTTCAGATGGTGAAAACTGTAACATACAACAACATTGCTCTTAGAATCAACACAAAAACAAAGTACACTCACAGAAATGATTCAAGGCAGAGTTAATTCTTATGCATTTACATCTATTTGATTTTATTTAAAAACTCATATTTTTAAAATGTATGCATTAAAATTAATTATAATCTGCATAATTTAATCAATTCTATGATTTATTTAATGTAATTAGTTAAACTATATTAAC
Source organism: Taenioides sp. WSHXM2023 (assembly GCA_029959045.1). Classification (NCBI taxonomy): domain Eukaryota; kingdom Metazoa; phylum Chordata; class Actinopteri; order Gobiiformes; family Gobiidae; genus Taenioides; species Taenioides sp. WSHXM2023. Next base: position 11,212,080 of record CM057105.1, read on the forward strand.
ATGGTTTAAATAATCAAAGTTATAAAACAAACAAGATTCCGTTAAGTAAATTTTATGTGATTGGTTTTCGTAAAAGTTATGAGAAATCAGATGGGGAAACCGGAAACTGAGTCCTACACTTCCGCTGAACGGCAGCCCTCAGGCGCTCGTGGGTATAAGCAGTCGTGCATGTGATGGTAAGTAATCCGAGACATCCTATGTCCAATTACTCCTAAATGTGGACTATATAGTGCAGTTTATATCACATCAATATCAATTTATTTATTTATGATCATATTTATTTATGATCATATCTACGTAGTTGATGATTACTGTAAGCAGTACGCGTTGCGTGTGCGGGCAATATCGGAGCCTGCTAGCATCATAGCTAACAAGCTAGGTTTTAAACATGTATTTATTTTGTATTGTCACGTTTTCAGTGAAATGGGCGGTTAATAATGTCTAGGCCAGGGATGTCGGCCCGCCAGGCGTATTAATCGGCCCGCGTATCTTTTTAAATTAGTATTTGTTGATTTCTGATTGATATTTAGCAGTTTTATCGCTAGGACTAATGCTTTACGACGGCCGCGCCTCCCTGTCCCCTCGCGCTTGTCAGAGAGCCGTGCGTGAGGTGCTGCAGCAGCGCATGTCCTCTCTCTCCTCCTCCCGAGTCCCGCACCAACTTTTTACCGTCAGAAGTTAGAGAAATTAGCTGGTCAGAGAAGACTGTCTTTGTGGACACACGTATGCTAGCGCTGAGTGTTTGTGCTAATATTAATTATGCTAATCTGGAGCTAACAACAACAAAACAGACGTGTTTACACACACTGTTTCATTTTCTGTAAAGGTTGTTGTTTTGTATGAAAAAAATAGTGTAGGTCATTGATGTAATGATTCTCACATGGTAAACAGAGCTCCTCAGCTGCAATTAATTCAACTACAAAACTGAAAAAGAATCAAGTTGAGTCAAGAATCTGAACTCTAATATGGTGGTTAGCTAGTGTTAGGTGACTGCTGTACAGAGTACTATATTTAAATACTGGCTTGGACTGTTAGATGCCGTTTTTCTTCTCACTTGTATATATTTTTTCAGATACCTAATTTGGGGTATTTTTCTCTTTCCTCACCTCCTTGTGGCAACGTAGTTTGTAAGTATAAGTTATAAATGTAGTTCATATTAATTTACAGTTCATGTGATGTAAAAATTGTTTGCAATATCAAGCTGAAATGTTTAGAGTAAGATTGTTAAGAGTACAAATGATTTGATTTACAATACAAAAAGCTCATTAGGCATATAATGTCTGATCTGAGACATGGTTGGATGTGTGGGTTTTTAAGGTATTGTTCTCCAGGAGCCAGCGATTCCAGAGTTCCGAGACAGATGGCCAGCACTCTTTGATGTCAGTGAGGTAAGTGTGAATCTGAAGTGTAGTAACTTGGTCTATCAATGACCTTTCTGAGCTAATAATCTGTATCCTGTCTGTGGGCTTTTTTTTTTGTTTTTTTTTTTCAGATTAACTTGAGTTTATGCGACTGACAACTGTACCTCTGACCTCCAAATTCCTTGGAGAACTGGACCATCAAACCAAAAACCTGTTCAAGGTTTTTAATGCCAAAGGTGGAGCTGCAGGAAGAAAGATCACCGCCATAATGGCCCAGATGCATAGTGTACGTTTTGTTTTGTTTTTTGGTCTAATCTGATAAGCATATGTTAATTGTTTCAAATGTTTTCTGGCCCTTTCAAAATTGCTGTTTACTAATTGGGCTTAGACCTGTGTGAGCTTTACCTGAGTGGGGTAAAACAAGGTGATGGGGTGGTAAAGTCAGGAAATGTCAGTGACTTGGTTAGCCTCAGCACCTGTGTGTTAGTGCATCTCTGACACTGACAAGTATGGAGTCATATGTTTCTTTTTATTCAGAATGAAGACATCAACGTGAGGCGTGATTGTGTGCTGAGATGTCTGAGTATCTACCTCAATGAAGATCTGGACACACTGGTTAAAGAATATGTGGTAAGTAGGGCTGGGCAAAAAATCGATTGGTAAATATGTTGGCCTACTGTCCTTTGTGGCAGATGCAAACATGTGGTGTTCATGAGAATGGGATGGACCATGAGGATAAATTGACCTTGACCACCAATAGTTCATGATTGAGTCCAATGGGTTATTTGTTTAGAATGAGAAATTCCGTAAGGCAAATGTTGTAGGTGATGTCACTTTGTAGGAAGTAAATCCACTTGAGCCAGAGGAGCCAGAGGATAAAGTGGGCCGGATCCTGGTACTCTGCCAGGGGCGACAGTTCTTGTCCAGACAACAAGGTGAGAACATAGATACTTCATAGTGTATATGAACCAGCAGTTTTTACTTCATTGACTTATTTAGTAAGAAATGCCTTTTAGATAATGTTAGGTCATTTTGATTCTTGCTTCTGATCAGCTGGATTCTCTTGTTTGTGGGGGGGTATCACTAGGATGCATGTTCTGGACTGTCTGATTACGAACTCCAGCGCCTTGAGAACATCAAAGAGAAGGAAGCCTTCTTGTCTTCTTTGAAGATATGGCAAGTACGTGGACAAAAATTCAGCTCTTGACTCCTTGGCTGAACGCTGTTTCTCCTCAGTCACTGTCACATAGGGAAAGTCTCCGGTCAGTGGCTGCAGGCTGCTGTCTATCAAAATTAAGGCCTGCCCTGCTCCAGAGAAGCTGAGCATCCCTGAAAGTTATTTCAGCAATTGCCACTGTTAGGATTGCTGTCCATGGAGAGAAACATTGGGATAATTGTTTTTCTCTGTCAAAAGGCGGCTGAGGATCTGAGGCAGTCAGTAAAGCCAAAGCCAGATGTCCAGAGGTAAGTCATAAAGCAGTGTATTTGGAAGCATGAATTGTTTTTGCTGTTGGAGCTGAATCTATTGAGTAGAATGGGGCATTTTCAACAGGTGAGGTAGAAGGGGAGAGAAGGGAAGAGAAAGGAACAGCCTTTCGCTATCCTAACTTATCTTACCTCTTACTGCTACTGTCCTCTCTTATGCCGGCAGCTCACTTTTTTACAGGCGCTGAAAAGTTGAATCATTTCAGCTTTTCAATGATGCCCTGTACCTCCCTGTTGATTGCATCATAAGGTCAAGTTTTGTCACTACGTAGCAAAAAACTGGGCAAAACACATTGTGAGTCAGCTTTAGACTTAACAGGCTTGATGCACGCACTCCACTATTTCCTGACTGCATCTTTATTTCTTGTACCATACTATTGTTTAAAGTGATTTTATCAGGTGCACACTGGTTTTGCACAGGCTCAACTCAAACATGTGAGAACAAGACTACTACTTATTATTAAGGATTATTTGGCTCTCACAGCAACTACCTGTTTTTACATCGTTATAAGTACGTACATTGGTGTTTTGTTAACTGCATTTTTATGGCAGGTCAATTGAGAAAAGAGCAGTTTCTCCAGTCTCCCTGGAAATCGCTCCGTCTTAAAGAACCACAGAACCTCACCCTCAATGGAGGATCAACCCATAAACATGTGAGAACAAGAGTGCTATTTTGAAGGATAATTGTCAGATTTTTAATTGTTGTCATCTTGACAAGTGCACAATTTGAGAGTATGCTGTGTATAATCTCATGTTAACAAGAACACAAAATGCATCCTTATGACTTATGTTTTTTTTTTTTTTTCAGGCTTTTATAAGTTGATAAAAGGTATTAAGGTCATTGTTACCTTGAACTTGCATCCATCTCATTCTCATGAACGCTTATATGTATACAGTGTCTTCGAATTAAGGATGAGCTGCTTAGATTTTGGTGGTTAAGGTTAGGGTCACACAGCCCATCATTCTGTACTCTTTATTTTCTAGGAGATTGAATCCAGAGAGGCTGAGGCAGACATTATAGAGAAGACCATGGGCATCTACACAGTCCAAGCAGAGGGTCATGGTCCTGCTGGTCCAGGTGATAGACGCTTTGCTGATGTCGGTGTTGTGCTGGAAGGTGTGAAAGTTCTCCATAAGCTGCAGAGTATCAGCCATGCATGCGTGATGCTTTATGGACTGATCTACGCACTCAACTTGAACTATCCAAAAGGCCTGAAGAGTACATTCGAAGTGTACCAGAAAATCCTGATGGACCTGGACTCAGCCAAGCTTTCACCAAAAGTACAGGCACTGAAACTCAAATTGCTCCAGTGATTTGGCAATAATGCACTTACATTGCCCCTACCTGATTTTTCTTTTTTCAGTCAGACAGAATGTGCATCAGTAAATTTATTTCTGTTGGTGTCCAAGCATTTAACAGGGGAGGTATGTAATGTGATGTAGAGTGTGGCTGTGTAGGTGGGTTCATAGATGGGTAGTTTTTAGCTGGCAGTGTTGTACTGGCTCAGCCCAAACCAGATTTTTCTTGAATTGTTTCCTGATACAGTGGGAGCTAGTTAAGTGTTCAAAAGATATTTGTTCTAAAAAGGTGCTTCAGTTCCTGCCAAAGCCTGTCATCACTCAAGTTTTTTCTAATATTGAAGGGAAACTATGGCTAAAATGTATTCACAGCTAGGTATGTCACGATATCAGATTTTGTTGTTACGATTATTGTGAGAAAAAACACAATTTATCGATTATTCATGATTATTAATCTCATGATCAAACAAAAACAATATTCTTTCATATTGTTTTTTAGTTACATGCTAAAGTATGTAACCTGGTCCAGTCCTGGTTCAGTCCTGGTCTCTAACATGTTACAATATATGACTTGATTTATAAAATTAAACTTTCTGAATGAGGAAGTCAGGTTGAAGTCGCATAAATAGAAAGTTGACAATACATTTTATATTATAGTTTTTTGGGTCATAGAATGAATGAAAATTACTTAATTGCACTGTTTATGATTCTCATGATTATTATTTTTTAGCTCTTACGATTATATTGTGGCCTAAATAATCACGATTAATCTAATAATGTTGACATCCTTATTCACAGCAAGACCCTAGGTTGCATTTTGGCCATAGTTTTCTTTCAACAAAATCATCAGATTGAAGCTTTTAAGCTTAACAGTGTTATCACAGCACTGGATTTAATATTAATAATTAATAAATCTGTTGAAGGTGGTCTGATTGTTCTTATGCATCATTAAGATTGTATTGAATGGAAAGAATTACATAAATGTGATGCATTTTGGTTAATATGGTTTATTGTGTAAGCATAAATAACATGTAATTCAAATAAATATATCCTATTTATCTTTTATAGGTAACCTAATTGTTATGCAATTCAAACAATATACTTTATGCATTTAAAATAATTACAGTCATTATTATTGATTTTGAGTAATATACTTTATTAATACTAAATACATAAAGCTGAGGATTATGCATTTAAAATAAATAGGCTTTATTACACTAATGAATATGCATCACATAAGTCTTATTTGGTTGGTTTGAGTTACAATTATCTAAAAAAAGTAAATGGAAAATTGTCATGTAATAAAATTACATAAATCTTAAAAATTGGGGTTAAATATTTCTGTGAGTGTACTTGCATCTTATATAAAACTTTACATATTCACTTAGTAATAGAAAAACATAAATGTTTAGAAACTTATAAAGGTATCAAGAAACTCACGGCATTGCCTGATTTGAGCTCCAAGGTGGGTAGTGATTGATAAGACCAGCCTGAGAGATCGCACATGCAGCCAGCAGCAATGGAAACCGGCAAACCGGAAGTGGGGCGGCAAAACCAGAAGTGACGATATTCCGCTATTTTTTTCTTAATACGAACCATAAATACAAAGAAATACCCCTAAAAATACCTCTAAACCACCATGGACCCTATCTGAGATTTTTAATACATTTATTTTTAGAACATGAAATTAACAAAATTATTTATTAAAGGAACAATAGCCTTAAGGGCAACACACCGCACATTTTTCAGGTATCAGCGAGTACTCTGACCAAATCACCGATCTGATACCACTCTGTATTTTTTATTTTATTTATTTATTTAGTTTATTTATGAGACAGTGCACAATCTACATTAACCTTAATGGGAGAGATTCATTGTGCCAGGTTTTCCACAATGCAAACCGCTGTTTACGTCGGTGGCTGATGCTTCAGCTAACGCCCAGAGCAGGTTAAACGTAAACTATGGAGGCTTTACAGACACTCAAAACATGCTGATATGACAGAAAAGACATTTTCTCTTTGATACCTTTATTTAGCCTTTAGTGCAAATGCTGAACTGAGAGTGCAGCCGGACAATAGCGGCAACAGCACTAAGTTGGACTTTGTTTATTCTGCATAATGATCCATGTGCTCCGAGGATGAGCGTCTTTTTACAGGCCGCACTGTTGGTTTTATCCATGCGCTGCGGTTAAAAGTGACACATTAGAAAAGTGCTTAAATCGGCACTACTTATGGTCAAGATCCTTATATATTTGACTCTCAACACTCGATTTTCTTTTGAGATAGCCTTTCAGTAGATGTATTTTTTGCTCTTGTACTGTACCAAAATTAAGTAGAATTAGTCCACACACTATGGCCCATTATCGGTATCAGATCGGATCCCAAAAATATGGTATTGGAACACTAGTCTATACTCCTTTTGTAGCCACAGCTGCCCTGAAGCTGGCTGATGGGGAAAAGTGGCTGCCAATCTGTGCCAAGAACCTCTCCAAACATCATCAATCTCACTACCATGCAATTTAGGCAGGTTTGAGTTGAGTCGGGTCGAGTGGGTGACCGCAATACAGCAAGAAGGACTTATTTCTAGGTCACAAGATTAAAAATTCTCAGGAGTACCTATAGCTGGAGGATTAGCCAATTTTGCATAAAGTAATTTGGTGGGGGAAGAGAGGGGGACATGCGGACTCCATACAGATAGTGACCTTCTGGGAACTGAACCCAAAACCTTCTAGCTGTGAGGCGTGTTAAAATGGTACATTGTAGTAAGTTTGGTCAAGAAATCCAGTAGTGTGATTGTATGTTTAAAGGTGCATTGTGTAACTTTTTTGGAATGTTTCACAGTATGGCATTAAACTTTTCTATCTTTATGGAGACCAAACCAGACCAAGTTACAGGTCAGATCTGTGGAGAGGCGACCCCGCTCACTCAGAATGTCTGTTTTTCTAGGTATTTCTGAGCTATAAAACCACCTGTAATTGAATAAATAAAGCTGTTTAATGTCACATTGTGGAACATTCCAGTAGCAAATTACTTGTGACAAAATACTTTTTATTTGTTTAACTATTAAAAACAACCATCTTTATGGAAAATGTTGAACAAATTGCTCTATAAAGTCATAAAAAGTTAAAATAACAGATTCATTGAAAATTTAGTCGTTGGATTAATCAATAACAAAATAATGGTTAGTTGCAGCAGTAAGTGTGAGTGATTCATCTGAACCGCAGCGATTGGACAAACAAATGAACGATAAAAGAAAGCAATGACATATCCAACGAGCAGGTGATGGACCCCAACCAGAAAAGTTACACTATGCACCTTTAATGAAAACATACAGTATAATGGTTTCTTTTTGGTATTTAGTGATAATAGTGACCTTAAAATAACTGCAAGTACCTATATTTTTTGAGCTTCCAGTTCAGGATTACATGTCGTCTGGGATCCAAAATACACACTTCACTGCGAAAAGTAATATCCAGGTACATTTAAATTACTTATATTAAGAAATAGATTTGACGATCTCTCAATGGAATAAGTTATTTTTCTTGATTCAAGCTACAGTATATAAGATTTAGTTTCTTATTTTAAGTGCAAATACTTATTTTTCTTTTATGTAGCAAAAGTCTTGTTCCATTGGTGGGTAATTTTACTTGTTATGTGAATTTGACTCAATTTTCTTTATTCAAGTTATTGTAACTTTAAAAATGGTAAGATTTTAGTTTTGGCAGTGTTCTCCAATACCTGAGTGAGTCTGATGTGAGTTTGGATGGGCGTGATTGACAGGTGGATCAGCCAATCAGGGATGCGCTTGGGCCGTCTGCATGAAAACAAATACGGCTGTTTATGAGGAAAAAAATAAAAATAAAAGAAAAAGTAAAGGAAGACTAAAAAGTATGGAAGATTTCTGCAGAATCATTGAGCGAAGCGCTAACCTCTGTTCATGTGAGGTGAGAGAAATGTTTGGTTTGTAATTGATGTTTGACCAATGAAATCCTTCGTTTCATACGCGTCACAGAGATAAAGAAATCCGATTGGACGATCATGTTTGGTTCCGTCTTGAGACACGACAAAGGGAGTGGGGACCAGACCAATGACTGTATCAAGACTGTTTACTGAATATGAAGTGGACTAAGGGAGTCTGGCGTGTCCAGTGTTCGGCTCCAGTCAAATGAAGCTCAAAAGGCTAGCAGTTACAGGGGTAAATTTGAAGCTGAGTTCCATATTAGGAATAGGAACTGATTAATTGACAAAATAGTGAAATTAAAAACAACCAGGATCATATAGAGCGGGTTAATATACAAACATTTTATGACCAAAATGAGGAGTAGTTACAAAGAGAGGGAGGACAGTAGTTCTATAGAAAGTGAACTGAAATGAGTAGCTGGAGCCGGAAGTGCCCCCATGCGAACTTCCTGTTTGAAACACGGCAGCTAGCAGGTGGTATAATAATAATAATAATAATAATAATAATAATAATAATAATAATAATAATACCATTTTATTTTATTATTCTTTTATTTTTATTTTATTATTATTATTATTATTATTATTATTATTATTATTATTATTATTATATTTTTTTATACAGTCTATGGACCAAACTGATATCCTTCTGTATAACAAAATACAGAGCTATGGGTCAGGATTTAACAGGCAGGGTTTACACACAAGGATCAACTATATAATGATGAAGGAACACCATTATAACAGGGTCAAAACGTGTCCAAACGTCCATTTTGAATTAAGCATCAACTTCATGCAGCCATTTAATGAAGTTATTTACTTAGTGTTTTGTATCCATCTTGAGTCCCAAACTTTCTCCACAGTTTTCCCAATTAAAGCCGGTGTGTATTTCATGGATTCCTGACCCCTCTAATGAAACACTGTGTTTGGCGAGTTATTCCTGGAAATAACTACAAGAGTCGAGCTCAGTGTCCCCAAATGTCACAAAGTAAAACTAGATCCAAGCCTCAGGGGCCTGACCTTTCACTGAAGCCCACAAATGTGTCCTCCACTCGGGCTCGCTGTTAAACGACGGACGGGGGAGGATGGGTGAGCTGGTGCTGTGGCAGAGGAGTGAGAGAGCAGATGAGGAGGGGAGAAAAGGGAGGGCAGAGAGAGATCGAGAGCGAAGAGAAGGGAGAGTTGAGAAAAGCGAGGAGAGGAGGAGAGAGGACAGAGATGAGAGGGGAGAGAGGGAAAGGAATGGATGAGAGATCAGAATGGAGAGAAGAGGGGAGAGAAGAGGGGCGGGGGAAGAGAAATGAGAGGGGAGAAGAGGGGTGAGAGGTGGAGAGCGATGTGAAGATATGGAAGAACAGGCAGGAGAGCAGAGAAGATGGGAGGAGAGAGAAGTGATGGAAAGAAGGAGAGGGAGGGGAGAAGGGGAGGAGAGGAGAATGGAGAGAATTGGAGAGGTAGATGAGAGGAGGGGAGAAAAGGGAGGGCAGAGAGAGACAGTGAAGAGAAGGAGGAAGAGAAGGGAGAGTTGAGAAAAGTGAGGAGAGAAGGACAGGGGAGAGGGAAAAGAATAGATGAGGCGTTCAGAATGGAGAGAAGAGAAAAGGAGGAGGAAAGGGAGAGAGATGAGAGAAATGAGAGGAGACAGATGAGGGGTGAGAGGTGGAGAGCGATGTGAAGATATGGAAGAACAGGCAGTAGGAGAGCAGAGAAGATGGGAGGAGAGAGGAGAAGTGATGGATAGAAGGAGAGGGAGGTGAGGAGAGGAGAGTGGGGAGAATTAGCGAAGTAGATGAGGGCAGGGGAGAAGAGGAGATTGGAGTAGAAAAGAGGACAACAGGAGATAAAAGGAGAGGAAAGGAGATGGGAGGGGAGAGCAGACAGTGAGTAAAGTCTACTGGGATTTAATGTCACCTGGAAATACCCATAAATGTTTGCAGTTTGATTTGACAGTTGTTTCTTTATGTAGCTTAGACTCTTTTTTTTCTTTAAGGCTTGTTTTCCTCCAGAGCTTATGTTGTAACGCAGCTGTTGGGGTCCAAATGTGACCGCGATGTGCTGTCTGTCATAATTATAAAACATCTCTATTGTGCACCTGCAAAACTCTGAAAACCCCATTTGGTGTGGAATAAATTCAAGCAGCTTCAAAGTTGTAAGAAGAGGAGTTAGAAATAGCGAAACTACTGCTTATTTGTTGTAGAAGTTTTCAGCTTGTCCAAAAAAAGGTGGAAGTAAAAGGCTGGAGACCAACTGGATTTTTTAAGCAGGAGAAGTTTATTTACTTTTATTTACTTTTACTTCCACCTTTTCTTGGACAAGCTGAAAACTTCTACAACAGTATTTACCATCAGTACAAGACCAGGGACCTACAGACATGTACGCACAACACAAGTCTGGCTATGCTTCCATTGTAAGGAGTATTATACTGTACATTGGAGGATGTGAGTTGGCAGTGTTTGGTTGGTTGATCTTTTGAGAGGGCGTGTTTATTTCTTTTTAGCCTTAATCTGTTTGACTCTAGTTCTTAAGTTTAAAGGCGCACAGTGTAACTTTTCTGGTGGGGGTTACAACGTGCACCTGCTTGTCTCCATGGAGATGTTAACGCTTTACCTGGAATGTTTCGATGTATCGCTTTAAACTTGTCTATAACGCTTTTATTCAATTACTTGTTTTTTTTTAAATACCTTGGAAAACATTCTTATCGTGACCAGTTTGCCTCACCACAGATCTGACCTGTAACTTGGCCTGGTGCCCTCTATCTCCATGGAGACAAACTGGTGATGAGTGTAATTCCATACTGCGGAACATTCCAGGCAAAGCACAAAAAGGTGGCAGACTCTACAAAAGTTATTTATAGAACTATCAATTTAGATCCTGTAGGTCTATGTAGCAAATATGCTGCGTAGAATAATCCTTACTACTGTTATCGTGGATTGAACTGTGCCTTAAACTGTGCCTTAAACTGTGCTTTTACAATTGATCTGTGCGCTCCAGATCAATATGCTTATGGACAATTACAACTTCAATACTAATACATAGTAAATATGTCGGGTTTGGACCTGTGAACTTTAATACGTTGTAAATATTGGGTTTTTCCTTCAGTCGGTGTTAATTCTCTATTGTCTCTGCTGAAACAGTGAAAGATACATGAATACATCCATATAATACTCCCTACAACTGTACAACTCACGCTTATGTAACAGATAATACTCCCTACAAATGTACAACAACTCACCCTTATGGAAAGATAAAATAAAAGCAAAAACAATATATTTTGTATTAATTTGTTATTTTATGCATTTTTTATGTGTTCTTAAAAGTTCTAATCATATTTTTGCATGTTCTTTTTCCTGTTCATCTGTGTATTCTGTATTTTTGCATGTTCTTTTTTCTGTTTGTCTTAGAGCATTTATTTGTATTCTGTATTTTTGCATGTTCTTTCTCCCGTTTGTCTTATTGGTTTGTGGCTGTAGTGTTAGGGCCTCAGGTTTAATGTGTGCACAGAGGAAGCTCAGACTCTGTCCCTGTGTAGTGAGTGAGTGGGGCATTAAATATTTACAGCGTATTGTGTGTGTGGAGGTATTTTTAGCCTGTATTGATTTGAATGTTGTTGTCTCTGTTTGGCCTTGTTCTAATGGAGTTGAGCCAAGTGCCCGAGTGTCCCACAGGAGCCAGACTCAGAACCAGCTCAGGTTCAGGAGGTTCCACTTTGGCTTTAACAGCTTCACTCACGGACCTTGGCCTGTACTTTCAGTGTTGTAGTTGTACTTGGGCGGGTTACAGAGCTGTCTTCATTTCAAAAACATCCAGATGACTACGTTTAAAGCCGCACTGTGTAACCTTTTCGATGGGGAGGTCCGTCACTTGCTTGTTTCTATGGATACATCAATGCTCTGCCTGGAATATTCCACAGTACAGTGATATTAAACAGCTCTACGTTACATTTATTTAATTACAGGTGGTTTTATAGCGCAAAAATATTTAGAAAAACAGGAATTCTCCACAGATGTGACCTGTAACTTGGTCTGGTTTTGGTCTCCATGAAGATAGAAAGGTTTAATGCCATACTGTGGAACATTACAGATAATACAAGAACATATCTATGGAGAAAAGCATTTGTCTGACTCAGAAAAGTTACACAGTGCACCTTTAAAACCCTTTCTATTTTTTTTTTTTTTTTATTATTTAACCAGGAAAAAGTTTCATTGAGATTAAAAATCTCTTTTTCAAGAGGGTCCTGGCCAAGAGGCCACAAAATTACAGTTACAAAACAGATAAAAACATACATACAATACATCAGTATGACAGAATAATCAACACAATTCAAAGATAGTTAAAACAATTACACCCTGAGGATCCCAGATCTGTTTTTTTAAATCTGTTTAAAAGATTCAAAGGAGACCAGCTCCTTTAACTTCAAGTCATTTTGTAAAAAATTCCATGCCGAAGGAGCATAAAACTGAAAAGCTTTCTTGCCAAACTCAGACTTTACTCTGGGAACTGACAACAAGAGCAAGTCCTGTCAGCGCAGGCTGTAGGCCCCAGAACTTTTTAGAACTACATGCTTTTGCAGGTAAGACGGTAGCAGACCAAGAATACATTTATAAACCAGCAGATACAAGTGTTTGAGCCTCCGTGTGGTTAGGGAAGTCCAGCCCACACGTGCGTACAGCACACAGTGATGTGTGAGCACTCTGAGACCAGTGATAAACCTCAGGGCTCCATGGTAAGGTGTGTCCAGACCTCGCAGACTCTGTGCAGAAGCATTCATATAAACCACATCACCAAAGTCCAACACCGACATAAATGTAGCTTCTACAAGCCTTTTCCTAGCCTCAAAAGAAAGACAGAGCCTAATCCTAAAAAAGAAGCCTAATTTCACTTTCAGTTTTTGAGTTAATTGCTGTAGGTGAAATGCGAATGAAAGTGAGCTATCAATCCAAAGACCTAGATACTTGTACTTGTCCACTTTTTCAATTTGAGCACCTTGTAAAGTAGAGATTTGAGGAAGATCTGAGGGGAGTGTTTTGACATTTGAAAATAGCATTGATTTGGTTTTGTCAGCGTTTAAGGTAAGCTTTAAGTCTTGGAGTTTCCTTTGAAATATGTCAAATGCAATCTTTAACTGCTGTGAAGGGCATCAAGTGGAGTCGATGCCACACTGTACATTACTGTGTCGTCAGCATAAAAATGAAAGTAACAATTTGGAATGTTTTGACTAATATTATTTATATACAAAATGAAAAGTAAGGGACCCAAAACTGACCCCTGCGGCACACCCCTGTGGATACTGAGAGTGTTTGATGAGGAGCCGTCTACCTGAACAGTCTGAGTTCTTCCTGAGAGATCGTTCCTAAACCAGTGTATTGCTTGAAATGATAGTCCATTTGCAATTAATCTTTGTTCCAGTATAAGATGATCAACAGTATCAAAGGCTTTTGTAAGATCAACGAAAAGAGCTGCACAATGTTTTTTATTGTCTAAGGATGAAACTATGTCATTCACTACTTCTAGGGCTGCAGTTGTAGTGCTATGATGCTTCCGAAATCCAGACTGAAACTCAGTTAGGATATTATTTTCAGATAAATAGTCCTTAAGCTGAGAACTAATGAGGGATTCCAGAAGTTTGGCCAAGGGAGATAATTTAGAAATCGGCCTGTAATTATTTAATTTTGATAAATCACCACCTTTGAATAGAGGGGTGACAAAAGCAGACATTATGGACCTCTCTTGGATAAATAAGGAACTGCACTGACTAAGTGCCGAAGTGTTTGTATTCTTTATTTTTCCATGGGATGTTCCACAGTACGGCATTAAAGCAGACCTATTATGCATCCGTCAGTTATATAGTTATAATCTATGACACCCATGGATCACTGTTGTAATTTGGACATTTTAAATCGCAATATTCATATAAAACAACTTAATAAAAGAAACAAGGGTGTTAATTTCTGCGTTAGAAAACTGCAGTGTCCAATGGGAGCTGACATCACAACAAAAAGTCTCCACAGGAGTTTGCAGCAGATTTATTTATTTTTATTTTTTTTCTTCTTGTACTAAAATGACCATGTGTATCACTGATTAAGAAAATAAAATTGGAGAAAGAAATAAGTAGAGAGCAGTTGGTGTGGCAATGAAAACAGGAGTTGATTGGCAATATGGCGCCTTGAAAATAAGTGATTTAAGATTACTCAAAAGCACGAATCACTCCGAAAACAACTTCAAGACGGTAAATGAGGAGGAGAAACAACTACAACATGGTTAAAACCTCTGAAAAGTCCATTTTGCAGAATAGGTTTGTTTTAAACATAAATCTAGTGTTTATTTCATGACAGGTGTTTTTATGCCTCCAAAATATCTTAAAAAGATGTATTCTTTGAGTGAGGTTGCCTTTCCACAGAGCTGAGCTGTAATCACGAGATCAGTTAAGCTTTGCGTCTTTGAATCAAGTGAATGAAATAATAATTACAGAAATAAATTCTACATTATATTGTGTTTGGTGGTGATGTGGGAATGGAGAAATGTAAGTTTTAGTTTTATTTTACCATATTTATGTATTTATTTCTTTATTTTTGCATTACTTCATTTATTCTACAGTACAAAACGATTTCTTCACACAACATTAAAACTGTAACTGTCTATTTGTACAGCCTTCCAAAATTTCACAAATCTGAATCAGTTTAGAAAACTTCCAATGCAAAACCCCCATACTAAACAGAATTGTAAACTGTAATATTCATCCGGAAGCCAGCCCCCTCCATCGCGATTGTTTTGCTACTTTTTTCTTACAATGATTTTTCATTTGTTCACACCCTGGGACTTTACGAGTCCGGGGTCTCGGCCCCGTTCAGTGTCAGACCCCCAAAACCCCTTTTGTGGGACCACCTTGTGTGAAATTATAAGAGTCTGTTAAAAGTGCTGCTTTAGTCACATACAGTGTCATAGTTGTGAAATTTGGAACATATAATCCTGACGTAATGAGGAATACAACAATATAACCTTATAGGGGTTTATGTATTTCTGTTTATAGATATTAGACCATTTATAGACGTGAATATTAGTGCTGTCAAAAATATCCAGCTATTAACGCGTTAACACAAAACAACTTTAATGGCATAATTTTTATTTTATTTTTTTTTCGCGAGATTAACGCTCTTTGTAGTGAACTATTTTTTTCATAAGATGTGGTCACTGCTCGTAACGTTAGAAAAACTACAAGATCTGGCTGTAAACGGGAAGGAAAACAATTTGTATGAAAGACTGAGAAGTTCCGGCTGGAGGAGGTGGACCAAAGCACGGCCGCCCATGCACGAGCACACGCACGACTTCACCACATAAGCTCTGCACGTGCAATGATGCCACCCACACAAGGAAAACACCAAAAGTCCACTCCCACCCCCGACAAGGACCGTGGACAGCGACAGAAGCCCCTCGCCCCCGTGCCACCACCACATCCACAAACCCACGGGGGAGCACGCACCACAGCAGGACCCACATCGGACACACCCTGTCCTCCAAAAGCACCAGTTCCGCCGTGCGACATGCAAAAACAAACAGCAACACCCGGCCCAACCACAGGCCACAGAACGGCCCAAAAGTCAAAGCGCCTATCCACTTTTCTATGTTGATAAGAATGTTAAAATGATGATTCAAGGGACAAAAGGCACAAAAATGATAAATGATGAAAAATGATTAATTTGCGATTAATCGAAAGTTAACTATGACATTCATGAGTTTAATCGCGATAAAATATTTTAATCGACTGACAGCACTAGTAAATATATATATAAAAATGCATCACTGTATTCCAGGACACTAAACATGTATAGAACATTCCTATAGCTCGTATGTTAACCTTTAGTCTGTTTCTGGAGCGCTCTAATTTACATTTTTAATCAACGTAGCATAAACACTGATCAGAGCAAATCTTCCCACAATCCTACAGACAAATATTAATTACAAATGCTGTGTGTTAACTTTAGCGTTAGTATTAGTCATTGAGCTAGCTTAGGCAAGGCTAATGTCCACACAGATCAACTCAATTGAAGTCACTGAATATTGCAATGTGTAACAGTGTAATTCTCAGACAACTTCCTCAAATAATTCAAGTCTTAAAACAAGTCTTAAATGCTTTCATGTCCATGAGTGTGTGTTTGGTAAAGAATAAATGCAGTTTTGACGTGAATCCGGCTCGAGTCGCGGAGAAGTCTTTGGAGACTCTGGAGAATCCTCACACGTCTCACAGAATGGAGGAGCAGCTTGGCCATACATTATGTCCAAATGTGTAATCCTGCAGAGCGCGTGACGGAGCTGTACAACTGCTCTGCTCTTGGCCACGGTTCAAACCAAACCCACGAAGAAACATGGAGCTGGGAAATACTCGGACATGGGAAATACTGTACATGGGCAGAACATGCAGGCATTTAGTAACCCGGAAATCAAGACACTGATCTTCTTGCTTCTTTGAAAATTAAAGCTCCACGATGTTACGTTTTAGCTAAAGATTTGACATGCAAAAGCATGTTATTTTTTTTATTAATTACTTAATTTTTGGACATTTCTATGGCATTGAAAACAGAAAAAAACCCACAGAGCCACATGGAGCTGGAACATACATGAACAGTACATGCAGTCATTTACTAATGCAGGAACTGAACCACAAACCTTGCGTCTTTGAAAATGTAAGCTCTAGTGCAGCGGTCCCCAACCTTTTTTGCCCCACGGACCGGTTATTTTCAGGGACCGGCGTTTGAGGTGTGGCGGATAAATACAACAAAATAATATGATATGACCTGCATGAAAACTGTGGTATTTTCTAAACATAATAATAAACATGAATCCACTCTACCTGTTTGCTACTACAGCCGGTCGCCGCATATTATGCAGAGTGGGCTTGGTGCGTGGGAATCTCCCGTTGGGATAAATCTGTATTTTAAGTAGGACTCCTGATATTGTCTATTAAATGTAGCTTTCTTTTTCTTGGAAGTCGTAAAGAAACGTTGTAAAGAAACGTCTTTGGAAAGTTTCTTTGCGAAACTTTCCAAAGACGTTTGTTTTTTACTCATTTTGCTAGCTCCTGGGTTTCATTTTAGCGGTAACCTATCACGTGACTGAGAAGAGCGCCTTGACCTGCGTCAAGAGTGACATAGATGGATGTAACAGAGAATCGGGTAATTTTTCAAAATAAAACATCTTTCAGATTCCGAAATAAATAAAATGGAAATATTGTAAGTTACCGCTGCTCTAGTGTATAACTGTTTGCCCCAAAAGTAGACCAAAATAAAATAATGTTGTTTTTCATTATTTTATGTTTTTGAAAACATGAAAAAAACTGAATCCTACAGGTGATATGCGAAGTTAGACAGTTTTGGTTTAAAGTAAAAAAAAATAATAATAATAATAAAAAAGGTAAGGTATGCTCTATTTATGCTTACCAGAAGACGTTTGGAAACATGCGGATGACTACTTCCGGTGTAGTTCTTGACTCTGGGCATGTGATAAAACAATAAAACCGTGGATTCAGCAGCAGCGTCTTCACAACCTGCCAATGCTTTCCATGGAGGACGGGACTCTAATTGTAAATAACGGAACACCACAATGACATCTTTTGTTTGTTTGTTATTTTTATTAGACAAATTAAAATACACAAATAAATAGGCAACACAATGACATCTAGATGAAGAAAACCAGGCCATTTTCTCAGTTTTCCCAGATTTTGTCAGAGTTCCTATCACTGACAGAGCCCAAAGGAAGTCGCCATCCACATGTTTCCAAACGTCTTCTGATTTTGTGACGTAAACGTGAATAGAGCCCATTAGCATTCCGAAATACCTGTGCTTTTATCGAGCTATACATTTAAAAACTATGGCCAAACAGGTGAGCCAGGTTTTAACTAAGACCAGCAGGCAAATGAAACTAAATTATGTTTGACTTCATAGGACAAATCCGTGGATGAACCAGAAATGATCTCTAACATTAAAAACTGTGTCTCCAGAGAGCTTATAATGGATATAACAGGAGCTGACATTCTTTACATATTTTTGCATTTAAACTGGTTTGGGACCAAATGTACGTACTATAGTGGAGAACCACATGTATTACTGCTCTGCTTGGAATGTGCCACAGCATGACATTAAACTTCTCCATCTCCATTATAGGTCAGATCTGTGGAGATGTGACTGTTCTCTATAAGAATCAGTTCTTTTTGTTTGTTTTTAGGTATTTTCTAAGCGAGGATTTCAGAAAAAACAGTCACACAATCTGTTTCTCTTCCATATGGCTTCTTATAATAAATCTTACATCTTCTACATAATTATAAAACGGTGCATTCAAATGATGTGGGAACTATCGGCGCCTTGCATCAGATAAACGGTATGTAAAACAATAGTGTTAATCTGCAGATCTGGGTCTGTGTAATCCACCAGTGAAAGCTATTCTATGGAGGGATGGAGAGAGAAAGAAAGGAGGGAGAGAGAGAGAGAAGGAGGGAGCTTAAACTAAAACAATTCAAACGGCTTTGAACGCTGTGAGGAGATCAATGCAGGATTCATTACAGGACTAAGATGGATAACCTGCTTGCCTCTGGAACACACCCGCTCTCAATGGAATAATCTCTGGAGACTTAAGACCACACAGCTCTCAAACAGGTCTGGACCAGGTCTGGACCAGGTTTAAACCAGGTCTGGACCAAGACTAAACCAGGTCTAAACAAGGAGTTGACTATGACTAAACAATTTCTATATCAGGACTAAACAAGGTCTAAGTAAAGACTAGGTCAGGACTAAACAAGGGCTAGACCAGTACTAAACCAGGTCTGAGTAAGGACTAGACCGGGACTAAACCAGGCCTAAACCAAGTCTAAGCAAGGAATAAAGCAGGACTATAAAACATCTAAACAAGAATGAAATCAGATCTGAACAAGTGCTATACCAGAACTAAACCAGGTCTAAGCATGAACTAGATCAGGACTAAACCAGGTCTGTAAGGATCTCATCTGTACTAAAGTTCTGAGCAAGGACCTCACCAGGTTTATGAGGACTAGACCATAAGCAAACCAGGCCTAGAGGACTATAAACCAGGTCTAAACAAGGGCTAAATCAGATCTGAAAAAGTACTAAACCAAAGATAAACCAGGTCTAAATTTGGTCTAGATCAGGATTAAACCAGGTATAACGTATAATACCAGGACTAAACCAGGAGAGGACTAAACCGGGTCTAAACAAGTGCTAAATCACATCTGAACAAGTAAATAGTATAAATAAACCAGGTCTAAGAAAGGACTAGACCAAGATTAAACCAGGTCTATGGGACTAAACCAGGAGAGGACTAAACCAGGTCTAAACAAGTACTAAATCACATCTGAACAAGTATACAGTATAAGTAAACCAGGTCTAAGAAAGGACTAGACCATGAATAAATCAGGTCTATGGCACTAAACCAGGTCTGAACCAGGACTGGACCAGGTCTGATGTATTCCTGGTTGCAATTAAAGAAGAATAAACATGACCTGAACAGAACAAATCTGAAATAACGACTCCACAACACATCTCTGGCCTTTCTCTACATTTCTATAGGATTCTTCCTCGCTCCCACCTGCTGGTTTCATCCACCCAGGCCCCTCCACCCCACTGAAGCGCAGGTTCCTGGGGGCCTCTGGGTGCACTAAAGATCAGTCACGTGCGCATGAATCCTGGTCCGTTCAAAGCCTCGGCCTCTTCAGTTCTGGTGCCGTGTTCGGGAGGATTTCGATGCTTGGAGGTATGGAGCTGTGGAGCTGTGGTAGTTGGCAGTTCTTCTCGTACATCTTGAGAAAATGGCCTCTGGAGTGTTCCCCTCTCACTCAGATGGACAGCGTTATATCTTTGTTTTGGTGTAAATATAGAAAAAAAAACAAGGAAAAAACATATATAAGAGATGGAACTGGAAATATGTGTTGACAGATGGTTGTTCATGTTGGTATGCGTAAATAATTATGTGAATTCTCTCTATCTCTCCCTGACTGACTGTATAGAAAGAGCAGGGTTTTTTTTTTGTTGTTGTTTTTTTTTAACGGTACCAAAAAAGAAAAAAACAGTTTTGTTTTTTTTGTTTTGTTTTTTTTTTTCTCTTCACAGTACCAAAAAAAACCCAAAAAACAAAAAAGAGCAGTTTTTTTTTTTTTTTTTTTCTTAATTTTGTGTATTTATTTTTGCTTTAAATAAATACATACATAGCTTTTAGTTATTTTGACCATGTTTGTGGTAATATCCTGACTAAAGTTTTTAATTCAAGTTATACATTTATGTATTTAAAACAAAAATAAATACACAAAATTAATGAGAATTTTTTTTTTCTCATTAATTTTGTGTATTTTTGTTTTAAATAAATACATAAATACATAACTTGAATTAAAAACTTTAGTCAGGACATTACCACAAATGTGGTCGAAACAACTAAAAGCTATGTATTTATGTATTTAAAACTAAATAAATACACAAAATTAATAAGAAAAAAAATATTCGTATTGCAACTATTAACAAAAATATGTATATATATTTTTATTTTTTTGTTTTGTTTTATTTTAAATCAATATCACTACATTTTAACTAATTAACAACTTGAAATGCTTTTACTTTTTACTCTTAAAGCTCATTTTAAAACCCGTACTTCTGGTAGTTTTTTCAAGTGATACTTTTACTTCTACTTTAAGTTACCTCTGTATCTGTACTTTTACTCAAGTAACAAAACTGATTATTTTATTAGCCTTTTATTTAGTCCCATTTGAAATCCTCTTTTTCCGGTGGAGAGATAAAAATTTAAATCTGTTGACATGAATGACTTTTCTTCATGTTGTTAGTGGTAATGGAGCGTTTACATTGACAGCATTTATTTTTATTTTATTTAAAGGTGCATTATGTTACTTTTCTGGGTTCTAGCACATGCTCGTCTCCGTGGATACGTTTTTGCGTTGCCTGGAATGTTCCACAGAATGGCATTAAACATAAATATCTTACATTTATTCAAATACAGGTGTGTATTTCAGAATTTTGCTCTATAAGCTGAATCACTCTGTTCATGTTTCATGGGTCTTTCCCTCTCTGTTGCCTGAACTGAGTCAGAGTGCTTCTATCTGGAGGCACTTCTCTGATTGAAGTGGTTCTGAAATAGACCCGTGGTCTGGCAGATCCATTCAGTCTGGTACAGCCCGGTGCGGTCTATAACTTGGAACATATAAAAAAAAGTTTACTAAGACGAAATACTCACGTCACTGTATCTGGTCTGGCCTGAAGTCACTGAGCCCCTCTGCTGTAATTTACTACTACTACTACTACTACTACTACTACTACTACGGCTACTACTACTACTACTACTGCTACTAGCGATGAAACTTAACTGTTAAAACGTTACTTGTTACATCATGTAATGACTTAACGTCTTAAAGAAAAAAGTTGAGTCGAGGGACGACGTCCATTAATAAAAATCCTATTCCTAATATGGCCCTATAACTGCTAGCCTCATGAGCTTCATTTGACTGGAGCCGAACGCTGCAGGTGACTTCGCCCTCCCTTAGTCCACTTCTTTATACAGTCTGTGGTCCTTGGTTATCAAGTTTTTCACCAGACTGTTTGATCCCGTACACGGCTTGGGGACTTTTTGTCGAGGTTTAGCAGGTCAAAAATGCAATTTCCTTTCAAGAAAAAAAAACAAGAAGAATAAAGGCACTCGCCAGTTAGACTTTGTGACTGGCTCAGGTCAAATAAATAAATGACAAAAGTATGAAAAGCCTGTAATACGAATTTATTTTATATATGTACTTGAATCTTAACAAATATCACCAGAACCTTCTTCTGTATTCCACTTAAGTTTGTAGATCGACTGTTGAATAGCACTGCCTTCACTCCCATTTGAAATCCACTCCTCTGCGGCTGGAGTGTTTGTGATGACTGCGCCATGACCTTTGACCTCTGCAGCGGCGCCGGAGTTGAAACTGGGTGAAACGTGTGAACTTGCCTCAGAGAGAAATGCCACGGCTTGTTTGTTAAGTGATCCGTAAAGCTCCAGATGCAAAAACACTGGATCGATATGGCAGAGAGTGAGTGCCGGAGAGAGCCGGAGCGAGAGAGCCAGAGCAAGAGAGCCGGAATGAGAGAGACGGAATAAGAGAGCCGGAATGAGAGCCAGAGTGAGAGAGCCGAAGTGAGAGAGCCAGAATGTGAGAGTCAGAATGAGAGCCAGAACGAGAGAGCCGGAATGAGAGCCAGAGCGAGAGAGCCAGAGCAAGAGAGAAAGAGAGGCTCACAGCATTAAAGCAGCTGAGAGAGGGAGTTGGGGAGAGAGACCCATGGCATTAAAGCAGCAGAAGGAGGGAGGGAGAGGAGAGAGAGAGACAACAGCAATAAAGCAGCAGCAGAGAGAGACGAAGAGAGACGGAGAGAGAGAGGCTCACAGCATTAAAGCAGCTGAGAGAGGGAGTTAGGGAGAGACAGAAGGAGAGAGGGAGGGAGAAAGAGACCCACAGCATTAAAACAGCAGAGGGAGAGAAAGAGAAAGGGAAAGAGAGGCCGAAAGCAATAAAGCAACAGAGGGAAAGACAGAGAGAAGGAGAGAAACTGAGAGAGAGGCTCACAACATTAAAGCAGCTGAGAGAGGGAGTTGGGGATAGACAGACAGAAGGAGAGAGAGAGAGAGAGGGAGAGAGAGACCCGTGGCATTAAAAGCAGCAGAAGGAGGGAGGAAGAGAGAGAAAGAGATGGAGACAGAGAGGCCCACAGCATTAAAGCAGCTGAGAGAGGGAGTTAGGGAGAGAGGGAGATGGAGAGAGAGACCCACAGCATTAAAGCAGCAGAGGGAGAGACGGAGAGATGGAGAGAGAGGCCCGCAGCATTAAAGCAGCAGAGGGAGAGACGGAGAGATGGAGAAATGGAGAGAGAGGCCCACAGAATTAAAGCAGCAGAGGGAGAGACGGAGAGATGGAGAGAGAGGCCCACAGCATTAAAGCAGCAGAGGGAGAGACGGAGAGATGGAGAGAGAGGCCCACAGCATTAAAGCAGCAGAGGGAGAGACGGAGAGATGGAGAGAGAGGCCTACAGCATTAAAGCAGCAGAGGGAGGAGAAATGTAAAGCCTTTTATCAGATGCACAGCGGGGGCCATGATTGCAGAGCCACACCTGAAACGTGTTCACTCCACAGAAGCCAGCCACAGGGGCTAAGTGCCGTGTGCAAAACGGTGCTTTTGTAATGCACTCGGATTTCCATACAAACAAGTCTGCTTTATGTACGCTTAAGATCTGAAAGACACGCAAAATGTTATGGTTTATGTAACGCAGATTCTGTGTAAATTTAAAGGACCTGGGCCCCATATTTTTACATGTATTTGAGCAACATTTGTCATACCCCAGTACAGACATGTTCTAAAAGCAGCCTCAAGCTAAAAAAAAAGTCTGCTTTGTACTGTTTGTATCTAATTATAAAGAGGTTTAGTGTGCGAGAATCAGACAGTATGTGTTTAGCATGCTAGTTGTTGTTGGCTACCTTTTTTTTTTTTTTTTTTTTTTTTTTTTTGACCAAAAAACGGTGGCTTGCCGTCTCCGGGTGGGTGGAGAGTTCTTGCCTCAACTGGAGCAGTTCAAGTATCTCGGGGTCTTGTTCACGAGTGAGGGGAGGATGGAGCGTGAGATTGACAGGCAGATCGGTGCAGCGTCGGCAGTGATGTGGTCGCTGTATCGGACCGTTATGGTGAAGAGGGAACTGAGCCGAAAGGCAAAGCTCTCGATTTACCGTCAATCTACGTTCCTCCCCTCACCTATGGTCATGAGCTTTGGGTAATGACCGAAAGGACAAGATCGCGGATACAAGCGGCCGAAATGAGTTTCCTCCGCAGAGTAGCAGGGGACTCCCTTAGAGACAGGGTGAGGAGCTCAGTCATACAGGAGGAGCTCAGAGTAGAGCCGCCGCTCCTCCACGTCAAGAGGAGCAGATGAGGTGGCTCGGGCATCTGTTCAGGATGCCTCCTGGACGCCTCCCTCAGGAAGTGTTCCGAGCATGTCCCACCAGGAGGAGGCCCTGGGGAAGACCCAGGACACGCTGGAGGGACTATGTCTCCCGGCTGGCCTGGGAACACCTTGGGGTCCCCCCGGAGGAGCTGGAGGAAGTGTCCGGGGTGAAGGAAGTCTGGGAGTCCCTGCTTAGACTGTTGGAAGAAAATGGATGGATGAATTGTTGTTGATATTACCTCAATTGTGAATAATTAAGATTCTCGTAATACATTTTTTGCATATTTAAGACCAAATTAACATTCAGTAGGTCCAAGTATGCTGCATCCATTTTGGCTGATTTTGAACACAGATTCTAACTCTGTAAATTCTGATAAAGCTGTGAAAGTATGACAATCACTATCCAAAAACCTCACTAACTTCTGTCCTTTACTCTACTCGCTTTCTAGACCAATATATACACATAAATTCTAATAAAAAGCTGACATTCACGGTCCTGTCTGCACTTGAATCAATGTGTGTGGTTTTAAATGGCATTGTGACCGACAGGCTGTCTACACAAATGCCTGAGTCAGTGTCATATTTAAACCACAGGGAGAAAGTTACATAGGGCAGCTTTAAATCAATGCTAGAAATGTCTGTGTCATTTGAACTGTCTGCGCCCCGGTCCTGTTTGTTTGTCTCTGGCCCATCCGCCTTCGTTAGACTCATAATGTAATCAGCCGATGTCTACTCAGAAACGTTACAGCACAAGTCCAGGCTGAGGTGATACAGGCCGGTACAGAGATTTCACTTACAGGTAGTAGATTTTATTAGATTTGCAAATTGAATATCAAAAAATATTATAGCTACGCAGAATTAAAGGCGATTTTTACTTGGTCTTAAATTGCATATAGCAGGTTTTGATGATTTTCTATTAACTTAATTTGTTTTGGTAATATAATAAATATAAATTATAGTTTTACAACAAAAGAGAAGTAATTTGACAAGAAAAGTTATAAAATATGTTGAAAATTACCATGGATCTATAATTAAAAAAAAACTGGATAATGCGTTCGTCCTGTGTCTCGGCTCGAAACCAACTAGTGGCTGCTCCAGGTACTGCAGCTCCTGGGAGTTTGAGCCCAGAAAGAATTCTCCCACAGAGCGCAATGCATTTTAGGAATTCAAACTGCCCGTGTTCTGACAGGGCATCCAGCTTTCACAAAGGCTGTATTTTGTAGGATTCTTTATTTTTTATAACATAAACTTTAACATTTTAAAATCCTCAAAGCGTCTAAAAGTGATCTTTGTAAGTCTTAGCCTAGCCCCACTTTGAGCCACGCTCGCTCCGCTCTAGCAGCTCTCGCTCTGATTGGTCCAAATGCTCCACGCCGTGCTCTGATTGGCCCAAACGCTGTCCCACACTGACGACATCACACTAGGGAGAATTCTGTTCAAAATTTCAGCCCAATTTACACGACAAACGCATTTTTTCCAACACTTTAAACACAATTTCAACTAAATAAAGTTGTTTTATTTTCATTTTATTTGTCAAATCATAATTTCTGTTACATTACCGGAGTTTTGGCCCAGTGTACCACGTGGTTGCTAGGTAACAGCGTGATGTTTTGATTTCCAACCAGGAAGTTAAATCTGAAACCTAAAAAAATGGCCAAACTGAAAAAGAAATCAAAATATTTAGTAAAATTTTAAATATAATCTTAACTTTTCATCAACTACTATCATGCTATCAGTGCACTTCCTGATTTAAGTGGTGGAACAGGACTAAATTAAAGAGCGGTTGACAAATGTAGTTAGATTTCCATTTTGACTAGAAATTAAATGTGTTGTTAACATGATATTATAACATACACTTAAAGGGACACTGCGTAACATTTCTGGTGGCGGATCCAACACCTGGTTATGTCTATAGAGATAATATTGGTTTGCTTGGAATGTTTCACAGTATGGCATTAAACATATCCTGTATTTATTCAAGTACAAGTGTTTTTATTGCTCCGAAATGCCTTGAAAAAACATCTGTTTTTATTGCTCCGAAATGCCTTGAAAAAACATCTCCACAGATCTGACCTGTAACTTGGCCTGGAGTAATGAAGCTGAACGCCACAACTGTGAAACATTCCAGTCAAAGCAACAGCATCTCCATGGAGATGAGAAGGTATCAGACCCTCCACCGTAAGAGTAAAAGTTCCACAGTGCCCTTTAACACACCTCCTGTACTTTATATTACAATCTTTTATCACCTCTTGTTTATCTCAAGGTTGCTTCTGTTCCACCGAGGCCTTCACCCTTCGCTTTACGGCCTTGACCCGCACCACAGCTGAATACAAGCGCAGTGAATATGACGAGCTTCTCAACTTCGCCAATAAAGAAACCGTCCAACTCAATCTCAGAGCCCATCAACAGCTCTACGGCGCAATCACCAGGCCACTAAGGGCATTACACGTCCAAGGTAAGAGCACTTTGAAACAGGGATGGTGTTATGAACGAACTTGATAACTTAAAGTGCATGTGACGGCTTTTCATGTTTTCCTATTTATGACCTGGTTTGGCGAGACAGTAACTGTAGTAAATATTTGGCAGTTTGTGGGAAAGAAGTTGACAAAAAGTACAATCAAACCACAGAAAATTGCGTCCAAAACTGTCAATTTACACACAAGGAATGCATTTTTTCTGACAATTTAAACCTTAATTTAAAGACATTTTGCGCTCACGTCTTCTATGTAGTTCTAATGTATGACACCCGTGGATCATCGTCATCATTAATTTGGACGTTTTAATGTGCAAATTTATCAAAAATGAAAAATGTGTTAAAAAAGTCATAAAAGCCATAAAAAAGCCATCGCAACAAAGATCTGATTATCCGATATGCATCTCACGGTACGATACTTACTACAATATTTTGTGGAGACTAACAAAATAGCGAATATGCTACTTTTTCTTTTTAAAATGCCTTGACAAGCCTTTGGTCATAATCCAAAGACCTCAAATTTGTGCTTGTAACAGTTATTTTTCATGTAGTCTGCACTAAAACAGAGAAAAGGATCATGGTGGCTGACATTTCTTAATTTGTGCCAGAAAAGCTCGACGCTGCTGAATCCTACTCGTACCACAATTAAGAAAAACAAACTGGAGAAGGAAGTGTATACGCCACAGAGGCATGTACTGGTGCAGGTGAAAATGGGGACTGATCGAAGCAATAAAGATTACCCAAACATCATAATAATAATAATAATAATAATAATAATAATAATAACCAATAATAATAATAATAATAACCAATAATAATAATAATAATAACCAATAATAATAATAATAACCAATAATAATAATAATAACCAATAATAATAATAATAACAACAACCAATAATAATAATAACAAACAACAACAACAACTCATTTGTCTTATTTAGTGCTTTTCCAGATGCTCATAGTCACTTTACAGTTTGATGTATTATTCATTCATTCTATACCTGGTGGTAGTAAGATACTATTACTACTACTTTAGTCACAGCTGCCCTAGGACAGACTGACGGAAGCGAGACTGCCAATCTGCGACATCGGTCCCTCCGACCACCTCCAACACTCACGCTCACGCTTTCTTACTAGGCCTAGTGGATGAAGTGTCTTGCCTGAGGACACAATGACAGCTTTTTGCCACTAGCGCCCCCCAGTGGCAGCTCATGTGGTCCAGTGGTCTCCCATCCAAATACTATAATCATCTGAGTCACTTTAACTGCTGTTTGTTCACTGCTCGGAATCAAAGACACTTATTGTGCAACGTTCCTGTGCCTTTTAGCTTTACAGTGTTGTGTTTTTTAGTTGTTTGTAAATACTTTGTAATACTATTATTTATCTTGATTTTGATGCATGCTCTTATTTTCCTACTGTTTCTGAAACTTGCGTTGTGACACTGCAATTTCCCCATTGTGGGACAAATAAAGGATTATCTTATCTTATCTTATCTTATCTTACCTTACTAACCCCACCCAGTCCTGTTTGACAAGCACGAATCGCTCTGAATACAACTTCCAAGCGTCAATGAGAGGAGAAACAGTTATAAAATGGTATATAAATGTAACTGCTTTAACAAAATAAAGGTGTTGTCATTTATTTATTGGTTTAATCATAAATGTTGTGCAATTTAGACATAATTTGGACCTTGTTTACATTATGGTTGGTAACCGTTATGTAATTACCTCTGCCTATGTCACATCTGCTTCCCTGTCCAACATAGGAAGTAAAATTGTATTAGACTTCACAAAAATGGTCAAATTAGGAAAAATATATTACCTTTTTTTTTTTTAGCAGAACTTTAAATACAATTGTAATATGAATAATTTAGTGAAATGAGTAGTCTAATCTGTCATAAACACTTCCTCCACACTAAACCAATTCCTCCACAAACAAGCCGTAACCTTCATTATCTTGTGTTTTATTATCTCAAGACGCATTTCTGAACTCAATTAAAACCGAAAACCTCCAATCACCAGCGGCGTTAAAAGCATTAGCAGCGTTTGAAAACCTGGATCATTTAAAAACTGGGACTGGCTCATATAGCAAAGGTTAATGCCAAATCATTAAACATTTTTTATGAGCTGTTTTGCATGTTTATAACTGTTTTTTTCCAGCCTGGGTGTGAGTGTGGCATTATCGCCGGCATCATTGCACTGGCAGGTCCGTAATGCGTTTTAATGTTGTAATGTTGCCAAATGCTGTTGTAAAAATGTGGAGAGAAACATAGCGAAAAGCTCAGAGGTGCAGGGCAAATGGGTCTGTGGAGGCAGGACAAAGTCATAATAAGTTTGGTTTAAGCAGAGGACAAGGAAGTACAAGAGGAGGGAAGGGATAAATTAAAGCCGCAAGCAGTAATGGAGGGTCTCAAGGACATTTTTTGAAACATGTTGCGGCAATTCAGTTCCCATATTGTTTGGTAAAAAGGTGGAGAATTGGTGCTTTGTTTAACTTTTCTGATAGAGGGTCCGTCAAATGCTTTTCTCCATGGAGATGTTATTTTGTGTGGAATGTTTCACAGTATGGAGCTAAACCTTTCTATCTTCAGGGAGACCAAACCAGACCAAGTTACAGGTCAGATCTGTGGAGAGGCAACCCCGCTCACAATCAGAACGCCTGTTTTTCTAGGTATTTTTGAACTATAAAACCACCTGTAATTGAATAAATGTAAGGTAGAGCTCTTTAATGTCATACTGTGGAACATTCCAGGCAGAGCAATGATTTATCCATAGAACAAGCAGGTGATGGACACCCCAACCAGAAAGTTACACAGTGCATCTTTAAACGTCCTGTATCCGTTTATGTGTGTATGTGTATATGTATATGTATATATATATATATATATATATATATATATATATATATATTTTTTTTTTTTTTTTTTCTTCATGTATTTGAGCTAAATATGATTTGCTTCAGTATAAGGAGCTCTATAAATCTGCATCTATTTTAAAGTGTTTTATAGTCCGATAACCAGGAAGTGTGTAGTTTGCATGCTAGTTGTTTTTAGCTTTATTGTGATGTGAGGTGAATAATTAGGATGGCCTGAATGCATAAGGTCAGCGAGGACCACTGCAAACTGTTTCAAATGAGCTCGTTCTGTTTTTAAGATGGTAAAAGTCAGTAAAAGACTACTAAGGTTAAGGTTATACTGCTGTTGTGTCCACGAGCAAAACACTTTACCCACCTTTGATTGATTGATTGATTACTTTATTTCAAGCCATATTGAAAAATAAACATATTGTACATACTGTATACATTGAACCCACATTGGGTAAAGAAAATAAAAATATGCATATATATATATATATATATAAATCTATAAACAGTAAATAATAAATACAGTACATACAAGATATTAGCTCGAAAAGGAGTGGGAAGAAGACGTACTTATTTACTCCCACCCCCTATTCATTCTTACAAGTTGTATGGTTGCTACAGTTACACCATTTGATAATTCATTATTATATACAATTTTATTTATAATTATAATTAGATAGCACTATCTATTTTTTTTTAATACATATACAATATAATATACATACATATAAAAGTAATATCAATTATGGAACATTATATACATGATATACATCACCATCAAATTACTGCCATTGCTCGTCATGTCATCATCATATGTTTCCATACTATTATATATATACTTTAATAATGTACTTATTATAATAAAAATTGAGTTATATTTAATATACGTATTATTTATCCATTAAAATTGTATTAATATTTATGATGGCTTGTTGCTGTTGATGGTAACAATAACTGGAGTGGAATGTGTTTGTTGTGCATTAAAAGAGGCAGGTTGTTCCTGCCTTGCCTGTGTATGAATGTTTTATTTGTTTGATAGGGGCGGTGCATATAATGGACATCTGTAATTGCAGTGTAAATACGCCAGGTTATTGTGGTGTTTAAGTGTGGTGGTTGGACAGGCCAGTGGTGCAGATTGGCAGCCTTGTTTCTCAGTCCAACCCGGGGCAGCTGTGGCAAGAAATCACTACCAGTGTGACATGAATAAGTACTTTGATAACTTTACCACTACTTTTAAAATTCAAGAAATAAATTGCACTTTTTAACTCGTCTCTGCGCTTTTAAGAATAGAAAATGTGTCAAAAACTCTTATTTTCAACACTAATGCTGTTTTAATTATCACTTTCATTTTCACCACTTCTTTTCATAAATTAAAAATACACTTTTTCTTTTTTTTTTTTTTTTTGCAATCCAGCCAAAATTTTGACATTGCTAATTTCAGTACAAGCTGTATGACAACAGCTACTTTCAAACCTGTGAACACAAGTTCTCTTATTACCATCTCAACCTGCATATTTTCCTCTTTGAATCCTTTGCCAAAACCCTATTAAAACACATTAGCTTGTCTGCTTGGCTGTTTGTACCATTTCCATAATACCCAATGACAACCCGGGCACATACTTGGCACATGGGATGGTTGGCACAGCCTGGGTTCTTGCACACAGCTGAGTACACTGATAGACATGGCTATAAAAAAGCATAGAAAATCATACACAACAATATGGCTAATCCTCCCGTATTCTGTTCGGTAATAGCCGCGGATAAAAGACGCAATGTTCTGGATGGCGAAATCCGAGCAGAGAAATATAACGCATATAACGGCCCAGCTAACATTTGATGGAAAATGCACATTGGTATTCCGGTATTGCCTGGAGTATGGAAAAAGGAGGAAGAAGCCATATCCGAGAAAACGTATCGTAATTGACAAGTCCGCCATTTCTCCAAGTAAATTCTGAGTGATTATATTTAACTTGTAGAGCTGCAGAAATCACAAATTGCTAACCTGATGTCAAATTGCGCCCAGGGGGAATTTGAATGCAATCTCGTTTGGAATGCGAGTGGGCGCCGTGATGACTCTGTGCTTTTTGTTGATACAGACAGGTCTACATTAAGTGACAGCACTGTATGGGTGTATATCCGTTTTACCGCAGCCGCTACTCCTTTATTGACATGGGTTTCTCGTATATACACAGACATGTTCCGCCATTTGAAATAAGTATAGACGGATGGCAGATTGAATGTAGTGCGCGTTTCTGGATATATGGGTTTGCGGTAGTTAGACTTGTTGCTCATGTTTGCATTGATTGGACCGTATGAATAAAAAATCTCCAACTATTTTTATTTATTTAGGTATAATATTGTGTAAACATAGCATGCATTAGTAGTTACGTGGTATGTACTGTTAAACTTTTTAAAACCAGAAAAAAGGACATAAAGGAGGATGGAAAGGAGGAGAAAATACATGGCTAACAGTTTTCCTAAACCAGCTAAACCAGAATAACTCTTGAAAAAGATGTGTAGTGTCAAGTAAACCAGAACTGGGCAATAACTTAAATAAAAAGAGCTAAAGAAAGATGGTAAAGATGGTAAAAATAGTGGAAATAGTTGTCCAAAAGCCTGTATTTTGAGCACATTTAGAAATTACAGTCAAATTAATGGGTATGAGATGGATATATAATATTATATTGACTTTGAAGAGCCTTTAACCATGTCATAACGGATTCTCCTAATTATTGGCTTGCTCAAAGTTGTATTGATTCATGTATGTTAGAGTAATTCTATACTGGCCTATATTTGAGGCTTGAGTGCTCAGAAAAATACACATTTTACATTTTACATTTTCACCAACCCCCAGTCCCTGCCCACAACTTTGTACATACTTGCATTTTTATTTCTTTTTTTTTTTTTCAAAACAAATTGTGTCTGGGTCATACACATGGGGTTAAAGGTCATATATTGCGCAAAATTGACTTTAAGCCATGTTATAATGTCGTCACCTCATCAAAAGCATCCCACAGTCCAAAGCTGTTGCACCTTGTGATGTCATGAAGTGGTATCGGCAATTCCAGAGCTGAAATCATCCGGAACAGAGTGTTTTCGGTGTTTTGAGAGAAGAACTCAGCCTAAATACGTAGGGTTTGTGTGTTAAACATGTTTGAATGACCCAAAACACAACTCCGGCTGTGTTTGTGATGAGGAAACATTATAACGTAGATCAGAAAACGGCATACTATAGCCCCTTTGAAAAAATGTTGTGTGGCTAATTTTCAAAAATAAAAAAAGTGAATGAAAACGTGCTGCTTGCTACAGTGAAATTAAACTATGAAACGGCAGGGCTAGCAGTTCCGAATCTCTATTACAGTTCTGAACAAGAAGTCAATGGACCTCAAGTCATTTTGGATCAATATTGCGGTCTAAATGATGCTCTGTACATTATAGTGTTTTATAAGCAGCAAACACATCGTATATCTTCTGTTAACATGCCCAAATCACCATGTGCCTTGTTACGATCCAAATGCCTGCAGTTATGTTCTATGTACTCGCCAAACATATGCAAACATTTGTCCAATCAGCTTGTAATGGCCTTTTAGGTACACACATCATTATGGGGGATTGCATTGACTGCTTCTATTCCCAACTCTATTATGGGCCCATTATCTGAAAGGACACGGCGCGGTGCTACAGAGTCATTTAAATACATGTACATAAATATGATCTCTCCCAGGCGCGGTCATTACAACTGAGGCCGGCCGTGTTCTTTGTTGTTCTTTTTATCTGCGACTCAAATGTATAAATTATTCTAATACACACACAGTCTATTCTCTATAAAGGTCTTATTTTATGCCTTCACTAAAAAAAGGTCAGGCGTTTAATGACGTCTCCACGCAGCTTCAAAAGAGTCCGTTTTATTATTAGTTTTGCTTCAGTTGGTGGAAAAACACTGGGCGAA